>OW284511.1:72693877-73355080 GCA_935413205.1 Polydrusus cervinus | reverse complement strand
TAATTAAGTTATTCAATTATAACATAAAAGTTAAAGTTGTTTATTGCGTTTTCCGGTAAATTTTAATTTTTTTTTGAGAAATAAAATATCAACCAATATACTCTACATTGTCGTTTGTTTTCAAAACTCAAAAAATGGGTGAGAATTTTTTTGTTTGGATTTTCATTATTTTTTTATTTTATTCTTTTTTTTAAGTCGTCTATTAATTATTTTATCGTATCATTGAAGATTAAGTCATTTTTATATGACATCTTAATTAATAATTATTAACATCAAAAACATACTAAAACCTACATAACACCTTAGTTACTCATAATACATTAGTTACCATAATTTAATACGTTAGTTACGAAAGCATAATACGTTAGATACCAATTAATATTAGAACTATTTTTCATGAACATGTAAAACAATATTTCTATATAAGTGATAGGCCTACTTTTCCATCAATAATGGAAAATAAAAAAGTTGGTAGTATTTCAGAAACAAGTGAAAACTCCAGACAATGCAGAAGTGAAAACTCCAGACAATCAGAACATCTCAAAGTCAGAGGTTGCGAACTTTAAAAGGCCATAACGCAAAAACTAGTTATAGGAATGAATAGATTACGGCTATACTTTTGATCAAATGTCAAAATCTACATAATATTAAAAATTTTAAAAAATTAGCCGAAAGCCAAGTCCCATAAGCTTTGTAAGGGGTCCTTATTTCTAATTTATTCTGTGGTTAAAATTTTATTTTGTACATTTTTTTACGGTAAATCCTTAAACGTTTTCGCTGGGATCTTAGTCAGGACTTGTTAAATACCCACAGCAAATCACCTTGAATATGCCCGCAGGCATACTTACTCGAATATTATAATAATATAAAATTTGGATGCTCTAAATATATCACATGTTAATATTTCAGTAACTTCAGCAGGCCTCGAGGAAGAAAACTGTCTCCCTGAACTAAAAAAGATTGGAACAACTATTTCTAGGTATGTAAATTATTATGACGTAGTTGTATCTTACTACTTTGTTACGTGATGTAATTTCTGTTATTTATCATTTGTTGAGCTTTTAATTTTACCTGGCAAATTTCACGTAGTTAGTTTTTCGAAAACTTTATTTCTAAAATGTTAAATTTAATAATTTGGCTATACCGGGTGGTGCATCGTAATTGGAGACATAGGAAATTCCATGCAAGTTTTAAATCTAAATATTTGTTCCCCTGTTGACTTTAGAGCGGGGTTCTGAGGAGATTTTTAGGGTGTCTGTGTGGTGAGTACACATGCGGAGTTAGAACAATTTTCGACAACCCGATCTTAACTTATTTGAATAGGATTGCGGTTGGTTTTTCGTTGGAATTTAACAGGTGATACTGCGGACACCAGCATTGATTGGACTTTTCAACCCGTGATTTGTCATTGTCATTGTCAAATTTAATTTGAAAGTATTCGATTTTTTACTAATAATAATTTTTTTATCTTGGTAATTATGGTTAGTTTAACAATAGAAGAAAACGTAACTATGATTAAAAATGGTACTATGCGGGGAAATATAATATAGTAGCTAATATGTTGTCCATTCATTTCCTTGATAGACCAATCCCTACTAAGTCAGCAATCCAAAAAGTTATTACTAAGTTTGAGGCGAAATGCACTATAATAAACAAATGCAAATGCACTGCACAGAATCATGAGAGAGCTGAAGAAAACAATAATAGAGATCTTAATATTTTACTTCACGTCGAAGAAAATAAAAAAAACCAGTACTAGAACTCTAGGTCAAGGGATAGAAAAACATTACAAAAAGTACTGCGATTTTTGAAAAAGCATAAATATCATTTATATAAGTTTCAAAACCATCATAATTGTTAGAAGGGGATAAAGAGTATACCGGGTGACAACGAATGTTGTTACCCCCCTATTTTTTTTGTAGTTTTATTCATACAAATTTTAAAATTTCAGGGGATTCCAAGTGTATATTTTGTTAGTTTTTAAAGTCATACTTTTAAAATCACTTCCGGTTTAACCGGAAGTCGTATCAACTCTTTTATTTTAAATAGAAACCTATTATTTTTTTTTATCGATATTTGAATTCTACGGCAAATTTCCTTTAAAATGACATATCACACATTATCATTTGTTTTTAAAATGGCTTCTAGGAAAACATTTCAAGGAAATCCTTAGATAGCCATGGACTCGCTAATATAACATGACTTTTTGAGAGTGGGCCATGGAAGTTTAAAGTGGTCTATTTTAACCCTTTTTATGTTAAACAAGTAGGCTATGAAATATTCAGTGAAATGACAAATCTAGAAATAAACGAGGACAACTTTTTCTGTCATAAAACTGCATTTCAAGATTTTGTGTGCAACTCATAGTATTTCGTAGTGTTTAAATTAAGAGATATCCTGCACGAGAAGGTCGCCATCCAAGCAGGCAATATTTTGTAATTTTGGTAACAAAGTTTACAAGTGCTGAGGAAAATACCCAAGTAGACAGGTATATTATTAGTGAGGAGACCAAAATTAACGTAACAGTTTCAGTAAGATTTTTGGCCTTAGAACTTAGTATTAGTAGGGAATCTGTGAGGAAACTTTTAAAGAAGTATAATTACAAAAGTTTCAAATTTCAATTGCATCAACATCTCTATGAGAATAATGCGGAAAGAAGACTAAGCTATTGTATTTTGTTTAGGGAAAATTATAATTTACATGATAAAATTTTGTTTACGGACGAATCACATTTCAGCAACAACAGAATTTTTAATAGACATAATACCCATTACTGGTCGACTGTGAACCGCCATGAAATGAGAGTTGGAAATCATCAACATAGATTTGGATTAAATGTATGGACTGGTATTGTAGGAATAAGAGTACTAGGTCCCATATTTCTCGAAGGATATTTAAGTGGCGAGCGTTACTTAGATATGCTGAGAAACGAAATCGAAAATGAAATAGAACAACTTCCTCTAGAAACTTCTATAAATTTATATTTTCACCAAGATGGTGCACCACCTCACAATAGTCGCATGGTGCAAGGTTTAATGCTAGAGTGATATCTACACAGAGCCAAATAAGGTGGCCAGCAAGATCACCGGATTTAACTCCGATAGAATACTTCTTATGGGGTCATATAAAGGATAGAGTTTATGAAACGCATTCTAATACATTGCATGAACTCCAGGACAAGATACGAAACGCGTTTTTGTCTGTTACACCAAGGATTTTAGAAAATGTCATGCGAAAAACCCGCACGGTTGTAAATAAATGCATTGAAGTGGAAGGTGAACATTTTGAACATTTGTTACCTTGATTGTTATTATCTTACTAAATAAAAAGTGTTCGTAACAAAATTTGAGAAACTCTATTTTTTTTTAAATATGACATGTCTCGATTGTTTTTTAATTTTAGCCGCTTCTTTAAGTATAATACCATACTTATAAAACATTTTTAAAAAGATAATTTAATAAGCTATTTTTTCGCCCTAAATGAATGGCTGGTTGCCTTTTAAAAATATTGAGTAATTCTTTCTCATTTAAAAAAAAAAATATGACATATCTAAAATATTTTTGACAGAAGCATTTTTCGCAAAGAATGTTATTGTTTAACATAAAACGGGTTAAAATAGACCACTTTAAAACTTCCATTGCCCTCTCTCGAAAAGTCATGTTATATTAGCGAGTCCATGGCCATCTAAGGATTTCCTTGAAATGTTTTCCTAGAAGCCATTTTAAAAATAAATGATAATGTGTGATATGTCATTTTAAAGGATATTCGCCGTATAATTCAAATATCGAATAAAAATAATAGGTTTCTATTTAAAATAAAAGATTTGATACCACTTCCGGTTAAACCGGAAGTGATTTTAAAAGTATGACTTTATTAAAAACTAACAAAATATACACTTAGAATCTCCTGAAATTTTAAAATTTGTATTAATAAAACTACAGAAAAAATAGGGGTGGGGAAACAACATTCGTTGTCACCTGGTATATCACTTTTTTGTTTTGATATGAAGGAGCGAGCTAACAACCGATATTTCATACAAAATATTTGCTTCTTAGTTAAACGCACGTTTATATGAAATAATAGCAGAATATACAAAATTATCGGTACTGGAGCATGCAATATGAACATCGTCTTGCATGCACTCGAACTCAATACCCTCCAACAATAAATGTTTGGGCAGCAATTCTTGGACCATTTTTTAATGACGGAAATCTTACGAGTTCAATATATTTAGTTCTTCTTTAAAATCAAATTTGAGCCGCACTTGGTTCCAAATGGATGGTTGCCCGGCCCACAATTACCTTGTGGTACGCGAATACCTAAATAATGCCTTTAATGGACACGTTATCGATCCAAACTGAACAATTAATTGACAATACAGATCTTTTGACCTCTCACCAAACGACTTCTTCCTCTGGGGGCATTTAAAAAAATGTCTTTATAAAAGTGTTTATAATTTAGAGCAGTTAAAAAAATAAATTTTAATGCAAAGAATTACCCAGTACCAACTCGCTAATGTTCCTAGATAATTTTACGATCGTTTAGGATGTTGTTTAGCAGCAAATAGCGGTTTATTTAAATATTTAATTAAGAATTAACAATATTCCAAACGATTATACAGTTTTCTTAAAATAAAATTATTAAGTTTTTATAAACATCCTCTTATTTTCTTTCCTTTTTAGTAATTCTTTTTTCTTTTTCAATGATTTTACTACTATTTAATAGATTTTATTTTAAGTAATATAACTCGTTTTCTATTAATAGATCTACTTTGAAATTAATGTTAGTTCTATTTGAAAATATTAGTTAAATCCAGTATAAAATGTATCTGTTAAAGATTTTTTAAACGCCTACCATTTGCAAATTACATTTGACAATGACAAATCACAGGTTGACAGGTACAATCAAGGCTGGTATCCGCAGCATCACCTGTTGAATTCCAATGAAAAACCAATCGTATATCTTCGTATATTATCTGCTTGTTAGATGTAATGTAGTTTAATTATTGAAAAAACATTTCTAAACTTTATACTAAATATTAAATCTAAATTCATTACATGACAAATATAGTTCCAAGTATGATCATTTAATATTTTTCTCTGGTGTGCAATGAGATTAACTTAGCTATAGTATACATTTATAACATAATGTTTCTTATGTTTCAGTTTACAGGAAAATATGATATTGAGAATTTTCGACCCTATTCCTGCAATAGTTTGGCTATATTGTTTCCCCAGTGGCCAACAATGCAGAAAGGACAAAAAAGAACTTAAGAAAATTATTCGAAATCTTAAAGAACAAAAATATCAACAGCACCATGACCGGGAAGGTATTTATTATAAAGCTAGGATATGACCAATATTTATTTTATGTACTTTAAATTAAACTCCTTACTTATATTTTGTATTCAAAAGTACATGACGTAATAATGACAGTAAAGACATTTTTTGATTTAGTAATTCCATAGAGAAGCCAATCCAAGTAGAATGAAAATGTTATCGCTCATATCTTGTAGACGACGTAAGAGACAGTTAGTATAAAAAAAAAACACAACAAAGAACTATGACTCTTCTCGATCCTGGGCAACTGAGTATCTACACTCGAGGGGGGTTGCCTCGGTTGGGTAGGAATAGAGTTTAAGGTTTTGTCTTTCAGTGTGTTAGATAGAAGTCCTGGAGGCTATTGTTCTGGTGGGGTCGTCCTAATAACTGGATTGAGTTTTATCCATTACAGTTTTATCTTATTGTCGTTCAAGAAGTCTATTAATATTTTAATTATTTTTATGTTGAGCTTGAAATGTCTAAATTGGAAATTTTATTAATCACTTTAGAAAGATCTGATTCAGATCCTTTTTCTGTCAGCATTCACAGGTTGGGCTGTTTTTGACTCCTATATTATATAAATGTTCGCTTCTCAGGTCTTATACATGTCTAAATTGGGAATTGTATTAATCACTTTAGAAAGATGTGATTCACATGTTCTTTCTGTCCGCATTCACAGATTGGGCTGTTTTTGACTCCTATATTATATAAATGTTCGCTTGTCAGGCCTTATACATGTCTGAATTGAAAATTTTATTAATCACTTTAGAAATATGTGATTCAGATCCTCTTTCTGTCCGCATTCATAGGTTGGGCTGTTCTTGACTCCTATATTATATAAATGTTCGCCTGTCAGGCAGTGATCTGTACGCATTCTTACAATGGTAGTGATATGTTTGCGATCAACGGATGGGTATTTTTTATACCATTTCTTTGTTGGAAATGAATCTTGTATCTTTCCATATGTTTTTCCTTTAATGGATAGGGATTTACCCCAGTTTGCGTTTGCGTGCTCTTTTTTGATTTGTTTCTTCAACAGGTTGCGAATGTGGTAGGTTTCCAGCAGTATTTTCCTTGGCATATTCAACGATCTTCCAATGTTGGCTAACTTGTCAGGGTGTTCGTTTCCTGCAATTTTGGCGTGTCCAGGGATCCATGCAATATTAATATTGTTGTAAATCTCGTTTGCTTCGATTAGTGGTCTTTTAGTTTTCAGGGTAATATTATTCTCTGGTTTCCTATATTTTTTTTTTAATTTGTCAATTGCACTTTTGAGTCTGAGAGTATGATCGTGTTCTTGAGTTTGTTTTTTAGGGCGTATATAATTGCCTCGTGGATTGCTATTATTTCTCTGGTAACCTGGAGGAGAAGCTATATTGTATTTGCACCTCGTACTTTGTTTTGTTATCTTCTTGGAGCCGTCTGTGAAAATTAGTGTGTTTTCTTGCCAGTAGTTATGTATGCTGGCCTGGAACTTTGTTAGGGTTTGTAGGTCGGTTTTATCAATTTGTGGGTCAATTGTTTTTGGTTGTTTTATATTCTATTTTATAACAGGTTAGCTTGTCTTTTTTATTGATTTTGTGTATGTGAGGCTGAAAGTAGTCATAATGCTTGTACTAGGTACGGTAGGTCATGTCCCCTGCAGCAATTAACATTTTTCATTTTGTGTCTTTTTATGCGTTTGGTTATTGCTATCAGTGGATGATTTGGTATGTGTATTATTTTGGAGACGAAGTTGACTGCTAGCATTTTCCTTGTGTGTTCTAGGTCTATTTATAATGCTTCTGAGAGTAATGCATTTGTTGGTGTTAATTTCGTGCATCCCAAGATTATTCTCAGTCCTTGAAAGTGAATATATGGTATTGTTAGGCCAAGTTTTTTCTATTAATGGGTTTTATTAAAAATGCCCCGTATTCTAAGTGGGACTTGCATGGCCCACTCTCAAAAAGTCATGTTATATTAGCGAGTCCATGGCCATCTAAGGATTTCCTTGAAAATTTTTCCTGGAAGCCATTTTAAAAACAATTGATAATGTGTGATATGTCATTTTAAAGGAAATTTGCCGTAGAATTCAAATATCGAATAAAAATAATAGATTTCTATTTAAAATAAAATAATTGATACCACTTCCGGTCAAACCGGAAGTGATTTTAAAAGTATGACTTTACCAAATACTAACAAAATATACACTTAGAATCTCCTAAAATTTTAAATATTGTATTAATAAAACTACGGAAAAAATAGGGGGGGGGGGGGGGGGTGACAATGAACGTCGGTATACCGAATTTGAGCAATGGCAAGCCAGCAAATAATGTGTATTTATTTTAGGAAACTATCATTTATCACTGTACTCTTACAGTAATGAAGGTGTAGGTATTAGTAACAATAAATAATATTTTCATATATTTTAAGTATGCTCCAGTAATGAAAAAGCAATGCCATTGTTTGATTTAATTGTAAATGGAACAAATATGGACGAAAACGAAACATTAGACGATATAACCTTTTTTACCATGGCTGTAAGTTTTTTTATTTTGTAACATTTAATGCATTACTTTAGGTATATCGACTAGAAATACTACGTAGGGGAGAGTGGAAGAATGGCGGTCACGCATAGTTAATAAAATAGTAGTCTTACACTATAAGTAATTACAGTAGGCTATACAGGGTGATTCTTAAGTTGATACTTTTGTTTTAGCTGTATAGGAGGCATACAATAAAATAAAGAACATTTTCAAATACCTTGTTTTAAAAAACTTAAAAATAGGCGAGATACAGAAATAAAATGAGGGCCTGGTTATCAAAACGTAGCCTGTTACATTTTATGTTGTTTTTGTTTTATTAGTCATGTAATTTACGTGTCGGTGATCAGTTATTTATTTGGCCATCCGCTGCGGTGTGTTTTTTTGAAGCAAGTTAATTTTTTGGTAATTGGTAATTGGTGACACGTAAAATTTTAAAACAATGAACTAGTAGATAATTTACGGTGAGTGTCGTGAAAGTGCGGCTGCTACTTCGAGATTACACGCAGAACGCTTTTCCTTGCGGGCTTATCCTACACTCAGAAGTTTCCTTATTCAACGGGCAAGTTAGGCAGGACCGTATTGGATTCGTAGTGTAATAAATGAATGTAAGCACCTTATTTTTGAGTTTTTGGAAAAAAGGTATCTGAAAATGTTGTTTATTTTAATGCCTTCTATACACAGCTATAACAGAAGTATCAACTTAGGAATCACCCTGTATAACCTGATCCATCCATTAGATCATGGTTTTTTCATTCAATTCAAATCAATTGACCTCAAAAAAGAACTTAGGATCTGACTAATGAGGTCTCATTGACAAGTATTTCCTCACCCTTTGGGTAGTTCTGGTCAGTCCATTTTTAATTCTTTTTAAATAGCAAAAAATACTTTATGATTTTTATTTGATAACAAGAAAGAAATAAAGCACAAATTATATCTAGAATAAAGTAATATAGGTGTTATTGAGGCTTCTATTAAGTTTTTATAAATGTTTATAAAATATAAAAATTAAGCACCTAAGCCGGTCATGACTGGTATTGCCCCAAATGTTTGACCGGTATTAGTACTTGAAAAAATGCTTGCAACAAATTTAGCATCTACAAGTGCAGGATTGCTGCTGAGAAAGTACCATATAAGAGTATGTAAAAAATTACTTATTTTGGTACTTGTGTTCGTTTCAATTAGAAAGCTATACCAAAAGAGAACAAAAAGTTGCGGTTCAGTTATGGCCATTACAATGGGGAGATCACAGCTAAACCCCGCGCATTTACCTTTGACCGTTCATTGTTAGATGGCAGCACAATGCTAACCAAACGGAGTATGTTTCGACCATAACATTTCAAATAACCGGAATTCCCCACATGACTGGGATTATTCCACTCTCCCCCATATCTACCGTTTTCTGAATAACAATATTTTTGTTTTTACTCTAATTTTTAGGCTACTGAAACTACAGGAAATTCCCTAACCTTTTGCTTTGTCTTATTAGGCATGCATCCGGAAATTCAAGTTAGTAATTATTTATTTATTGGCAATGAAAATTGTATAAGTATATATAGAAGAGACCATCGAAAATTCATTTATAAATGTTGTCGACATCAAACAGCTTAGCCGGCATCTACATGGTTCAACAAGTTAAAAAAATGGATTATTCTACACTAAATTTGACATTACTGATCAAAAAGCCCACAAATCGCCCAATAGGTCGACTGACAAAAAATATTAAACATATAGGTGATTCTCTGAACAGAGAAATTTTTACACGAGCGCCGATAAAATACATTTTAATGTTCTTTCTGGCTTTTCGATCAATAAAAATAAATTTTATGTAGAATAACCGATTTTTTTAACTTATCGTAGCCAAGGTAAATGCCGGCTATGCTGTTTAATGTCGGCAACCTTTATAAATGAATTTTCGATGATCCCTTCTATATTATATTATTTAAGTAATAGGAAAGGAATCACCCCTCAAAGTTTGTTTAATAATGTTTTCGGATCTAAATAACGTTCTATATCGTGGTTCGAAACATAGGAAATCCTATGCAAGTTTTAGACTGTCCAAATATTTGCTCCCTGTTTTCAAATTCCGAATACTTCCGATTTTATTCGAAAAAAACCGAAATTTTACAAAATCTTTTTTATTTTTTCCTGAGCTCATTTGACTAGCTATTTAAAAATAAATGCACTTTGTCATTGCCACTTTTTCTCCTCTATAATCAGACGTTACTAAACTAAAGATCCGCCGTTTTGTCTTCGAGCGGCCATCACCAACTTTACTTTTTTAAATACGGACCTGGATTTTTTTAACCTATTTTTATTTTTTTTATTTATTTAAAAAATGTTATTTATAAAAATGACGTAAATACCATGGAAGAATGCATACAGGTTACATTTGGTAGGATAAGGAGAAGATCGGTTGAAAGGGCTGTCGCCAAAATTGGAAGGAAAATCGATCGTTGTATTGAGCAAAACGGCAATCTCTTTGAACATTTAGAAAATTAGGATTTATAATTAGTAACTTTAGAATTATTAGAAAGTTCTTATAAAATAAATTATATTACTTATAATGTGCTTATGTATAAGTTTTTAATTAATATTATGATTCGTTTCCTTGACCGGACTGACAAGAATTGTAAAAAAATATGAATTTAAAAAAATAAGCAAGGACAATTCATCATTATAAGAAAGTAATATCGCCATTACATTTTGAGGGTTTAAAAATCGGTTTAAAAAAATCCAGGTCCGTATTTAAAAATAAAGTTGGTGATGGCCGCTCGGAGACAAAACGGCGGATCTTTAGTTTAGTAACGTCTGTTTGTAGAGGAGAAAAGTGGCAATTACAAAGTGTCATTTATTTTTAAATAGCTAGTCAAATGAGCTCAGGAAAAAATAAAAATGATTTTGCAAAATTTCGTTTTTTTTTTCGAATAAAATCGGAAGTATACGGAATTTGAAAACCTTTAAAGAGGCATTATAATCAGCACAGAATTGCACAACTTTGCCCCCATTTAACCATTTCTCTAACTCCTATAGTTTCCGAGATTCCAATGCTGGTATGTGGAATTTGTAACACCCTGTATAAGTATCAAAACCATCAAGAATTGCTAGAAGGGGATGAAGAGCGAATATCATTTTTTTGTTTTGAAATGATGGAGCGAGCTAACAACAGATAATTTTTACAAAATAGTTGCTTCTCAGGCGAATTCCCGCTTACATTAAATAATGAGCCGAATATACAAAAATATCGGTACTGGAGCCTACAAAATGAACATCGTCTTGCATGCACTCCAACCCAATACCCTCAGAAAGTAAATGTTTGGGACCATTGGATCATTTTTTAATGACGGAAATCTTACGGGTCCAACATATTTAGATCTTCTTCAAAATCAAATTGTACTTGGTTCCAAATGGATGGTTACCCAGCCCACAATTAGCTTGTGTTACGCGAATATCTAACTAATGCCTCTAATAGACACGTTGTTGGTCCAAACTCAACAATTAATTGGCCAGCTTGGTCTCCTGACCTATCACCAAAACGACTTCTTCCTCTGGAGGCATTTAAAAAAATTTTCTTTATAAAAGTGTTAGGTTTGAAAATTTAGAACAGTTAAAAAATTTAATTTTAATGCAAAGAATTACCCAGTAGCAACTCGCTAATGTTCCTAGAGAATTTTACGATCGTTTAGGATATTGTTTAGCAGCAAATGGCGGGTTATTTGAACATTTAATTAAGAATTAACAATATTCCAAACGATTGTACAGTTTTCTTAAGATAAAATGATTAGGATTTTTTTTCATAAACAATTATTTATTTTTAAACACCCACTTATTTTGAACGGCAGTAGAGTTTTGGACTTGCATTGTCTTTATTTGTTTAGAATCACTACGTTTCAACTGGTAAGTATCTCCCTTCAAAGTTTGCAAGTCCAAAACTCTACTGCCGTTCAAGAAAGGTCATTGTTTCCAACCTTTAAACAGACACCCACTTATTTTATTTCCCTTTTAGAAATTCTTGATTATTTTGATAATATTTAATAGGGTCTATTGTAAGTAAAATATTCGTTTTCTATTAAAAACAATGAATTGAAAACAATGTTTTTTATTTGAAAATATTAGTTAAATCCAGTGTAAAATCTATCGTTAAAGATTTTTAAAAAGCATACTGTTTGCAAATTAAATTTGACAATGACATATCACAGGTTGATAAGTCAAATCAATGCTGGTGTCCGCAGCATCACGTATTGAATTCCAATGAAGAACCAACCGCAATCCTATTGAAATAAGTTAAGATTTGGTTATCCAAAACTGTTTAAAATCCGCACATGGACTCGCCACATAGAGACCCTAAAAACGTCTTGCTACAACCCCGCTCTAAAGTCAACAGGGGAGCAAAAATTTGGACAGTCTAAAGCTTGCATGGGATTTCCTATGTTTCCAACCACGATGCACCACCGGCGATGAGAATTTTAAAAATCAAATTAAATACACTAGTGTTTTTAAATTTAGTTTGGTTTGTCAAATATATATTTAAATCATTTAATTTTTACTTTAGCAACACTATATTGACTTTCCAATATTCTGTAATTAATTCTAAACAACTTTTATAAAAATAATATTTCAAAAATAATTACGGTTTTTTTAAAGCGAACGTTCAATTTTTAGTCTAATTCTAAGCAGGGCCGATCCTAGCAAGTGTGCAGCGCGTGCACCGCACGCGGGCGGCCTAAACAAGGGGCGGCCGCAGATAGTTCTGTCAATCAAACAAAACTTTTAACGAATTTCTCAAAATAAAAATAAAGTGACATTTATCAAACTATGAAAGATAACTTTAAATTAACGCAGGAGAAGAAAACAATATTTTTGTGAATTATGCAGATCAATGGGACAAAAGAAACTTTATTTTAGCGGTCGCCTTTGTAGATTAGAACTGAATCATTTCGGCAAAGTTAAAGGGGTGCGGCATCAGCATTTTTTCCGCGACTTTACCAATATATAAAGGAAAAATGAAAAAAACCATTCGCATTAGAATATGTTCATTCATCATCATTTCTAAATTAAACATCGGGGAATGCATTGAAGGCTTAGATAATCTTAAAAAATATTTAGTTTCCCAAAGAACTGACGATAATTTTAAAATATTTGTCGATTCAGCAACAACACTTGCTAAAGATTAAGATATTGAACGAATTACCCATCTCAAAGCTCAGAAAAAAGGTTCGTTTATTTGATTAAGAGGGCACGATGAACCAGTTTCAAATCCCTTCCTGCAATTCAAGATTGCTTCTATTTTGCAGTTCTTGATTACGCGATCTCTTCGGTAAATGAAAGATGTACCTTATTATCTAAGTGCTATTCAATATTCTGCTTTCTGTATGAGTTTTACACCACTTCTAATAATGACCTCATGAAAGCCTGCATGGACTTAGATATTAAGTTACAGGTACAGGAGGAAGGAACTATTGTGAAAGATATAGACGGTATACAACTCTTCAATGAAATAATTTCATTCAAAGATATTTTTTCAGGTAAAAAACAGCCAATTAAGGTATTAGAAATTTTAGTCAAGAATGATCTCATTCCCTGTTTTCCAAATTTTGCTTTAGCAAACCTTACCTGTTTCTGTGGCTTCAGGTGAAAGAAGTTTCAGTAAATTAAAAATTACTTGAGAAATCATATGACACAAGAAAGACTTTCAGATTTGTCCATCATCGAATCCGAAATCTCTGAAAACATTGATCTCACCGCAATTATTGGCAAATGTGCTTCTCGGGAAGCCAGAAAAATTATTTTATAGTTAATTATTAGGTAGTCTTCGAAGAAGGACTGATTTATATACTTTTTGTTTCGCGAGATTTATGCCTTAGTACTTTTTGTTATTTTATATTTCTGGTAAATATTGTTGTTTTACATTTCTAATTATAAAATGTCTATTTTTGTTTCAAAGGTAATATTTTTGTTGCTTTATATAAAAATAAAAAAGGTTGTCGCTATTATAACATATTATCTGGCCCAAAAATAAATAATTTCCTGTAAAATTTTATTTGCATTTTGCATTTTTATTAATTTTTAACTTTTTACTCTTATGTACATGAGTATATAACGTCAACGTTAAGTATTACTCAAAATAGAAAAAAACCTTTAGAGGGGCGGCATAATAGGTCTTTGCACAGGGCGGCCGACACCCTAGAATCGGCCCTGTTTCTAAGCTTAATTATTATAATCCATCTCAGTCGCTTACTGATGCTTTTCTTTATTAACATCAATGGCGAACCCTTTTTTAGTGTTTATAGTTAATACTTGAAATTAATGTAATTTTCCTGGTAATTTAAGGAAACATTGTATAAAGAAGTAATTGAAGCATTGGGTGAGAACCCTATTGTAAGTGATGACCTTTCTAAACTGAAATATACTGAAGCTGTCATTAATGAAGCATTAAGAATATTTCCCTCCGTACCCACAATACAAAGGTATTTGGGAGCAGATATTAATGTTGGTAAGTGTTTTTTTCCTAACATCATACTTACGTGACCAAATTCTTTATGTATTATGGGTCTATGACATTTTAAAAACAGTAAGTGTATGGCCGCCCATAATTAAAGTCATGATATTGACTCTCAAGATCGATACAGTTTTTTTGATATCAAACTTGAAATGCAAATGTCAGATTGGTGCAACCAAACCTATCTTTTGACCTGAATTTATGTTCAAATATTTTATATTAAGTTAGAAATAATAATAAAACAGCATAATTATTAAAAATATACATGACAAAGCAAAGTAAAATAAATTAGTTATCTTAACAATTGTCAAAATTCCAGAACTCATTTTAAAACGATTTAAAAAAAACAATTTCTAGAATCAGACTAAGTTCGAAATTAATTCTCGATAATTAGGAATAAAAATATTTCTTACTATAGGCCTGCACGGTCCGGGCTTTCATCTTGGACCTTAACGCGGTCTGGCTCGATTCTCGGGTCGGGCCGGGCCACTTAATCAATAAAGATTTGGGTTTTCTGGCCCTAACATTTTTTTCCGGGCCTGTCGGGCTTGCCGGGACTGCCGGGCCTGACATTGCCAGTCTTGACGGGCTTGCAAGGACTCACGGGTCTACCGGACGCTTGTGACCAGCCGGTCTTTTAGGTTAGCCTGGCCTTGCTTATGTGATTCTTTTAAAGAAATATTTGTAAAATAATTTTCAAGTCCGAATAATTTTATTCGGGCCGTCGGGTCTACCTGTCCTGGCGGGCTCGTCGGGCTTGTCGGGCCTGCCGAGTTTATCGGGCCTGCAGGGCTGTTCGGTTTTGGCTGACCGGTCGGATCGGGCCGCATCGCAAATTTCCGGCTCTGATCGGGCTGGGTCGGGTCGTGAAATTTCGGCCCGTACAGGGCTCTATTTCTTATTTTAAGAAAGATTGAAATAATATTCCATTGGTGTTGCTTTTAACAGCCAACAGTAGTCGATGAGTCATTACGAACAAATACGGCATTTCCACCACATCGTGCATACTGTACCTGCGTCTGGCGATGGCAATAAAATTTATTTTCTTATATACAAAATATTATAGAAACGAATTTCACGAGAATTAAGGGGCGCAGCGTTATTGGAGATTTTGAAAATGGTATCGGTATGGTTTATAATTTTAATGGAAAATAAGAAATTAACATGAATAGCCGTAATATTCCTATTTTTATGTTCTGCATGGCGGATGATAATATAAGTTGAACCTTTAAAATTGAAAATTCAATTTAAAAAAAAATAAGGAATCATCCGCTAAACTAGAAGTTCTTGTGAATTAGTAAGATGTTTATATTAAATTTTCAATCAGACAAGTCAGGAAAGGACACCACGTTTCACGCTGGTATGGAAGGCTCTTAATAGTCTTTTAAAATATGTACCATTGTACCTGCTACTTATATAATTATGGTATCAGTATCAGCATTTAGTGTAGTAGTTTCCTAAGTTAATTTAGTTATCATAAAATTACAAATTGAATTGTATTACAATCTCAAACATATATTTTATGCAAATAGACATTGTGTTGCGGGGCAACATTGTTCAAATTTGTAAGTTTACGTAAGTTACGGTTATTGTATTTGTTTACGGTTAATGTATAGACAAATATTGGGAAGTCCCGTATTCAAAAAGTGCAGAACACTTGCGCAAGATTTATACACTGTGGCTCAAATTAAAGGAGTACACTTTTTAACTTTGAATATTTTTCTAGATTTTGCACTGATTTAATTTATTTTTGGAGTAATGATAAACTGAAATCGTCTTAGTAAAATGTGCAATTTTTATCAAAATATTTTGAACAGGGCCGGATTGACAGGTTTTTTTCAACAAACGTGCACTTATGCTCGTTGCAAACGAAAACTGATTTATTCATAATTCAGAAAATACGTTTTTTTGGTAGATTAACTATCGAAACTTCTTCAGTATAAGTCTCACTCTAAAAGATTCTTAAATTCAAGAAATACAATTTATTTTGTTCAATATTAATAATAAATTTAATAATATTAACAATTACTGATATCAAGACTAACTATCACCTAAAATCGAAAGTAGTATAAATATTTATAGGATAACATTATGAATATGACCACCATGATTTTCTACACGGATTGCAGTCGCCTTCGCCATAGGTCAATAGCTGTATTCATTATGTCCTGGTTAAAATTATTCCAACAGAACTGTAACTTTTCCATTAGCTCTTCGATGGTGTTAAACCTTTGACTATTGTGAACATTTGCCTCGAAAATTCCCCATATGGAATAGTCAACAGGGTTTAAGTCTGGACTATTGGGTGGCCACATCTTCGGTTCAATATAATCAGGGCATTGCTCAAACAAAAACATTCTTATACTGCGAGAATATGGGAAGGAGCACCGTCTTGTTGGAATACGTAATCGTCGCAAATTGCTTCAATTTCAGGAAGCAAGTGATGTAAAAGTTGTTGTTGATACGCGTCCGAGTTGAGTTTTACTCCAGCATCTACAACAATGAGACTTGACTTCCCCAATTTGGAAACTGCCACCGCGACCATTACTCCAGGTGAAAAGTGACTTCTCTCGATTAAAAGATTTTCCAATGGGATTTCCCTCTTTACTCGCACATTTGCGTATATCCGATTATTTTGTGTTTGGCGGCCTCAAATAAACATCTTCTCATCTGAAAACCATATCTTTGCGATATTTTGCCGAGAACGGAATCTTCGTAGTAATAGATTACATCTTTCTAATCGTTTCTCCTATAATATTTTTTACCATGGTAATATTTCCTTGAGTTCTTGAAGTTTTTTTCCGTCCCTTTCCAAATTTTATTTTTATCGATCCATTATTTTCTGTAAGATGTCTTAAAAACTTGCCAACTGTTCCAACATACCAATTTTTTTCAGGAAACTCCTTTACAATTTTTCTTGCGCCGTAATTATGTGTTTGTCGAAAATATTTGATAAGAATTCGATCCTCTTCACTTACAACTGCCATTGTGTACGGATTAGCTGTCATGAAGCTTACAAAACGTCAAAAATAACATTGTTTATTATTTTAATAATAGTCATGGAAACTTTGATTTTTAATAACGGTCATGGATGCTGCTATCATGGTTCAAACGACTTCAAATTTCCAAAATGATATCCGGAATGTTTTAATACATCAATGAACAAAATAAATTGTATTTCTTGAATTTCAGAATCTTTCAGAGTGAGACTTATACTGAAGAAGTTTCGATAGTTAATCTACAAAAAAAAAGTATTTTCTGAATTATGAATAAATCAGTTTTCGTTTGCAACGAGCATAAGTGCACGTTTGTTGAAAAAAACCTGTCAATCCGGCCCTGTTCAAAATATTTTGATAAAAATTGCACATTTTACTAAGACGATTTCGGTTCATCATAACTCCAAAAATAAATTAAATCAGTGCAAAATCTAGAAAAATATTCACAATTAAAAAGTGTACTCCTTTAATTTGAGCCACAGTGTATATGGCCTTAGAAAATACGACCATAGTTCTCATACTTTTTCTGAACTAAATTGGCTTATGATGGATGGTCGTAGACTTCTGCACCTTAATAGTTTTATTTACAAAATTTTAAACGATCCTGACTCTCCCTCCACTCTTCGTGAACGCCTAATTCCTCGATATAATATACACTCTATTAACATTCGCTCTGTGAGTAAATTAACTTTACCACATCATTAGAGTGCTTTATTCCAAAGGTCTTTTACTTACAATGCAGTAGTTTGCTATAATGCTTTACCTGGTGAATTAACTGATGTCTCAACTGTTGAATTATTTAAAAAAAGATATAAAAAGTTTCTTTTAAATAAACAAAATAAATAATTTCGATGTTTTAATATGTCCATGGGTGCTTTTGTTTAACTTCATTTAGTTATTGATAGACGATCAATGATCAATGTTTTCTTTTTAAGATATAGGTATAGTAAGGTATTTTTAATAATGGATTTCTTGTTACTGGTCTTGTGTCTTTCTACCTATAATTTCTTAGTTTTAGTATAATTATAACTTTTAATATAGTTTTTTTTCTAAAAGTTATTGTCGTATGGTTCAGTTGAGTAGCTATTTACAGCTAGACTGCGCCATGCTACAGTAAATACAACCATAAATACTTTTTTTTCCATTCTTTTATTGTAATTATCTTTTCGTAATATAAAGGCATTATTTATTTATTTATTTATTTAAAAATCAAAATAAATAATTATTTTACGGTATAAGGCCACCTGACGTTGTCAGATTTCGTGTAAAGTAAAACTTTATATATTTTATAATCGGCTTACATTTTGACCACGAGAACCCGAGACAGTCGATCCCGGTATCCTTCTAGACTCTCCTTTGTTCTTAAGAGGACTCCGTACACCTCTAAAACGAGTTTTCTTTTCAAGGGTTTATTAATCGATTAAGAAAAAAATGTTGTATATAAAAGTTTTTTGAAATTTAGCAAAGAATATTGGAAAGTCCTTTTGGTTTGTCATATATGTATTATGTATATTTAAATCATTTATTTTTTAAATTAGCAACACCATATGGACTTTCCAATATTCTGTAACTAATTTTAGACAACTTTTATAAAAACATTTTTTTTAAAACGATTACGGTTTTTTTTTTAAACGAAAATTCGATTTTTAGTCTATTTCTTAGCTTATTTATAATCCATCGCAGTCGCTCACCGATGCTCTCTTTCTTACAATACAGTGGCGAACTTATGGAGACGCAAACGTCTCGCCTTGCCGGTCAGTTATACCAAGAATCTGTACAATGCACCAAATGAATTGTATAGATAATTGACTCATAGTTATTTATGTCTCTTTATATGGACGATTGGACTTTAATATTCTATTATATTAGAGTAAAAGAATTATATTTATTTCGTCGTGCGATCCAGTTTATTGTTTCTGAGGGCGGATTTGATTTTCTGTTGAAATTATGTTGTACGGGTTTGTTGTACAGAGTGAGGATTATAACCGGAACAAATTCGCTAGATTAGGAAAATATATTTTTTTTTAAATGGAAAAACACGTCGATTGAGATTTTGTATGATCTACATTTTGGCGACAACATTTTTTTTTTCATTTGTTTTTTTTATGATTTTATTATCTGTCATTATAGTATACAGGGTCCTGCGTCTCACCTCCCGTCTTCTATAGCTCACTTATTAGTTAAGTTAGGATTTTAATATTTTGCAGACTTTACCTGTATTCCAGAGCGCATTTCAGGATAATATTTTTATTTATACAGGGTGTTCCAAAAAAGTGTGACGTCATTAGGATCTATTTTTTTAAATTACATGTCATAAATATTTTTACTTATTTAAATTTAATTTAAAAAGCCTTCATACCCCTAAAATTTTAATGAAATCGGTTCAGTATTATAGACGAAAAAAAAATAAAAACTAGTAAATATTAGTTTTGCACCACTGGTTTTAAAAATTAATAAAAAATAAAAATATTTCCTTGTTAATAAAATTATACATAGGCACTTAATAAATAAGGTCGAACAGACTCGTTAACCAAGTTTTATTAATACGAATTGTACAGGGTGTCCAAAATTTAGTGTCAAACTTTGCAAACTTTAAATCAATTTATTTTTCTTATTTCAAATTGGAACCCCTGTATATTATTATGTCATTTGATGCAGAATTAAAAATCAAATATTTGTTCTAATTACAACCCTATCGCAATTTCTGAGGCATCAAGACTTATTTGCGGAAAACTCATTTTATCAACTATTCCACCAGTCATTATTATAAATAAATATGGAAGGTGGCTTTGATAAACAATTTATTGGTATAAAAGTTTATTAAAACGACAAAAGCCCATTTTGACTTTAGTTTCAAATATTGTTAGATTATTTAATCTATATTATTTTTTATGATGGAATACAACCAAGAAGAGCGCGTAGATATGATTTTCATATTAGAAGCATGCGAAAATAATTATTTTTTGTCACCTTAGTAAACGTTAATTCCAATAAATTGTTTTTCAAAGTCACCTTCGATATTTATTTATGATAATGACTGGTGGAATAGTTGATAAAAGGAGTTTTCTGCAAAAGGGTTTTGATGCTTTAGAAATTGCGATAGGGTTGTAATTAGAACAAATGTTTAATTTTTAATTCTGCATCGAATGACATAATAATATACAGGGGTTACAATTTGAAATAAGAAAAATAAATTGATTTAAAGTTTGCAAAGTTTGAGACTAAACTTTGGACACCCTGTACAATTCGTATTAATCAAACTTGGTTAACGATACTGTTTGACCTTATTTATTAAGTACCTTTGTACAATTTTATTAACAAGGCATTATCTTTATTTTTTATTAATTTTTAAAACCAGTGGTGCAAAACTGATTTTTTTTAGTTTTTATTTTTTTTCGCCTATAATACTGAACCGATTTCATTAAAATTTTGGGGATATGTAGGCAACTATAAGAGGAATTCAAGTAAGTAAGAATATATATAGCATGTAATCTAAAAAAATAGATCCTTATGACGTCACACGTTTTTGGAACACCCTGTATATACAAAAATATTTTCCTAAAATGCGCCCTAGGATACAGGTAAGGTTTGCATAATATCAAACTCCTAACTTAATGAATAAGTGACCTATAGAAGACGGGAGGTGAGGTGCAGGACCCTGTATAGTAGACACGCCATTTTATTTCTGTTCAAACTGGAAGTACTATATACAGGCTTCCCAGAAGTCCGGAATAAAATTAATATAGCCTTCTCCTGTAACTTTTGGGAAAAACGCTCGGACACGTCAACTTAGTTTCATATATGCTCACATTTTGACGTTATTGGTTTTTTTTTTTTTATAGACATTTGTCAAAGATATGACGACATCGATCTTTTTTTTAAATGGAAACATACAGCTTGTGATACATCATTTGAAAGCTAATATCTCGTACCGTATGCTTATAAATTTTGGCGCGATTCTGTTAAGCTATTTCAAAATGGCGACTGTTAAAACTTTTTAAAAAATCTCTATTTAAATAAGCGGAAATGATAAATCATTGATGTTTTTTAGTTTACAATTTCACAACATGTCAGAACGTGAAACATTGAAGATTTCTTATTTGTTATTTTAATGAAGGCTGTCCCGAGTTGCCCATTTGCCGGTTTTGTTGTGACGTTTGTACTTTCTTCTGCGTGTTTTTATTAGATAGCGCACTTTGTTTAATTATTTTCTCCATAAATAATTAAATATTTTTAAAACTGTAAGGTAAAATTTTTTATTTTTTCGTTCTCTATACGATAGGGTCAAAATGAAAATTTATTGAAAAAGCCCATTTTGTGCATATTGCGAATTTCTAACTATTTTTGCATAGTTTTACACTTTTTTTTTAAAGCATCGACTTTTCCAGGAGTAGGTACTTACCTGTTAGTTATATTAATTTTTTATTTAATTATTTGTAGACAATTTTTTAAAGTTGTTCCATTTTATTTATATATATTTATACATAATATTTCCTATATTTTTCAAGGCAATGAGGAATCAAAAGTGTTTAATTCCAAAAGTTCCCAAATTGACATAAAATCCTATGAAACCACTATAACTTACCATTTAATTTTTACCAATTAGAAGCGACAATTATGATGCCAAATATATATTTTGTTAGAAGAAATTATTTATCCGTCAGCCATTTATTCAATTTTTCACTCGCAGCAAACGTTTGTACGCTAACATAAATAGATAATCAAGAATGCCAATCGATTTGAGTAATCTTTCTTTTTAAAAGTTGGTAATAAATTATTGGTAGTTACGCCACTGGCTCCCGTAAATTGCCGGCCATCCGCGATGCCTTTCCACGTCAGCCGGCCGCTGGCTTTCGTGAAGGTATCAGCATGAAATCTGTTAAAGCGGGTAGCTACGGCGTCCACTTAAGTTTCATACTTACATGTACAAAAATGTAGCCGACCCGACCGATATGTTGCTCTATATTTTATATTATTAAGCGCCTGGACACTACACACTATACTAAAGTACAGAACTTGTCTGTTCTACATAACGGTATTTCAACCGAATGCGACTAGTTCAATTCTAAAGCAAGAGGTGGTATATTCGAAGCTGTTTTGTACTTTTTTTTTCAAACTCTGGTTATTAAGATGTGTCCAAATTAGGAGATCTACTCTTAAGAGCAAACAGTAGTCGATGAGTCATCATGAACAAATAGTGCATTTTCGCCACATAACGCATACTATACCTGCGCCTGGCGATGGCAATAAAATTTCTTTTTTTATATAAAACATATTATTTAAACGAATTTTACGAGAGTCAGTGGAGATTTGGAAGATAATATCGGGGCATCGTTTGTAATTTTAATGGAAAATAAGAAATTACCATGAATACCCGTATATTTATATTTTTATGTTTGCATGGGGTGTAACTTATATATTGAAACTTTTTAAAAACATTTCAATCTTTTTTTGAAAAAAAAAATAAGGTGGCAATCGCCAAACTAAAGATCTTGTGAACCCCTTACTAAAATTTTTGTATTACATTTTTAATTAGACAAGCCAGGAAACGATGTCGCGTTTCACGCTGACATGGAAGGCTCTTAAGAATATATTGGAAAGAGGTGTTTTGTTTTGTAAAGTTCCTTAATTCTTGGCACCCAGTTATCTCGGTCTGTAACGTGGTTGTAATTTTAATTAAAAATTTAATTAATCGTTGAGATTTTTATTTTCTGATTATTTTATGTTCTGTTTTTAAACGAAAGAGGAAATTTAAATGTGTAGATTTTTCAAATAGTTACATATTTTGAACTGTTTTAAGTTTTTATTAAAAATGCTGAACTTCAAAAATTACAATTTTTTTGCAAAACACACTATGATTAGACAATATATTATAATTTATTTACATTTTTAGGATCACAAGTCATCCCAAAGGGTGCCAACTTTACTATTGATATATTTCACCTCCATAGAGACGAAAGATATTGGCCTAATCCTCTTAAATTCGACCCAAGTAGATTTCTACCCGAGAATGCATCGAAAATTATTCCTTATACCTTTATACCATTTTCTGCTGGACCCAGAGATTGTTTGGGTAAGTAAGATGTTTTTTTGGTTTCTCTTTAGCGGAATAGTAGATTACGACTGTTTATAACTAGAATCACAAACTTCGAGAATCATCAAATCCGAAATTCTCTTTTTTCTATGATAGTCGAATTTAATTACGTGTTTGGCATAAATAGCAACCCAAAGACAATAAAATACTATGCCTCCCCAGTTTTCGAATAATAAAAACTCTCTGAATCCTTTCGAATGATCCCAATATGGTAAAAGGCATTTTGTTGTTGTTAAAATCAAGATGGACACAGAGTGTCATTTTAGATTTTTCCAAATTGCAAAGTTGAATCTTGCTAATAATAAAAAAATATTATTTTTTTAAGTCAAGCAACACAGACGATATGAAATCAAGGAGCGTACAAGAGATGTTCATACTATAGATATATAAAAATACACATTTCTCCATATGTTGCATGATTTCTTTTAAGCAAAAAGAAAGCTCTACCATGGGTTATTATATTGGTATACAAATGATATGAACACATATCACACACCATTGATTTAATTAGCTTGTGTTTTTTAGGAAAGGCTCAGGCCATGACAGTAATGAAAACCACGGTGGCAAATGTCGTACGAAAAGTGAAAATCTCCTCCAGTCATAAATCTGTGGATGAATTTTTATTAACGTCTTTTGTAACCATGAAGCCAGAACATCCCGTTAATTGCCAGTTTACACCTCGTTTGGTCGATTAGTTTTTAACGAATTTAATAGTAATTCTATATTATTTTTGTAACTTAAGAGTGAGGTATTCGCCATTTCGTTTTTTGATCAATATTACGTTAATTTATCATTTTATTCAAAAATCGGCCAAATACAGACATTTGAAGAATAATTACCTAAGATTTAAAGTCAAAACAACAAAAGACGGCTATTTGGCCCCTTTTTGAATAAAGCGAAAAGGGTAAGAAATATTTATCAAAAAATGAAATGGGAATGCATCCCTAGACTTCACGCTGAACTGGACAAAGGTAAAGTACAGACGTTTTCTATAAAAACTCCTGGTTTTTATGTTAAATATGTATATATTAATTTAAAATAACAACGATGTGGTACTGTGTTCTTGTTACCTAAAGTTACTTGAATAAATATTTAAAAACAATTATTAAATTTAGGTTGTTGTTACCAGTAGAAGAAAGTTTGCCCCCCCCCCCCCCCCCCCAAACTATTTTTTAGGTCACTCAATAGTAGTTTGTACCGGATGATTCATTAAGGGTGACGAGCGGCCATATCTCGGAAACTACTGGGCATAGAAATTCAGGAAAAAAAATTATAACTTAAGTGGCCATTAAAAAATCCTGAAAATAATTTTTAAGTTCCGCATTTTGCCGCAAGAGGGCGTAATTGAAAAGTAAATTATAAAAGTTTACATATCTCCGAAAATTCAACATTAAGGTATATCTTTGACAACACTATTAAAAAGCTTGGACAATTATGCATCATTTTGGTCTTATGCTCATTGGCATACCGACTTTAATAAGAGTGAAAGTGTAATCATTTAAATCGCTGTAACTTATAAACGACTTATCCGATTTTAGCAAACTTAAGACTGTTTGAAAGAGAAATGTATGCACTTTAAACAATTTAGACGGGCGGGGTGATCATTTCCAACAATTTTTATAAAACAAAATTTTTCATTATCAATGTTATTAAAAATAATAAATAGTAGAGCTAATTTAAATTAATTATTTTAATAAAGAACGGTGTGCCTGAGCAGAAAAACGCAAGAGACCATTTTTATGCAGAATTGACCACGCTAATCCGAAATAATATCCACATGGAAAAATATCAGTGGCGTCTCACTTTTTTTCTAAAAAATATTCTTTATTTAAAATTTTAAAAATTATTCTATTCGCGATAACGCTGAAACAAACGGAGATATCGAGGTGCGGTTTAAATATTTTTTCTAGCAAATTTCATCTACTTTTCGATTATGGTATCATAATTATACCGTATGATTTATTTTTTCGGAGTAAAATCAAAATATGTGTTATTACAAATTGCGCCCTCTAGCATTTTTTTTAGAACTATTATGGACAACTAAATACGATTGGTTAAAATGCATATATTTCTCTTTCAAACAGTGTTTAGTTTGCTAAAATCGGATAAGTCGTTTATAAGTTACAGCGATTTAACTGATTACACTTTCAACAGCTTCCCCCCCCCCCCCCCCCTATTATTAAGGTCGGTACGCTAATGAGCGTAGGACTAAAATGATGCATAATTGTCCAAGCTTTTTAATGGTGTTATCAAAGATATACCTTATGTGGAATTTTCGGAGATATGTAAACTTTTATAATTTACTTTTCAATTACGCCATCTTGCGGCAAAATTAAAAATTATTTCCAGGATTTTCTTATGGCCACTTTAGTTATAATTTTTTTTCCTGAATTTCTATGCCCAGTAGTTTCCAAGATATAACCCCTCGTCACCCTTAATGAATCACCCGGTACAACAAGAGTGGATATGATGTCCATCAAACTTCCGAGGGCAATATGGACAATCTACTTGATTCAGGAATTCTAAATTGTCTTTTTAGTTGGCCGCGAACTTGGAAAAAAGATAATAAAAAACAATTGAAGAGAAATTCATTTCGTTGGCAAATCCATGGATCAAATTACACTGTAATATATTTGTCGATTTGGGTCACTTCTTATATATGTATACAAAAAAAAATTGTAAATAAATCTATCTTTCTCATATTTTGCCTTGTGCAGAATAACAAATATATTTTATAATAAAAATAGACAATTTCTTGTCCTAAACCATGTCCTGCGTGTGTAATAAACCCGAACAAACCCTATTGTTTTCTGTGCAAAACAAAACGAAAAACCATTTGTTGAAATTAATTTGTTTCTAGAAATGTTATAATTGAATGGCAAAAAACCAATCAAAGTTAGTAAAAAACGTTCATTTTGTAGGTACATAGTACAGTTTATGCACTAAATCTTGTAGTAATTGTCTAGAAATAAGTTGAAAACTGAAGATTTTTGAAATAAGAAAGTGCATCTATTATGCTTAAATCTTCAGTTCGACCAGAAAATAACAATAGTTGTTATTGTTAATTGTGTATGCATAGATTCTGGGATAAATGTTTTGATTGAATTTAAAAAAGAACCAATTTTATCCGTCAGATTTGTATATTTTTGAAGTATATTCTTAACCTCATTCTGTCAAGTGTCAGAAGACTTTACAACATGTATTTTTGGTTTCTTTGTAATTGACCACTGTAATTGATCAGTTTCATATTTTAACTAATATGTATATGAAATTATATCCGTTCAGTTAACTGGAATTGCCCACTTTTCGAATCACTTTAGTGTAAAGCAAATTTCCATGTGGGAGTAGAAAAATTATTTTGTATTCCTAGATTCAAAAAACCCTAATTTTAATATTTAAGAATAAGCTAATATTGGAGTCAAGTATTAGTTTATTTGAGGAATGATAAAAATTACATAGTATTGCTTTTTTTCGTGTAAGTGATCCGTGTAAATAAATATTTGTTATATATTTAACATGGTAAATCGGAAGTTGGTTTCTGGATAGAGAATAAAAAACTAAGATAGGGAGGTGAAAACCATTTTTCTCTAAGATGAACCGTTCCAATGTTACAGCCTGTCATACTCTGAAAATTCCATATTTTAAACGTCAAAATATCAAAAACTATTGACTTTAGACCAATGACATTTACAAAATAAGCGTAGGATTTTGTGGCGAATCAGAAAATAATACAATATATAGGGTGTAACATTTAAAAAAATCAAAGTTATATTCGCCAGTTTTTTTTGAGCCACCCCGTATACTCCAGCATAATTTTAAAATGTGCACCTTAATGGGTTCTACAACTTTTGTATTTCGAATTTTTATCTAATTCTTAAGATAAAGACGAAAATGAACTTTATTTTGTCGTTGACTCACCCTGTACGATTTTTCCTTATATTGATAACTTGTTCATCGGCTCAATATTATTGATAAAGATCATTAATTAAATGAACTTATTTATTATATTTATGTTTACTTTTGGTTCAGTGTAGGATCTGGCTACGCTACTATGTGAGTGGAAATTACCCAATAGCGATGATGGTCACTTAAACATAAGACAAAATATTTTTATTACCTTCATTACCCCCTAATAATTATATACAGGGTGTCCCGAAATTAGGTGACAATATTTTAAGGGGATAAAGTACATCCAAAAATAGGACTAAAATCCTCTATTAATATACCTTCAAAAACGCTTCGTTATGGGACTAGAGCCCCCCAAATGAAGCTATGATAAGCGGTTTTTTCACAATATCTCAGAAACTGATTGAAGTATCAAAACAAAATTTGATACATGTTTTACCCATGACAAGATGCAATAAACGGTTTGTTTAGCTTAGGTGTATTTCTTCCAGTGGCGTCCCACTGGGTAGGTAGTGAGGAGAATATTGCCCTAACTTTTTTATTTGTAGGATTTTTTAACGCCAGGTACAATTTTTAAAAGCAATAAGTCTTCTATTGAAAAAAGATACTTTTGCTTCATTTCCGTAGGATTCACCATTTTTCAGTAAAATCGATTTAAAAATTTTCGGTTTTTTACAAGCTAAGGTGTTTTTTTGCATATCTCAGCAAACACTTGATATTAAAACATGAAATTTATTAGAAGTTCTACTAGCGACAAGGCATATTTATTTAAGGATGTAACATTAAAATATTTTTCCAGTGGCGTCGCACGGGGTGGAGCCTAAAGTAAATATTACAATTTTTTTTTTAATTTGAGGGGCTTTCATACTTTTATTGTAATTTTTTTAAATTTACAAATTTTTTGTTAATAAAACCTTCTATTATTGTAATTTCACAGAACATAAGGTTTTCAACAGATTTTTAGACCTTGTTTTTTAAATATTTATTTGTATAAGAGACTTAAAATAAAACAAAAAGAATAACAAATTGCAAATCAAATTTAATTGTAAAATCACACGGGAAACTAATTCTTAAGCAAATGTTCGAAATGATTTCGATTTTGTTGGATGCAAAATCTAGACCTGAGTGTTATGTTTTGTGAGGCACGGAGAATTTGAAAATGGTATAAAGGAAAGCCATTCAAATAAAAAAAAAATAGTAATATTTACTTTAGGCTTCAATCCGTGCGACACCACTGGAAAAATATTTTAATGTTACATCCTTTAATAAATATGCCTTGTCGCTAGTAGAATTCTAATAAATTTCATGTTTTAATATCAAGTGTTTGCTGAGATATGCAAAAAACACCTTAGCCTTTTCAACGGCTTGTAAAAAACCGAAAATTTTTAAATTGATTTTACTGAAAAATGGTAAATCTTACCAAAATGAAGCAAGAGTATCTTTTTTCAATAGAAGACTTTACTGCTTTTAAAAATTGCACCTGGCGTTAAAAAATCCTACAAATAAAAAAGTTAGGGCAATATTCTCCTCACTACCTACCCAGTGGGACGCCACTGGAAGAAATACACCTAAGCTAAACAAACCGTTTATTGCATCTTGTCATGGGTAAAACATGTATCAAATTTTGTTTTGATACTTCAATCAATTTCTGAGATATTGTGAAAAAATCGCTTATCATAGCTTTCATTCGGGTGGCTCTAGCCCCATAACGAAGCGTTTTTGAAGGTATAATAATAGAGGATTTTAGTCCTATTTTTGGATGTACTTTATCCCCTTAAAA
Source organism: Polydrusus cervinus (assembly GCA_935413205.1). Lineage (NCBI taxonomy): Eukaryota > Metazoa > Arthropoda > Insecta > Coleoptera > Curculionidae > Polydrusus > Polydrusus cervinus. The sequence continues at coordinate 73,325,962 of OW284511.1, read as the reverse complement.
TATTGTCACCTAATTTCGGGACACCCTGTGTAAATTAAAGAGTGTTTATTACTACAATGTTGTGTATGATATGCATTTTAGGTGTATTTTTCTATAACAAACAAATTATAGGTGTTCGTAATAGTGAAATTATAGGGATAACGGAGGTCCAATTGTAATTGCAGTTTACTAGGTTTATATAAAAGAGATAGAGGGAAATTTAGTTCTAGTAGATATTAAAATTGCAAAGTTATATATGTATAATTTATTTCCAGAGAAAATGTTGATTCTAAACAATTTAACATCCATTGTAGTTGCTTGTTTTATAGCTTACTATATCGTATTTATATACAAAAACTGGAGATTTCTTAAATTTTCCTGGAAGCACAATTGTTTCTTCATTCCGATCTTACCAATTATTGGAACTAGTTATATAACTTTAATTGCTTGTTTACATCAGCGAAGGCCAGGTCAGTATTATTAATATAAAAAAATCGCTTTATGATGATGAGTATTATAAGTGGATATATGCATAAACATTTTAACAATAAATAACTAACCACCATTTTTGACTGTGACATTAATAGTGGGTCATACATGGGAGCGCGCATTCATGTACATCAATGTGAACTTAATTTGGACATACACGGTAAGAGATGTTCTATGACAAAATAAAAGTTTTGTATGGACAATGGGCACACACGATCATACAAATCGTTGAAAACAATGTCACGTGTTTGGTGGCCGTGGACTGCGCTATTCTTGTTAATAAAACTAGAAAATGAAAGAAAAAAGAAGGTTCGTTCCAACTGGAGTAAAGAATGGCCGATCAAAAAACTTTTATCTCTTACAAAAATACGCTGCGGTTTTTTTTACAAAAACTTTGGTTTTATTCCCATTTATTTGATTTTATTTTAAAAATTTTCCAAATTTTTCTCTTGCGGTGTATTTTTTTCAAAGACTTTTGGGTTGCATTAACATTTTTAACCGTAATTAACTATTCAGCAAGTTGGACTGTGACATAACTGACATTGTGATAACTGGACATCGAACGTGTCACATTGCCAAGCCAGGTCACTGATAAGTACCCAGAACCAGAAACAATGATGACCTCACATTTCATTTTAAGTGAGGCACTGAATGTTAAACATCAAATTAAATGATAGGCCGGCCATGGTACCTCAAAACCCGTTGGAAGCACCTATCGGTAAACGAAAAGTTTATTGGTAGCTCTCCACGGCGCTGAGCGTCTGGGGTTTGCACGCAGTGGAACATCCGGGTTCCCAAGTCCCGGACCCCCCCCCCCCCCCCGGGGGATGCGTGAGGGTGGGACGGGAACAACCAAGACGACAAAGGCATGTGATTTACGTAACGAAAGATGCTTGAGGGCTTAGCCCGCCCTTGGGTGGTCCAATTTTGATCGAAAAGGAAGGCTTAATCAGCTTTAACTAGAACTCAGGAGCAGCAAAGCTGCCTAGCTAGAGTCTAGAGGATCATTGTGATAACTGGACATCGAACGGGTCACATTGCCAAGCCAGGTCACTGATGAGCACCCAGAATCAGAAACAAAGATGACCTCACATTTCATTTTAAGTGAGGCAAGGAATGTTAAACATCACATTAAATGACAGGCCGGCCATGGTACCTCAAAACCCGTTGGAAGCACCTATCGGTAAACGAAAAGTTTATTGGTAGCTCTTCACGGCGCTGAGCGTGATACGGGGTGGCCCAAAAAAACGTGGTGAATATAACTTGTTTTTTTTTAATACTCTATATATAGGAGTATTTTCTGATTCCCCACAAAATGTTACGCTTATTTTGTAAATATCATATGTTAAACCGTTAAACCCGTTTTTTTTTTGGTAAACCGGAAGATGTGACTTTTAGATAGAGAATAAAAAATTTAGATAGGGAGGTGAAAAATATTTTTTGAACTACCCTGGATACTGTTTGACTTGTTACCATCCTAAGTGCACCTAATATGATTATTGCACCAGCTTTCATTTTTTGTATTTTGGTTGTGTTAATAATAAAAATTTTCACACTGTATACGATTGTTTTCCAAACTAAGTTAAATTTTAAATTAACTCTTTCTTTCCAAGGGAATACCTTCAGAAATAGACTAACACTTTTTCAGGTTGGTCTTGATGTGGTTTGTTTTTCTTCTGAGGGATTCGTTCGAGTTACAGAGGGTAATTATTGTTCTATTCACCATGCCATGTTTTGTGTGGTTTAAGTGATTTGATGTATAATTAAGATATTGTCCTGTATGATTCGGTTTCCAGTACACTGAAGTTTGGTTAGTGTTGCCATTTTTTACTACGTTGACATCTAGGAAAATCTCTTTTCATTGTGGATTTAATTGTCGGTATTAAACTATTGATGTGATTTATTGAGTTCGTCATCGTTTCCATTTCAAATAATGAAGGTGTCATCGACATACCTCAGCTACATTTTTCGTTTCTTCTGACCTCAATAAAAATTTCTACCCTATGAGATTAATTGACAAAATATTGGAAAATCGCAAGAATCGCAAAAAAAAAACAAAAAAGAGACACAAGCAACACTTAACATTCCATATAACAAACGAGTATCTGAGAGAATTAAAAGAATAGTAGGTACAACGATACAATATCAATACGATATTCAGCTTGAGAGACAATTTTAAAAGTGAAAAAATAAAATGTGATCGATCCTATATTGGTAAAATACTAAGACCACTCAAAACAAGAATCAAGAAACACAGAAACAATACGCTTTAGCGTATTGTTTCCTTTGGGAGAGACGGAAAAATCAGGTGCAGCTGACCATGCCTGGATACACGGCCATCATTATCATGTGAACAGAAGCCGAAATCTTGAAAAAAGAATTACACTGAAGGAAGTTTAAGGACACAGCCACCATACACCTGAACTCAGCTTGTTTCAGTAAACCCTTATTAGATATAAGAAATAACTGAAAATGTAATCTTAGGATATATCAGTTTATGCTTCAATGCACCTAAGTATATAATATAAATAGAGCTGTAGTTGCCTTTTATTTATTATCAAGTCGACTGAAAATATTAACAGGTTGCAATGTTGTTATTTAAAAACAAATAAATTCAAAATGAGTCCAAAACTCTTCTATAATTCAAGAAACCTCATTGTCTCAAACCCTATATAGACACTTACAAAATATTTAAACACTTTAGATAAAAACCACTAAGTGACTGATCGTTGTATGATTCATTAGAAAAAAAATAAACGTAAACAAGTTTATCAACGTTTACATTTTGATGCATACATTTGGTTAATCTTGCTTATTTTTAATCTATTTGAACATTTTATTGATTTCTATACACAGTTAAAAAAATGATTATCAAGTAAGGAAACACCCTGTATTTCTAATTACTGTTTTAGTAAATGCATTATCAACTCTTGAATGGATAAATAAGTATTCTAAACTTCCATTTAATTTTTGGAGTGGTAGTGACTACTTCTATGTTACTTCAAATCCAGAAGAAATTAAAACTGTTTTTAATCATCCAATGTGCCTTAACAAAGGAAGCGTATACAAAATGTTAAATATAATTGTTCCAGAGTCAATTTTACTTATTCCAAGTAAGTATATTACTGTACGTATAGGTAAACTTTTGGTTTTCCTAAGTTAGACCCTGGGATCAAATCTATTACATGTTTAGATGGACGATGTTAATAAATAGGCGCAATAGTGTTTTTAAGATATTATATTACTAAACATATTATTCTAATAACTAAAAATCTTCTTATAATACCAATAACTAAGTTTTTATAAATTAACCGATCCTTTAACTTATTTGTAATTACTCACTCATTTTTGGTTTTTTTATTATCTCGCATTTGAGATTCTAGATTAGTAGACCCCAAGGCTCTTTTTGTATCAAATATAAATACATTTTTAAATTGTGTTCAGAAAAAAAAAACTATTACATAGTTTTCCAGAATTTGAAACAACCGTATAAAGCTTCCGACGCCATTGGTGCTGCACCCACATATATACATACACTATATTGCTAATACCATTATTCAATGATGACATCACTGTAGGCAGATGATCAGGGTCCGTTGAGTTTGCGCAGCTCGGATTTGCTTCTTGATGTAAACATTTAACAGGGCCGACTTTCAAAATATTTTTACAAAGTTTTATTTAAATTTACCGGTTTAGTTCGCGTGTGTATATTTTATGGTCAAATAAAACTAAGTAACCAATATTTTACATACCTGAAATAATTTATTCCTGGTATTGAACCGCGATTCGTGCAAAAAAGTATCATGCACTTTTTTCTATCCATCTTGAGACACAAGTCGCTAACCATGATACAACTATACAAACTTATGATATCAACAGGGTGCGCAGTGGATCGTGATGTCACATTGTGACGAGTTTTTGAATTGAAGTATTCGGCAAAGCGTGGTTTACGTTATTAAAAGGCAATTTTATATGAAATATTTAATAAATTTATTTCAGTTCATATTAGCCTCAGAATTTCTACTGTGACTTAAACCTTGAAACATACATTTTATCAAGGGCGTAGATATGGGGAGGGTAAAGGGGGTAATTACCCTCCCCCCCCCAGGACCATAATAAATAAAAAATTAAAGTATTTAGGAATTCGTTTCGACCAAAATTTTACATATTTATAATTTAACTTAATTAATAGAGAATATCGCAATAATGACGGTTTTTAGGCACAAGTGACGTCACGAAAACCTGCGCGGTAGTTGTATCATGGTCGCTAACAATAACAAAATGTCTGGTAAAGTTTTATATCTAAATTCGCACCCAAAACTTAAAAATAATATCTACAATCACACACGGAACATCTGAACGAATACAACGTAAAAAAAGATGGAAACGACTAACAACTTACATACTAACAAAAAAAATATCTAAAGTAAAGTTTTATAAATATTAACACCCAAAACTTGGAAATTATAACCACACACGAAGGAACGAAACAAAAGATGTCGACGAATAAGAATACAATTAACGACGAGTCGGTTCTGTTTACGTTTTGTTAGATATCGTGTCGGTTGCCTAATTTTTTCCCTACAGCGCAAGCACTACGGGCCCAAACTCAGGTTATTTTGAATCGCACGATGGGTGCCTTCTTGTCTTACACAAAGTAACTTTCCCAAAGTGGCTTTTGTGCTACCCTATGGGAGTATTAGTAAGCTACACTATATAGCACAAATAACACACTTTATTACAGATACTGTGTACAATAATTCCTGTTTACTAATTGGTGATCTTATTTCTATGAAAACATACATACAACTAACTTATCATCGACTTCTACAAAAAAGGTCCAGTGCCAAGATTCTGTTGACTTAAAAATTTCACAAAGGGCTTCCAACTTCCATATCCCACTTAATATTTCTAGGTCAATTATCGGCAGGGCCCGCTCTAGCAATAACGCCGCCCTGGGCAAAACAAAAAATTGCCGCCTTGTTTCTAGTCTCGCAAATATTTTCAAAAGTGTTTTTTTCTAATTTTAAAAAATAAAACACTTATTAGTAGGTATATTTATTTAATAAAAATTGATTTTTTTTAAATTGCGTATATATTGCACATAAATAAATTCTAAATACTAACAAAGTGAAAATTAACAAAATAACATTAAAATTTTTAGGCACTCTAACACCAAATTATGTGTTCTCTAATATTGCCTGTGTGTGAGAATGGCTATTTAGAAAACACATGATTTGGTGAAAAGCAATATTGCGAACATTTATCGCGCGCGATATATGGTGCCGTGTGAAAACGCTGTAATTGCACATTATAAACATATGTTTAAAAACATAAGTGACATATAAAAACTAACAGAAAACTTTTTTTCGCCCTTTTACCTCGGCAAACCTTTTTATAATTTCTTTTAAATCTTTATTAATGGCGACACCGTTCAGACGAGTTTTGTTTAAAGTCGATCTTAAGAAGTTCTTGATTAATTTTAATTTAGAAAAACTCCTTTCCCCACTAGCTATACTAATAGGAATTGTGAATAAAATGCGTAAAACAACTCTAAGATTTGGGGCTAAATTTAGTTTTGTAATAAATTGCAGCACTCCTCGTGGACTTTCTTTTTTTGATAAAAGTGTAGAAACTACGTATATTTCATCTGCCAATTCCACTCCACTACTCCACTTAAATCGGATCGGAGTCTTCATCTGTTAAAATAATTTCCAAATCTTTGCAATTTGATATTAAGTTTTCCCTTGGAATACTTTTTAAATTGTATATCATATAGAAATTGGAAATATACATATTAAGGTCGCTTATTTGTAATTGAAACCCAAATAAAATTTTAGGAGAAGCAATATTGTAATAAACTCTTTAGTATTTAAGTATAGGTGATAAAAAAAAAAATTAAAAAAAAAAAAAAAATTAAATTAAAAAAAAGGAAAAAAAGAGGGAAACAAAGAAAAGAAAAATAAGAGAAAAAAGAATGAAAAGAGAAAAAAAAATTAATAAAAGAAATATAAAAAAAAAGTAATAAAATACAAATTAGGTAAGTTATTTCTTGTAAAATGCCATATTTCGAAAAAATTGGAAAATAAAGAGAGAAGCTGGCCATTTGGTTTCAACCAGAGCCATAAAACAAACACAAAAAAAAAGGTCGCTTATAAGTTTAAAACGAATCTCTAAAGCATTGATTGCAATTTGATATTATTATAATATTAAAAAGAAAAGCGATCGGTCGAAATTATCACTGTTTAAAAAATAGGACGGCAAACCAAAGTAAACTAATTTTGTTAACTGGGAATTGGAATGATTCAAATTTCAAATATACATACGTAGGAACGTAGGTAGGTAAAACGGGGATTTATGGTGTTTTTAAGATTTTTTATGCCGCTTTCCCAACTTGCCGCCCTGGGCAGGGGCCCAGGTTGCCCACCCCTAGAGCAGGCCCTGATTATCGGGCTGTTATAAGCAAATATTCGTGAGAAATAGTTTAAAAGAAAAAGTTGGCCCTAGATATGCTTTTACTGGCTTACCACAAGAATCACTTCTCAGTTCACTACTTTTTAACCTTTACACAACTGATATACGATATACATACATTTTCATTTTGTAAGATCGTGCTGATGATTCTGATTTACATTTAGAGCAACAACTATAATGAGAGTTTTAGATACTATCAGAAATATTTACAAAACTACTTAATTAGTCGAGGATTAATGGTTTTGAAATATCTGCTGAGAAATCAGCTATTTGTGTCTTTACTAGGCATAATATCCCGAACTTGGATTCGGTTAACTTACAAAAATTCGTTCATGTAGGTAAATATTTAGAATTTAATAGTTGGAGGGCTCAGAAGCCAATCAGTGTAAGTCAACAATTTACTGAAATTGACTTAGACAGTAAAATAACCTTTAGATTACAAAAACTTTCTGCTCACAAAAGATTTAAGTCATTACTTTGATATTACCCTCACAGATGGCGACACTTGTTTTGGCAACAGAATAGGTTGCAAAACTTTTCGGGCGCCAAACCGTGTAAGTCGATTGTGAATAAGTTTTAACAGGTTTAAAGTTAAATCTAGGTGGTTTTTGTAAGTTGAAAGAATAATTTTAAAATTGTGAATTTTTTTAAACCCTCTAACAGTTCTTAGATTTTTGGTTCCGCCGACTTACACTGATTGACTTCTGAAATTATTTTTTTTTATTTTAGAAGAACCTTTGAGTGGTCATTTCACTTAAGTCATTTTTTTTCTATATTTAACTTAGATAAAAAAAAATAGTAGTGGAGATTGTTGTTCTGATGTAAACTAATGTTTTTTATACGTTGTTCTTTAAATAGAAGTATTTTTTTGGAACCTCTCTTCTGATTGTATTTTCTTGCAGATAATTTTTCCAGAAGTAATTGAATTTCAATTTTAACTTTTATTGACTTACACTGATTGACTTCTGAGCCCTCCAGTTAGTAATAGATTGATAAGAAGTTGGGCTGGAAACAGTATATTATTTATCTTACAAATAACTGTGAAAAGGGAATACATCTTTTGCGATCCATTATGAAAACTTGGTGGGGATGTGATATAATTACTTACTTTTATCTCTTTATTTATTATTTTGTTTTAAGGAAATTTTTTATTAAAATGTATATTTAAAATAAAACGTAGCTGGTGAAAGTAAATACATATCCTTTTTTTTCATGTCAAAATGGAATAAGTCTGTCTCATTTATCTTACGTATTTTATTTTATTTTTTGAATCGTATGACCCGCACGATAAGACCAGATCCGACTATATGCCATATGACGCTTTTGTGTTAATTTGATTTTTCTGTAATTAAATCATCTTACCGATAAATAATTTGACCGACATACGAAAATACATTTTTAATTCTATAAAGAAAAATCATAAAAAAACTTAGTTTACGTATTCTGATACTTGTCATTTGAAACCTGGAACTGTAACTAGCCAGCAACATTAACTGTGAGTGACAATAGAGACTTTTTGCACCTCTTAAATTGTCATGCTTTTGTGGTTATGGTTATTCTGCACATGCGCAGTATCAGAAAGGTGATCCGTTGTGCTTATTAACCATAACGGACTTCGTTATTTACGGAAGATAAGGAAGAGCTTATCGTAATCCTTATGGTTATGCTTAAACTGCATGGTTGCCGGAATATCCCAAAGTTATTAAGCATCATTATTATGAATCAAAATTATGATAAGCAATGAATTAAAATCCGAAGCAAATAGTAGCTTTACACGGCAATAAACGATGATAACAAGAAAAGTGGATCTTTGAAAGAAATCAAATGGACCTGGGTGTACTGGGTAGATTCGGCTTTTTTTATATATATTTTCGACTTTATACACTTGACTCAATCTGGCAGACCTGCTTTTATTGCAACCTAACCTTATCTTTTTATTGTTCATGAAATGATTGAAATGTATTATAATTTATATCGCAGTTTTGTCGTCAAATTAATGCTTATAATTTTTTGTTCTGTGAATTAATGTGCTTACCGAGAGTGAAGGGTGGTATTTGTTCTGTTTTTTAGGGTGTGTTTCTCAGTTTATTAATTTGAATTATGCAAATACCACTGTCCAAGGCCAAAATCTCATTTAGGATTATTCCTATTATTAAGTTATGGTCGATACCATCTGGTTCTCGCCCCCCCCCCCCCCTTCCCCCCTTCTGATAAGTTTATCTAGGGCGTCTTCCATTTTTTCAAGCTTGAAAAACTCTAAACCTACATAATATGATGATAACACAACGAAATACGCACGAAGACCGCCAAGAACAGAAAAATTTTAAATATACTAATTAATCAAATTATTGTTAGGTTAGGTATTTTATTCGTTTAGATGCGCTGGCGCCAAATAACTACAGACAGACCGTAGGCGCTGCAAACAAGAGTGGCAAAATCTCTTGTTTTAACAGTGGCGGTACTCGTTCTGTTTAATAAAGTTAACCATAACGGAGTTAAAACTGATGTTAATTTAAGAGGTGCAAAAAGTCTCTATTGGCCGCCATTATTTACTAACAATAAAAATTTCCTGATTAGTAAATTCAAAAATAAGCTAATCGGGCCGCTTTGATTGTGAGAAAATTATTTTTGTCAATGTCATGTTATATGTCACCGTTAAAGTTATTGCTTTGTTAACTATTGTTAAAAATCTTTATACAATCCAACAATAGTGTTCTTAGTCAGTATTAAATAAATAAAAACGACATTATTTAACAAAATGAATAATACTATGATTTAAAATAGCTTCTTAGCATCTGTTTGGGACTTTCCAATAATTAAGAAATCAAACAGATTTTACCATTATATATTTTTTTAAATATCTATCTATCTTATATAACTAAATGTTAAAATTTTTAGGTAAAAAGTGGAAAATAAGAAGAAAATATTATCAAAACAGTTACAAACCTGCTGTGTTAAATACTTTTGTGGACACCTTCTACGAACAGTGTTGCAAACTTCTAGAAAACATTGATGCACTTAATAACACGAAAAATCTATTCGACAATATATTGGAATATTCCTTTCTAAACTTTTTTCGTAAGTATTATTTGTGATATTATTATAGATAAGGGTTTTGGTGCCATTTATGATTTTATGCCTGATTTACTTGTTAATATGAATATTTTTACACCCCCTTTGCGGTCATTCATTGATTAGGTTAAGTAAATATTTGTACACAATATATGGTTCACACCACACTATAGGTAATCTGGAAAATTTAATGGAAAAGCCGGAAAATGACAACACCATAAAAAATTATGGTAAAATTTCACAATATTTGCTGTATTTTTACGCTATATAATCATGAACTTTTTTTCACAATACCGGGTGTCCCACCGAGAACCGCTTCGATCTATTTATGGAAAACTATACATAGGAAAATTTTGAAAATTTGACAGTTTCCTAAAACATTTTCATAATGGTGGCACTTCCGGTTATACCGGAAGTAAATGTCAACTTGCTTATTTTAAATACAACACCCTATATATTATTACATTTTTGCATTCTACGCAAGATTATAGGCAGATTTTGTGTATCATGTCCTATACCAGTGGTCGCCAACCTGTCGATCGCGAGCTACCGGTAGCTCGCGGAGGCAATTCTGGTAGCTCTCACAACGATTTTAATTTAAAAAACAGAAATGGAAGTAATTGAGTTTCAAAATGATTTAGCCTTAAAATCGTTAGTCTCAAGTACCAAATGTATCTGGCCTATTGTAAGTAAAGACAAATATTCAGTTCTATGCCGTGTTGCCTTAAAAGTGAAAGCATTATTCAGTTCAACCTATTTGTGTGAATCTTCTTTTTCCAATATGAAGTTTATTAAGAACAAATATCGCAATCGACTTACAGATGAACATTTGGATAATTGTATTCGAATGGCTGTATCAAATTATACTGCAAACATTAAAAAAATTATCGATGAGTCTGAGTGTCAGCCTTCTCATTGAACGTGCTTTTTTATTTTTCAATGTTTATGTTCATGATAGTGCGTTACTTTTTTGTTGTTATTATTAACTATTTTTAAATCTTACGTGACATGCCGTTGTGGCTGGATAAAAGTTTGTGTTTATTTTTCAAACACCTTCGTTTGGTAGGTAGGAATGTACAGCTCGTGCAATATAGCTTGAGCTCTGACTTTTGGGTGCGCAGTAAACAGGTGGGAGGAGCTAGCCGAGAACTCATTAATCTGATGATCTTTGAAACGCACACTTCTGTACAGTCTGTCAGAAAAGTAGGACGTTCATTGGAAAAAAGTTATGACTGTATTAAATTTATTTGTAATAATGCCTTTTAAAAGTTAAGTCTTAAACCGAGAGTTTTCCGTGCAGAAGGACGGCCAATTGTTTATATGGATGAATATAGATTCATCACATACACACCAAAAAGCTTGGAGCGATGAAACAAACGAAGGCGTAAAACAACCTGTATATCAAAGGGCACACGCCTAATAATCGTAAACGCTGGAGGAGAAGATGGTTTTGTGCCAAATTCATTCGTCAGATGGAAGTCACACTGCAACTATGAAAATTATGAAAAGTGGGTAAAAAACAACCTAGTGCCGAATTTACGCCCGAGCAATCGACAATGCACCATATCATAATAAGCAAATAAATAAGTGCCCTAACAAAAAAAGAAGACTTGAAAAGTGGTTACGTGAGAGAAATATTCCATTTGACGAAAAAATGTTAAAACCAAAACTCTACAGTTTAATTAAAATGAGGAAACCAAGGGAGAAAAGTTATAAGATAGATGCAATATTTTCCAGTGCGGGGCACACCGTGGTTCGACTACCTCCGTACCATCCTGATCTTAACCCTATTGAACTAGTGTGGGCACAAATGAAAGAGTAAGTTAGTTATTAAAAGAAAACAACTATTTTGTTGGTTCGTTGATTTTTGCATAACAGGGCCCAATTAGTAAACAAAATTTGAAGTCACTAGGTTTTTATCAATTAAATCCCACTTTTACTTTCTACGCGGACTGTACTTTACTGAAATTCGGTATTAGGTATCTCTGTCGTACACCGACTCTTCTTTTCTATCATCTGCGCATCTCAGGGCTCAAGCTACATTGCATGACCTGTAGCTATGAACAAGTAGGTACGTACTAGTAATATTAGTTATTTTGTTATTAGTTTATTATTAGTACCTATGTATTATGTATTACCAGTTAAATAGTAAAATAAATACGTATAATGATAAATTAACTGTGGATTATTTCATTTACGTTGCGTTACGTGGCTTCCGTGTGGGTAGCTCGCTGTTTATTCCAAAATTAACAAAGTAGCTCAACACATTGAAGAGGTTGGCGACCACTGTCCTATACCATGTCTAAGCGTTTATGACATATTTGAATTTTTATGTCAAAAATGACGTTTGCAGGCCTTAAAATAATTATCAATTTTGTCTATAAAGAAGCCTTATTCATTTAATTTACGTGGGATTCCTTGTTATAAAGGACCTGCTTTAATAGATTTTTATAATATTTTGATAACTATTAATACGGGGTGTTTAAACAATAAGATTAAAAATTATATTGTAAAAACTGCAAGAAGAAAACCCAAATTTTATAATTATTTCTTATTTAGAATTAAAAATAAGTATAAGGTTGTATATCCCAAAAATTTTTAGTTTTCGAAATATTGCCAATTTAATATGTTTATATGGCGATTTTGCTGCACATTTTAAGTTCAGTTACTCTTAGTTGGCTATGACAGCATTGAAAAACATCAAATGCTAAGTATATAAAGACACATATAAAGCTGTCACTTACCATTTTAACATTATTAATAAGCACATTGTGATGGCTTCTGTTTTTGCGGATATCGAATAGTAAATGTCTGACATGTTCTTAATATAACTTTATCACATTTTCCACAAATAATAAATAAGTTGAAATAATCTTCGTTTGTATAATTTAAGCTCCCAGGCATGATTATTAATAATGTTCAAATGGTAAGTGACAGCTTCATAGATTTTTTTAGCATTTGATTGTTTTTCAACGTCGTCATAGCTAACTAAGAGTAACTGAACTCAAAATCTGTAGCAAAATCGCCATTTAATAGTATATTATTGACCAAGGTTTAGACAGATACTATTATTAACCGAGCGTCGATTTTAAATCCCGAGGAGCTCAGCGACGAGGGATTTAAGACGTGAGGGCAATAATAGTTGTCTAAACCATGGTAAATATATTATTTTTTCCACTACTAACACATTAACAACATTAAATTATTAATTAAAATTTACATACCTTCTTAGGGTTGCTTCTGTGTTTTCAGTCAAGTTACCTTTGCTTTGAAATTTGCAGTATTTTTTTATCTTGTCAGATGGCATTCTAAGTTGTCAGTATTATTTGTCGATTCATAAAAAAATTCAAGTCTTTTTGATAAAATGAGCGCAGGAACTATTACTGATACGTGCACATGAGGGTGGAAGCACAAAAAATTAATGATGAGTTGCTATTCCAAAAATCTAAGGTTTTGTATTTAAAAACTTACTCAGTATTTAAGGACTGGTGCCAAACAAAAAAAGCTGAGAAAATTTCAGAGAACAGGCTAAAAGTAAAAAAGGATCGAGTGGGCTACATTTTCAATGTTACAATCCACCATATCTTTAAAAGAAAATATTGATTTTCCAAAATATTTCAAGCTAGTGACTTTTTTAAAACGACAGAATACCAACTATAAAGCGAAAAAATCTTTCGTATTTACAAAAGAACAAATTCAACTATTCCTAAAAGGAGCACCAAATGAAATCTTCTTACCAAGAAAGGTATGTTATTTAAACATTATTTACTTTTAGCTTATAATAAATACCTCATCATTTACAGGTTATCTTTGTTATCGGTTTGGCTAGAGCATGTAGAACTGACGAATTATGCAATATGGCTGTAAAGGACTTAGATGTTCGAGACGATATTATAATTATCATTATCAACATTTCAATAAGCAAAAATGGTTCATGAAGAAAATTTGTTATTGTGGAACCTGTTTGGATTAAACTCGTTAAAATCTATATTAAAAATAGGCCTACTCCAGATCTGCCCAAATTATTCATTAATTTTCGGGGGTACAAACCAACACGGCAAAATATTGGTCATAATAGAATAAGAAAAATTCCAAAGGATATAGCAAAATATGTAAACCTACCAAATATAGAAAGGTATACTGGTCATTCCTTTAGAAGAACCTCGGTCACTATCTTAGCCGAAAGTGGTGGTGATTTATTAACTTTAAAACAGCATGGAGGCTGAAAATCCTCTACAGTAGTCGAAAGCTATATAGAGGAGTCACTGTCAAGTAAGGAGAAAATTGCTAGTATGGTACAAGGTACTATGGTTTCAACATTATCATCAGGGACTGTCAGTAATAACTGTTGTAATGTTTCACGCCCTCGAACAGTACAGTAATGACAAGGGATGTTACTAGTGTTACTTCCGAATCAGAAGCTATGCCAGATACACTATTTCAAAATGAGGAAATAAATATTCCTGTTCCTGTTAAAAATCTAACAAACACTGCCACTTCAGGAGTTTTTACCTTGACTTATAATAATTGCACTATTAATTACTACATTAACGGTCACACCAACCACTAAAATAATCTTTTAAGCACTAAAACTTCTTTGTTTTTGTGTTAACATTTTTATTAAAAATATAGCTTTTGTCCATTAAAATAACGTAATATTGTCTATTCGTCTAGTATTGTTGTTTTCCTTTTCGTTTAATTGTAGTCCTGAGAATAGGTTAGGTTAAAACACAAGGTAAGGCGAGAAATGATAAATTAAAATTAAAAAAGTGTAAAAAAGGATTGTGTTATATTTACTAGAAAATAGAAGAAGAGTGAGCGAAACAACAACAGGAGATAAAATCAGTTTTGTTAAAAGTATAGGTGTGGTATTATTGACTTACATTGCCGATTTTTCCGTTTTTAGAATCTCGACATACATACTCATAATACATCCAACGTATTATGAGTGAATGAATATTCATTCACCTGGTTGTCTAAACATGACGTTTTCATATATTTTTAAAATAAAACAAGGTCAAGTTGCCTGTTTTATATTGTTTTGCCAGAAGCCTCTATTATTGACCGTTGTCAATAATGACAGTCAATAATAGAGGCTTCTGGCAAGGAGTAAAGAAAAACGATTTCTAAAGTTAATAATCGGTCAATAATGAGTGATTATATAGTTAGTAGTGGAAAAATATATTAAATTGGCAAACTAAAAATGTTTGGGATATACAACCCTTATACCCCTATTTTTAATGGTATAAGAGAAATAATTATAAAATTTGAGTGTTTCTATTTAAAAATCTAGACTTTTTGCAGTTTTTTCAATTTTATTTTTAAACTTTGTTTTGTTTAAACACCTAGTATTATTAGATATAGGCCTGCAAACGTTATTTTTGACATAAAATTTAAATATGTCAAAAACGCTTAGACATGATATACAAAATCTGCCTAGAATCTAGAATGGAATATATAGGGTGTTCTATTTAAAATAAGCAAGTTGACACTTACTTCCGGTATAATCGGAAGTCCCACCATTATGAAAATATTTTAGCCCGGTCGCCCCCATTAGCATTAGCAACAATATAATTTTTAATCTTATTGTTTAAACACCCTGTATTAATGGTTATCAAAATATTATAAAAATCTATTAAATCAGGTCCATTATAACAAGGAATCCCACGTAAATTAAATAAATAAGGCTTCTTTATAGTCAAAATTGATAATTATTTTAAGGCCTACAAACGTCATTTTTGACATAAAAATTCAAATATGTCATAAACGCTTAGACATGGTATAGGACATGATACACAAAATCTGCCTATAATCTTGCGTAGAATGCAAAAATGTAATAATATATATATATAGGGTGTTGTATTTAAAATAAGCAAGTTGACATTTACTTCCGGTATAACTGGAAGTGCCACCATTATGAAAATATTTTAGGAAACTGCCAAATTTTCAAAATTTTCCTATGTATAGTTTTTCATATATAGATCGAAGCGGTTCCCGGTGGGACACCCTGTATATATTAAGGTAGGCCGAAAAAGGCCAACAACTTTTAATATTTTTTTTGAAAGGGGTAGTAAAAAAATTTTCTTATCGGTGCAGAAACTTATACAAAAAAACTGGACACTGTCAAAAAAAAAAATTGGCGCCCCCTCCCTCTCTAAAGGGATAAACTTTTGAAAACAACAAGACAGGCTATAGGTAATTTGATCGAGAGAGAAGGCTAAATCACTTAATCAGTCTTAACTAGAACTCAGGAGCAGCCAAGCTGCCTACCTCTCGTGTGTCGAATAAATCACCGAAAACAATGAGCTAAGGAGTCTAGAGGATCAATATGATATATAACTGAACATCGAATGAGAAACAAGGATGACCTCATATTTCATTTTAAGTGAGGCAAGAAATGTTAACATCAAATTAAATGATAGACTGGCCATGGTACTTCTTGAGGTATAAAATGAAATGTGAGGTCATCCTTGATTCTGATTCTGGGCGCTCATCAGTGATTTGGCATGGCAATGTGACACGTTCGATGTTCAGTTATCAGGCTATAGGTGGTTACCATATTAACTTAGTGCTCTCTATACCACAGAAAAAGAAACGGGACAAAATCCTTTTAGTTTTAACCGCGCCCCTTCAGCCGTCAAGATCATAGAAGACAAACCGTAGTTTTATTTAAAAACCCATGTATAGGACTATTTGCTTGCTTCGGAAGGCGAAAACCGGCTCATTTTTGGAAAATTTGGAACTTCGGTTTCTAAACTAACCCAAAACTCACCTCAGGGAGATGATCCACAGATCCACATTGGTGAGGCACGAAACCTTATTCATTTGAAATCTTTCCTTAGTCTAAATGACATTTATGAGATCCTCATTAGTCATCCTAATTATTAGGGAAGGCTATGAAATAACTGTTTGCGACCAGTCAATCATGTCTACATAGTTGTCAGCTTGGAAATTTACCTAATGCGTTTTAAAATCCTCATAATCTGAAGGGATTTGAATTTCTTCGAACTTTAATAATTCTCATTATGTAACTCTTTTACGTGTTGCCTTTCATAGAAATTAAATACTTTAGGAATGTTCGCAGTATGCAGTGTCTTGTAAAACTTTATATATTTTATATGCTTATATATCCACCAGCGAATTTGACCACGAGTAACCCGGTGCGTGTCATGTTAGCATATTGCAACGAACCTGAGATGCTTTGTAATCAGGTACTTCATGTCGCAATTCCGACGACTTGAAGTTGCTGAATAAGCATTTATTCTATTATAAATACCTTGACAATTTACATTGTGGTATTCATTAATTTATGACGTTACTATGTCCATTTTGATATTGTGTTAAATTAAAAAGTACTGTTTTGTAATTAATAACCAAAATTTACAAGTGAACGAGATCACAAATTGGCGCAGTCAACGGTAGGATTCTTCTAAGGCTGTCAGAATAAGTAACTGGTAGCGGCGGATCCCAATCCCTTAAAGAATAACGGACTTGGAAACTTCAAGACAGCTTTCACTTGTTATACTACGGAAGGAACACCTAGTAAAACCCCTGGTATTCAACTGTCAAGAATACGACCACATCGATACTCCTATTGTCAGTTAAGAAATCATCTCGTTTATTTTATTGTTGTTTTATAAACTGTTCGATTATCTAAATATTTGACCCCCATTTTACCTATTATTTTTGTGCTTTCCCCGTACATTCTTTTATCCTAAGCGATAAAACAATTATTTTTGCACCGCGATATTTTTAGTTAAAATTAAAATAACAAATATGACTTCACCAGAGGAAACCGATTTACATAATATCGAACCTTACAAATTATCGGAAATATTTTCTATTATCCCCGAATTTAAAGGCGATCAGATCTTTTTGGGAACATTTTTAAAATCGAGAACGAGTTGAACATGAGTTACAAAACAGTATGGAGTATCTTAAAGAACTATTTACTTTATCCTTATCATGTACAAAGGGTGCAAGATTTGTTGCAGAGACCTTCCAACTCGAGTTAATTTTTGTGACTGGATTCAAGAAAATTCTTTAAGGGTCCCACATTTTTCGGCAAAAGTACTATTTACAGATGAAGATCATTTTTCCAGACAAGCCATCATACATTTTCACAACAATTAAATTTGGGCAGAAAATAATCCTCATACCATCATCGAAGGACATCACCAGCATACATTTTCGTTTAATGTTTGGGCAGGTATTATTCGACGAATTGGACAGTATTTTTTTCCAAATCGACTTATTTTTATTTGTTCACCTTAATAACTCGTTAATACTACTTCTATTGAAACTGAAGAAGACCTTCGACTGCGTATTATTGATGGTTTTAATAAGAGTCGCGCCAGTCTCGAAATTTTCTAACACATAAAAGACAATTTAGCACGTCGTGTACATGGATGTTTACTGACTCATGGATGACATTTCAACAATTTATTTGACTTTTGTTTATGTGAGTTCATTATTAAAAGTTTTTAAATCAATTATTATTATTATTATTGCTTTACTCATTTTTTTAACACCCTGTAACTCGAAAACGAAGCGATATGCGAAAAACTTTTATACCACATTTTCATCTTAAAATAAGGTGAGGATTCACCTTCTTTATACACAACTGTACGTTAGACTAGGAGCTTTATTGATTAAAATTTTAAGTGAGGCTAGGCCTATAACTCCTCTTAATTATTGATAAAACATTAGCTAAAAACTAGTACATTAAGTTCGTGTTGTGTGAGGGGTTTGAACCTGGGTCCCTCATTGTCGTGGCAGCCTGTATGGACCTGCCTGGTGTTATCTATGGGGAATGGCGGATTAACGGGTTCTGGCTTTGTTCTGCTATGTTGAAGTAATTGTTGCTGGTGTTCGTGATGTAGTCTTGGATCGTTTCCATTTTAAGGTCTCTGTGTAATGTGGTATTACGTACAAACCATGGTGCGTTAGTTATTATTCGTAGCAATTTGTTTTGATATGTTTGTATTTTGCTTTTCCCCGTCATGCAGAGTGTTGACCATGATGGGGCGGCATACAGTAGTGCTGATCGTATGCATAGTTTGTAGATGGTAACTTTGTTGCGGGTGTTTAGCTTGCTATTTCTATGTATTAATTGATAGTACTGGTGTAGGAGCCTGTTTGCTTTGGTTAATGTTTGGGCCAGGTGTTCCTTCCAGATAAGCTTGGAGTCGAAATGTAAACCCAGATATTTGGCTTTTTTGGACCATGTCAGTTGGGTGTTATTTAATATGATTTGCCTGGGTAGCGGTTTCCTAGATTTGGTGATGATGCCTAATATAATCATCAAGTTAGCCTTGAACCACTCAAATAGTGACATTTATCTATCTTACGTTTTAAATATTTGACAGTGACATTGTCATTATTTGAGATTTAAAGTTCAAATCAATACCTTATAAACTATAAATAGATCTTTAATTGATTAGTAAGAGTTGTAGAAAAAATATAGTACGTATTGTGTGTTATAAAGCAATTACGCACTCGTGTTACTGGCCGCAGTACATTCGTACGTAATATGCTTTTACGGTTTCATCATAAAAAAAAACGGATTTTGTAAATTTAAAACTTTTATGAAAATTTACTCAGAAATATTTTTCGGCTATTTGTTATGTAAAATCACATATATTTATTTTTTACAGTATTTATAACGAAAATATTTTTTTAACTAATAATTTTTTGGGTTTTTTTGTGTGGGTCTATATAAAACTCAAGAACGTTGATACCATAGGCTTTAGTGTATAAAAACTCTCGTTTGGTATGGTATGAACACCTATCCTGTAATTAGGAGCAGAGTTCGAAACCGATCTACAGGTGGTGACATGTTACCAATAATAAAGTTTCACTTTAAATGGTTTAAAATTTATTTTTATGTATGGTGTTGGTATGACATAATCTGCACCGAGTCTGGGTAACTTAGGGCATGACCAAGTGATCCATTCTGTTATATCGGATGTCGACATTTTATCTGGAACTAGGTCGTCCTCTAGATAAATTACTAAATTTCTTTTTATCTTTGGTTAAAATTGTTAGGGCGACTCGTCTTCTAAAGCCCAAAAGGTTCAAATTTTTGTTTTGTACCCTATACACTTGCCACGCATTGTGTAGTGACATATCAATGCAATTACTGAATAGGGAGAAATAGGTACCATTTCTTGCCTCGGATTGAGGTGCGATAAAGGCTAATATTTTGGTCCGCTCTATCCACTCCTCCCATATTTTGGTTATAGCGGTAAATCATATGCGGTTGTTCAACCGTTATTATTTTCTTTTCTTTTTGAGAGTACCGTTTCACATTATGTAAAGGTTTTATTCCCGAAAAATTGGAACACAATCTGACGACACTATTGTTATTCCAGGATAAAACAGAACTTGTGGTTTTTATCGACTTTGCCGTCATAGAAACCTCTTTTTGCTTTTTCATATCGTTAGGATTCATAATATAGTTTTTTGGTACTCAGTTACTCCTTATGGTGCCAACAGTTTTTACGTTTTATTCTGTGAGCAGCTGGAGTAACGTAGGGCTAGAAAAAAAATTATCAAAATAAAATGCAAAATCATCATTTTTCCATTTGCCGCGCAATGCTTCAGCATAA
Source organism: Polydrusus cervinus (assembly GCA_935413205.1). Classification (NCBI taxonomy): domain Eukaryota; kingdom Metazoa; phylum Arthropoda; class Insecta; order Coleoptera; family Curculionidae; genus Polydrusus; species Polydrusus cervinus. The sequence continues at coordinate 73,305,338 of OW284511.1, read as the reverse complement.
TGCAAAACAACCCTAGCTCCAACTCCGTACTCTTTGTATTTTTTTGATACGTGTGTTGCTGCGCCCTGATAAGATTGGAACCAATTTACATAGCCAAAATGACTAGACCCCACCCCTAACTTGAATACGTAATGGCGACCGTAATAGGGAACCATAGCCTCGTCAATGCTATGGCTTTTGACAAGAGAAGTTTGTCTTAAAAATATCTCGTTTAGTAAATCGAATAATGGTCGAAGTTTAGCAAATCGATCTTTTTTATCTAATGTATTATTGTTATTGAAATGCACATTTGTCATTATATATTCAAATATATACAATAAACTTCATCGGCCTGCGCCTGGAGCACTGAGGGAGGAAGGTTATCAAAACTAGGATTATCCTAAGTTCCGAAATCTTCATCTGTGTCTTTGTCATTTGGAGAAATTGTTGTAACCATTGTATTGTCTGGATACCTATCGTCCTCAATCATCGCCAAAGCCTCATGTACAGTTAATCCCCTAAAAATAAGTTAAAACTTATTTAGTTTATCTTTGAAGTTTGTAGTCTCTTTTGTCTATGTTGTATACTTTAATCATTATAATTTTAAATTAAAATATTGTTTTCTTTTCAAAAACTCACTAAATATAAGCTCCTCAATGTTATTTTAATACGCTTACAAATCTAACATAACCTTAACTCAGTTAGTCAGTTGGTTCTTAAAAATTTAAATTAGCCGTACTAAATAAGGGACATCAGGCGCATTTGGCATAAGAATATACCCTTGCCATATAGAAAGCGTGTGTCGTGAGGTTTTAAAATAAAAATAATTCATTACCATAGACATATATAAAGAGGAGACAAAACATTCCATTCATAAACACAATTTGTTTACAATCATTTATGTTTTTTAGTTTAAAGTAAGTTGAAAAAGGATGGCATAAAAAATGGCAACGCTGTAACTTGGTCGTCCCCTTAGCCAATTACCTTTACCAGTGGCGTGCGCCTTGTTTAGGGATTAGGGAAAAATAAAAGTCCATTAATTAAAAAATATTTATAATGTACTGTAAAATATTTTTTCTACCACTAACCTGGGAACTATTAGCCATAATTTACGCCATTTCTCGAAAGGGAACAAAAATTTCTGTACAGGGTGTCCCATTTTCGACACTTTTATAGGGTATCTCCGTTATTGTTAGTGCTATCGAAAAAGTAATATAGGTGTCATGTACTGTTTTTGGGTCAAACTTAAAATGGTAAAATCAAAATTTGAAAATTTCAAAAATATAACGCTTTAAAAGCTTATAGTCAATTATGCCTGCTATCAAATTTTTAGAAAGATAAGTTTACTCGTTTCCGAGATCTTCTAATAGGCCACTCAATCAACCTGTATATAATATAGATCAGCAGCCATCAATTGAGGTATTTTTACGTGATAAATCTTTAAACCATTTACCTAAAAGATGCATAACGGACTAAATAGGTTTAAAATAGTATTTATTTATTTATTTATTTATTTATTTATTTAGGATACAAACAGGAAATCCCATAGACAGTATCCACTAATTTTATAATAAGTAAATTATATCTATCCTACAACAATATCAGCACTTATAAGCTAATAATATTAATGATTGGATAACAATACAAAAAGAAGTATTTGCCATTATGGCAAATGCCTATGATAGGTAATAATAACAACATGAAAAAACGAAGCATCATGATACTTATTTAATTATTCTAAAAGCCTTCGTTTTAGAGCCTTTTTAATTCTATTCAAAGATGTTGAAAATAAATCTAGATCTAGGTCCGAAAAATAGCGATTCGAGTTTCTCATCATTCGACTGATTGGTGAGTTTTGAGAACTATTTGTATGATGAAATGGAGTATAAAAAATGTAATTATTTCTTAGTTGTCGCGGTGCAACATTGAACGCCATCCTTGAGACCAGATATGGAGAGTCAACCCTATTCGAGGATTTTTTAAACATATAAACCAAGTCCGATAAAATTCTTCGATTCCGCAGAGACAATATACAAAAATGCAATCTTACAGTATTTATGTCGTGAAGTATATAATTTTGCTTAAATAGTAGACATCTCAAAAATCTGTTTTGCACCCTTTCCAATCTATCTATATATACAGCATACATTGGATTCCATACAACAGATGCAAAATTTAACTTGCTATACACATACGCATAATACAAGCACATCAAAGATTTAGTGTTCTTAAAGTATTTAGCCTGCCTAGTAATAAAGCCCAAAATCTGACAACAACTGGACGCCAAGGAGTTTATATGTTTATCAAATAAAAGCTTCTCATCAAGAACTACGCCAAGGTCCCTTATTTGATTCACTTTTTTAAGAACGCTTCCATTAATTAGATAGTCTTGGTTAATTAAATTTTTAGTTCTAGAAAATGAGATCACGCAGCATTTATCTATATTGATAAACAAATAATTTTTTTTGCAATATGTGATAAAACGCAGGAGATCTTCTTGTATGAGGTCACAATCGACCAGTGAACGAATCTGCTTATACATTTTCAAATCGTCCGCATAAATTACAAAGTCACAATTCAAGAAGCAGCTTTTAATGTCATTTATGTAAATAATAAATAATAACGGCCCTAAATGCGATCCTTGTGGCACCCCGGAGGAAACTGGAAGAATATCAGAATTGACTCCATTTATACATACTCTGAACTGTCGATCTGACATATAAGATCTAAACCATTCCAATAGGCTACCACTTACACCGATCAATTTTAGTTTATTTAGCATGAGAACCTGATCAACTTTATCGAATGCCTTACTAAAGTCGGTGTAAATGGCATCAACCTGAACACGTTTATCCATACTTTCTTTTATGAAGTCCGTATAGATTAAAAGATTGCTTTCAATGTACCTATTAGCCATAAATCCGTGTTGCTCCAAGATGATTTGTCCTTTCACAAAATTAAAAAGATATTTATAAAGTAATTTTTCAAGTAGTTTGGCAAATATGCACAATTTACTTATCGGACGATAATTATTGGCGAGATTCCTTTGACCACCCTTAAAAATTGGTACCACATTTGACAGTTTCCATTTCTGGGGAAACAAACCGGCTTTAAGAGATTGATTGAACAGTAAAAATAAGGGCAAAGAGAGGCCAGAAGCACAGTTCTTGGTAAAAACAGATGGAATGCCATCCGGACCAGCTCCCTTTTTGGGGTCCAGCTGTCTCAGGCCATCAAACACTTCCTGTTCAGAGAACTGAAGATGAGATAGATGATCATGCGATGGAGCAACATATCGGCCATCATTGTTATTATTCGAACTGTTGTTTTGATTGACATATGTTGACTTAATAAACACACTTTCAAAATAATTAGCGAACATGTTGCTGATCTCAAGATGATCGTTAGCCTCTAGATTGTTATAATTCATTGATGATGGAATACCTGTATTTTTTTTGTTTAATGATACAAATTGCCAAAATTTTTTATGATTAGCCGGTATTTCATTCTCAATATAATCAACATAACTTTCGAAATCTTCACGAATTAATTGTTTAGTCCTACTCCTCAAAAGCTTAAAAGTGTCATAGTCTGTTTGATTTTTAAAAATTTTCCACTTTTTGTGAAACTTATTTTTTTCCTTTACTGCTTTTATTGTAGCCTGTGAGAAATAAGGCGGATATCTTCTATTTTTACGAATTACAGCAACCCTTTAGTGAATAATGTTATTCAGGATATTATAAAATTGAGTTATATTTTCATCCAGCGACTTGTTACTAAATAATTTTGAATAAATAATCTATTTTTAATAAATGCCTAATTATTTTTAAGGTTTTATAAAAAAATATAATCTAGTGAAGAAATTTTATCTCTAGACCCGCTTGGCGCTAAACTTTTTTGTTTTCACAATTAACATATGGACAAGGACATGTTATGATACTATACTTATATCTTTTAAAAAACTATGCATCAATTACATTAATATCATCCTTTCCATAATGAACTAACAAGAACACAACCTTAGCAAATAGCAATTCTATTACATTGCTCTAGTTGCTGAATAATAAAGAACTAAACTCCAGTAATTTTCGGCTCCCATATAACATTTGCTTCCTTTTAAAATCTAAAATTTTAATTTCAGTAACTTCACTTGGCCTCGAAGAAAAAATAAACTGTCTCCCTGAATTAAAAAATATTGGATCAACTTTTTCAAGGTATGTAAATTAATATAACGTATTTTGTAAGAAAAAGACACCAAGTCTCGGCCTCAGAACTTATCGGTCTGTTTATTGTGGTTACATGTTTCGGCTTAAACTGGCATCATCAGACCTTATAAACAGTTTAAAAATTTTAAAATTGTTTTTACAACAAACACACGTACATTCTACGTAATAATAAAAAGAAGAACACCTGGTAAACACAAGCTGCTGCATGTGTAGTACAGCCGAAGAAAGTATAGATCACCTGATTTCTGGCTGCTCCGTCCTAGCGCCGAAGGCATACCTGGAGAGACACAACCGTGTAGCTGAAATAATACATTAGGATTTACGGGTTAAATACATGGGACTATATTCGGATCTGGTCTTATCGTGCGGGTCATACGATTCAAGAAAGACATACTCTCAGTTTTTGTTTTCTTTACTTGCGTTTAATTTTACCCCCTAAATAAAATACGTAAGATCAATGAGATAGACTTATTCCATTTTGACATGAAAAAAAAGGATATATATGTATTTACTTTCCAGCGATTCTAAAAAAGCTTATAATAGCACCAGCTACGTTTTATTTTAAATATGCCAGTTTTGTGACTTTGACAGTTTGTGACAAAATGAAACAATTTTCTGGGTTTTTGCATCTCCAATCAAAAAAAATGGTACTTAATCTGATAAACTATTTCGAAAATGAAAGAAAAAGTGGAAATTCACCAACCAATATTCAGCAAACAGTAGCCAAAGCACTGGGAATTAGTTTAAGGACTGTGCAGAAAATTGTGCATGAAACAAAACATAACATAATACCTACCCAAGAATACTAAAAAGTGTAAACAAAGAAAGCCAAAGACTGAGGATGTAAGCGAAAATATTAAAATTGGAGTTCGAAATGTGATTTATGATTTATACAAATCCAAAACCAATGTAACTCTTCCAGTTTTACAAAAAACATTAAAAATTCGGGGTGTTTTGGAAATTGGACTTGAAGCGTTATCAAAATTATTAAAAAATTTAGGTTTTCGCTATAAAAAAGACTGTAACCGAAGATTTTTATGTGAGCAGCCACAGATAGTGAGTCAGCGTATTCAGTTTTTAAAAAAATATACGGACAATTACAAATCGAAATTTAGAAAAGTGGTATTTTTAGACGAAACGTGGATATTTTCGAATGGAAGTGGTTCAAATTCTTGGCAAGATGAGTCTGTAAAAAGTGTTAAAAGGAAAAAGGGGTGCGGTACGGGAAAGCGTTTTATTATTTTGCATGCCGGTTCTGCAACAGGATATGTTGCAGGTGCGAGTTTAATTTTTTCTTCAACATCAAAAAGTGCTGACTATCATGATAATATGAATTGCGAAATGTTTGACAAATGGATAAAATTTCAATTGATTCCAAATTTGGATGCTTAGTCTTTAATTGTATCAGATAATGCCTTATATCATTCAAGAAACAGCCTACTTCATCTTGGAGGAAAAGTGATATTTATGAGTGGCTGGAAAAATACAACCAAAATCCTTTACCAAATATGCTTAAATCGGAACTCCTATCAATAGCAAAGTCTCTTAAAAAACCCAAAATATACGCGGTAGATGAAGTACTGCGTGAATATGGTCATTAGGTTTTACGACTGCCACCATATCATTGCCAGTTTAACGCAATAGAATTAATATGGGCTGGTGCAAAGTCTTATTATTAAAAACATGTAGGAAGTACAAATAGTTTGGCAAGATTCATTAGATCATATTACACAAGAGTACTGGAAGAAATCGGTGGAACATACAGAAATATTAATAAGGGTTTGGTGGGATCGAGAACAAGTACTAGATGTCGAAGTAGCGCCAATGATAATTGCTCCGTTCGAAGACGACTCAGACGACAAGGACTTTTCAGATTTTATAAGTGACGATGAGAGTTTTAAGGCTATAATTATAAACGGTGTTTTTCGTTTACATTTTTTAGTATTCTTGGGTATTATATTATGCTTTTTTTTCATGCACATTATTCTGCATAGTCCTTAAACTAATTCTCAGTGTTTTCATTACGGTTTCCTGCATATTAGTTTGCGAATTTCCACTTTTTCTTTCATTATCGAGATAGTTTATCACACTAAATGCCATTGTATTTTTCGGTTTTAGTAGTAAAATTGTTAAAATAAATTGCACTGTTTATTATTGTCGTTTTAAATTAAAGGGTACAGTAGGTATATAATTAACGATTATATAATTTTTTTGTAACTTTTTCAACTCCCCTGTACATAATTTTTACAAAACTATTAATATTAGGTATATGTGGCTATCTTCGCGATAGCTAAAATAATGAAACTATTTTTCCTTCCGTCGGTATATTTGTAAATAATCTCATAAACTCACAACATTTTGATAGCTTCTGTGTTGTCTGATTTGACGCATATGATCAGTGACCTTTGGACCCGCACGTTAAGACCAGATCTGACTATAAGATACTGTGTCGTATTATCAATACGAACGCCGCCTGTCTGTGAAGACCAGAATGTCAGATTATATTGGAATAGAAAAATCATAACTGACAAGCCAATCCCAAATAACATCCCAGATATACCTAGTACTGACACTTAAACACGAACAAACATATCAGGGGTCTAAACACAGCAAACTGCATGTGATTAAAATATGCAAGAATTAAAAAAAAATAGTTTTAAAGGCTTCCCTTAAAAAAAATAATATACGGCTGCATATTAATATAGGCAATAATTCTAGGAATGATATTTTTGCTCCGTCATTTTGGCTAATCTCATATTTTTCCTAAAAATTATGAAAATTTAATGAAGATTGCCGACTTTGTTATTTAACTTTGGACTTTGCTATATTTGTTGTGTGGATCTGTGGAGATTGCTGTCTTTGGTATTATTACATTCTCCAGGGTCATACTGATGCCATACCGCTACGTGCAGCGTTCTGGCTTGTTATTGGTCGACATGGAGTTTGCTGCTTATGTTATGCACACGAGGTGACTAGCTACCTTTGATACTTTGAAGGGAAATTGCTACAATTCATATGATTTTATTTTTCAAATCGAGGACAAATTTAAGTCCAAGTAGGTTCGTATCAAAATGTCTTAAAAGAAAATATAAGAATTTGCTGTGTTTGATATTAGACCCCTGATATATAATAGACATTGCTGTGCCATTACCACACAACCTAAATAAAACATATACGGAGAAACTCAACAAGTCTTAGTATCTACCTCTGGCAGACGAAATCAAAAAGATGTGACACATAAACAACGTAAAAGTTATACCTATAGTAGTGGGCGCTACAGGCGAAATGCTCAAAAGTCTGCATAAAAATATACATGTGCTACAGTTAGCAGCAGACATATATCTCAGACAGCAAAAATCCGTAATACTTGACACATGCAGCATTGTGCACGCCTCCTAGCTTAACCTAAATATTTCGATAATAAAATGGGACTTGTCTGTGGAATCGTGGTATTAAATATGCTTGTTAGATGTGGTGAAGTTTGGTTTTTAAAAAATAATTCCTTAAGGAAAGGTATTCTATTGCTAATTAATATTCTAATAATATTCTAAACTAAATCCATTATGTGACAAATATAGTGCCAAATATCATATATTAATCTTTATCAATTAAAGTTAATCGTCGGTATGTTCAAAAAAATTGTCGATTGTCGAGGCAAAAATTATGTGGAATTTGCTATATTTACTTGCAAGTTTACAGTTCTAACATAAAGTTTCTTATATTTTAGTTTTCAGAATAGTATGATTTCGAGTTTCTTCAATCCTATTCCGGAAAAGGTTTGGCTGCGTTGTTTTCCCAGTGGTCAACAATGCAGAAAAGACAAAAATACAATTAAAATTATTATTAAAAATCTTGAAGAGCAAAAACATCTACGTCATCATGACCACGAAGGTAATTATAATTATAAAGCTAAGAAATGACCTGACCCATTTCATTTTTTTTACTTTAAAATTAGGATCCTGAAAAGGATAACTAGTACATACACGTGGTTTAAGCTGTACGTCCTGTCTGGCTGACATTACCCAGACAATAGGGGATACAATGGGCCTCATATAGGCCTAAGTATACTGGCTCTTCCGCCAACCCCGGCAAAAAAAAGAACATAGTAGGTAGGTACGTACTAAAATACATTTTTCTTTATAAATTTGAAGAAACCCAAACAAATATTTACAACACTCTTAAAAATGACTTGGTGTTTGGTACTAATTTTTATTTGTTCTCGTGTTTACATTACCAAAAATAACTATTTTTAGTTAGGAAAACAAAAAAGATTTTTTTCTTGGTTATATTTACCAAAAAATAATGTCATCAGAACCAAGAAAATATCTTGTTTTCATATTAGTTGGCATAAATAAAATATTTTGTTTAGCTGAATTTTATTCTGTATATATCTTATTTAAATGTTACATCAAGGTTCCTACAAACTTGTATTTATCAATTAAGCTTGTTGTAATAACACATTATGAATTTATAGTCCCTATCATTTTGTTTATTTTGATTAAGATACATTCTTAGTTACCAGAACTAACTCTTCTTTTCAAGTAATATTATTCTTCATAATTATAACTAACGGCATCAATAGAGTGACGCCCTTGCCCGGTGGGTGACATGTGACATCATTCTAGCCAGGACTGTCAGGAGGTTATGTTTATGTTAGGGTGCTTTTGCGGTTCCGTGTCCATTTTCTCGTGTTTTTAAGGCAATAATTGGCCATTTTCATGGCCGTGCCCTTGTGGAAAATGGATGTGACATAATTTGGTGTAATTTATTTGTGTTTATTGTCTTTCTTGTGTACGTTCTTATTGGCAGAAGGAAGTTAAATCATAAGTAAGTAAACATTTTATTTTTTATCATTGCAGTTGTACATTGGAAAGTTTAAATGAGATTTTTATAAAGCATGGCAAGGTGACCCGATGAGAAATAAGTTTAAAATATTTTTTTTTGTTTTGTTTTTGTTCTATGTTCCATTTCTATAAAAGAACGTCATATTGATAACTTTTTAATCTGACCAAGTACAACAAACTTCATATAGCTGTATATTTTAAATAGAAAGTCAAGGGGATATTTTTTGTTTTTTAATAATCGCAGTTGCAGATAAGAAAATTTAAATAAGGTCAATTCAGTTTTATAAGCAATTGAACAACCCAAAAGGTTGAGTAAAATAAGTTAAAAATCTAGTGTTTCTGTTTTGTATTGCATAAGTATGTATTATAAAGAACATGAAAGAACACGAACATTGGAAATAATTTTTTTTAAAGAAACCATAATATCCCTGATATTTATTCCAATTAGTATACGCATACCTAATAGGGTCGTAATACCAAGGCATTTTTTTATTTAAATGGGGACCTATTATAGGAAGGCATATTTTTCGGTACTAAGTATAAATTACATATGACATTTATTTAGAAATGAAACAGACTTTTTTTTAAAGTTATTTATCAAATCAACTTGCTAATTTTGCCATGCGTTATAAACAGTTTATTCAAACTTTCTAATGTGTAACTGCAATGACAAAAATATAAAACTTTTACTTATTTATGATTTAACTTCTTTCTTACAATTAGAAAGTACAGAAAAAATATTATAAACACAATGTTGTGACTACATACGTAATTGTTACTCTATGAAAATTTCAAGTTTGTCCCAAATAAATGATTGCTTTGGCAATATTTGTAGATTGCATCATTAACAAAAACAATATTTTCTTGAATTTTTTTTTTTAATTTTCCATATTTACACATTAGTTGTGACAACTAATTTTAAAAGCGGGAGTACCATATAAATTTAGTTATTCGTTTATAAAATTTCGTTGTGATAACTAAAATTTGTAGGTTGGGTTGGTTAATGTTCAACAGTTCAATAACGACAATTTTTTTTAATTGTACAAACTAATTTTTTGGTTGAGTCCGATTTCACGAAAATAAATAGTTGTCAGAACCAAATTTTAATAATCCATACCATGTTATTTTTAAGAGTGAATACAAAACACTTATCCTGACACTTACCATTTTAAACCCAGAAGTGTCAATTTAGGACGGTTTTCAACTTAGAACCCTTTAGTGAATAAGGCTGAATAAGGTTAGAAATTTATATCATAAAAAAAATATAAACTTTAAAAAAATTTAATACTGCATGGGTCTTAAAACAAGTTAATTCCAAAAACATAAGTATGTGAAAATTAATTTTTTTTAAATTTCAGACTTATTTATTGTTGGGGATTGCCCAACAGTATTCTTCGATATTGAAGGAGCAGCAACTATTTCGTTGCGAATTATTATTATTTATATATATATATTATAATCTCCATAGGTTAGGGGTGGTTAAAAACACTCTTTTTTTTATGGTAACAGGAACATACATTTATATTTGCAACGTTTTAACATGAAATGATAAATGACAGATAAAAAAATTTTTACATTGAATGCTAAAATGCTATTAAAAATGATTTAACTTAGGCCTGCAAAAATGTGTTAAAACGCTAAATGTGTCTTTGTTTGAAACTAGTTTGGTATAAAAATCACTTTTTATACCACTATTAACCCAGGATTTTATAGCTTCTAAACTATTTTTCAACTTTTTACTATTTTTCAAAAACAAAGTTATGGGGTCTACAATTTAAAATTATTTTAAAAGTAGGTATCGCAAAGAGTCAGGGCATGTCAAACATACTTTTTTTTACTGAAAGAAGAGTTTTGGACTTTCATTGTCTTTATTTGTTTTATATCACAACGTTTTAACTGGTAAGTATCTTCAGTCGTCTTCAGGTGAATACTAAATAAGTAAAGTAACTACAGCTCTATTTATACTAGCTAGATGTACTGGAGCATGACTGAGATGGGTGCAGTCATGCGTTTAGTTCGTGTATTTTAAGTTTAGATCTACTTAACAATGGTTTCCAAATATCTCTTATATCTAATGAGGGCTTAGATATATATTATATAAGTAAGAAGTCCAAAACTGTTCTATCAGTCAAGAAACATCATTGTCTCCAACCTTCAAACAGATACTATTTTTTAATGGAACACTCTATATACAGGGTGATTCCTAAATTGATACTTCTTTTTTAGCTGTGTATAGAAGGCATTAAAATAAACAACATATTCAAATACATTTCAAATCATGTAATAATGGGAAAATCCGCGTTTATAGCCCTTCTGGTACGAGATACGATGAAAGATATACAAATAAGACTAATCAAAGTGGACGCTTTTCTATAAAAGTTTGGGGCTGGATTAGTGCAAGGGGCCTAGGAGTTTCCGAAATAGTGCATGGGAGGCTTAATCCACCATTATATTTCAACAGAATAAACCAAGTTATGATACCATCCGTCGACGCAGTATATGGCCAAGATTTTATATTTCAACAAGATAATGCTCGCATAGTTCAAAATTATTTTAAAGAAAACCAATTCGTGTTCTGCCGTGGCATTCGAAAAGTCTGGATATCAACTCAATTAAAAACGTTTGGGGTGAGATGACAAAATTTATATATAAACACAACTTTCAGCCTAGAACTCGGGATGAATTAGGCCAAAGGATAATGGAAGCATGGGATGCAATAACGCAATAGTATACGAGGAACCTAGTATTAAGTATGCCACGACGTTTACAAGCCTTAATAAAATTCTATAATAACGATGCAACTACCAAATATTAAAAAACATATTACATATATTAAAGTTTTGAATATGATTGAAATTAAAATTTATTGGCACATAATATTAAAAAATCTTGTTTTATTTATGTTACATTTTAAAGCACTAAATATGCGTATTTTAATTTTTCCTTGTATTTTAAAAATGTAGTATTGTTGTTTTGGTGGTAAACCTTTCCACTTCCATGAAAACAATTGTAACAACAATAATAACCTTTTCCGAATAATTTTTTTATACTTCTTATAGTCAAGGAGCTACTCTACAACAACTATTTTGCTGTCCCAGTTTTTTTGGGCGCAATGGTATATTGAATTTGAGTAAATGGCAAATCAGAAACTGTAACTTTTCACTGTCATTTGTCACTGAACTCTTATAGTAAATAAGGTGTTAAAGTTAGTAACGATATATAATATATTTATATGTTTTAAGTATGGGCCAGTAATGACAAAGCCATGCCATTGTTTGATTTAATTCTAAATGTTGCCAATAATATGGACAAAAATGAAATATTTGGGGACATAACCCTGTTTACCTTAGCTGTAAGTTTATTTCTTATTTTGTAACATTCTTGTTGGGTTGCATAAAGATATTTAACAATAACTAACTAACCCAGCAACTTTAACTCTGACTTAAATGATATTGGCAAGCATTATTTTTAGACTTAGTAAGTCCAGTTAAAAAAATTATGGTCCAACATTATAGTGTCCATTTTCTAGATTTGCTAACCTTTGCTAATATTTATTTTTTATTGTTTATAATGATATGTACTAAGACTTAGGAGAAAATAAATATTATTATTATTATTATTATTATTATTTCGCGTTAAATAATTATGATGATCACAATTCAGAACAGTAAACTCTTTTAAATGTGAAGGTAACATACCATTTTGAACTTTGTAAATAAATATCAAAACCAAAAATAATATTAAATATTTTACATTTAACCATTCTAATTTTTTTTACATTATATTAATTTTTGAATATCTATCCATATTAAGTAAAATTTTTAAATTGGATATTAAATTTTAATTTTGAGTCAATTACTATACCTAAATATTTAAATGAGTATTTCTAATCTCTCTCCATCAATTAAAACATTTAAATTGGTTAAACTCAAATTTAAACCCATAACCATACATTTTGTTTTGGCAACTTTTCTTAACCATGTATTTTGTATTTTCTTTTATTGCGGTTATGGATTACCATTATTTAGTTCTATGATTGCTTTCTCGATGTAAGAAGTATGAGTGAGACAAAATCTCTTGCCGATTCATTTGGGGACTGAGTGATCTCGGTGTGGAGAAGTCTTTGAGGGGGGCCTGACCTTGAGTGAAGACCTCCATTTCAGCGACCAGAACTAATTAATTTGAGGTTAATATAATTACAATCAAACCTGCCCGATTAGTACATTAAAAATTACGGTAACGGCCATTTTGATTGTAAGAAAATTATTTCTGCTTTATTATTGCTGGTTAGTTAATTATCGCTAAAATACTTTATGAAATCCAACATTTATGTTTTACTGTACGAATATCTGAATACAAGAAATGCAAAGTAGTACCTACTTACCTTTTCTGGATATGTTATTTTGAATTTAATTTTCAGGCTACTGAAACTACAGGAAATGCCCTGACTTTTTGCTTTATCTTACTAGGCATGCATCCGGAAATTCAGGTAAGAAATTAATAAACATATTGACGACGATAACTGTCAAACCAAAATTAAATACTCCAGTGTTGGGATTACTCAAATCAGAAATTACTCGATTACTAAAATAATCAACGTCACTCGATTATTGACGATTGAAGTATTCGAGTTATGAGTGAAAAATCGGCCACTCACAAAAAATGTCACTTTTATTAAATGGAACACCCTATATATTTTTCTGCCATCAATTACTCTTCGTTTTGTAAAGAACAAACATTTTGAACACAATAGCTAATGGGTAGTGCTCTTAGCGGTAGAAGTAAAAACGTGGAGATAAAACTAACTAAACATAAACATAAATATCTTTACATTTACCCTAAAACGTAAAGAACATAATATTTTTTTAACTCTACTCGTCAAAAAAATCATTTATACCGGGTGTTATGAAATTGACGCATTATATATAAATGGGCGATTCCTTGGGTATCCTAACTAGTTGGTTGGTTTAGGAGCAAACAGTAGTCGATAAGTCATCATGAACAAATACTGCATTTTCACCACATCGTGCATACTATACCTGCGTCTGGCCATGGCAATAACATTTCTTTTTTTATATACAAAATGTTATATAAACGAATGTCGCTAGAATTAAAGGGCGTCAGTAGAGATTTTAAAAATAATATCGGGGTATCGTTTGTTTTTTAATGGAAAGTAAGAAATTAATATGAATAGTCGTAATATTCATATTTTTATGATATAAGTTGAACATACATATATAATTGAAACTTTAGAAAAAAATTTCAATTTTTTATTAAAAAGAAGGTATCATCCGCCAAACTAGAAGTTTTCGTGAACCCCTTACTTATTACTTCTGTCGTCTGTAAGAGGTCTTTTGCCATCCCTGCTTTTAAGTTAGCGCCTTCCCATAGCTTCAGCTTGGGGACCTCGATTGGCACCCAGATTTTTCTCCCTTCGCCTCGTCATGATAGGATGACGGCGCCTTTATCGAAAAAGCAGCTGTTGAACGCTGTTAAGAACTATCTCACAGCATCAACACCGCAGAATAGCTCCCCTTCCAGCGTGGCGAAAAGAAAGACGTCGGTGACGAAGAGACTGCAACAAGCCAGCCAACCCGGAGAACAAGCATCATGTTTTTGTTGGCTTATGTTAATATTTTTTATTATTGTAAAGATAAAGTACAATACAGTCCATTAAAAATCATAATAAAAGTAGAAGGTAAGAAATAAGAACACAAAGTCTTCCTCCACTGTTATATTATAGAAACATTAAAAATGCGGAAAGTAAAGTGTTAAACGTGGAAATCGTACGTACGTCGCGTTGGCCGGCGACATATTTATTGCATAAACTTAATACTCTGTAAAAGTAATGAACAACAGACGTTAAAACTACAGTACAGAATCTTGGACGATGATTAATAAAAAAAGTGTTGTGTTGTACCAAACTAAGAAGTTCTAAAGGGTGAGTGGTTTCAATTTCACCTTTATTGTTGAATCTAATCCTAAAATTTCCTTATTTTATTGCTGGCTTGCATGTACTGGATAGGGTGGCAATTTGAACAGTATTGAAACGGTAAAATAAGGGAAGAGTGCCCGAATATTATAAGTCGTATAGAATTTCTTAGAAATTTAATAATTTTAAAATAAATATTACACTAAACCAATTTTAAAATTTATTTGTTAAAAATGGCAATACCAGAAAATATTCGTAGAAGAGCTACGCTTAAAGCTAAATTAACTGTTTTTAATAATTTTTTGCAAAGTTGAATGGCAATATTGTCACAGACTTTGATTATCAGCAAGTTCAGATTAGAAAAACTGCCTTATACGGAGTGGTAGCCTGATTGGGGCGGCATCAATGGTTATAAAATCTTTGAAGTTTTCTGCGGATAATTATGACGTTACACGGATTTTTTTGCTAGAAAGGTATAATAATCCCCGTATTTTAATTCAAAATCAAATTAATGTAGAATCTATTCCTAAGGAATCGTCAGATCGTATACGAACATTAATCGATACTGTGTTTAAACATAGGAGATGTCTTGAACAAGTAGATGAGCCTACGGTAGACACATTAATTATTTATTTAATAAGAACAAAACTCGATAATAATACGTCACGTGAAAGAGTACAAGAGTACCAATGATTTAAGTAAAAAGTCACCAACTCTTAATGATTTAAAAACATTTTTAAATAATAAGGCTGACTTGTTAGAAACCTTAAAGATAAATCAAATAAGGGTACCAGACAAGAAGCCAGACTATACAAGAGGTCTTTTTACAACACCACAAAATTGTGCGTTTTGCAAAAAGGTACACTTTATTTCTAAATGTGAAAAATGTTTACGTTTAAATGTTCAAGAACGTATAAAAAAGGTACAAGAGCTAAAATTATGTGTTAATTGCTTAAAATTTGGACACCATAGTAAAGTTTGTAGAGGATTTCCTTGTAGAAATTGCTCTTTAAAGCATCATATACTATTGCACATTGATATGCGTCCCCTATTCGTTTCTCGTTCTTAGTCCATACTCTCCCACAAACTTGTCAAATCTGCCCTTTCCAATCTTGGCATTGAAGTCTCCCAATACCATTGTTATGTCCCTTTGTTGTAGTATTCTTCAATTTCTTCATCTGGTTTGTCTAATGTAGGGGCGTATGTTTGCCCTATGTTCAGTTTGCAATGCTTTAACTGCATTTGCAGTATCATGGCTCGATCTGATATAGGGGTAAAGTTCCTTACTAATTTATTGATCTCTCTAGATACCATGATCGCAACGCCGTATCTGTGGTGATTGTCATCGTTTCCTGAATAGTAGATGGTACCTTGGTTGTTGTTTGTTGTCCAGAATTCGGCCATCTTGTGTCACTAATTAATAGGATGTTTATATTCAGTCTTTGCATCTCCTGGATGACGTTGTGTATATTTTTAGGTTCATATAAACTTTGCATGTTCCATGTACCAATCTTCATAGCTGACCCGGGGATTCTTCGCACGCTTTGTTCATTTAAAATCTGCCGGGGACTAAGGGTCATTTGTTTGTTGTTTTCAGCCATGATGATTTGTACTAGGGAGAATCATTTTGATCTTGAATGCAGTTGCTTGCCCTTGCCTTCTGCATTCCCATAACGTTGACCGTGTTGGTTTGGTCGCCTTTTGGATCGATTTCTCAGTCCAAGGACCAAAGATGGCCCTCTCTTGACAGCTCTTCCACACATGGTAGTTGGCTGTCAGGAGTGGGGCCGTTTATACCGACAGCCATTCGGTATAAACATATCCAGATATTATATATTCTCAATTTAAGCATTGATCCTTTCAAAGTAAAATAATGTGTTCTGTTTCAAGAATCTTATATTCTCCTTTGAAAACAATATATACTTGAGTATATACAAAGTGAAACTGACCTACCCCAGGTGTGTTATTCACCTGCTGAAATCCGTCACTCTAGCTGTAACCATCAAATATTGTGGTACGACCCTGCCTACGTTGTGTTAATTTGTTTAGGTTCTTTTAAAGTTTGGTACAACGGTAAAATTATGTTAAGTTTTAAAGTACCCTAGCTTTAGTCTAATGCTGACGGTTTTCCCTACTCCTCTCCTCCCTCCTAAAATCCATTTCCGACTATTTGATTGGTCTGCAACTATACGCTGCGCTGTTTAGATTGATCCTCTGTTAATCTGCAATTTATTTGTGTTACCTGTCGCCCCATTCTCCTGCACGTTTAATTAAAATTATTTTCAATTTGCGTATATAATGTGACCGTAAATTAACGTACACGTTTGGTATAATGGTACTACGTAGTATAGTGAAAAGTCGGAAGATATAACTGTCCAGTAGTGGTGTCCTACTGCCGAACGATTCAACATATAAATTATAAAAGTGCAATGAAATTTAGGAGCTTGCTCACTTTCCGCATGTGTCACTTTTCTTCTCAAGTGAGCATTGTTTTGCACATTACTAGAAAGTCAAAAGACAACTGTCCAGTGTTGAACATTCATTCCTGTGAAAAACCCGTCACACCATTTCAGTACACCTATTATAAATTAATGTTCTATAGGCAACATCATACCAAATAATTATAACCCTACCCATACTTATATTTGTTGTAATATTATAAAATAGATTATTTATTATTATATCCTTATATCCTCATCCCCCAAGTCTTTATCTAACATTGCAGATTACTAATTTTACAAGTAGCATTATTAGTGCATAATAATGTCTACCTTTGTTCTGAAGTACCCCATAGATAATACCCACGGAAGACAACTAACATATGTTACAGCTAAAGGTCCCTTGACCCATTTTTTTATGACCCTATCGTAGAAAGCAAAACTGTATTGATTTTTGTTAGATGGTACCGTTATACTTTTTTTACGCTTTAATTAACATTTTGGTCTTACGACAACTTTATTGACCTGCGGTCAGTTGTCATTTATAACCCTTTGAAATTTACTGATTTTAATTTAGTAGTAAAATTTGAAGTAAGGATGTTAAATTAAAGAAGTCATTTCGAAATAAGGGCAAAATATGTAGAAAAATGGTAGCCGTTTCATTTGTAGTTCTCGTTCCACCATTTTACCACTCCCTCTCGTTTTTATTTTTGTTTAATTCACGAGAAACTACTGTTTTTTCTTAGAACTTAAAATGGAAAAATTGTACGTACGTCTGCCTTTACTGATGAGCATTAATTTTATTGTGTGTTTTTCTTTTAAACGAACAATGAAGTAATTTATTGTAGTGCTGTTTGGAAATTATCCTCAATTGTTGAGTTTTTACTGCGCTTTCTTCAACGACAAGTGCCAGGAGCCACCGTCCGGAATTAACACCGTGGGGATAGCTCGGCGTCAAAGTCGTCTGGTCAATTTGCAGTTTACCCAACAATTTTTGGTCAATAACCAAATTCAGCGTTAAAATGTAATTTCGTTATCTCAGATCTCTAGTATACCGTGAATCAACGTCCGGAATTATCACCGTGGGATTGACTGGCGCAAAAAGAGATCTATGACAAGTGAAAAAATTCTATATAAAAATTTTTGGTATAAAGATAGATTCAGAAAACAAACTGACCGCGTAACGAGCTTATATTGTGAACCGGAAAATTGTGTGAACCTTGTTAGCGTCGCGTTCGCTTTTATAGCCATGCACCCTCTACCCTCCTATTCGGGGTGTGGTGGCATGGCTTGGGCAATGTGTGTTTGGTAAAACGAAAGAATTCGCTGAATATATGGTAAACTTTTACGTTTTTGGTGGCTTTTAAGCTCTTTTAAAATAAGGATTCCTCTGTACCTATTATTGGATCTAAAAATATTAGCTCCTTGGTTTTTGCCCCCCATTAAAAAAAAATGACCCTGGGTCTGGGGCGTTTCAAAAGCTAACTTAATCTTAAATTGAGATTAATATACTTGAGATCAGTATTTTAATTTTTTCCTGTATTTAATTTATTAAATTATTGAACCTAAATATCTCGAAAATGTAAACTGTTTTTATAGTTATTGTTTGAAATTGATGTAATTGTCCTGCTAATTTAAGGAAACATTGTATAAAGAAGTAATTGAAGAATTGGGTGAAAACCATATTGCAAGTAACGATCTTTCAAAACTGAAATACACTGAAGCTGTCATCAATGAAACATTAAGAATGTTTCCCTCCGTACCTGCATTACAAAGATATTTGGGAGCGGATATTAACGTTGGTAAGTGTTTTTCTTTAACATTATACATTATGTCGTGGTCATATTTTGTTAGAGTTATGGGTCTAGTGCCATCTTTAAAATGGCAAGTGTATTGTCGCCCATAATTAAAGTCATAGTCGAAACTAGCTGACGTTGACGGAATACACAGTACTGCAGACAAAATTTTTGTAAATACCGGTTTCGCCAACGAAACGAACTCTTAAGAATCCTCCAGAGCGGCGCGAAAGTTCTGCTGCCGCGAACTATGCGGTACCGCGACGGATTATGATATACACAGCCGTATGCGACCGTGTTCACAGCAACAGACGCAGAACCGTTATAGTGGCAGCAGTGCTTGTGACTGTTCTGCTGTGAAAAATTCGCAACTCCAATGTTCCGCGTTGGTATAAGGGATTCTTTAAGGTCTTCTTCCCAAACGTTTCCATAATCCTATAACGTACAACGTTTGTCGCACCTCAAAAATTACTCGGATCTAGCCAGTTTCTTTTTCTTCATCTTTTATTTAAGTTGTAGCATGTGTTCTTTTTATCTCTTTCTTACAGTATTATTAAGTAATCGTCTTATTATTTGTCGTGTACATCTGAAAAAGGAATAAATTACTGTGGACATGGTTTACTATGTTCAGAAATTTTTTTAGCATTACGCCTGGTTTGCTGAGCAATGCGTTAAATACAAAGAATATTTAGTTAATGGTGACATTTTGCAAACCAACAAAATCCCCTTAAACGCTATTTCAAACGTGATTATCTCGGAATCCACACAATTTTGTAAAAAGCTGTTTCATATTCAGCGGCTAATATAATTATTTTCAGCCAATCGAGAATTCGGTTTCAGGTATCAGCCAGTGTAAAGCGCCTGAAGAATCGATTAGCGGGATTTTGTTTACTGGCAAAATGTCACCAATAGCATGATACACCTATAACGGTATGCTGATTAAGCAAGTTGAACTTTGAACATGGCTGCTCATGTCATCACTGCGAGAGTGCGAGCACGGTTACATAACCTGACTGACGTTTCTAACCTGACATAAAAAGCGGACAAATATAAAAAATAAAACGATTATTTTCTTGCACGTAATGTTAACCGGCTTTAAGCGTCATCGCAGTGCCTACAAAATGTCGTCAAAATGTGGAAGAGAGATACAGAATTTATGCGGAATAGCATACCAGTGTTAGTGTATCGTGGTTAATAGTAATAGTACCTATACTTAAACCTAATAAATATTAAGTTTCATGCGAAAAAAATATATCTGGAGGTCATTGTCCCAATGCGCCTTTTAATTTTTTCTGCGTTTGTATTAATTTTTCCGAAATATCTACATGTAGTACATTCGGTACAAATAATTACCCTACAGCCAGATTCTGCAAATATTCCTAATAACAATTCAGGGGGTTAAGTTTTATACTTACATGTACTGATGTAGCTCTAAATTTCATATAATTATGCACTCAAACACGTGATTACCACAAAGTATAAAATATTGATACCATTAACAAATAGGCCAGGGCAGAAAATATTTTGAATACATCGAAGAATGGACGAAATATTAGAGGAAAAAGTCAAGGCAGCAATATTATTTTCGAGCGGTTAAGGACGAAGAATTTAATCAGGATTTTGATACAGTACACTCTTAAAAATAACATGGTATGGATTACTAAAATTTGGTTCTGACAACTATTTATTTTCGTTAAATCAGACTCAACCCAAAAATTAGTTTGTACAACCAAAAAAAAATGTCGTTATTGAACTGTTGAACTAATTAATAACATTAACCAACCCAACCTACAAATTTTAGTTGTCACAACGAAATTTTATATACGGATAACTAAATTTATATGGTACTCTCGCCTTTAAACTTAGTTGTCACAACTAATGTGCAAATTTGGAAATTTTTTTTTTCAAGGAAATATTGTTTTTTTTAATGATGCAATCTACAAATATTGCCAAAGCAATCATTTATTTGGGCCAAACTTGAAATTTTCATAGAGTAACAATTACGTATGTAGTCACAACATTGTGTTCATTATCTTTTTTCTGTACTTTCTAATTGTAAGAAAGAAGTTGAATCATAAATAAGTAAACATTTTATATTTTTGTCATTGCAGTTGCATATTACAAAGTTTGAATGAACTGGTTATTACGCATGGCAAAATTAGCAAGTTAATTTGATAGAAATAACTTAAAAAAAAGGCTGTTTCATTTCTAAAAAAAATATCATATGTAATTTATAGTTAGTAACGAAAAATATTCCTTCCTAGGTCCCCATTTAAATAAAAAAAATGCCTTGGTATTACTACTCTATTAGGTATGCGTAAACTAATTGGAATAAATTATCAGGGATATTATGGTTTCTTTAAAAAAAATTATTTCCAATGTCCTTGTTCTCTCATGTTCTTTATAATACATACTTATGCAATACAGAACAGAAACACTAGATTTTTAACTTATTTCACTCAACCTTTTGGGTTGTTCAATTGCTTATAGAACTAAATTGTCCTCAATTAAATTTTCTTATCTGCAACTGCGATTATTAAAAAACAAAAAATATCCCCTGGACTTTCTATTTCTATTTAAAATATACAGCTATATGAAATTTGTTGTACTTGGTCAGATTAAAAAGTCATCAATATGACGTTCTTTTATAGAAATGGAACATAGAACAATAACAAAACAAAAAAAAATATTTTTAAGTTATTTCTCATCGGGTCACCTTGCCATGCTTTATAAAAATCTCATTTAAACTTTCTAATGTACAACTGCAATGATAAAAAATAAAATGTTTACTTACTTATGATTTAACTTCCTTCTGCCAATAAGAACGGACACAAGAAATACAATAAACACAAATAAATTACACCATTTTCCACACGGGCACGGCCATAAAAATGGCCAATTATTGCCTTAACAACACGAAAAAATGGACACGGAACCGTAAAAGCACCCTAACATAAACATAACCTCCTGACAGTCCTGGCCAGAATGATGTCACATGTCACCCACCGGGCAAGAGCGTCAAGTCTCTGTTGATGCCGTTAGTTATAAATATGAAGAATAATATTACTGGAAAAGAAACGTTAGTTCTAACTAAAAATAGGTATTTTTGGTAACGTAAACACGAGAACAAATAAAAATTAGTACCAAATACCAAGTCATTTTTAAGAGTGTACCTTTAACCCCTAAAATATTTAGCGAACCACCTGTTGAACCTCAAAATGTAAATAAATTAAAAAGAAAACTAAACTCAGTGGTCAACAGAAACTGAACATTTAGTGGCGGAGTCAGGGAGGTGCTCACCCTAGTACCCACCCAAAATTTAGTGATTCGTCGAGGAGTGCTATATTGTAGATTTAGAAAAGAAGCGATTTTCATTCATTATGTTTTAAAAACGGGAAACAAAACCAAAACAAGAGAACAGTAACTTATTTCTATTAAAGGAATAAATAAAAAGCATGAAGTCTTTCTCCACTGGTTTAATTAATCATTAAACCAGTGGAGAAAGACTTTATGCTTTTTATTTATTCCTATAAATTAACTCCACTTTAAGAATGGACTACTTCTTCAAAATTATTTCTATTAAGTTTTCAGGCTGCATGGTCAATGCTCATTCCATCATGCACAATGCACATTGCCATTTTTGATTAAATCAGCTCATAACTTTCTACTGTGCAACTGCAATGATAAAAAAAATAAAATGTTTACTTATTTGTGATTTAATTTCTTCCATATAATTTATTTATTTATTGGTGTCAACACAAACAGGTTAAAGATGATCACTGGAGTATTCATTAAAATGGACAATAAATACAATATTGTGATTACCTAATGTCATTGTTCCAAAATTTTAAGTTTGGGCAAAGTATCTTATTGCTTTGGTAATGTTTGTAGATTCCATCATCAACAAAAACAATATTTTCTCGAACAAATGTCTTCAACTTTCCACATATACATATTAGTTGTGAAAACTTAAAGGTGGAGTTTGGAAACAGGAACAACATACATATACATGTAAAAATCGTTTAAGATACATATAAAACTTCGTTGTTGCAACTAAAATGTGTAGGTTATATTGGCTCATGTTATTAATTAACTTAAATGACAGTTTTCTTTAGTTTTATTGATTTACTTTTAGCTAGAGTTAAAGGCAAGAAAAAAAATGGTTGTCAAAACTAAATTTTAGTAATCAATTGTTGTTATACTATTCTATAATTTGTTTACAATTCTAGGATCACAAGTCATCCCAAAGGGAACCAATTTCACGGTTGATATATTTCACCTTCATAGAGACGAAAGATATTGGCCTAATCCCCTTAAATTTGACCCATCAAGATTTTTACCCGAGAATGCATCTAAGATTAAACCCTATACCTTTCTACCATTTTCTGCGGGACCTAGAGATTGTTTGGGTAAGTGAAGCTAGGGCTATTTAAAAATAACAAGGTTGCTTGAAAATTCCGACCTTCTTGAACGCAACCAACCCTTCCCTTCATTACATTAGTTTTAGTCGGTAATAAAAAGTACGTATCAAGTGACTTCAGTTTATTTGTATGTTTTATTTGAAGTTGGAGTCTATACAAATCAATCGCCTAGATTCCAACTTTACCTGGACAAACTAGTGATGATTTTTTTTTAGAAATAAACTATTTGTCAAAAGTGCATGGGCTTATGAGCAGATATTGCATTTTTAAAATTTGAAGGATACTTATTAGGGTCAAATCTATAATTATATGCTTTTCAAAATGACTATATTAGACGATACGTTACATATGAGCTCTTAAATTATTAACAGTAGTAATACATGTTATGCCTTATTTTGTAGCGATTATTCTAGTTCTCACATGAGGATTTACTTCAATGTATGTTCAATTTTCTTCTTTGAGACTCTTGCCGCGTCTTTTATATACAGAAGGTTTGAGCGATTATTGTGCCAAACCACTGAAAACTTATCAATAAAAATACTTGCCAGCATTGACAGCATACGCTCAAAGAAAACAGCATTAGCAAAGTATTATCTGTTTCACGATTTCTGCTTTAAAGCCGACCTATATTACTGACATTGTTAATAGACCAATAGTTCAATATGTTTATTCTAAAAGTGACAAAAATCTAAAATATTGAGTTACGAGTAACATACAGCATAAACACTTTTTTTGATAATATCTTGACCTAGGAACAAAATATAAACTTGCGGTTTTTGCTAACTTCTTCCAATCCCCTGTTTCTTTTTTGTTTACTAAATAAAATTAGAACATTATACTCCATTTAGATAAAAGAAGAAATAGAAAACAGAAGAAGAATTTCTCTTTATTTCGTCAGATCCATCCCCAGACGCGTTTCGTCATATCATGACTCATCAGTAGAGCTAGGATCCGACGAAACAAAGAGAACTCGAAGCTGCTTATGGCAGCACAGTGGTGGGACACACCAGTAAGATAGAAGAAGAAATGTTTTTCACGGTAGCGTTCTACGTACTCTGTAGACTTATGTTCTTCCACGGTCCGTTTAACTTTTAACATTAAGTTAGAAACTTGACGTACAACCAATCCAATGAAACAAACAAAAATACTTGTTTTTCGAACAGGTTATGCGACTGAAAAAAAATATTAATGAAACAATTTATTTATTCAAAAAAAATATAACAATAATTCTTAAGACTAAATCCTTTAAACAGTGTTCTAGACACTGGTAACAAGGATAATAACAAATTTTTGACAACAGTGAATAAACTCTAGTTTGAACAACTTGCATAAAATAATATAATTATATAATAAATATATCTAACTTCTATTATTTAAAATATCCAGTCAACATTTTTTTAAACTTTGTAACTGTGTTTGTACTTTTAATATTTTCAGGTAGTTTATTATATACATTAGCCGCCTGGTATATAGGGTTAAAAAAACCCTTGTTCGTTCGAACATTCTCTTGATAAATGTTTTTTTGTGATCTTGTACAATAGTCGTGAATATCTTATTTTTATTACTTTATATATATATTACATTGCTCTAGATTTTTTATTTTGGTTAATTGCCTAACATCCAACTCCCTGTATAAGACCTCTGTGTGAGTTAGCCGATTATAATTAAATAAAACCTTTAATATTTTGTTTTGTAACACTTGTAATTTTTTAAATCCAACAATACCACAGTTGCCCCATACAGGAATTAAGTAACTAAGGTGTGATAGAAAATAAGCATTATAGACATCCATTTTACTCTTTTGTGACAAATAATTTCTACATCGATAGATGGCCCCGACCATAGGAGCAATTTTATCAAACACATAATTGATGTGTTCCTTCCAATTAAGATTTTCATCTATAATTAATCCCAGGTACTTTATTGATGATACTCTTTCAAGATTAACATTGTTTAGGGTAATTGTAGGTTCTTGAATTACTTTATTTTTTTGTTTAAATAGGATATATTTAGTTTTTGAGACGTTAATTTTAAGTTTATTACCTATTAACCACCTAGAGTAACGCTGAAGATCATGATTTATACATTGTTCAAGATAACGTTCATTAGCATCACTATAAAGCAAAACTGTATCGTCGGCAAAAGTAAAGTATAGAGCCCTGAGACCAGCACATTTCAGACTAAGGACATACAATGAGTACAACAATGGACCAAGGACTGAACCCTGCGGCACTCCACATTCACTGATTTCTGTGTTACTACTATAACAATCTAATCTTACATATTGGTGCCTATTTGTTAGATACGATTCTATAAGATTGTACATCCTACCCCTAAAGCCCATGTCTCTTAATTTTTTTAATAAAACTTCTGTACCAACTACATCGAATGCCTTTTTAAGATCCACAAACACAGCTATTACTATTTTTTTATTGTCTAAATCATTGGTAATTTTATTCAAAAGGTCCATAGTTGCACTCAGAGTGTTACTATTTTTTATAAATCCATATTGATGATGATCTATCTCAATATACTTATCAATAAAACTTAACATTCTTTTTTTAATAATTTTTTCTATGATTTTTGAGAATACATTTATAACGCTTATAGGTCTGTAATTACCCATACATTCCCTAGATCCCGACTTAAATATCGGACTAATTTTACTAATTTTAAGCTCATCTGGAAAAATACCACTTACTAGGACCCTGTTTATAAGTTTTACCAATATGATCACAAGATCCTCACCTAGATTACAAATATCAAGCACTGAAACTTGGTCATGACCAGGAGCTGAATTGCGCTTTAATTCTTTTATAATTTCTCTCACCTCCTGTTCATTAGTTTGGTTTATATATATGCTATTATTACAATTTACTTCTGGAAACTTAAGGTTCTCTCTATCATTAGGGGCTAAATTTTCAATTTCGGAATCAATTTCCCTAACAATTTTTTTTCCTACACTGGCAAAATGCTTATTTACTTCATTTACTATTACAACTGGGTCATCCACTATAGTATCATTTACCGCCAACGACTTAATTTTAGTTGTGACATTTTTGTTTTTTACTAAACTATTGATAATTTTCCATTGCTTTTTTGAGTCGTTACCAGCTTCATTCCACTTGCTTCTAAAATGTTGATTTTTTAGTGATTTAATTTTATTGGTGCATCTATTTTTTATCCTATGAAATTCATTAGTTACATTTTGGTCATTCCTATCTTTACACATTTTCTTATAGAGTCTGTCGCGTACCCTTATTAACTGAAGAAGTTCACTGGTAATCCAAGTATTATTTGGGCGACACTTAATACTTTTTTCGTACTCACATTTACTTCTACACTGTTTGATGAAGTCGATTAGTTCTTGAAAAGAGTCAATATTTTTTGTGTTTACCTTTTCATGAAACAGTTTTTTAAATTTGTCAAAGCTTACTCCTGTAAATGTTTGAACAACTGTAGATTCAAAGTTTCAGACTTTCTCCTCTACTTCTATTATTAGTTGTTTATGGTCCGATAAAGAGTTGCATTCGACATTAACTACGCATTTATTTTTATAATTGTAATCGACAATTACATGATCTATTATTGTGTTGGAGATATTAGTTGTTCTTGTAGCATTGTCTGCTGAAATAATATTTTTGAGAGAAAAGTTGTTAAGAGTTAGTAAGCTTTTGTAATTATTGACTTGGCCATTGTTTACCAACATGTCAAGGTTAAAATCCCCTACGATAATGTGGTTCTTTGGATGTACTGTCATTAAATTTTCTAAGCACTCTGCCATCTGCTCATACGAACATGTGGGTGGACGGTACACTACACTGAGCTTAAGACCATTATTACCTAAACGTATACATGCCCAACCAATAAGATCATTTATTTTCAGATTAACATTTTAACTCGAATTAAGCAATCCAGTATTAAACAAAAGGCGGTGCAAAGTGGCATTAAAGAATCATGACTAACAATATAATGCGTCAATTCCATAATACCCTGTATATATTCACTATTTATTTATTTTGTATTTTTTAGGAAAAGCTCAGGCAATGATGGTTATGAAAATCACAGTGGCAAATGTTGTACGAAAAGTGAAAATCACCTCCAGTCATAAATCTTTGGATGAATTTGTATTAACATCTTTTATAACCATGAAGCCATTACATCCCGTTAATTGTCAATTTACACTTCGTTCGGTTGATCAGTCTTAATGAATATAAAAGCAATTATCTATTATTTTTGTAAGTTAACTTATGGGTTTCGTGGTGAATACTTTTTATTTAATACTGCTGGTTTCTGTATTTGATATGTTAATATTATTTTAAAAAAGAACGGTATAGTACTTTGTACTTGTTATCTTAAGTTACATAATAATAAAAGTTTTAAATAAATTGTTATTTATGTTGTCGTTACCAATGGTAGAACTTTAAAATGCCTGCCCCCCTCAAATTATTTTTTGTAAATTACTTCCTTAGAAACCTAATAATAAGCAGCTGTTTCGTTGCAAAAGGAAAATTTTTCAAAAGTGACTCGTGATCAGATATATAGCTCCTCTCTTGCCCAAACTAACTTCTTAAAAAAGATTGCCACCTCCTCTGCGCTTCCTAACGGCACAACCGCTAAATTTGTCCTCTTTATCTTTTAGTACAACATACATACTAAAATGCCAATCCCTTCTCATCAAAAATTTCACAGCCAAATTTTCCCCTTCCTCCCGGAAACTCCATTACAAAACCTTATCGCTCAATTTTTGGTGGGCGCCCACGTTTTTAGGGTGGGCTAGTGCCGACCCTGGCACCGCCGCTGATCATCAGTCGTTCCAGTAGAATCAATACTTCAAATTTAAATAACCTGTTTAATAACACGGTACAAAACACGGACGTCGCAATACCAGCGAAGAATTGTCAAAATTAACTCCAATTTTATATACATTATAAAAGATGGACTAAGAGCCCCGAGTGCGCATTCTTAAAAGTTGTTTTTCTACTTCCACACGGATATTTGCTGCTTCCTTTACAGCAAAGTGATTGGATAAGTGGGCTATTCGTTAAAAGTTCATATTAATGAACCAAAGCCATTTTTAACTGTTTCAAACGAATTCTACAGCAATTTTGTTGTACTTTCGGAGTTATAATTCTAACGCAATACAAATAAAAACGTGAACAAACCTTTTTTCAAGTAGTTATGTTAGCCTCTGTAAATAATTTTTAAATTGAAAAATGTTTTTGCCGGCGTACAGACTCGATTAAAATTTAAAAAGTTTTATGCCTGCCAATTGCGCTACTGGGGACCTGAAATTCTCTCACCAACTTCGGTCATATAACTTATTAACTAAAGTTAAGAACGGTGTGCCTGAGGAGAAAAACGCAAGAGACCATTTTTATGCAGAATTGACTAGGCTAATCAGAAATGGAAAAATATCAGTGGCGTATCACTTTTTTTCTAAAAAATATCAGAGGAAATGTTTGCAGGGACGTCATTGGTGGGACAAAAAAATAACTTTTAATACTAAAAGATGTGGTTTTATGTCCTATTACCACATGCCGAAATTGAAAATATTATCTAAAGTACTTTCGGAGATATTACAAAAAACGCATTAAAAAAAATAATTCAACACCCTGTAGCAAAAAAATTAAGCCGTTTAGGACATTATGTTTATATGAACTTTTCTTCATAAAATGACTTGAGCAATCACACCCTAAAATTTTAGCACGTCATTAAGGAACACCCTGTGTGTTTACTTGAGAACATAGGCAATATTTCGCTCAATCACAATTTGAGACATTGCCAAATTATCATAACATTTTTTAGAATATTTTTCTGTAAGGGCCTATTAAATTTGTAATAAAATTGATACAATTTTCAAGTAATATCAATTCTACTTTATGAATAGTAGAAGCTTGATCTTTCGTAAGACCCTCGTATTTTAGCATTAAATATTTAGAATATAGTCCACTATCGCCATCTACCAAGAAAGAACTATAACTCCACACCCTAGGTATTAAAATTGGCACCACGAAGAAGACGAAAAGAAGCAAGAACATCAACGTCCCGAGACATACATTTTGTTTGCTTTTTCAACGTCTTACAATGTAATACCAAAAAATACCAATTAAAACCATATTATCAATACAAACTTTGTTTTATTGTTATTGTTTTTTCAATCAATCAAAATATGCTTTATTGTTATAAAGAAATAATATTGTTAACAAAGCTTAAATATACATACAAGCAGGTGCAACAGAACCATGCTTAAACCTTAAACCTTAAACCTTAAAAAGTACACAATAAAAATAATCAAAGGCAAAATATAACACGTTAAAACAAGCAAGTAACGACAAACAACTCACGAGTAAATGGCACACAAAACTAATTTTACAAAATGACCAATCCTGTTAACACACTGAGTTAAAATGTGTCGTTGTAATACTCAACCAACTCGTAATAGGCTCTCTCCGCCAGTAGTTTCCTTACAGTTCTTTTAATTAGTTTAAGAGTATGAAGGTCCCTTATATATTCCGGAATATGATTGTATAGTTTACGGCTTTCATAAATGATTGAGTTCCTGATAAGGGTGGAAGATGGTATAGGCAGATATAGTTCTCGTGACCTTCTAATATTGTGAGAGTGGTCAGAAATTGGCAATGTGTCTGTGTGTTTGCATGCATGCAGACCGTTTCGAGAATACACAGAAATGTTAAAGTTAATATTTTCCTGGATCTAAATAACGGTCTGCATGACCCTCTGCCATTCACCCATTCATACCTTAGAGCTCGCTTCTGGGGAACAAACAACGAGCTCAGAAGGTAGTTACATGTATTCCCCCAGAACACAATTCCGTATCGCAAGTGAGATTCTACCAGTGAGTGGTAGACCTTCTTAGCCAGAGTGGTTCCAATCTCCACCGATATCAAACGCACAGCGTAGCATCCCGAAGCCACATTTTTTGTGAGCTCCAAGATATGAGAGTCGAACTTTAGACACTCATCAATAAAGACTCCTAAAAACTTGGTGTTAGCTTTTTTTGTTAGTAATGCCCCCCAAGATACAAACCGTCCATGCCACACCGAAAACCCACAATATTGGTTTTATCAAAATTCAGGGTCAAAAGATTGGTATCACACCATTGTTTAATTTTAGTGAGATCAGTTGAGATTTTGTTCCTCAACATATCAGAATCAAAATCATGCCAGAGAATAGTGGTGTCATCCGCAAAAATCGTAAATTGGCCCGCAATGTCCACTAAAGCAAGGTCATTAATATAAATCAGAAAAAGAAGAGGACCCAACACAGAACACTGAGGAACACCGTAGTATATGTTACCCTATTTTGATGTTTAAGAGCCCATAAAGACCTTTTGGGTGAGTCCTTAAAGGTAGGACCGAAACCACTCCAGAACCTGCCCCCTGAAACCGTACACATTAAGTTTGCGCAGCAGGATTTCATGACTTACACAGTCAAACGCTTTTGACAAGTCACAAAACGCCGCTGCCACCGCCTCTCCAGAATTGAGACCAAAATAAACATCTTCAAGAAATTTATATACTGCATCGTCAGTGGCTTTTCCTGTCTGAAAGCCAAACTGGAAAAAATAATATTTAAAAATATATACAGGTCATTAAAAAATAAAGTAGGTACTTTGATGAGATAATAATTTATATTTTATTACCTATAGAAATCAATTATATTTGTTAATAATTGCTGTGCAAACAATACCGTTTTCTTTAAGCAGTATTTTATTATATTTTTGTTCTTTTAATAGAGCAACCAAATAGCTAGGTTTCAAAATTTACAGTTAAAAATAATATTGTTTATAAATTTAGCTAAAAAAAACGAAATGGTCAAAATCAGCAAAATTTCATTTCCGGTTTTACTCATTTAATAATAATATTAATTAATAAAAAATTTTTAAACTTATAACTGTATAGGCCATAGGTAATTAGTTTAACGAGACCGTTACTTGGCCTCTTCTTGATTAAATTTTAAATATAAAAAAGAACTGACAAATGAAAACGTATTATAAAATAAAGAAAGAACTCGTCAAAAATGGCGCTTGTCCTTGATTTTATTACACAATAAAAAAACAAGTAAAGATTAGGAAAAATTTAGAATTTATATTTAACACATTTTATTACCGATATAAATCTTAAAATAAAATAGTTCTTAAAACTACTCTACTATCTAAGCTACTAAGCCTTAAAAATATATATTTTATCCCCAAGCCTTAAAAAAATATGCTTAATAAATCTGAAACTTCTTTAAATTTATTAAAGATTCGTTAAAGTTGCAGAAACAGTATTATTCTATATAAAACTTAATAATTTTTTGGGTATGTCGTTAATAAGGTAACAGCTTTAGTGGAAAAAAAGTTTGAACAACAGTTTAAAGTACAGGGGGAGATGATTTTTTCCCCTCGGGATAAGGCAAATAGTAGTAGGGGAGGATGAAATCAGAATCCTGCGAAGAATGATGGACGACCAGGAACAGTCCTTGCGCAGCCAACATGTGTGCATATTCGGCATGAAGGTTGAAAACGGTGAAGATCCACGTCAAAAAGTTTTAAATTTATTTAACAATAATTTAAAGGTAAACATTGTAAATGGCGATATAAAAAAGTGCTTTCAAGTCGTATGTAAAACAGCAGCTGATAAGCCTCTTTGAGTACTTGTATGGTTTTGTAGTGATACGGCTAACGTGTCGATCTTAAAAAGCCGTAAAAATTAAAAACATTCCGGGTTTCAGAACAAGGAGGATTTAATTAAACATTGACATTTTTACGGTGTTTTTTCATGATGTGTGATTTTTTTAATATGATTTGCTGATACAGGACGAAATGCTTGAGATTTTTAGTAGTACGTAGGTAGTTTAGCGCTCGCTCGATTCACTAGAACTAAATGTGATGTGTCGTGGCACGCACGAATGTTGAAATGTTATTTTTTTAATTTTAGATATTTTAATTTATTTTTTGTATTTTTTTCCCTTGGGCCAGGGGGAGGGGGGGGGGACAAGCGCCCCACCTTGGCTACGCCCATGATTATCACATATGACAGATGACACACGCCTGCGCACTTCCAGTGTATGCGCAGAAGCTAGGGATAACTTGATGGTGAACGAATCATCTCCCTCTACTCTTCTAATATCCATTCCATCTTCACAGTTCATAGCATCACAGCAGTTTAGCTTAAATATCGGATCATTATATCTAACAATTCTAAAAGTTTATCAATATCCTTTGATGAACAAACTATTTTGCTAACGATATTTTCTGCTTTTGCTTCAGCAATAACTTTGTAGACTGATGTTAAACGTTTTTGCCAATAGTCCAGCTTCATCAAACAGCTGTTTTATAAGAAGCTTCTTTAATCTAAAATCTGTTTCAGTTTTAGTTAATATCTGTAATAGAATTTCTGAGAGGATCTTGTTGTTATGTATTTCTGTAAAAAATAAAACATCTTCCTTGACTGTCACTAAATGAGGCGGCCCCTGAATTTCGATGGAATAAACCTCCTCTTGTTCTAAAAATAAATAACATTTTTTCATTAATTTTTATTGTGTTATAAATCACAGATACTAAATAAAAAATAGGTATTCGGGGTTATTCTGACTTACTGTTATAACGTGAATGATAAAATTGAACTGTGATCATAAGAGAAATCCCGTGTTTTATTTTATCCTAAATATGGAAGAATAAACAAACAATATGTGTACATACGTATGCAAGATTGCACCGTGAAAAATTTCAAATATTTTCTAGGTTATTAGGAATACACCGAGAATTGGCACATCGATAGGTTAAAATGGTAACGTACAGGGAAAATCAAAAAAATACTACCCTTTTTTAAATGCTTTTTTTAACTTGAAATGTAAGTTAGTTTGTGAGGGTGTGTATGTGTGTGTGTGAGTTAAATCTTGCAAGCTAAATTAGAATCACTTATTTTTATCCTACGGAGTTGAAATTTATATGGTGATTCAGTTCCAGCGGCGCCGCCAGGGGGGGGGGCAGGGGGGCACTGGTCCATCCTAGAAACATGATTGCCCACCCTGGTGCCCCCCAAAATTGATGGGTTGGTTTTGTAATGGAATTTTCTCGGTGGAAGAGGGACTTGGCTATGAAAGTTTGAGTGGTTGTATGGTATTTTCAAGAAAACGATGACCTTTTTTTTACACGTCACTGGACAATAGGGAAGTTTCGGTTGTCGCTGCTTATGGCGTGCGTTCTAGAGCGGCGGGAGGCCGGCGACCTTTTTTTTAAGTCTATTTTGATGTGCTCTCTCAAAAATCTTCGGGCCCATTTGTGCCCTTCCATCCCAAAAATTCTGGCGCCGACACTGTTCAGTTCCGATGTAATGCAACAAAAGGAAGGGTTTGTTCGAAAAGAGCAGTGCGATAAGTGTAAAGGGTGGGACGATCAGAGGAGAGGGAATGGCAACTCGAGAAAACGGCGTAACAATTGAAGGAGAGGCGGGGCGATTAAAGGAAAGGGCGGGACAATTTCAGTAAAGAGCGCGGCGATTCTCAGAGAGCGCAGAGCAATTAAAGAAAAGGGCGGGGCGATTAAAGGAGAGGCGGGGTGTATCATATTAGGAGCATGCGAAAAGAATTATTTTTTGTAATTTTAGTAAACTTTAATACCAATAAATTGTTTTGCAATAGTTATTTACGATATAAGTGTTGTAAAGATTCATATTACAACACGAGATGTTAAAGTTGTCAAACGAGGCGCCAGCCGAGTTTAATAAAAAATCGAGTGTAGTAATATGAATTTACAACAAGAATATTGTACAAAATTTTATCTACTTTCATCTATGAATAAAAATATTTGGCAAAAGGCATTTTTAAAAATAAAAATGAATCTGTAAAAATGCACTTGCTATTAACTTTACTAATCAAGTTTTTTATGTAACCTTTCGCATAGTTACTGTTTCGCACGGTTACTGTCGAGACTTTGTCAAATAAATTCAAAAATATAAAAAGAGTTTTTCAAAACGAGCGATTCTGATGGCAGTTTACCCTCTGATATAGAAGCAGCGGCAAACGAAGCGATCTCAAGTTTAGTTCCGACAAAATCTAAGGCGCGGTATGAGTTGGAGTATCAGAAGTTTGAAGATTGGTGCAAAGCTAACAAAATAAAGGAGGTGTCTGTGAAAATCCTTTTGGGTTATCTTTCCGTAAAGCAACGCTCCCAGAAACTATCTACACTATGGACTCACTACTCAATGTTGAGAACTATGATTTCAGTCGAGAAAAATCAAGATATAAGCAGATTTTCTCAACTAATCGCATTTTTGAAAAGAAGTTCAGAGGGTTACAAGGCCAAAAAGTCTAAAGTTTTCACAAAGGAAGAGGTATGTAAGTTTCTTAGTACTGCAGATATGCAGGGGGGGGGCTCAGGACCCCCATCATTTCTGAAAAAAAAACTATAAAATTCATGCCACTGATAAAAAAAAGATTCGGGTGCTTTATTATTTACATAATTTGATACAATTTGAGCATGATCCTAAAAAATTTTGGGCCATGGCGTTATTTGCTTGCGAAGGCTACAAAAAATTGTGGCTGCCCCAGTGACGTATATAAAGGGGGGAAGGGGGGGGGGCTGCCGGGCTGCATTTTTATCTCAGGCATGGACTTAATTTAAATCTTTAAATAATGTATTCTTGCCTTAGATTACAAAGGTCTTGTAGGAAACGTTTAGCTTTTAAACTTTTCCTTCTAAAAGTCCTGTTTTATATAGAGATTAAGGTTTCACACCCATATCGTTTTAGTTATTGATTTATGATGCAATTTTATAGAAAAGCGAGTAAAAATAATGTTTTATAGAATTTATCTATTATATTATACTTGTCTGTTCCGTTTTCCCTTTTTTAGAGCTATTTTAAATCAACAATGCACAAACATTTCAATTGAAACATTTTTTATGGAAGAAGTGTGATAATTTATAATTAAAAAAATAGTGCGGGTTGAAATGAGAATGCTTTATTAGGAATATAAATATACGGCACTTAAGAAGGAGTATTTCCAAATCTAAGCATTTGCACCAAAAACTGCTCTTAGATCTACCCTCCTAAAATACAAGATTTCGGAAAAAATCATCAATTTTGACGTGGTGAGCGATATTTACTTTATTTTTAATCATGAAAAACCGAGCCCGAAAAACGCTGGTTAGAGTCATACATACGTCTTATGTTAAAATTTTGGATTGACACCAATATTCATATTTTTCACAATTATAAAAAATGTTTTTTTTTAAATAAAGAGCCAGCTAGGAATATCAAAAAAAAAACATTAAAAAAAACATTAAAAAAAAATGTAATCCAACCATGCAAAGGGGGAGAGGATCATATTGAACACAATGATTTGTATATAAAAATTGTGATTCCATTCTCGAAAACCAAAATTATGCGAGAATTTGTGACAGGTGTTAACTGTTAAGTATTTTTTCGAAAGTATGCTAAACTTCGTCCTCTTAATGCAACTCACAGGCGGTTTTTGTATTCTATGGAAAAGGAAAATGCACCTCCCAGCCTGTCGGAATTAATAGTTTTGGAAGTATACCAAAAAAGATTGCAACAAAACTTGGATTGAAGGATACAGTGGACATTGTTTTAGGAGGTCCTCAGCCACCATTCTAGTTGATAGTGGTGCAGATATGCAGATGTTAAAGCGTCATGGGGCTGGAAATCTTCTTCTACGGCAGAAGGCTACGTTGAGAATTCTTTAGAAAATAAGAAACAAATAGCAAAGAAGATCTTGGGGTCAGATACGGATTTAATGATTGGAAATTCGAACGTAAAGGGCTCCATCATATTCACTACTGGTATACAAATTTCTAACTGTAAAAAGTGTATGCACTAGTGCTGTAATAGATGCCCTTACAAAACGATTTACAGAACTGTAAAATTCATATTACTAAATGAAAGTGGACAAAGCCACTTTCGATATTTACTTATAATATATAATAACTGGTGGAATAGTCGATGAAAAGATTTTTCTGCAAATAAGTCTTGATGCGTTAGAAATTGTGATAGGGTTGTAATCAGAACAAATGTTTGATTTTAAATTCTGCATCGAATGACATAATAATATACAGGGGTTCCAATTTGAGAAAAAATATATTAGGTACTTTAAAGTTTGCAAAGCCTGATACTAAACTTAAGACACCCTGTACAATTCGTATTAATCACACTTGGTTAACGAGACTGTTCGACCTTATTTATTAAATACCGTTGTATAATTTTAATAACGAGGCATTATTTTTTTTTTTATTAATTTTTAAAACAAGTGGGGCAAAACTAATACCTACTGAACCGATTTCATTAAAATTTTGGGGGTATGTTGGCTACTACTACTACTCCAAGTAAGAATATTTATGGGATGTAATCTAAAAAAATAAATTCTTATGACGTCACACTTTTTTGTAACACCCTGTATAAACTAAAATATTCTTCTGAAATGCGCCCTAGGATACAGGTAAAGTCTGCAATTTTATCAAAATCCTTACTTAATTAATAAGTGAGCTATAGAAGACGGAAGTGAGGAGCAGGACCCTGTTTAGTACACATGTGTGGTATCAAATTAATCGTAACAAAGTGCTCTTTGTTTCTAATCTGACGAGCCACCATGTTGTCATTTGAAAAAAAATGAGTAAAACAAGTTTAAATTTTAAATTTCATACAGCAGATAGATTTTGACCAAAAACAGTCAAGTTGTAGGTATTTTCCCAAGATTTTAGGAGTGAAATAAGTGATTTAAACGTATTCGTTGTTTGTCCTCCTGAGTTAAACATGGATAATATAAGATAATACAGTAAGAAATCATAGATAATATGTATGCTTCACATATTTTTTTCCGTACACCATGTATGTTCTTTGGCTCAAAGTTGTTATGTGCTTACTAAATCTTAATTTGTCATCAAACAGTACTCCTAGATTTTTTGCAGTATCTGTGAACTCAAGACGTTGCCCATTAAGTTGTATGTTAACATACTGTTTTAAGATCGATGAGAATGATTTATTTTATGCTTCCTCGTATCAATTTCAATTCTTTCCGTTGAAGTTTTGGTCCACTTAAATACGGTATTTATTCCTAGTGGAGCATTTTTGAACCAAAATTTCTTTTGCCAGTTTGGATGAACGGAGAGAAATAGTCTGTCTGTGGAAATGTTTGGTCCTCTTTTTTCCAATATTTTCAGAAATAATCTTACAAGGCATACGTTTTTGTTTGATGAATTTCTTACTAACCACTTGCTATTTGCCAATCCTTTTGACCCAGCTGTCTTGGAAAATATACGGTTATATTCAATTCGTCCGGTAAATTCTTCCATGGTATCAAACTCCTTGTAAAAATATTGAATTTTGCAATTTACGGCCTCATTGTCTCTCCAAGCTAGTTCAAATGAGCAGAGATGTAAACACTTTTTTGATGAAGCATATCGGGGTTTTCTTTATTGTAGCTTTGCATTATTGTTAGTAAATTTTTGGTAGATAATGCTTTTGAACTTACTTTCCTCTTTTTCTGACAACTTTGAAGCTGCTTTCTCTTTGTGTCTCTTGCCATTCGCGCATTTTTAAAGGAAATATCCGTAAAAGGGTCAATCTTCATTTCGTATTCTATAAAACACATTTTTTGAATCATTTTTCCTGTAGTGTTTCATAGAGCCTTTACAGAAGATTCTTTATAGTCTTCGCCATTACCCTTCTTCATATTAAAGGCGTAATCTTCAAGGATTTTCGCCAGTTCCATCACAGTAGTACATTTTTCCACTTTCAGTACTTCCGCGTGTTAAGTGCAATATTTTCAGCCGATTTTTTAATTTCTTGGGTTGATTGGCACCCAAACCTTGCATTTTCGTTTAAATTGCTTGTTTTATCAATCTTTTTTAAACCAGGATGACATTTGTCAGACTAATAATAGTTTTTACCTGACATCTATCAAAATCTTGCCGCTGAAAAACCATCTTGTTGATTTTGTCCCGGTAGATTAAGAGTTTTTCCAATTCAGTTTTAATCACACCATTTTAATATGTTTTTTTTTATATATATTTGGTATTTCTTGGGTATATTAGGTTATTGATAAACAACTCATTGTAAGTCACGACGTTTCGTACGCTCCTATCGTACTTTATCTTTACATTACAATTTAATATGGAAACAAACTTGCTAACAGAGTCCGTATTACGTGGTTAAGGCTTAAGAATTTTTGAATTTATCGCGCCATCTAACAAAAAAAAATTAAGTAGATATTTATATTTAAGCGTGCAAATTTATATTAAAAAAATAGTATTGGAAGAAACTAGAATGTTTATTATGAGTATACAAAACGGCACTTAAGAAGGAACGTTTCAAAACTTAAGCATTTGCACCAAGAACTGCTATTAGATCTACGCTCCTAAAAACATGATTTCTGAAAAAATCATCAATTTTGGCGTGGTGAGCGATATTTACTTTATTTTTAATCATGAAAAACCGAGCCCGAGAAACGCACACGAAGAGTCATACATACATTAAAATTTTGTATTGACCAATATTCATATTTTTACAAATATAAAAAGTATATTTTTGTTAAATACAGAACCAGCTAAGAATATCAAAAAAAAAGTAAAAAACAACATTTACAAAAACAAATTTAATTAAACGCGGCAGAGGGGGAGAGGTATTCATTTAATTTTCGAAATTTGATAGTAGTTAGGTGAATTTTAAACGAACTTTGGGCGTGGTCCCAAAAAATGTTCATATATATATATATTAAGATGGAAAGTTCTTGTGTATGAACACATAATTTGAAGTTCAGAAAAAAGTATTTTCTCGAGCCGGATTCGAACCGACAACTATATAATATATTCACAGTGTTTAATTTGCATTTTTTATTCCTTAATATAATATAATATACAGTGTCCGCGGAAAAGTTTGTATCATATGGGAAATTGTTGCATAGTCCAGAAGGTATTAAAATGTTTGGAAAAAAATTATTATTTGTTATTTAATTAGTTCATTCAATAACTATAAGTGTTGTCCATAAGTGCTATTAGATGCTGTAGAACTGCGCAGTAAATTTGCCTAGGGCTATAGTCTATTCCAGAAAGGTGTAGAGTAATAAAAGCTCTTTAGGTATGCAAAGGGACTACAGAGTAACCCAACGAATATTTAAGCTACTTTCATAATTTGGCATTGATTTCATTGCAAAATTCTATATTTTTATCAAGTGCAGGTAGTACCACCCTGGTTTGGGTTAATTTATAGGGTTTTCCTATTGTTATCCATTCACAAACACTGAATATGTTGTGACAAAGGCGTGCATTATCTACATAGTATCAGGTACACTTGTAATTTGAGAAAGTAGTTAGTCTGATTCAAAATAAGTATTTTAAACAAACTAAAATATAAAAACTTTTAAAAAATTACAATAAGTTTAAATTTCCAAAAATTAAGTTTAAATTTTTGACTCAAAATATGATGAAAATTAATATTTTCTCATTACTTTTTGTCGTATCTCTAGAAAATAACACTTTCGCCAGGTTAAAATTGTCAAATTATATTTAATAGGTGTTATCGACAAAGAATATAATATTTCTTGTTTTTTTACGGTTACTTGTTTATAGGATAAAAGTTTTTTAGAGAGATCAGATATCAGATATAAATCTACTTGAAAAATAGAAGAGTTTTGGACTTGCATTGTCTTTAGTTATTTTAAATCACAACGTTTCATCTGGTAAGAATCTCCAGTCGTCTTTAGCTGAATACTAAGTATACTACTGTACATATAAAAAATACAGTATTCACCTGAAGACGATTAGATATTATTACCAGTTGAAACGTTGTAATTTAAAACAAATAAGGACAAAAGCCATTCCAAAACTTTTTTTTTATGATAAAACACCTGCACTGTAGGAAAAATCCTTTAAGGCGCTCTGGGAGAGGTGCGTGTGCGAAGAAAGCGATTAACGTTGGTCTTGAAACGTTGAAGGTTGTATTCATTGGGAAACACGACCTTAGGTAGATCATTCCACAAAGATGACGTTCTCCAGATGAAAGAATTCTTGAACAATGAAGTTCGAGGAGTACTAAGCTGAACAACATATGGATGAGCGGCAGTGGTTCGCCGTGTATTTCTGTTTTGCATTGCTCTAGGTGGAATCAAGTGGGCAATGTCAGTCGAACACCTGCCATGGAAATATCTGTAAAAGAGAGCCAAATCACCAACCTGTCTTCGATGCTCCAGGCTATCGAGGGTCTTGGTCAGCTCGGGGTCGCCGATCAGACGAACGGCTCTTCTTTGAATGGAATCCAGTAGCCGAAGGGTGTGCTTGGGTGCAGAGCTCCAGACATGAGAGCAGTATTCTAATGATGGTCGAATCTGGGCTTTGTATAGTGTCAAAAGTTGATGAGGTGTGTACAATCTTTTGGTGCGGAAAAGTACACCAAGTTTCTGTGCAGCTGCCTTGGCAATTGCGGCAACGTGATCATGCCAAGACATATTACCTCCCAGATTGACCCCCAGCAAATTAATAGACGGTGCCAGGGGAATTGCGTGTCCTGCCATGACTATATCCGGTTCTGCAATGTTAACCTTTTTGCTCTATTAATCAAGAAATATATTTGTCTCCAACCTTTAAATAATTTTGGAGATTAGGGGTTGGGTTGGTTTATGGCTGTTAATCGGTTTAAGTCTTTATCACCAAATAAACATTTACAATATATTAAATAAAATACTAGTATGCCATTGTAAATTATAAGTTTTTTACAAAGTGTTTACAATGAAGTGGAAATTACAGTAAAAAGTCGAGTATCTTACTTCTAATTACCTAATTTGTCATGGACTTTCATCGGTCGAATATTTAACAACTATTTATTTAAAATCTGCTCAATGATTAAACCAATTTTAGAATAGTTATAATGTCACACCGTTTGGTTAATTATATAAGTTTTTTACTAAGTTTTTAAAATAAGTGGAAATTAATATAAAAAGTAGTAGATTTTACTTGCTAATTCCATTCTATATTTTTTTTGCAGGTCGGCTAAGCGAACAAATTTTGTGGCGTCTCTTGCGGCGAAGAATGATGTCGTAAGTACTGTTTCGGATTTTACATTATATTTTAGGGTTAATAAATAATGTGAGATTTTTGTACGGTCCCAGCTGGCTCAAAATTAGATTAAAAACAAGATTTTCGACTTCATCCTCTAAATTGGCGCATTGTAGAACATTTTCTAGTTTTTAAATTTGGGCTTTGTATTAAGGAATATGTTATGTGACAAGGTAATTGTTGCATACAACTTATTTTCTTTATAGGGTGACATTTTTCCTTGGTTTACTAACAATATTTGCATTAATATTTTATGTAATATTGTACAATTGGAGAAGAAGACACCTATACTTGGCAGCCAGTAAATTAAATGGTCCTCTTGCT
Source organism: Polydrusus cervinus (assembly GCA_935413205.1). NCBI lineage: Eukaryota > Metazoa > Arthropoda > Insecta > Coleoptera > Curculionidae > Polydrusus > Polydrusus cervinus. The sequence continues at coordinate 73,263,305 of OW284511.1, read as the reverse complement.
TTACCCCTCATAGGAAGTACTTTTTTTTTTATGAGCCAAAATGAAGGTAAAAGTCTTAATAGCAGTCATTTCACGGAATGTGCGCTTTTGTAATATATTCTCCGAGTAACTTTTTGAATGAAAACGACTTGCCGCTATATCGGCAAATAAAGAATGAAGAAATCCGGGTTTTTATTGCATATACCTACGAAAGGTAAATATAACAAAATATATTTTTGTGTCGAAAAGTGTCATTGTTATTTAGACAAGTCTTTAAACATTACGAAACTTCCTAAATGCTATGGCCAGTAGATTAAAAATGACACAGTCCAAAACCACTACTTTATTAAGTGTATAATATAACTTTATTATGTGTATGATTGTGAGAAAATTGTTTCTGCCAATGTTACGTCTGTCACAGTCAAAACTTGCCGGTTAAATAATTATTATTAAAATTCTTTGTTCAACCCGACATAGAGTACAGAAAATAAAGGATCTGTAATAATACATTAATAGTTAAATTCAAATTTTTTAATATTATGATGTAAGAACAGCAACATTTCAGCTCTATCAGCATTTAGTCGAGTAGTTTTGCAGATTTGTATTTTTATACTTGAACTAGCCGTTTCAATAATATATTTTGCCTCTTCTAATGTCACTAATAATATCTAATCAATCATTTATAACCTAAACTTTATAATTGAGTAAACTGAAATAAATTAAGAACATAAAAATTTCACAAATTAGTACTGAAAACATTAAACAGGGACTTCCCCGAAACTTTACCAATCAGAAACGTTATACTGCGTGACGGAATAATAAACCGGGACTTCTTCGATTTTCGTTTTCGCCGAATTAAACAACGCATGAGCGAAAAACGGAAATTGATACAGAATACGTACAGGATTTAGCGAATTGGAGACTTATAATTGTATTTTGTATTTATATTTGAAGTTTTAAAAAAATAAAGGTTGGCATGAATTACTTAATTCACATGATTTAATTCAGAGATATAAGTATTAGGTCTTGATTTATTTATAACAGTAAGTCATGACTTTTTCCAGCCCTGATAAAACTAAACATTAAAATAAGTATGTATTTGCCGATACGATATATCGGTATCGGTATATCAGCACGGTACCTAAATATCGGTATCGGCCGATAAATCGTATCAAAAAAGTCTATCATGTGATCTCTACTACATACTTAGATAACATTAACTTAATCGTATGATGTTTACCTTTTAGAAATCCTAATGAAAATATACAATTTAACCAAGAATTCAAATTTAGAGCCAATGAAATTTTGGCTTGGACCCAAACTACTATTATTTTTTTTAAATCCGAACCATGTTGAGGTAAGTTTAGGGATTATTTCTTTAGCATAAATTACCAATGTAATTTTTGGTTTTTAAAATCTATTTTCGTTGGTTGTAGAAAATTCTATCATCTTCAAAATTGGCACATAAGCATGAAATTTATGAATTTGTGAAAATATTCTTAGGGGAAGGCTTAGTCAGTGCTTCTGGTAAGTAATGGACAGTAGGTATTACGCCGTTAGGGCCGACCCTGACTCCCGACCTCACTGAGCTAAGTCATCTGTAACTTAGTTAGGTATTTGTCTCTAGCTACCAACTTCATGTTAAGCTGAACATAACTTATATTCAATATAATAATAATAATAATAATAATAATAATAATAATAATCACAATAATAATAATAATAATAATAATAATAATAATAATAATAATAATAATAATAATAATAATAATAATAATAATAATAATAATATATATATAACTTGTGCAAGTCACAAGAGACCTCTATGAGAAAATACTTCCAAGAATCGAATGGGGAAATTCTTAAAAAAGTGGTAGCAGCAGACACTGGATATACAGCCCTTAACTTAAAGCAAAACGGATTACCTAACATCATCCGCGCGCCGCCAAGTCAACAGCTTGTAACTTGGCAAGAGAAAGCTCTACACGGCAAATACCCTACTGCACTCCAAAATCCACTCATAGATAGAGAAATGTCACTGAATTGGTTAGAGAAAAGGCAGCTTCACGCTGAAACAGAAGGTTTTATAATCTCTATCCAAGACCGTGTCATTCGAACTCGAAACTATGAAAAGGTCATCTTGAAGAGAAATGTGGAAGATGTGTGCAGAAAATGCAATTGCCCCGGAGAAACGATATCACGGCGGGTTGTGGTGCTATGGCCCCCAACGCCTACCTGGGGAGACATAATCAGGTGGCAAAGATCATCCACAAGGAACTGGCCCATAAACTAGGGCTAAGGGAAAACCTCCCACCATACTACCAATACTCACCCAAGCCAGTCCTGGAATCCCCTGAATATCTCTTATACTGGGACAGGCCAATAATAACGGATAGAACAGTAGACCACAACCGTCCGGATATTCTTCTCATCGAAAAAACCACCAAGAAAGCTTTCATAATCGATATAGGTTGCCCACTAACACACAACCTCTCTAAAACCGAATCGGAGAAGAAGACCAAGTACTCGAATTTGGCTATAGAGATAAAAAAATATATGGAAGCTAGATAAAATCGACATAATTCCGATCATAATATCGGTGGAGGGAGCTATGACGAAAAATTTTAAGCCCAACTTGGAAAAACTGGGCCTATCAGGTTATTTATACCAACTAATCCAGAAAAGCGTCATCCTCCAAACTTGCCATATAGTACGGAAGTTTCTAAACAGTACAGGTTAAGATGAATTTCTTCTCTGTACTGTAAATAATACCAGCAATACCAACAAAAAGCTGTGAAAACTAACATTGAGAACATAATAATAATAATAATAATAATAATAATAATAATAATAATAATAATAATAATAATAATAATAATAATAATAATAATAATAATAATAATAATAATAATAATAATAATAATAATAATAATAAACCATAACCCATAAACCATTGTACACTGCATACGTCGACTACAAAAAGGCTTTTGACAGTGTTTGATATACTTTAAGTGAACAACGTTACCATGGTTTTTTTTACTGTCAAACAAGACAGTTTGTTTATATTTTTGTAATAATCATTTTTTCTTGTGTATCAGCTTGTTGTCAATACAAAAAAGCAGTAAATTAAATTATTTTGAGTGTTTTAATTTACAACGTTAGAAAAGGCCGAGCCAGCCGACCATCTACAGTCCACAACGTAAAGACCGCAACATAATTTGGACCTCCGAGCAGCGGATGCAAAACAGAAAGAAGACATCAAACAGGTGTGTCCGTTCCATACTTTCCTGTGTTGCATTCCCATTAAGCGTAGTTTTAGGCTGATCTTATTTTAACTAGCGAGTTTTTCGAACGAATCTTGTCATACCTTAATCGATTCAAACAATTTTCTAACGCATTTTGGATAATTTAGTTATCATTTTCGAGATTGTTTGAATAAAATCAATCATAATGACGGATAAGCCTGATACACAGAGTGAAAAACTCATTAGAAAGAGAGGTTCAGTCAAAGCTAAAGTAACAATTTTTGGTAAATACATAACTCGTTTAGAGCAAAAATATGTCGATTTCACTATCGATAATCAAATCGACTTTTTAGAACTAGAACAGCGAGCAGAACGCTTCCAAAACGTTCTAGATGAATTTGAAGACCTGCAAGGTCAAATCGAAGAGATCAGTACAGATCCAACAAACGAGTACCCCGAACGTGAAACATTTGAGAGCGCTTTTTACGGGGTTGTTGCCAGATCAAAACGATTTCTAATTGCTGATAATATTTCGGCCCCATTAAATGCCAGTGGTGGAGGTACGCAGAGTTCAGTCGCGTTTAGCAATACTAATAATCCACCTATAAGCGATGGCGCTAGTGGCGTCAAACTGCCAGTTATTGAAATTATGACTTATGACGGTGAATATGACAGGTGGCTAGAGTTTCGAGACACTTTCGAATCGCTTATTCATCAAAACGCTAGACTTAGCGACATCCAGAAGTATCACTATCTGAGGGCTTATTTAGGCCTAAAGGTTCTTGAAATTATAGCCAGTCTAGAGTTCACAGGTTCTAATTACGATAACGCATGGCAGTTAGTTTGTGATAGATTCAATAACAATCGATTATTAATACAAAATCATGTTAAAGCTTTATTTAACATAGAAAAGTTACAATTTGAATCATCTGGCGCTTTAAGAAAATTGGTTGACGGTGTTGCCAAACATCTTAGGGCCCTGAAAACCTTAAATGAACCTATCGAATCGTGGGATACTTTAATTATATACTTAATTACTACGAAATTAGACGATGTTACACTTCGAAAGTGGGAACAAATAAAAGCGACCCACAAAACACCTACACTTGAGAACTTAAGCGACTTTTTAAAGGGAAGGGCTGATTTACTTGAGTCCATAGAGCAAACTAAAGATGATAAAGAGCAAAATACGGATTCTAATCATAACAGGTTTAAACGTAGACCTAAAACGCTTTTGTCGGGAAATCGTGCGGCAAAACCATCGTGCTCTTTTTGTAAAAATGAGCATTATATTCAAAATTGTTCCGAGTTCTTAAAATTAAATATAAATCAACGCGTAGAACAGGCTAAAAGAAAACGGCTTTGTTTAAATTGTTTAAGATTCGGGCACCTATATGAAAAGTGCTTTTCCGGGCCTTGTAAAACATGCAAGAGAAAACATCATACTTTAATACATTCGGAAAAAGGCGATAATTTGCATAACGCACAAAATTCGAATGTATCGGTTGAAAATAGAGAGTTACCGCACGGAAATATAAGTTTATCGTCGCGCAATATATCAGTTAATCAGCAGGTACTTCTTGCAACCGTGTTGCTACGTATTTTTGATAAAAATAATAAACCATTTATTGCGCGTGCGTTACTAGACGCGGGATCACAAAGCAGCTTTGTTACTGAAGAGTTTTACAGTAAGCTTGGAATTTCCTATAAACCGATCAATTTACAAATCAGCGGGCTGAATGATACTGTATCTAACGTAAAAGGTAGTGCAACACTACAAGTTCAGTCGCAAGTAAATTACTATTTATGCAAAATTTCATGTTTAATCATACCAACTATCACTAGCGATTTACCAAACTTTAAAGTCGATAAACAAAGGCTTAAAATTCCCAATGACATACAACTGGCTGATGAAAACTTTCATTTACCAGGCAAAATTGATATGCTTTTAGGAGCAGATTACTTTTGGGATGTCATGTGCGTGGGCCAAATCAAATTAGACAGTGGCGGTCCATTCCTACAAAAAACTAAGTTTGGCTGGATAGTATCCGGACAAATTTTAGCTGATCGGCTTCAATCCCAAAAAATCCATTGTAACCTTTTGAAAAATATAGAAATCGACAAACAACTTACGCGATTTTGGGAAATAGAAGAAGTTCGCGATTTAAACCTATTGTCTCGCGAAGAGAAAATTTGTGAAAGGCATTTCATAGAAACGGTAAAACGCGACGAATACGGGCATTTTGAGGTAAATATACCGCTAAAAGATGAAGTAAATAAATTGGGTGATTCTCGCGAAATAGCAGAAAAACGATTCTACGCTTTAGAGCGTAAATTCAATCGCGATAATAATTTTAAACTACAATATAGTAAGTTTATTGAGGAATATCATATGCTGAACCACATGACTAAGGTCGGCGAACCAGATAGCGCGCGGCATGCGTATTATATGCCACATCACGGCGTACTTAAAGAAAGTAGTTCAACGACTAAGTTACGCGTTGTATTCGACGCGTCGTGTGCAAGCAGCAGCGGCTACTCATTTAACGATTTACAAATGGCTGGCCCAACTATTCAATCGGATCTTTTTTCAATTTTATTGCGTTACCGAAAACATAATTATGTCATTGCCGCGGATGTCGAAAAGATGTACCGAATGTGTCAAATAAATCCCGATCAAACCTGTTTACAGCGAATCTTATGGCGTGATAATCCTGATCAGCCCATCGAAACGTATGAACTATCAACTGTTACGTATGGTACTAAATCAGCATCATTCTTAGCAATTAGATGTCTTTTTCAACTCGGAATAGAATGCGAAGCAAATTTTCCGGTTGCTTCGCAAGTTATCAAAGAGGATTTCTACGTGGACGACATGTTAACAGGTTCGAGTAGCGTGAAGGAAATAGTCTCTTTAGCTAACGAGGTTTCAGAAATTCTCAAAGGAGCCGGTTTTTATCTAAGAAAGTGGGTATCAAACAGTTCCGAGGTGTTAAAGGGCATAAAAACGTCCAATAAAACAGATTTAATTGATTTAGGAGCAAACGAAAATACCAAGACACTTGGTTTGATTTAGAACGGCCGTAAAGATAGCCTTTCGTATAAAATAGGAACCAACTTTGGTACACGCATAACAAAACGAACAGTTCTATCCGAAATTTCTCAAATTTTTGACCCCCTCGGTCTATTAAGCGCAGCAATAATACAAGCCAAAATCATTTTGCGTGATATTTGGCTAGAAAGAGTAGGATGGGACAATTCATTGTCGCACGCACTGCATACCAGGTGGTTGCAATTTCGGGATGATCTAACGGCATTAAATCAAATAAGCATAGAAAGGCAAGTTATTTGCAAAAACGCAATTTATGTAGAGATCCACGGTTTTTCAGATGCCTCCTCACATGCATACGGTGCTTGTGTTTATATAAAATCGCAAAATAAAGAAGGTGAGGTATCTGTAAAATTGATTTGCGCCAAATCTAAAGTGGCACCCTTAAAAATACAAACCATTCCACGATTGGAACTAACAGCAGCGGTATTACTTGCCAGACTTGTTAAAAGGGTGAACCAATCACTAAATATAAAAATCGTAAGAACCACTTACTGGTGCGACTCTATGATAGCGCTCGGATGGTTGCATATGGCTCCTCACACCTTGCAAATATTTGTCGCGAATAGAGTTGCGGCCATTCAAGAATTGTCGGATACTAAAGATTGGAGACACGTTCCAACTGTTGACAATCCAGCGGATCATGTATCACGCGGCGTCGCGCCCAGTAATTTATTGTCCCTTGAGACCTATTGGTTCGGTCCAAGCTGGTTACAGCAAGACGAAAGTTATTGGCCAAAACCGCAAGCTTCGAAAAACGGCTTGCCCGAAGTGCGAAAAAACGTCATATCGTTAGAACTTTCAGTCAATAACTCGATAATAGACTTTGACCTATATTCTAATTTATCTAAAATAAAACGAATAATTGCCTATTGTATGAGGTTCAAAGACAATTGTTTTAAATCTAAAATCGAGAGAGATCTTAATTCGTTAAATACGGAAAATATTAATCGTGCCTCTTTATGTCTAATAAAGATAGTACAGCAACAAAGCTTTTCCAATGAGATATCAGCTCTTAAAACCAATCATAAAAAATCTAATGGAAAAGGCAAGCTATCAAATCTTAATCCCTTTCTCGACGATGACGGAATTCTTCGAGTAGGCGGTCGATTAGCAAATTCAAATTTTGAATATGATAAGAAATATCCGATTCTTTTATGTTCAAAGCATAGATTCACTAAATTATTGTTTAGAGGAGAACATATTCGCTTATGTCACGCGGGACCTCAACTATTATTATCATCAATTCGAGAATATTATTGGCCCTTATCAGGACGCAATTTGGCGCGAAAAACATTTCACCAATGTGTACGTTGTTTTCGAGTTAATCCTAAACATATTAACCCAATTATGGGCAATTTACCTGCTCGAAGACTGAACCCTGCTCCTCCATTTTTTACGACTGGCGTGGATTATGCGGGACCCTTCTCTTTAAAAGACAGACAGGGTCGTGGCTGCAAAGTTACTAAAGGCTACATTAGCCTGTTCGTTTGTTTCGTAACTAAAGCCATCCACCTTGAGCTGGTTTCGGATCTAACTAAAGAGGCATTCTTAGCAGCCTTTAAACGTTTTATATCGCGTCGTGGAAGGCCCTCTCAGATGTACTCGGATAACGGCACCAATTTTGTTGGTGCACATTTAGAACTACAACATTTAGGTACCTTTCTGCAAGAAAATGCTAGAGCTTTGACCGATTCAATCCAAAATGAAGGAATTTCGTGGTCATTTATCCCAGCATATTCGCCCCATTTTGGCGGGTTGTGGGAGGCTGGCATTAAGTCCACAAAATATCATTTAAAACGCGTAGCCAGTGATGCTATATTAACTTTTGAACAATTTTATACCTTGCTAGTTCAAATAGAGGCGGTGCTAAACTCGCGTCCTCTGTCTCCGCTCTCAAGTGATCCCGCAGACTTAACACCTCTGACACCCTCTCATTTCCTTATTGGGCGGCCCCTGACTTCAATTACTGATCCAGATTACACTTCAACCTCAGAAAATCGACTCAAACACTTTCAACGTATTCAGCAGCTTCAGCAGCATTTCTGGTCCAGATGGTACCTTGAATACGTTTCAGAATTGCAGCAACGTTGCAAATGGAAGACGACACATAGTTCTCTCAAGGTCAACGATTTGGTCATCATCAAAGAAGATAACCAAGCTCCTCTTAAATGGTTACTTGGTCGAATTATAGAATTACACCCGGGCAAGGATGGTGTAGCAAGAGTCGCTACTATAAAGACCAAAACAGGAACAATAAAACGTTCCTTTGCAAAACTTTGTCCTTTGCCTTCGAACTCTTAATGCTACAAGTAGTGCGTGCTCTGAACAATGTGAGTGCGTGCCGTATTGAAAGGACTCCCTTTCAAGGCCGGGGCGATGTTTGATATACTTTAAGTGAACAACGTTACCATGGTTTTTTTTACTGTCAAACAAGACAGTTTGTTTATATTTTTGTAATAATCATTTTTTCTTGTGTATCAGCTTGTTGTCAATACAAAAAAGCAGTAAATTAAATTATTTTGAGTGTTTTAATTTACAACGTTAGAAAAGGCCGAGCCAGGCGACCATCTACAGTCCACAACGTAAAGACCGCAACAGACAGTGTCCCACACTCGTGGCTACTAGAAGTGCTAAAAATTTATAAAATTGATCCGTTTATTCAGAGCGTCCTGAAACAAACAATAACTAAATGGAAAACAACACTAAGCGTAAACAACAACAAAAACAAATTCACAATAGACAACATAGAAATAAAACGCGGAATTTTTCAGGGCGATGCGCTTAGTGCACTTTGGTTTTGCATGGCAGTGAACCCTCTCTCACACATGCTAAACAAAACAAACAAAGGTACAACCATAGAAAACAACACAATAAGCCACCTCCTCTATATGGATGATCTAAAATTATATGCAGACACAAAGAAAACATCGAAAAACTAATACAAATCACAAAAACATTTAGCGACGACATACACATGGAATTTGGACTGGACAAATGCCGAATCAATGCAATGGAAAGGGGAAAGTGGAGACAATATGAAGGGTATGACATGGGAGTAGACAAAGGACAAATAGAAGGCATGGAAAATGAAGAATTGTACAAATATCTAGGATATCAACAAGCGAGAGGAATAGATCAAAAACACAGCAAAGAAACACTAAAAAACAAATTCAAGGAAAGAATAAAGAAACTATTAAAAACAAAACTAAATTCCAAAAACATGACAAAAGCAATAAACACATACGCTATATCTATTCTAACCTACAGCTTTGGCGTAATCTCCTGGACAGACACAGAACTCGAAGAGCTCAATCGTGACATCCGTACAATGAGCACCAAATTCCGCAAACACCACCCACGCAGCTCAATAGAAAGAGTAAACATCTCACGAGAAAAAGGAGGGCAAGGAATTATCCACATACCAAGACACAACCAAAAACAGATAACGACGCTTAGAAAATACTTTAATGATGAAGCCACTAATAACCAGCTATATAAAATCCTAAAAAAACTAGACAAAAAATCAACACCGCTAAACCTAGCACAAGAAAATAACGACGAACCAAAGGAAGATAACCTCGAGGATAAGTGGAAAAGAAAGGAATTACATGGCAGATATCCAGCATTGCTGACACAACCACACATCAACAAGGAAGCATCCCTCATGTGGTTAAAACTTGGATATCTATTTCCCGAAACCGAAGCATTCATTATTGCAATACAAGACCAAGTCATTGCGATACGCAATTATAAAAAATTTATAATGAAAGAACGTATCCCAACAGATAGATGCAGAATGTGCAAAGAACAAACCGAATCCATCGATCACATCATAAGCGGATGCCAAACACTAGCCCCAAAAGAATATACCAAAAGACACGACAATGTTGGCAAAGTAATCCACCAAGAGCTCTTAAAAATCCACGAACCGACAATCACCGAAACAATCCCATACTACAAATACAACCCAGAAAGCATCCATGAAACAGGAAACTATAAGATATACTGGAACAGAGAAATAATAACGGATCTTCCCTTATAACACAATAGACCAGACATGGTGTTCACTGACAAAATTAACAAACATACTTACCTGATCGACTTCTCTATCCCGCTTGCCGCAAACTTACAAAAAAAACACAGAGAAAAAATTAGTAAATACTTACCTCTTGCCAACGAAATAAAAGAAATGTGGAACCAAGAAAAAGTGATGGTAGTACAAATCATCATAGGTGCAACTGGAGAAATACCACACACACTCTTCGAAAACCTAAAAAAACTAAACATTAAAGAACAAATATACTACCAGCTACAAAAAGTTGTTCTTATAGAAACCAGCGGAATTGTCAGACGTGTACTAAATGACACCGACAACTGAAACTTGAACTTTTCCAAACCTACCAATCTACCTGCTTTCTTGCAACCAATGCCGAAACAGGATAGAAGCCATATCCAGATACAATCTGTGGAACCTGAAAATAATAATAATAATAATAATAATAATAATAATAAAAGAATTTTGTAAAAAATTGTAAAAAAAGGAAAATTTTCACAAAAGGCGAAGTTTAGGCTGGGCCTCCTAGCTTAACCTAAATATCTATCAATACTATTGGTGCTGAATCGTAATTCAAACCGTCTACCTATGGTTTAGATTTTTTTTTAGGATCTTTTAAATTATGTTTTAGGGCCACAATACAAACAACATAAAAGAATCATACAACCACTGTTTACCCTGAATTTTGCACGAGAAAGTATAGTTACATTTCAAAAACACATCGACTTGTGCATGAGGAAACTTGAAAGTTATGTGGATAAAGGAACTTTTAATTATAATAATGTTATTCATAAATGTATGATTGATATTATCAAAGGTATAAACTTATAGAACTAGAAACAAAAGAAACTAGTATTTATATATATATATATATATATATATATATATATATATATATATAAAGAAAGAGGTAAATTTTTGGCTATCGGACAGTGTGTACTGCTTTTTGCATTAAGATACGCAGGGCTCCAAACAAAATGGACTCCCTGGGGCCTGATTAGACAATGACGGCCGTTTCGTCCTTGTTTGGACTCATCGGACTGCCATAAATCAGTTGCAACTCCCTTGACTGCGCGACCGCCATTTCAATATCTGATGCAAAGCACGGCAGGCATTGAATAAGCGGTACCGCCATCTCCAGGAATCAATCTTAATGCAGAGAACAATTCACGTGAAGTGTGACGTCAAAAGATAAAAGGTAACTGTGCATTAAGATTGATTCCTGGAGATGGCGGTACCGCTTATTCAATGCCTGCCGTGCTTTGCATCAGATATTGAAATGGCGGTCGCGCAGTCAAGGGAGTTTCAACTGATTTATGGCAGTCCGATGAGTCCAAACAAGGACGAAACGGCCGTCATTGTCTAATCAGGCCCCAGGGAGTCCATTTTGTTTGGAGCCCTGCGTATCTTAATGCAAAAAGCAGTACACACTGTCCGATAGCCAAAAATTTACCTCTTTCTTTATAACAGTACGGACAATATATTTCCTTTTGTTTAAAATATATATATATATATATAAGGTAGCAAAAATAATAATATATCAATTTTATGTTCATTCTTATTGATTCACACATCACACATTTCATCTATTTTTTCAAATTTTTGTTATAAAATATGTAATTTTTTTTTAGAAATTATACTGGGATCCGATGAACGATGCCAAATTACCGGACTAAGCGATTTCGATCAGGCTGTGATAGAGTAAGTACAGAATTTTTAATTTTATAATAATTCTAAAAAGTATATTAATCATAATTGTCTATGTCGTACAAATCCATTATTTATTACTTTCCTTGCAAAGTATTGTAATCGCAAAAAAAATTGAGATATATCATCAATCGACATTTTAGGATTCCCAGATCACGTAAAAACTTTTCATACACTATATTTCTATGCTTAATCCTTTTAGTGTTTACAATTTTGTATTTGTGAGAATGGTTAAGCCATATCTGCAGCCGGACATAATTTTTAATATGACCCCATATAAAAAGGAGCAAGATGAACTGCAAAGGATCATGAGGAAAAAAGTACAAGAAGTAAGTTAGATATTCGAAACTATTTGCATGTAAAAAAGTCCAAGCTAAGCTGCATTTCCTCTGTACGGTAATCTTGCAAAACTATTGTACTTTGTTTACTTGACTCTATTTTGGTGTTTTTATATGGAAAATTTCTTGAGTGGTTCTCGAGTTAATCACACGACAAGGGGTAGAATCGAGGGGTAAACCACGATGGAATTTTGGTGTACAAATCTTAGAAATTAGTGGCAGTTAGTACAGGAATTAGTTGCCATTAAGGATATTAGCCAAAGAATTTTGACCGCGGTTTATCCCTCGGGTAGAATATACTGGTTTTATTAATTTTACGAAATATTGTAAAGTTTTGTTTTCCTTGGTTGGTCAGTATAAATCTATAATTCGGCGGGGTAGACGGGACAAATCAAAGAAAATCGATAACAAAAATATCTGGTATTTACATAAGACTAGAAATATTATTTTCGTTTTGGTAAATTAATTCTTGAAAAATAATAAAATCCATTCAGACTTTTAGACTTCTACACTTGAATAGTTCGTGATGACCGGAACCGAGAAGAATCAAACGGTTTGATAACTTTTTTTTCCGCTTATGCTGCTGAATTATTGAAATAGAAATAGATATTAGAGCTAACGAAGAATGCAATAAAATTAAAATTTTTATTATTTTTAAAAAATACGGCAGAAAACCAATCACAATTTTGTTTTGTGGGAGGCCCAAACATGATAGATGGGAAAAAATAAAAATACTTACAAAGTCTTGACAAATTAGAGTCGAAATAAACATAATTCTATGCGAATTCTGCCACTAAAACGAGGTGATTTATTACTTCGGATAATTTATATTAAAGTAAACTTATTGTATTCGTTTATTTAGATTATAGAAACTGCTGTCAATCGAAGGAAGAAAAAAACATATCCAGACAAATTTCATCCTATTCTTGATCGAATTATGGACCACATAGACAATAGTCCAGGAGTTATTAGTGATGAAGTTTTAAGTGATCATTTACTCACTTTATACGCTGCTGTAAGTAAAGATTTTTATTAAGAAACCGAAAAATTAAACTTAGTAATTGCAAATGCAGTTTTTGTATATTAATTTTAAACCTCTATTGACTGAATGAAAATCCAGTATTGTCTCGACTCTATGGGTGTTTATTATTCTTATACTGGAAAATAGAACTATTAATAATATTCTGTAATTTTAGTCAGAAGACACCTTGACAATTATATCTGGATTCTTATCTATGTGCTTTGGAATGTACCCGGAATATCAGGTAGATAACAAAAAAATATCTATAGCTAATTTTCTAGTCAAAAAGTTATTTTCTTAGCTAGATTATAAAAAAAACTTGAAATTCGTTATCCCACTCCTGTATCTCATAAATAAATAGAATGTAAAACAGAACCGTATCTGGAAAACTTCTTTTTAATTCAAATTTTGATCGAAATTTCAGGAAAAGGCAGCAAAGGAAATCAGAGACATTTTCGGTGATACGCCGAGACCAGTGACAGAAGAAGACATTAATAAACTAAACTATGTGACTATGTGCATTAAGGAGACCCTTAGGCTGTTTCCAATTGCTCCAGTGATACTCAGACAATGCACTGATGATTTTAAATTTGGTAAACACACATGCAATTTTCTGGAAAATAATAGTTTACTAGTTAATATTGAAATCAGTAAATAACGATATCAGTATTTACTAGTGAATAATGAATATTATTATTAAATAATGAACATTTTATACAATAGTCGTGGACAAAAATGTATTTTTCCTTTCTTTCAAACTTTTTCAGTGCAAATTATTTTTAGATAATTGGTTCGTTCCAAAAGGTTGCGCAGTTGCCATTCCTATATTTACCATTCACAGGGACAAAAGATTTTGGGAGAACCCTGACCATTTTCATCCAGATCATTTTCTGCCAGAATATGAAAATCAAAGGCATGTATTTGCTTACGTTCCTTTCAGTGCCGGACCAAGGGGATGTATAAGTAGGTAAACACAACCAAAAATACAGTATATAATTCATAAAATAAAATACTTATAGATACATGTACAATGTACATAATGTATTTACATAAAGAATATGTATGTTTTTAGGCAAAATATTGGCCAATATAGGATTAAAAGTGTTTATTTGCAATATTCTACAAAGATTCGAGATTGAGGCAGATGGAAAACTACCTGATATCGAACTGAAGATGGACTTATCGACAAGGCCGAAACGTGGATACTTTTTGAGGTTAAAGAAACGAGTTTGGAAATAGAATTACCTTAATTTAGAGTACTAATTTATTGTTTATAAGGTTGATTTAATTATATATAGGGTGTCCGGAAAAAGAAGGTTAATCTGTTAACCATATTATATTCCTTGAGTAAAAATAATATGACTTTTATAATACCATTTTTTATTTTTGATCCTCATGTTCGATATACAGGGCGTCAAAGTTTGAAATTAAAAACTGATTTTTTTGAATAATTCAAGTACCTACCTATTTAATATAGGGTTGCCACATGGCCGGGATTCTCCGGGATTGTCCCTGAATTAAGTGTGTAGTCCCGGATCCCGGATTTCGTACATTTTAATCCTGGAAAATCACGATCATCAAAAAAAAGTCGAAAATATTATTTATTTTAATCTGCCGTTGTACTAAAACAAGTGGCAACGCCGCGAACCGGCATGAGGCTTAAGATTATTTTTTGTTTTGTAACACCGCGACACCGCTTTGTAATTTGTACGTACGTCAGTCAGTAGTAACCACTTTTAAAAAATGTCTTTTATTTAATATTGTTTTTGGTTTGGTAGGTGTAGGTGTGTTGTTTTTTAAATTAATAAAATGTTGTTTTTTTTTTTTTTGGTTTTGTTGCTTGTCCCGGAATGGCCTTAATTAAATGTGGCAACCCTAATTTAATAAGATAATAATTTTAAATTTGATACATTGCTTCAGTCAGCATAAAGAGTTACATCTTTTGAGAAAAATAAAACAAATGTCGATTATTCAAAATAGGGGGTCCGGTATCCGCTGACCCCCTTAATTTTTAGTACGTGCGCCCCAGTGACTTCCGAAATATTTTTTCAGGTAATTTCTTTTTAATTATTTTTTGTCTCTTAAAAAATTTCAATAAAATTATATGGGTATGATTCCAATGCATCTTACCGTAATCTCATAATTTAAAAATGCTAAATCAGGTTAGCCGTTGTGGCATCACCATGGATACGGTATCATTGTTTTTATCAAAAAAATATGATTTTTTTCAGCGTGTTTTAACATTTAAATGTCTCTTTTATTAATTAAATAGAAATCTTCTTTCAAGAAAAAAAGAAACAATATGGATAGTAGACGAGAACATTTATTACCCTTAACAAAAAACAATATGAATAATTTACTTTGTTATAATATCACTTTACTAACTGAATAGTGACTGCAGTTTCGTAGTACCACTACATTATTAAACTGAATAACTTAAAAACTACGTTGTACAATAATTATAAATAGGTTTTTGACAAATGGTGCTTATAAATAAATTAAAATAAAAATAGAATATTTATCCCTTAATCTAGAAATTGTAAATAGCGGGGAATTCCACAGGTCTGTTTAGTCATTTAGTAGGTTTATGGTAGGGTTTTTATTATGTTTGTAAATTTCTATTGATTATAAAATATTAAGCATCTTGCTTTTAGGTGCAGTATGTAAAATTTTTAAATTATTCACATCTGGGAAACAATGACCTGTCTCCGAACAATGTTTGGCAAAATTGAAATTTTCTTTGTTTAACAAATAAGAAGTGTTATGTTTATTATCTAATATTAAAATTTCTTCCCGTTTGTCCTATATATAAACTATTATATTCTGTACAACTTAGCTTATAAACTCCTGATTTATTTAGTGGGGGTGGTGTTTTTTGCTTGGCATTAAAAAATAATTAAGACATTTTTTGGGCTGGTGTGAATTTGGGCTGGTGTGAATGCTACTTTTATGTTGTTTTTTTTAGATTATGTGTACGATTTTATCAGAAAATATGTTAATTTTGAATATTTACTTTTTTCATTACTTTTTATGTGTGGGTATATTTTGTTTAGTGTTATTGTCTTGGCTTTTTATTTATTAAAGAATGAATGACGTTTTCGTTAAACCCGTTATTGCCTGCTGCCAATATTTATTACCCTTTTCTGAAATGACGGATATGATTTTAATAAAGGGTAAAATTTAAATATATTTATCGTTAATGGTAAAAACGTATCTCCATTTCTCAAATAGGAAAATGTAACTCCAACGCTAGTTTGTCCGCTAGGCGATGTGCAAAAAAATTTCCAAATCGAGTTCAAAAGATTGTTTCTAACTTAGTTAACCGCCTTAGACATTTTAGCGCAAAAGGGAGAGGTAATTGCGGCAGAACTCGTGTAATTCGACCTGGACAAGAGGAGGATATTTTAAGAATTGTCGAGGATTCACCAAATATAGGTAAAAGATTTTTGGCTAGGTAGGTTGAAAACATCGAGCAAACTAAGGTACACCATATTCTACGAAGTCAGCAGCTTTACCCGTACCATATTTAAAAAATCCAGCCTTGCCTCAAGACTTCGAAGCAATACTTTTATTCTGTAGATGGTCATGTGAAATGAATAATCGAGATGTACGTTTCATCAGACACATTTTGTGTACTGATTAAGCTACATTTATGAGAAACGGGATAACAAATATTTACAACACGCACATAATATGGGCAAAAAAAGTCCTCATCCCATAGTAGAGATGCATCATCAAGTAAATTTTAAAATCGATGTGTGGGCAGATGTCGTAGATGATTTTCTTTTGGGTCTTATAATTTTACCAGGCACTTTGACTGCATGGTCATTTATTTTTACTATTTCTTCAAAACACACTGGCCTCTAGTGGTAAGACAAAATATTTTATTTCAATTAGACGGTGTCCCCTGCATTTTGCTAGAACTATTTACAAAATTAATTTTTTAAAAACCCTTTTTGAATAGTTAACTTATACAAAGTTACACAGGTTATTATAAACAAAAATATTTTTCTTAAATGCACCCTAGGATACAGATAAAGTTTGCAAAATATCAAAATCCCAACTTAATTAATAAGTGAGCAATAGCTATAGAAGACGGGAAGTCAGGTGCAGGACCCTGTATACAGGATTGCCTAGAAGTAAATAAAACTAATATAGCCTTAACCTGTAACGTTTTGGGAAAATTCTCGGACACGTCAAATTAGTTTTATATATGCTCACATTTTGACGTTAATCGTTTGTTTTTATATAAACATTTGTCAAAGATATGACGACATCGATCTTTTTTTTAAATTTGAACCTACAGCTTGTGATACAACATTTGAAAGCTAATACCTCGTACAGTATGCTGGTAAATTTTGGCGCGATTCTGTCTAACTATTTTAAAATGGCGACTGTTAAAAGTTTTAAAAAAATCTCTATTTAAATAAGCGGAAATAATAAATCATTGATGTTTTTTTTTAACTTTCAAGGTAAGAAATCTTCATTGTTTCACGTTCTGACATTTTGTGACTTAACAATAGTTATCATCAATGAAATTTTTTAAAATTTTTAACAATTGCCATTTTAAAGTAGCTAGACAGAATCGCTCCAAAATGCATGATCATACTGTACAAGATATTAGCTTTCAAATGATGTATCACAAGCTGTATGTTTCCATTAAAAAAAAGATCAATGTCGTCATGTCATTGACAAATGTCTATAAAAAAAACAATCGAATAACGTTAAAATGTGAGCATATATAAAACTAATTTGACGTGTCCGAGCGTTTTTGTTTTTATACTGTATACAGGGTCCTGCACCTCACTTCCCGTCATTTAGCTCACTTATTAATTAAGTTGGGGTTTTGATATTTTGCAAACTTTATCTGTATCCTAGGGAGCATTTAAGAAAAATATTTTTGTTTATACAGGGTGTTCCAAAAAACTGTGACGTCATAAGGATGTATTTTTTTAGATTACATTCTAAATATATTTTTACTTATTAGGAGGCCTCATATAGTTGCCTTCATACCCCTAAAATTTTAATGAAATCGGTTCAGTATTATAGGCGAAAAAAAAATAAAAACTAGGAAAAATCAGTTTTGCACCACTGGTTTTAAAAATTAATTAAGAATAAAAATAATGCCTTGTTAATAAAATTATACAAAGGTACTTAATAAATAAGGTCGAACAGACTCATTAACCAAGTTTAATTAATACAAATTGTACAGGGTGTCCAAAGTTTACTGTCAAACTTTGCACACTTCAATTCAAATTATTTTTTTAATTTCAAATTGGAACCTTTGTATATTATTATGTCATTCGATGCAGAATTAAAAATCAAACATTATTATATAATAATAAATCAGCTATTATTGGTTGTATTCCATCACAAAAAATAATACAGCTTAAATAATTAATAATTCTAACAATATTTGAAACTATATACCTAATAACTAAAGTTAAAATGAGCTTTCGTCACTTTAATAAACTTTAATACCAATAAATTGTTTTTTAAAGCCACCTTCGATATTAATTTATAATAATGATTGGTGGATTAGTTGATAAAATGAGTTTTCTGCAAATTAGTCTTGCTGCGTTAGAAATTTCGATAGGGTTATAATTAAATCAAATGTTTGATTTTTAATTCTGCATCGAATGACATAATAATATACAGAGGTTCCAATTTGAAATAAGAAAAATAAATTAATTCGAAGTTTGCAAAGTTTGGCACTAAACTTTGGACACCCTGTAAAAATTCGAATTAATTAAACTTGGTGAACGAGACTGTTCGACCTTATTTATTAAGTTCCTTTGTATAATTTTATTAACAAGGCATCATTTTTATTTTTTATTAATTTTTAAAACCAGTGGTGCAAAACTGATTTTTCTTAGTTTTTATTTTTTTTCGCCTATAATACTGAACCGATTTCATTAAAATTTTTAGGGGTATGAAGGCAACTATGAGAGGCCTCCAAATAAGTAAAAATATATACAGCACGTAATCTAAAAAAAATAGATTCTTAAGACGTCACACTTTTTTGGAACACCCTGTATAAACAAAAATATTATTATATTTTCCTGAAATGCGCCCTAGGATACAGGTAAAGTCTGCAAAATATCAAAATCCCAACTTAATTAATAAGTGAGCTATAGAAGACGGGAGGTGAGGTGCAAGACACAGTATATTTTAACTTAAACTTGTGAAATTATTATTATGTACATTCATTAATAAATTTTGATTGATTGATATAGATAGTTTTTTAATTTTACCATCGATATCTCTAACTTCAACACTATCAATATCTTTCCACCTCTGCGCTGTACATTTCGCCGTGCGCATGCTCTACCAGCATGGCCAAAAATTTGTCATACCTTTGCAGATCCATAGTATGGGACATAAAATTTTCATAGACGCCGCTAGCGGAACAATAGAATGACTTTTCTAACTAAAATATATGGTTTTATATCCTACCACAAAAAACCGCGTAAATTATTTTTTTTTCTTATTTTTCCTGGATTATAAAACAGTATTCCATATAGAAATGTTGTCATATTTACACAATCCTTAACATTTATATCCATAAAAGCTGCATAACACAAAACCCTTCTGGTATCCATTTCAACTTCACAGTTCATAGCATCACAGCAGTTCAGCCTAAATATCGGATCACCAATTGTATCTAACAATTCTAAAAGCTCATTAATATCCTTTGATGAACAAACTATTTTGCTAACGATATTTTCTGCTTTTACTTGACGTAAAAAACAGTTCAGAGGTCGATGAAAAAATAAGTAAAATAGTTAAGGCCACGAAAACAATAAAGAAAGAAATACTAATAACAAAAGAAGTCAAGAGACTGGATGACTGATGAGATTCTGAGATTATTGGAAGAAAGGAGAAAGAACAAAATAAATAATGACACTAACGAATATAGGTCCAACAACAACCAGATCAAGAGAAAAATCAGAGAAGCAAAAGAAAAAGAACTTAAAAATAAATGCAGAGAGATTGAAACATCACAATCAAAACACGACACGTTTGGTGTATATAAAAAGGTCAAGGAAATAACAGGACATTTCAAGAGGAAATCAGCTGGAAAAATGGAAAATGACCAAGGAGAAATAATTGTGGACATCGAACAAATAAAGCTAACATGGAAAAATTACGTGAAAGACTTGTTCTCAGACTTAAGATCAGAACAACAAATAACAAACGACATAACAGGACCGGACATCGTTTTAGATGAGGTAGAAGCAGCAATACTGTCACTCAAGGATGGAAAAGCTGCTGTTCCAGATGAAGTGCAGTCAGAAATTATTAAACTCGTCGATATAGAATTTAAAAAGGAATTAACTATCATTTTCAATGAAATATACAACAGTGGAAAAATATCCAAAGAATGGTTGAGGTCAGAGTTTATAGTTCTGCCAAAAAAGCAGGGGGCCAAAAAGTGTGGTGACTACAGGACAATAAGCCTCATGAGTCACTTGTCATATTTTTTAAAATAATACATAGGAGGGTGTATGTATTATGTGAAGAACAAGTATCACCAACACAATTTGGTTCTATGAAAGGTCTTGGAACCAAGATAAAACAGAGGAAATAAAAATTCTAAGAGGAGTACGGCAGGGATGTATATTGTCACCTCTCATATTCAACATGTACTCAGAGGCAATTTTCCAAGAAGCTCTAGAATACATGGAAGTAGGAGTACTATTGAACGGCGAACGAATGAATAATTTTAGATATACGGATGACACCGTCAATTTTGCCGACATTGCAGATGGACTACAACTTTTGATAAACAGTGTATGAAAATTAGTAAGAAATATGGCCTAGAGGTTAACACCACTAAACCAAAAGTCATGATAATTAGCTAAGAAAAAATTGAAGGAGTACAATTTATCATAAATGAGAAAGTTGTAGAACGAGTGTCAACATACACATATCTTGGCACAGAACTAAATGAACAGTGGGATCATTCTCAAGAAATAAAGTCAAGAATTAAAAAAGCACTAGCAGCTTTCATCCAAATGTCAAAATTGTTCAAAACACATAATTTGAATTTAAGACTAAAATTCAGACTACTCCGATGCTACATATTCTCCATCCTATTATATGGAGTGGAATCTTGGACCTTGACTGAGGCAACAACAAAGAGATTAGAAGCATTCGAGATGTGGACATACCGAAGAATCCTCAAAATATCATGGATGGACAAAGTTTCAAACACCCGAATACTCCAAAAACTAAATAAAGAAAAAGAAATAATGTACACAGTAAAACGAAGAAAACTAGAATATTTAGGTCACATTTTGAAAAACGAAACCAAATATAAATTACTAAAATGCATTCTGCAAGGAAAGGTTCAGGGCAAGAAAAGCATCGGCAGGAGACGAATATCCTGGCTCAAGAACTTAAGAACCGAGTTTGAAATCCACCACAGGACTATTCAGAGTAGCAACAAATAAAATTATCATTGCTAAAATGCTTGCCAACATTCGATAACGAATAGGGACTAGAAGAAGAAGAAGAATGTGTAGGTACATAAATATTATACAAGTGCACCATAAAAAATTTTAAATATTTTCTAGGATATTAGGAACAAACCGAGAATTGGCACATCCATAGTTTAAAATGGCAACGTTCAGGGTAAATCAGAAAAAATACTACCCTTTTTAAAAGATTTTATTTAACTTACACTGTGTGTGTATTAAGGTTAAATCTTGCAAGTTGAATTAGAATCATTTCTTTTTATTCTACGGAGTTGAAATTTTACATAGTGATTCAGTTACGATGTAATGTAACAAAAGGATGGGTTTGTTCGAAAAGGGCAGGGTGAAAAGAGTAAAACATGGTTCCTTGTGCTTCCCAAATTAGTAATTAATTAGTCCACAAATGCTTTTTTTTGTCACTACGATAGGTCTTTCCTTTTCATAAATGGTTCTAAAAAAATAAAAACATTAAAAAAAAAAATCCTAATAAAAAATCAAACTAATTTATTGTTACAATACTTATAAGAAGCTTTTGATCTTATTGTATGCAGTAGGTACTTGTTATTTTTTTTTCTAGACTTTTTTTTATTGACTATGACTATTAACGATCACGCTGTATAAAAAAGACATAAAGTGAAGTAACACACATTGTACTAAGTGGTCCAAAATACAGCCTACCCATTACAGTGAAAATTGAACGGATTGAATTTTGATGAAGATATGGGTTTTGAAAATCAAATTAGTGTATTTAAAACTTATATATTTGGTTGCACAAAGATTTTTAACAACAATTAACTAACCAGCAACTTTGACTCTGACATAAATGACATTGGTAGGCATAATTTACTCACAATCAAACTTGTCAAAGTGGCTGGTTAGTTATTCATTATGAAAATTCTTTATGCAACCTGACATTAGTCTCCCCATTGTTTTCACCATGTCATTGTATTGACATGCAATGATATTGATTTTTTTGGAATTATATCGTTTTATCAATACATCATTTTAACTGTAAGTTGTTTTCCTAAAACAGAAAAAAAAATTGTCAGATACAAATGTATGTCAAGAAAACATCTAAGAGCCTGCTAACTAATAATAAAAATAAAAAAATTCTTGTAACATTATCACTGCAACAATTCTAGTTAAAAAGCTGATAAAAAATTAGAATTAGAACATGTGCAAGTATTTTTGATGTTCGATAGGAAGGAAATATAGGGACTATTACTATCTCATATGGGACTTCCAAAGCTATTGAAAAGCACAGGTGTCAGCTTTAAGTTAATTTGTCTTAGGTTTTCCCGAGGGTTTTCCATAGATTTCCTGGTGTAACTAAATAACTTACACAAATTTTCCTATAAGATGTGTTGTCCATGATCTGAAACACTATATTTTAAAGTTTTTACATGTCATCTTGTATGTAACCATCATGGAATCTTTTCTACAAAATAAAAAAAAATTAAATTGGTAGTGCAGTTGCTGACAAACATATCCCAGGACATAACAAACATACATGTACTGACATGATAAACTTTAAAAGGTTATATTGAGCACAATTACATTTTAAATGGGGATTTTCAGATAAAAATTATTATTTCTTCAGGTTTGTGGTTCGATCTTAATGTAAAGTATATACCTATTATGCAGAAAATTATATTAATTAATGTGTTTTTAAGCTGATATAATGTAACATCAAAAAAAGTTGTGTAGTGTAAAACAGTTAGTAATTTAATATTGCGTCCATAACTTGAAATATTTGCATAGAGCACATCATATCATATCAACCCCCAAAAACAGGAAAAAAACATTTATTTCAGAGATCCTATGCATGCATACACCAGTTTTTATTAATTTTTTCTGAAAGAGTGATCAAAATGGTGCCAGACTTGAAGATATGAGACTTAAAATATATTTCTATTGAACTAACCGAGAACAAAAATATTATCTACCTACATGGGTATTGAAAATGGTAAAATGTACTAAAAGTTTCATGCAAATTAGGAATATAACACGTGTAAATACCTACCTCTAAACTGGATTTTATGTTTAACTGTTCACTTATTTAAAAAATCTCCAGTCTTCAACTTGTTTCTGCACAATTTCTACAACATTTAAAGCATAAAAATAATGTAAATCTAACAAAATGAAAATCTGTATTTACCTTTGTTGTAGGTAAATCCTTTTCCAACACACTTATTTACATTATTTTTTGATATATTTAACAGGGCCCCAATCGACCTTAAAACTTTTATTATTTTTTGACTTTTTGAGGTTATGTTATATCGGATTGTCAGAAAAATTTCCTACAGTATTGCCACCATTGAATAAAGTTCTTTATTCAATGATTGCCAACAACGTTACTATTTTATTACTGGAAATTGGAAAAAAATGTAATTAATTTTAAAAAACTTTACCATCACGAATACTCAAAAGTTAATATTAATTCCCAAAAAGTATTTTTTATTTAAAGCTATTTTGTTGAGAAACTGGGCTTTTTTGTTAGCGAAAGTAGGCAACCAAGAAAACATTTCTGACACCCAAGAGATCACAATAGCTTTGGTACAAAACAACACATTGTTCGTTTTTCACAATAACTATAGTCATTTTTGTCTCGTATTATGCAAAATGTCAAATGTGAAAAAGATGGATATAAACCTGATGTCTTCAATGGAATTTAAAATTTTCTATAAGTAAAAGGAACAAACCCTTTTTTCTTCTGTGAGTAAAAGGAAAACAGCTAATTCGACAAATATGTTACCGTTTAATTTGGCCATGGATTCACCCAATGGAATTAATTTTTCTTCAATTGTTTTTTCTGTAATCTTTATCAAGTTAAAGTGATATGACCATAGTCTAACATTTTTGTTAATAATTGCATATTTTATTGAGAACCAACTACTTATAAGTCAACAAAATATCGCAAACATTTTGTAAACCCCAATATTGAAAAAAAAAATGTATTATTTATAATTTGTAAATGCTTTGTTTTAATTTGATAACGCCCTGGTATGTAAGTCAAACAATACCAATTAGCGAGCGTACTCGTACCTATCATCGCGTTCGAACAGCTGCAAGCTAAGTTTCCTGGAAAAGCAAAACATGTTGTTTACTGCCGTGTTTCAAAGGTGCCGCCAAGAGTGGCACAACTGTTATTTATTCTTTAAACTGTGGCCAGACTAGTAATCGGCACATTTTTATGATAAAAAAAACCGAACAATGACGCATTAATAGAAATGAACATCCTAAGAAAACTATCCAACAAAAACTAAAAAAGGAAAAAAATTAACTGATAATAAAAAAAAACTTAACAAAAAAGTTTTTATTTGAGGGCGAAGAAGAAAATAAACTTTGAAGTAAAAATTAATGCATCGCTAAGTATTGCGAGGGTTTCCCAATTTTAAAAATGTGTTCGCTTATATCCTAAAAATGGTTGGAGAAAATATAGATAAACTATAGTATATTTTTGTACCAGGAAAAAAAGATCTTTAATAAAAATTTAAAAAAAATACAGTGTTTAATTGAAAAACCAACGACTTTACGCCACAGTTTTTAAATGGCAATTTTACAGTAAATAAATTAATAAAGGTATTTAAGGAAATGGAGGGAGTAAAGTCCTATCTACATTCCTTAATATAATACATTTAAAATTGACTACGCGTTTCGGCTGTTTTGAGGCATCTTCAGGGCATGTTTGTAAGTAAGAAAAATCCAGGTAGAAGAAAAAGAAGGAAGAAGAAAAATTGGATATTATTTGTAGCCGACGTCCAGAGTCAAATTATTTCTAGTTGGTTTTAAAAACAATAGAAAGTTGATAGATATAGGACGAATTATTTATATAGAGTCAGAAAAAAAACACAATTTGGTTTTTACCAAATTTCTTCGGAAGGATTCGGAGTTTTTAAATTTGAAAACACGATGTTGCAGAATTTAGTGCAACTTTTTTCTAATTTAACCATATCTGTATGTTCTATGGTTAATAAGATCCCTGTAGAGTGCATCCTTATCTGGAACACCTTGTATATCTGAAATTATCCAAATATTTAATTTGAGAACCATTTTTTTCTTCAGGCTTTTTGACCTGTATTATGTGCATGGCCATAAACGGGATTTTCGTATTATGATATTCTATAATTCGCCATTATGAAAATGTGACGCTTTGAATTCTGTATAAAAAATATCTTTATAACAAATTGTACGACATCTTAAACAAATAACCCCATAATCTTTTACAAATCATAAAATAATGAAGGTAGAAATTATCTTAATTAGGTGTAATGAGAGGCTAATAAATTGGATGATTATTAAACAAAACCTTTAGCAATGGCGTGTATCTAAGGCGGGCCACGGAGACTCAAGCCTTCCAGAATGATATTTGTGTCTTCACTGGCGTTTACTATAAGAGAAAGCCTTTTAAAACTTTTTTCTTCGTTGTAGCTGCGGTTGGTGGAAGGGCGAGTTTACTTATAGGGCTTAGAGGCTTATTGTATCAAAATAATTTGGAAATACCAATTATACAGAAAAATATAAAACTTCTTTTAAATGTTAAAGTTCATGTCTTAGATAGCACCTAAACTATCAAAGATAGGGAAAAAAGTGTAATACAAAAGTTAAGGGGTTTTTTAGGATACATAATCTAAAAATATTTTCTATTGGTGGTCCTAAAAAGTGGTATGATTCAATGAAATAAGGACTTTGCAACCATATTAAAATTTTTGAAGTGAAATGCGACGTTGCCAAGTAAATAATTTTTTTCCGAAATTTTAGTAATTTTAAGGGTATCGTTAAAAAATCATAGCAACCTGTGGATTAACCCTAGGCAAATATAATTTACGTTGTAAGTACTTTAAGGTACGATATATTGATTTATAATAATGTTTTTTAAATCTCTTATACAGAGCGTTCATTACAAGTTTGACAACTAGATAGTTTTAAAAATGCTTTATTTCAATTTTTTTAAATGGGATCCCCTAATTTTTTTAGGCAAAAGAATTTATCTTTCGAAAACCTTACTTTTTTGTTAAACATGTCATATATCTAAATATCATAGTTTTTGAAATATTTTAGGATTTGTCTTATATCAGGGTAAAAGAGGAAAGTTCTAATTAAACAGTTTAGTCAAGATTGCTTTGGAATAAAAATAAATAATTTTCTTTGTCACAGCTGTCATTGCAAAATGATATAAGACAAATCCTAAAATATTTCAAAAACTATGATATTTACATATATGACATGTTTAACAAAAAAGTTAGGTTTTCAAAAGATAAATTCTTTTGCCTAAAAAAATTAGGGGATCCCATTTAAAAAAATTGAAATAAAGCATTTTTAAAACTATCGAGTTGTCCAACTTGTAATGAACGCTCTGTATAGGAGATTTAAAAAAACATTATTATAGATCAATATATCGTACCTTAAAGTACTTAAAACGTAAATTATATTTGTCTAGGGTTAATCCACAGGTTGCTCTGATTTGTTAACGATACCCTTAA
Organism: Polydrusus cervinus; assembly: GCA_935413205.1. Lineage (NCBI taxonomy): Eukaryota > Metazoa > Arthropoda > Insecta > Coleoptera > Curculionidae > Polydrusus > Polydrusus cervinus. The sequence continues at coordinate 73,235,886 of OW284511.1, read as the reverse complement.
AATTACTCAAATTTCGGAAAAAAATAATTACTTGGCAAAGTTGCATTTCACTTTAAAAATTTTAATAGGGTTGCAAAGTTCTTATTCCATTGAATCATATTTTAGAAAATTATACTGGGTGTCCCATTTCATTTTTTTTTATTATTCAGTACCACTTCTTAGGACCACCCCATAGATTAGAAAATATATTTAGATAATGTATTTTAAAAACCCCTTTAACTTTTGTATTACATTTTTTTCCCTATATTTGATAGTTTAGGTGCTATCTAACACAGACATCTTACTGACACACCCTGCTGCTCCCAATAACCAAAAACTCGGATAATCCGGATTTATTTATTGGAACTATACTTGGATTGTTCCACCTGCGTTGTTTAATTTAATATACAGTCTGATATAAAAAATTAAACTATTTGAATTTTAAAATCTTTCTAAAAAACAATTTATGAGGGTCGGATTTGAAGATTACTTACTAATCAAAATCCTACCTTTTTGTGCCAAGTGAAATGTTACTGTAACAAATAGTTATTTTAGTAATTTAGTAATTTATTATACAAAATTTGATACAAATATGGTACAATTTAAAAAATAAAAACTATTATATATTCAAAATATATCATTAAAGACGCCTAGCTAATTAAATAGCTGTATGCGTCACAGTGTTCTTAAATAATGTATACATATTATATTATAGACATACTTTAGCTATTAATAACTTTTTTTTTTTTTTTTTTTTTTTTACGATTCGCCGACTACGTAGGCCATCTTGAACCGGTCATCGACCACAAATGTGATCTACCGACTGGGGAGTGTGAAACGGCACCTTCATCCTACGAGATATCCGATCTCATCCGGCCTGTCCGGCGTGAATAGGATGGCTAGGTGTCGATTCATTTTACACTCTTCCCTGAGGCAAGAGCACGCCGTGTTCCCAAGCGGTCACCCGCCCAAGTACTAACCGCGCTCGACACCACTTAACTTCGGTGATCTGCGGGAACCGGTGCTTAATATGTCGACAGGCCCTTGCCCTATTAATAACTTACAAACAGTAAAACGTTCAAGTACTCACCACAAAAAAATTAAAAATAAAATAATCAATCAAATTGTTTTATATTTTGGAAAATAAATTCCCTGCAGAGAATTGAAAACCTTTTTTTATTGTTAACTTCCCTAATGTGTATTGGTATCATATTATAAACTTTAGGGCCAATATAATTTACATATTTCAAATTTAAATTATTTTTACTTACCGGTATTTGCAATTTTTTATTAACATAACCACGGGTAACGTAGCCATGATCTATAAAATTTTGCAACTTTTTACTCTGATGTATATAAGAGGAGATTGAGAGCATATATAAAGTTCTTATATTACATACTTCGGGGGAAAACAACATTCTTGTAGGATAAAGAGTGTTTTTTTTAAACATTATTTTTAAAATGTATTTTTGTACTATATTTAATTTATACAAGCCATTACTGTAAAGCCCTCCCCATACCAAAATTCCATATCTCAGGATTGATTCTACAAATGCCTTATATATCGTTATTAAAGTTTTTTTTTATCAAGGAATTCCCTTAGTAAATAAAATTTGTGAACTAGTTTGCGTACTTTGTTGGACAGGTACTCAGTATGAGGCTGCCACTTAATGTGCTGATCAATAATAATTCCAAGATATTTAGTTTGTGATGTTTCTATTAAAATGTTATTAAATGGTCGTCTGTCAGCCTTGGTCAGTGAAAATGCTATATAATTTGTTTTCGTTAAGTTTAGTGTTAGCTTGTAGTTCTGAAGCCAATCTTTTACTTTATTCAAACCAATCACCGTTTTATTTTTCACGCTTTCCCAAGTATCATCAGCAAATACAATGGCCGTGTCATCAGCATATGAGATCGTCAAACAATCTATATTCAATTTCAGTAAAGAATTTATGTAAATAATAAATAAAAGTGGACCAAGTATTTAATTATATAATTATAATACAGGGTGGTGCATCGAAAACGAATCAGAGACATTCACTGGCAGCTCAGTTCTTTTTTGGAAAAACGCTCAGACCCGCCGATCCTGCCTTCAAGGGAGACACAAAACCGACAAAAAATCAAGTTAACACGTGCAGCCCCCTGGGCGGGGGTGGCACCACCCTAAAATCTTAAATGGAAAGGGAAAACAAAATCGACGGGTCTGAGCGTTTTTCCAAAAACGAACTGAGCTGCCAGTAAATGTCTCTGTTTCGATTTCGATGCGCCACCCTGTATAATTTTTACAACTTCATTTTATCACATATAGTTTATTGTTATTGCTTTTTAGCGGCCTGAATTGGCCGGGTATTCATCTCGGGCATTATCGCGTCACTTAATCAATAAAGGTATACGGGTTTTCGGGCCGTAATATTTTTTTCCGGGCCTGTCGGGCTTGACGGGCCTGCTGGGCTTGCCGAATTTTCTAGCAAGCCGATCTTTTGGTTTGCTTATGTGCTTTTTTTTATTTGTAAAATAACTTTCAAGCCCTAATAATTTTTTTCGGACCTTCTACCAAGAGGAATCGTGCAATGTTAAAATCTTACTGCTCGTAATTTTGGACGACGTTGAAATCTGTAAAGGGTTACGGCAAACGTTAGCTGTAATAAACATTTGTCGAACTCGAATACCCGTCTAAAGTCATTTCGCTTCTCGGCATTTACGTCACGGCCTTGGACCTCGCTGTAGCCCCTTTTCGTATGTTTACTTAGTCTATGATTATACTAACGAACCAGTGTTTGTGAATTCAAAAAATCCTTTTTTTTCTGTCAAAAGATATAATTTCGTATGAAGCTGGTAACCTTGGAGAATAATTTAAAATTATTGTTCGGATTCTCCTAAATAATAAAATACAAGTTTAACTTAAAATTTTAATTAAATTTAATAAACATATTATATAATGTATTATTTCTTTATCTTTAATATATTCATAAATATATTGGCAGGAAAAGGAAAATTCTAAATCAGAATAAAAACAACAGACAAATTTTTGGTGCGGCACTGAAATTACGCTTGGAAATTTTAGTTAGATGGTTTAGACAATTGATATTAAAATCTTAATTTTAATGTTTGATATTTTGTGTTAATGAATAGTGTATCAAAAAGGTAAAAGGAAAATTATTTTATTTAATTAAGTAAATTTACGGCTTTTTTTACAGCTGTCTGTGTAGTTAGTACATAAAAAATACAGTTTTTTTTTGTAAAATATGTTTGTAACAAAAAGAGGCGATTATTTTAAGCAGGCCCTGCACAATCATTGAGATTGATAGACTTGACAAGGAAATTACAGTAATACAGATCCTGCTAAGGACACATTTTAGGGATTGATAGCCAGAATTCTCAATAAAAGCAATATTAATAAGCGAATGACGAGGAATTGATATCACTACACATGATTGTGTAGGTGCCGTAATCGTATAACGAAATCCGTCATTTCATGAAACGCCGGCATATAGTGTAAATAAGACACATTGCAACACTTCTGCCTACATAGTGTTACATAGTGAACTAATTACCTCTACACGATCCGCTGTTTTTAAAACTCGCCATTTCGAAAGACTTTTGAAATTACAAAGTCAATGACTGTTAACTGTTAAATGTGTTACAACTTCATTCACCAGTTGATAAATACCACTATCATTTAGGACACATACCGGGTGTTGCATCGTCGAGCGGGACGTAGGAAATCCTATGTAATTTTAAATAGGGTCAATTATTGGCTTCCCTAATTATTTTAGAGAAAAATTCTATTTAGGTTTATTAAAGAGCACTTAAACCCACATTCAAAAGAATAACTTTAGATATTTTTGATGAGCCCGTTTACGGGTTATCGCCGATTTCTTTTTAACTATTTCTCCTTTTTATGGCCTCGTATTTGTGGGCACCAGTCAAGGTAAAAGATGAATGAATAAAGTTGTCATTTTGAAATGTGTGCTTTATTGTTATAAAAACTCGTACATCGAAAATATTAAAGGTGTATTTATGAGTACAAATTAATCTGAATAAAACTAAAATAAAGTATCTAATTACAAGGTTAATTATGACATTTTACATGTTTCAATATTTTACTAATTAATAGGTAGGTACTATTAAATTCTTAGAACTTTAGGATTTAAGAAGATGTTCAAATATTCCTCCATTGACTGCTAGACAATAACCGAGGCGATCATAAAATTCTCTTCTTACATTCGCTAGTTGGTAAACTGAAATTCTATTGCATTCGGCAGAAATAGCATTTTTTAACTCGTCTAGATTTGGGTATTTTTTATCTTTGTATATCCTGTTTTTTAAATGGCCCCAGAGAAAGAAATCATTTGGCGATAAATCAGGAGACCTGGCTGGCCAATTTACTGTATGATTAAAAGCCAATAACATTTCCATTAAAAGCACGGTTTAAATATTTCCGAACAGCCAGGGTACTATGTGCCGGGCAGCCATCCATTTGGTACCAAACTTCCTGATTTTCCCTGGCGGCATCATGTAAAGTAGGTAAAATATGATCTTCAAGTAGTTCCAAAAAATATTCTGCATTTAAATTTCGTGTAAGAAATAATGGCCCGATAATATTTTCTCCAAAATCCGAGCCCAAACATTAACTTTTTGTGGATATTGCGTCCTTGCTTCGACAAACCTGTGTTGGTTTTCTTTGCTCCAATATCGATAATTTTGAACATTGGGTTCATTGTTTAAGGTAAATGTGCATTCTACAGTGAAACAAATGTTTTTTAAAAATTCCCTATCCATGTTTGCTCTTTCAATCATACCAAAAACAAAATTCCTGTCGTCGTATTTTGTCCCTATCATCATCATCATCATCATCATCATCATCATCATCATCATCATCATCATCATCATCATCAGCATGACAATAATTTGGCGAATGATAAATACCCACTAAAGTATGTATATAATTTATTTAAAATTTTAATATCGAAAAACCATACATTTTTTGGAATTATTTTATGAAAAATCTTTTTGTAAAATAAATTATTTCTTATATAAAAATATAACACCCCCTGTATGCCGACTACTTGAATTTAGTATTTCTAGATTATAATTACCTATTTCCAACTCAACATTTTCAATGTGTTCTCTTATGTGGATCTTGTTAAAACAAAAAACCAAAGATTTTTCAATATTCATAAAATTTGTAATTTGATCCTAAAAGTCTTTTAGCATTATGTAAAAACTATTTTTCTTCGCTTCCTAAATTGACCAGACTATTTTGAATTAATTGCTACTTATTTTTTCTTATATTTTCTATTTTCTTAATGTAAACTGACTGACACGATTTTTTAAACGGTGAATGTTTAATATCTAAATTTAAGTTAAATTTTGTATTTAATTCTTCACAATTTGGACATCTTAAAACACTAATATTACAATACAAACCAACTGTTTAGCCAAGAAGCAAATCAAAATGGTAGTTCATTGTTTAACGTTTTTGCCAAGTTGAGTTTTTAAACATAATTTACGGACTTTTTAATCTTAAAGCAATGAAAATAATTGTCGCGTCTTAATTGATATCATTGTACTCGTACTACACCGTGTAGCGCGACGAGTTGTTTTTACGTTCTCCAGCACCTAAAGCGTTTCCTCCGACGTATTCTCATTTTTTTTTGTTCGAAAATTCTAACAGCAGAAAACAAACCGTATACTGCTGTTAGAAGCACACAACGACACCGTTCTATTTTGATTCCAAAACATACAAAATAGTCCTTGCAAAACAGTGCCTTCCGGTCTGCACTCCCGCAGTTGTACGCTGGATGTACTTGGCGGAAGAATCGAAGAAGAAATTCTTTCATCGCATCACATAGTATTCTGTGCACAACATCCAAAACATGTGCCTAAACAATTCTAACCTCTTCTTTTCTAAAGTGTTATTTGCAGAGTGAAAATGAAGAATAAACTAATAATTCTTTTAATTGTCTCTAAAACGTTCAAGTAAACAAACCGATGTGAACATCTTGTCATAACACTAACCTTAAAATCTTAATAGCCTGATCCTGATGTATGTCACGATTTGACAAACAGAACTAACCTCAAATTACTTAGTTCTGGCCGCTGAAATGGAGGTCTTCACTCAAGGTTAGGCCCCCCTCAAAGACTTCTCCGCACCGAGGTCACTCAAAGTCCCCAAATGAATCGGCAAGAGATTCTGTCTCATTCACACTTCTTACATCGAGAAGGCAATCAATCATAGAACTTAATTATGATAACCCATAACCGCAATAAAAAAAAATACAAAGTACATGGTTAAAAGTAAACAAATTAAAATTAAATGTTTCCAAAACAAAATGTATGGTTATGGGTTTAAATTTGAGTTTAACCAAATTAAATGTTTTAATTGATGGAGAGAGATTAGAAATAGTTAACTCATTTAAATATTTAGGTATAGTAATTGACTTAAAATTAAAATTTAATATCCAATTTGAAAATTTAATATCTAAAGTTGCGGGAAAAATAAATTACTTAAAAAAAAATAAGTTTCAATTTAAAATTTTATTCGAAAAAACTTGTTTATAATACCTACTTTAATTTTGCCATATTTTTTATATTGTTTTACAATTTTGTTTAACGCTGATGAAGGTACAACAAACAGATTACAAATTTTACAAAATAAAGCGATGCGAATTTTACTTAATATGGATAGATATTCAAAAATTAATATAATGTTAAAAAAATTAAAATGGTTAAATGTAAAAAATTTAATATTATTTTTGGTTTTGATATTTATTTACAAAGTTCAAAATGGTATGTTACAATCACATTTAAAAGAGTTTACTGTTCTAAATTATTGTGATAATCATAATTATTTAACGCGAAATAACAATAATTTTTTTCTTAATACTTTTTCAAAAAACGTAGCTTATAAATCGGTATTTTATAAAGTACTTATGGAATTTAATAATTTGAATAAGTCAATTAAAACACAAAAAAGCTTAAAATCATTCAAACAGGGTTAAAAAAAATATTTATTAACACAACAAGATAAATAAGAATGTTTCAAAAGGTCATTTAAAATTGTATTAAAAAAAAAATTAATAGTCATGTGCTAAATAAATCTTGTTACTACTACTACTACTACATAAAAAATGACTGACAGAGCCGTGTAATTTACCCATACATTGAAAAACCCATCTAATTGTTTTTTATACAAGTAAAATAATATAAAATAAATAACCTGCAGTTATAGGTTGTGTTTGGATAACCAATGCTAAAACAACACAAAATGTGTTGGTACATAACTTTCTTTTTAAATTTAATTTATGTGTGTAAATTTTTTAAAGTATCAGTAGGTATAACTAGATATACTTTTCAAGGTAAAATTTAAAAGAAAGCTTATATACTAACCTTATATTTTTGTTTTGACATTGACATTTTTATAAAAATGGAAATATAAAATATTGAATAATAGAAAAGTATTAAGCACCATAAAAAACTGTAAGTATCCAGATTGTTTTTATAACTTTCCATCTTTGTCTGTAGTATGTATCTGATATATCGAGGTTTGACCGGACAACCTAAACTGGATTTTCTGGCTGATGCTGATCCATAGGCCTGCACGGGCCGGGTTTTCATCTCGGGCCTTAACGCGGCCTGGCCAGACCCGAGCCCAAGAGTAAGGCTGGGCCTTAATCAATAAAGGGTCGAGTTTTCGGGCCCTAACAATTTTTTCCGGGCCTGATGGGCCTGGCGGACTTTTGTGGCCAGCCGGTCTTTCGGGTAAGCCTTGGTTACCTTATGTGCCTTACCTTTTTTTTAAAGAAATATTAATTGTAAAATAATTTTTAAGCCCTAATAATTTTTTTGGCGGGCTTGACGGCCTGCCAGGCTGTACGGTTTTGGTTAACGGGTCGCAAAATTCCGGCTCGGGTCATGAAATACCGGCCCGTGCAAGGCCTTATGCCGATTCCCAGAAATAAGGACACCAAATCAATTTCATAGATTAAACTTACCCTAGTACAAAGTTGGTTACTTTAGGCGCTGTACGACCATGCAATTGCATTTTTGAAACAGTTTGTTTTTTTAATTATCTCAAAACGGCTTATGATATTTTTCTATAATTTGGTACGTTTACTTAAGCCACCCCCTAAACGTATAAGTTTGTAATAAACTACTCAAAAGTGAATAGGGAACTAACATTTTATTGCATCTTTTTGAGGACAGATATTTTATAGCAGAAATCAGTGAGGAGGATCGCTCAACCAGGGTTGGATGGGGAATTTTGTCGACTTTGACATGAGCCGAAGTTATTATTAAAAAGGGTAATGTGCCTGTGTTATACAGTGTGTTTTAAAAAGTATTGCAAATGTAAAAAATTTTGATGTGCTACAAAATTTGATTACATGATTTCTGACTTATTCTAGGGTATTTTTTGGAAAGCTTACTAGATTCTGACGAAACGTTTTTGGAATCATCAATTTATTCTGTAAAGTCAGAAAGCTATTAATGTTTAAATTAAGCCATACATTTCCAGAGCTGTTTTGCCTTTAAGTGTTAAACAATGACCGTTTACACAGAAACTAGTTTGAAATGTGAAGTTTTATGAAGGCGTTTAAAATAAAAAAAAAAAATAAAAAAAAAATTAAAATGGAAATTGATTAGTCGGCAAGCATCAGACAATTATTATTTTTCATTTTAATTCATTTGCAGACACTAAAAAACTATACTAATAACGATTATAACTTTATTAAAACATTTAAAATACGGCAGTCCAAATAATAGGTGGTAATCGTAAAAAAATAAAATTAATATCTAGTGGGGTGACCTCGACTTTGAATAACTTCATGACACCTCTGAGGCATACTTCTAATAATGGTGTCAATGTGTTCTTGAGACACTAGTTGCCACAAGATAGGAAGTAGCTGCCGCAACTGATCAATGTTTTCTGGCTGAGGCAAATGTTAATCCAGTTGGTACTAAAGCCTATCCCACACATGTTCAATCGGGTTGAAGTCTGGAGAATATGGTGGTAATGGTAAATAATTTAACTCTAAGTTGTTAATTTCTTCCATTACCACTCGACCTCTATGAGGACGAGCATTATCGTCAAAAAACACAAAATTGTGACCAAATCGACCTCTAGCCCCTGTCACATAAGGTGTAATAATTTCATCCCTGTATATTTGACCAGTTACTGTATTATCATAACAGTGCAGCTCAGTTCGAAACCCCAGAGCAACACCAGCCCAAACCATGACACCACCTTCTCCAAATTTATGAATTGGCTGCATATGTGCTGGCAAGTTTCGTGTATTTACAGTTCTGTACACTCTTTTACGACGAAAATCATTATGTGAGCAGAATCTTGACTCGTCAGTAAATAATACATGGTCCCAAATAAAAATTTTTCAATTCTTGCATTGGCCCAAGCAAGCCTAAGTCGTCGATGGTTCGCTGTAATAGCAATTCGCCTTAGCGGCCTATAAGACTTAATTCCCACTTCTTTGAGTCGGTTTCTCACTGTCTGGTCAGAAACCCTTCTTCCCATTGCATTTTGTAGTCCTTGTTGAAGTCGTCGAGCTGTGCTAAAGGGGGCTCTACTTACGTCTATTCTAATGTGTCGATCTTCTCTATCATTAGTAGCCCTTACAGATCCGCTACCGGGTCTTCTACTGGCACTTCCAGTCTCCCGATAATGACTAATGATTCTTGAAATCACACTCTTACTTATACCCAAAATATCTGAAATTTGACTTTGTCTGAATCCACGTTGGTGCAATGTGACAATAAAGTTACGTTGCTTTTCGGATAAATGATTTCTTTCCATATTTTTAAACTAAACAAATAACGTCAATTTTAAACGCCTTCATAAAACTTCACATTTATAGAATCATATTTTTCACATTTCAAACTCGTTTCCGTTTAAACGGTCATTGTTTAACACTTAAAGGCAAAACAGCTCTGAAAATGTATGGTTTAATTTAAAAATTAATAGCTTTCTGACTTTACAGAATAAATTGATGATTCCAAAAACGTTTCGGCAGAATCTAGTAAGCTTTTCAAAAAATACCCTAGAATAAGTCAGAAATCATGTAATCAAATTTTGTAGCACATCAAAATTTTTTACATTTGCAATACTTTTTAAAACACACTGTATAACACAGGAACATAACCCTTTTTAATAATAACTTCGGCTCATGTCAAAGTCGACAAAATTCCCCATCCAACCCTGGTTGAGCGATCATCCTCACTGAAGAAAATATCTATCCTCAAAAAGATGCAAAAAAATATTAGTTCCCTATTCACTTTTGGGTAATTTACATAAACGGGAATACAAATGTCAAATACATGATGGCGTATTTAGGATTTTGTTCCAGGGGAGTCAGCCATCAAGCGGAAAGATAAAAAGGGCCGCAGGCGAAACATTTTTGTCAAAAATTCATCTAACTATTATCTATTTTCGTAAACTAATTATTTATCTTTTGAAATCAAAGGTCGACTGACGAATTATCAGCAATCGCCGCGTAAAATAGGTGTAAAATTCCAAGAAAGTCGTAAATGTTATGCGGTTATCTCAAATAATGGAAAACCGGATATTTTTTATTGAAACCTATTTCTTATAATTTTTTTGTGAATAACATTAAGATTTATTTATATATAAGAATAACCTTTCAGGGGGGGGTGGTAGGTGCAGACCCCCTCTAAATATACCACTGCACACAATAATTCTTTGCAACAAACATATATCATATATTCATTTTTTGCAATCATGCTAATAATTAATTTGGACTTTTAGGTATTCGACTTATTGATAACTACAGTTACATGTTTCAAATACAAGTTTATCGCCTATAAGTTCAAACAATCTCGTACAAAATAGTCGCTTTTAAATATCTGTACCTGTTTGTATGTCTGGTTCAGCAACAAGAAAAGAATGCGCATACAACACATACAAAAATCTAACTTGCAGATATTTTAAATTATGTACACATTATTTTACGTATGAACACCCATAAATTGTGGACGATTTCGCCTCCTGAATCCGCCACTGCTCTTTTTTGTCGCCTGTCACGCCGCGATCAAAAACGCAGCGTTTTCTAAATACATTGTTTCATGCATCGATTAGATATTTTATTTACAAACGCAGAGGCTCCAGGTCACAATAGTGCTTTATTAAGTCGATGCAAATTTATTTTCAACTGGCACACTAACCAAATCACCAAACCTCGAAAATAGATAAAAATAAAATTTGAATAAAATAAGAAAACGTACCTTGGAGTTGCTTGTATTAAGTTGAACTGAAGTTTTATTTTATGCGTTTAGCGAGGCTCCATATAAAAAAAAACATGAACACCCTGTATAAAATAGATTGACACTATTAGATTTACAATATCTTTAAATCCTTTGTCATAAATCTTACCCAATGCCATGGTTTAAAAATTGAATTTAGATGCTATTTTGATTCTTTTTTCCAAGACCGTAAAACTTTATTTTTTTAGTTTTTAATTCATTGATCTTAAACTACCAAAGTAAAATAAATAACATTTTAAGCAAATATAAAGGACTTTAATACAAACCTAAATATGCAATAAAATACAGGGTGTTTCATTAAAAAAAAACTTTTTGTTATCACACTTTTTAGGCCACCCTTTGTATTGAAAAATATTTTCCTGAAAAAAAACCCTATAATACAGTATTGGTCACAAGAATCTGTGAAGCAGCAGACGTGGTTAGGCCCCGAAATAAGACAACGAATGGACGATCGATCGAAAAAAAATCGCTTGACATTATTGGCGAGAAATTCATGTGTTGTCACAGGCACGTTTGAACAATGAATTCCGTCTTGTGCATCTTAATAGTGCGACAATAAAGTTACAGAAAATAATTTAGGACTGTTATATTTTTCGAACGACATGTAAACGTACATAATCTCGATCGGCACCGGCATACACTATATTGCTAATACCATAATTCAATGATGACACCACTGTAGGCAGATGATCGTGGTCCGTTGAGTTTGCACAGCTCGGAAATTTGCTTCTTGATGTAAACATTTGACAGGACCGACTTTCAAAATATTTTTACAAGTTTTTATTTAAATTAACCCGTTAGTTCGGGTGTGTACAGTTTATGGTCAAATAAAACTAAGTAACCAATATTTTACATACCTGAAATACCTTATTCCTAGTATTGAACCGCGATTCGTGCAAAAAAGGATCATGCACTTTTTTTTACCCATCTTGAGACGCAAGTTGCTAACAATAACATAATGTCTGGTAAAGTTTTATACCTAAATTCGCACCCAAAACTTAAAAATAATATCCACAATCACACACGGAACATCCTAACGAATACAACGTAAAAAAGAGATGGAAACGACTAACAACTTACAAACTAACAAAAAAAAAATGTCTAAAGTAAAGTTTTATAAATATTACCACCCAAAACTTGGAAATTATAACCGCACATGAAGGAACGAAACAAAAGATGGCGACGAATAAGAATATAAACAACGGCCCAAGCCGTTTTTGTTTACGTTCTGTTAGATATCGTATCGGTTGCCTAGTATTTTTCCTACTGCGCAAGCGCCACGAGCCCCCCAAACTCAGGTTATTTTGAATCGCACGATGGGTGTCTTCTTGCTGCGTGCGGCTGCTTGTATTGGCAATATAGTGTATGTATAAATGTGGCTCAACCACGTCTGCTCTACAGACTCTTGGTATAGGGCTGCATATAAATCAAATTTTTAAATTAAGTCGTATAAGAGCTATAGAAGCCTGGCGCACTATTGCAGGACTAGATTTTTGGATTTTGTTTTAAACATGTTTAAACCAGGTTTAAACATTTAATTTAAAACGCAGTTTAAATCATGTTTTAAATTATTAGTATGTATAAAACAAATTGTTACAAACATAACAACCCTGATTTCACACATTCCTTTTTTATTAGAAAGCTTTTGTGATTCTGCATAAACCGTTTTTAGAAATCACGAGGAAATGAGAATACCAACCTTTATTATACTATTAGGAATAAATCTGTTAACTCAAACACAAGCCAACGAAGACCACCAAAGGTTCGGAAGGAATATATTAGACTACGAACCGGGGAGTGAGCTCGAGATCATTCAATCATGCGATAGCCCGGTATATTGCCAAGGAGATTTATTAGATACTGTTCAGAAATTTAAGATAAATAAAGATTCCAAAACGTTTGTGGATATGACTCAAAAAAATCCAGAAAATGTAACGTTACAGAATTTTGAAAATATGATGAAATCAATGGATGGAAATGTTACAAAAGAAGATGTAATTAAGTTTGTTACAGAAAATTTTGTTCTGGAAAATGAATCGGTAAGCATCTAATAAAAATGGTAGGATAGTGGTTGAGCATTCTTCACCGCATAAAAAAAGGATTAGTCTCTCAATATCTTCAGTTTGAAATAAATCATATGTCACAATGTGGATAAATTTGCTGACTCCACACGATCATTTAACAATTAGCGGCAGGCGGACAAAGTAGTGCATCTATATTTTACATTAAAGTATACAGGGACGCCAGGTAATGGGTTCCCTGGGGCACAGGTAGACAACGACTGTTTCATCCTTGTTAGGACTCATCAGAACACACAACTGTGTATTACGGATTGGTACGGCACCCAGTGGGGGACTGCAGTGCAATCCATATTTGAATTTACAAACCCGTAGAAAAACTAGAGGGGTGCGCAAAAACGTTTCCTATACTGATGTGCTGGTCTAACGTACTTGGTTTATTGTTTTCATGTCTTATGGCTATCTCTTGCATTGAGTTGATTCCTACGGATGGCGATACTAGGTTTTCATCATATATTTATTCTTAAAAATATCTTGAAAGCATATTTTCGCTGTACTGGGAATTTCTTACAGGTTTTGGCTTTCTGATGAGTCTCAACAAGAACGAAACAGCCTGTCATTGTCTACCTGTGCCCCAGGGAACCCATTACCTTTGGCGTCTCTGTGTACTTTAATGCAAAAGATAGATGTACTACCTTGTTTGCCTGCCGCTAAAAAACTTTCTTTCCAAATATAACAATATTTATTATAATTTCTAGTAGTATACAGGGGGCTACAAATTCGTGTGCACACAAGGGGATCTCGAAAACGGTAAAAGATACGAAGATAGTTAAATTGAGGCAAGGTTGCGTATTTTGGGGTTTAATAATTTGGTAAAAGAAAATTGTAAATATTCCGAACACTTTTGTAGATATCCGAAAAAAAACCGAAATTTTTAGTTTTGGTTTTTAATTTTTTGCACCTTTATTTTAGACTTAGGAAAGAAACAAAAAACACTTTATTATGGCCGTTTTTTATGTTCTACAATATGGCGTTATTAGTTTTCAAATTCGACGTTTCGTTCTTTAGTTACCAACCTCAAGTCAATTTTTTTAAATATGGACTTGGGAATTTTAAATACAGTTTTAGGGATTTATAAGCTTTAAAAATTTAATACAATGTACAAGTTTTTTAAATTTTAACGTTTTGTCATCTATTAACACATTTTTGAAATTATCTTTTTCATTTCATTATGGTCCAGAACATTTAGAGTCAAACTAAAAAAAAAACAAAAAATTTCTGATTCGAAAAATCCGCCCATTTTTACACAAATAGGTCTGATATTTTATAAGAAAGAGACCCAAAGTTTCTTTTTTTTTGTTTCATGTTTCGCACGAAACTAGCATCGTCAGATCGAATAAAACGTAAAAAAAATTTGAAATTATTTTTGAAACAAACGTAAGGTAAGCGCATCACAGTAACAGAAGTAGACTAACACTTCAGTTAACTTTTTTTCACTCGGGAGCATTCTTTTTTTTTTTGTCTTACAGTATTTCGATCTAGGTCTAAGGTAAAAACCATAGGACTTAAGATATACGTTATATTAATAAAATAAATAAAACATGTATTAATAAAAAATAAAATTACTTCTCATACCGTAAAAATTTGCTTACTTCCTAGTGTATTGTGACGGTAAATCTTTTTGAAAAATAATCGAAATAAACACCAAAAATAATTTCCAGGGCCGTAATAGTAAAGAGAGGATGATTTGAAATACTAGTGATGTGTTATTTGATGACAGAACGTTAACATTTTAAAAACCTTTAAATTGTATTAAATTTCCAAAGCTTAGAAGTCCTTAAAACTGTTTCAAAAATTCCAGGTCCGTATTTAAAAAAAATTAATTTGGTTGGTATCTCAAGAACGAAACGTCCAATTTGAAAACTAATAACGGCATATTGTAGAATATAAAATACGGCCATAAAAGAGTATGTTTTGTTTCTTTCCTAAGTCTAAAATAAAGGTGCAAAAAACTAAAAACCAAAACTAAAAATTTCTGTTCTCTTTCGGATATCTGCGAAGGTATTCGGAATATTTAGAAATTCCTTTCACCAAATTATTAAGCCCCAAAATACGCAAATTTGCCTCAATTTAACCATCTTTGTCCCTCTTATCGTTTACGAGATCCCCTTGTACGCACACGAATTTGTAGCACCCTGTATATGACCATAATCCAGTATAATACCGTTTATAACAAAATTATTAAATTTCATTTAGTGACATCACAGAATGTGACATGTATTATTTTTGGTAATATAAATTATTATAATACTTTGTAATCTTCATAATAGTTATTATTGAAATTTATGAACATTTATATTAAATATTACGATACCTATTTTCTTATAAGAAATATTATTTTTTTATTTGCTTTTAATATATTTTATTGTAAGATTTTATGTATTTTATTGTAAAATTTACTAAATTTCATTGCAAGATTTACTAGATTTTGTTGTAAACTAGAGCGTTAGTCGCGCCGCGGTGGTAACCGGTTTGGTTTGTGCCTCGCATTAGTGCCTAATGGTGCATCAGTACACAGGGACGTCAAAACAATGGGTTCCCTATGGCACAGGTAAATAATGACGACCATTTCGTCCTTATTAGGACTGTACGGAAAGCCAATACCCGTAAGCAACTACAGAAAAGGCGAAATCGCATTTAAAAAAATTTCTTAGTAATAGATAAAACGTAGCAGTGCCATCTAGTAGGAGCTCTAATGTAGAAGACAAACCCACCGGTTAAAAGAAAAAATATCTTATCTTTTACAATAAAATATAGTAAAAGCAAATAAAAAAATATATTACTTATTAGAAAATATTGTAATTGTACTTTTCTAGTAAATTAGTATTAATATAATTTTATATTACCAGGTAATAAAATGTGGTTCTGTATTGTAATAACTAATATACAGAATACTAAAACAAAATTTCAATCAGTAATAACGTATAATAATGCCAGTTTGCTCCGTATAGGCATACCTAAATTTTACTATAAGGAGGTCAAATTGTAATTTTTTGTAATTTAATATATTATATATAGATACAAGTTCGCATGGAGCTGGCCACCATGGAGAAGTATTTAGTAATATTGGTCGGATGCTCTTAAGTGGATCCCGTAGCTACCTGCTTATACACATATACAGTGTCCTGCACCTCACCTCCCGTCTTCCATAGCTCACTTATTAATTAAGTTAGGATTTTAATATTTTGCAGCCATTACATGTATCCCAGGGCGCATTTCAGGAAAATATTTTGTTTATGGATGTTCCAAAAAAAGTGTCACGTCATCAGGATATATATTGTTTTAGATTACATACTGTATATATTCTTACTTATTTGGAGGCCTCTAGTTGCTTTCATACTCCTAAAATTTTAATGAAATCGGATTAATATTATAGCGAAATAAAAATAAAACTAAGAAAAATCAGTTTTGCACCACTGGTTTTAAAAATTAATAAAAATAATGCCTTGGTAATAAAATTATACAAAGGTACTTAATAAATAAGGTCGAACACTGAACAGTCTCGGTAACCAAGTTTGATTAATACGAATTGTACAGGGTGTCCAAAGTTTAGTGTCAAACTTTACAAACTTTATAGCATTTTATTTTCTTATTTCAACTTGGAATCTTTGTATATTATTATGTCATTCGATGCAGAATTAAAAATCAAACATTTGTTTTAATTACAACCCTATCGCAATTTCTAACGCATCAAGACTTATTTGTAGAAAACTCATTTTATCAACTATTAAAGTGGCTTTGCAAAACAATTTATTGGTATTAAAGTTTATTAAAGTGACGAAAGCCCATTTTAATTTTAGTTATTATATAGTTTCAAATATTGTTAGATTATTATTAATTATTTAAGCTGTATTATTTTTTGTGGAATACAACCAAGAATAGCTCGTAGATATGATTTTCATATTAGGAACATGCGAAAAGAATTCTTTTTTGTCATTTTAGTAAACTTTAATACCAATAAATTGTTTTGCAAAGCCACTTTCGATATTTATTTCTAATAATAACTGGTGGAATAGTTGATAAAAAGAGTTTTCTGCAAATAAGTTAGAAATGGTGATAGGGTTGTAATCAGAACAAATGTTTGATTTTTAATTCTGCATTGAATGACATAATAATATATAGGGGTTCCAATTTGAAATTAGAAAAAATATATTACTTTAAAGTTTGCAAAGCCTGACACCCTGTACAATTCATATTAATCAAACTTGGTTAACGAGACTGTTCGACCTTATTTATTAAATACCTTTGTATAATTTTAATAACGAGGCATTATTTTTTATTTTTTATTAATTTTTAAAACCAGTGGGGCAAAACTAATACTGAACCGATTTCATTAAAATTTTGGGGTATGTCGGCTACTACTACTATAAGAGGCATCCAAATATGTAAGAATATTGTATGTATGTATGACGGACACTTTTTTGTAACACCCTATATAAACAAAAATATTCTCCTGAAATGCGCCCTAGGATACAGGTAAAGCCTGCAGAACGTCACAATCCTAACTTAATTAATAAGTGAGCTATTGAAGACGGAAGTGAGGTGCAGGACCCTGCTTAGTACACATACTTTTCGCTAACTCGGTACTCATTAGCCAAACAAACGACGTTTTACAGAGCGAAGACATTTTGGATAATTTAATTAAAAATTGACATAATCGATAGTAAAAAAGTTTTGGTTCAAAAAATATCATCATCAGAAAGACATATGTAGGTATTCAGCAGGTTATAATAACACTTATAAAACTTTATAAAAGAGAGATTATATGCCAACTAAAATACATTGCTCGGATGTAAATCGAACGTTTATATTATGTGCGAATATTGTTTTAATTTTTAACTAAAAAGGTCTAAGGATCCACCCCTTTATACAGGGTGATTCCTAAGTTGATACTTCTTTTTTGTATGTGTATAGAAGGCATTAAAATAAACAACTTTTTTAAATACCTTTTTTCAAAACACATAAAAATGGGCCAGATACAGAAGTATAAAATCTAAGTGCGGTGCTGGTCATCAAAACGTAGCCTGCTATACTTTATGTCATTTTAGTCTTATTTGTCATTACGGGTATGTCGTCAGTTATTTGGCAATCCGCTGCGGTGTTTTTTTCTGAAGCAAGTTAATTTTAAATTGGTGACACGTGAAAATGCTAAAATTTGAAAACAATGAATTAGTAGATATGGTGCTATGTTATAGCCAATGTCGTCAAAGTGCGGCTGCTGCTTCGAGATTATACGCAGAGCGCTTTCCCTTGCCGGATCATCCTACACCCAGAAGTTTCCTTAATGTTATTCAACGGGCAAGTTATGCAGGACCGTATTTGATCCATAGTGTAATAAATGAATGTAGGTACCTTATTTTTGAGTTTTTTGAAAAAAGGTGTTTGAAAATCTTGTTTATGTATTTGCCTTCTATACACAGCTAAAAAATAAGTATCAACTTAGAAATTACCCTGTAGGTATAAGGTTATTAACAACTAAACTATATTTATTAAGGATGAATGGGAACCAAGTGATTTAAATAGTTCGCCGGCATTTCTGGACAGAATTCGGAGTGCAACAGTGAAAACTTTTGCGCAAGCATTAGTAAGTTTATGGTCAAGGTTAGGCAGAAAAATAAAAGATAGCGTTCGGAAAAATCCGACCCAACATTCCCTAATACCACTTCCAAATGGATTTATAGTTCCTGGAGGGAGATTCAGAGAAATATATTATTGGGACTCATATTGGATAATTGAAGGTAATTTATGATTTATTTTTAAATTATTTATTTACATATACGAAAAAAATCCACATTACTATAAAGGATTAATATGCTAACCATATATTCAGGGTGCTACAAAAATGTGTTTGTTCAAGGGGATCTCGGAAACGGTAAGAGATACGAAGCTGATTAAATTAAAAAAAAGTTGCGTATTTTGGGGCTTAATAATTTGGTGAAAGGAAACAATAAATATTCCGAATACCTTCGGAGATATCCAAAAAAATCCGAAATTTTCACTTTTGGTTTCTAATTTTTTGCGCGTTTATTTTTGACGTGGGAAGAAAACAAAAAACGCTTTCTAATAGTCGTTTTTTATGTTCTACAAGATGACGTTATTAGTTTTTAAATTTGACGTTTCATTCTTTACATATCAACGTTTAGTCAATTTTTTTAAATACGGACCTGGAATTTTAAAAACAGTTTTAGGAACATCTAAGCTTTAGAAGTTTAATACAATTTAAAGATTTTTAAAATTTTAACGTTTGTCATTAAATAACATATCATTCGTATTTCAAATTATCCTTCTTTACTATTACGGCCCTGGCAATTCTTTTTTGGATTACTTAAATATTAAATTACATTACAGGAAGTTATGGTGTTTAGGCGTTTATTATTTAAAACAATTAATGCCCCAGAGTCAATTTTTTTTAGTGTTTATAAGGTCTGATAATGCTAGTTTCAAGCGAAACGTGTAACAATAATAAACAGACAGACAGAAAAATATTTGGCGCTGAGACTTTCGTTTTTGTTTCTAACAAAATATCATCCTCATTAAGTAGTCACCCGTTTTTCATAAAAAATAAATAAAATTTTTTTGAAAAGAACGGAAACGTTTTCGCTGCACTGCAGCTTCGTCAGGTAATATACAGTATATTTTACATTTTTTTTTATTGACGAAGCTGGAGTGCAGTAAAACATGTCGTATTGTCAAATAAAAACACCAGTGGAAATTTAAGTAAAAAGTTGTTTTATTTTCTATAATATAACAAAATGATTATGGATTTCCACCAAGTATCAATCAAAAATATCAAATTACAAGCATAATAACCAACTTTCCTTGAGGCATAAGAAACAACCAACTACACTGAGACCTGCAAATCGTAATACTAACTGAGCACAGCACAAAAGGCCGAGACATAATTAAAAAATAAGCAATATGCAACAAGAAACGGATAATAAAAAATGAAAAATATAATGTAAATTTTATTCCTGTTGCTTGTTGCGACACAATACACACCATTTCCTATCACATTTAAGAAAGATCGACCAATGAAATGGTTGAACAAATAACATTTTTAGTTTTCGTTGTGTCAATAAAACAGGATATTTTGGTGTCCTGTTTGTTTTCGTGGTTTTTTCCTATTTTGAGAAAGTATGGAATCGAGACAAGTTTTAAATTTCCTGGTCTCGGCACAAATAATAGCCACCAGTCTATACTAAGGGACAACATATGGGGCACTTTAAATCAGTTTTTATTGAACTAAGGCCAGATCCTGAAAGATTCTTTAGCTACACTAGAATGTCGGTAGCAAGATTCTACCATCTGTTGTCCTTAGTTTGACATAAATTTACAAGAAAGATTCAGGCAGTTCTAAATCCATTCCCTAATAGCATTATAAAGAAATAAATTAATGCGAATTACAAAAAAACGAATTACTACAATTCTTTATTTTTATATTTTTACGATGTTTTATTTTCATTATTTTTAAATGTTTTTAATGCTGATATACAGTAACGTAAAGTACTGCTAAAATGATTCAATATTAAAGGATTCTGCAGATCTCCCTAAAAACCTTAAAGCTAAATTTTTTGCAAAAATATAATATTATTTTTCCTATCTTCACTGCAAATCACACAAATATCACAGAAGTATAATAATTTTTGTAAATTCACCGGCTTTATCGTAAACAAATAAACAACTTGTTACCAAAAAATTTTTAAAATACCTCTCTAACTTCAAAATTAAACTGACAAATGTCAAAATAATTTTAGGAGGTTGGGCTTATTAAATATGACATTTCATTGGCCAATGATAAGAAACTTGCAACAGAAAATTCAACATTTCGATATCTTAATTTTATTTCCTGTTGCTTGTTGCTTAAAATTTAATTGTGCCGTGATGGATTTGCTTGTATGTATCAAAATTTGTTTCTGTTGGTTAATGCTTATCGCTTAATGCATTGACGTTAAAGAAACATGGACCCGATATTTCTATTCCCTTTGTACATGTCAGCTTGACGCCTGTTATTTGCGAAAGTAAATAAACAAACTTCTACATGTAGAATCTCTATTTCTTTTTATTTTCAATCTGTCTCTTGTTGTCATTCTAACAGCTAATAAATTTGACGTATCGTTTGTGCAAAGTATACGATTGACGGACGTGACTCAAAAGTTCACAGACGAAATTAAGGAAACAAACAGTTCCGTGATCCTCTAATAAAATTGCATTTAATGAATATGCGATTTCCACACAAAATATGAATCCTTTATTAATTGGGAGCTACTTTATATAAAAACGTGAGAAATAAAATTAGTCAATTTGAGGCCCTAAACAATGTTTCGTTATTTCCATATGAAATAAAAAGGTCGTTAATAGAGGGATGGATATGGATACTTCTATGATAAAATAATTATTACCAAGAGTCGTGGTATTAGTACCAATAATGCTTCGTCAACAAATATTTTAAATTTACCATTTACTGAAGATGAAAAATTATTGTTTCACTTCATAATAAATATATGATTCCATTCTAAAACTCAAATATTATAGCAGTTTTAGATAACAAAAACACTAGCTGTGGCACTCTTTCCAAAGACAGAATAGGTAGATTTTAAGTCGATGTTGGTATAGGTATGATTTAAATTTCTGTATTATTTTTAAATCATAAAATTATTTGATAAGCGTAAGTGCTATTTTTATAACTATTAGATAGCACCTACCCATATTTTATGATAGTTTTCAAGTTGACTATATCCAGAAAAACCATGAAATTGTTAAATATTTTACATACCTTGCTTAAAATAAAATAAAAATGATAATTTCAATACATAATTTATTTTCATAAATAACCGTTCATTTACGCGTACACATGGTTTAATATTCGCTTTGGCTGTTATGCGTTTGCAGTATCGATGATCAATAGGCGTACCGTTTAATATTTATTGAAAACACGATTTTTCAAGTTTTTAACCCTATATATCGATTATATTTATAATTTATAACTAAGAAAAAGCAAACATCAAAAATATTTATTTAAAACATTCTCTCTTCTCTCGTCAAAAACCAACAGTAATAATCACCCATCATGTCTGGATCCCATCGTTCTTGGTACCGAATTTCCATTGTCCCAATATCTTGATGGAACTTTTCACCCTGCTCATCGCGAACAGTGCCAAATTCTTAGAAAAATAATAATAAATGAGAATGGAGAAAGTAAATTTTTAATAACATTCGGCAACCAAGTTGTTCGTAGTTTGCAGCCACAACATTGATATCTACAAATTTTGAATTTCCGGTTGAACTTCACTCCTTTCCGGCCAAATATTCGTCACAATGTTCATTCCCGGCACGACTGTGCCACAAACAAAGAAAACAGCAATATTTTGTAAATTCTCCCTAAAGTTGCATAATTTTTAAATCCCCACATATCTTCGGAGCGACCTGATGATGAGTTATTATCTCCATTGTGTCCCAAAACAATATCTTGCCAATCTAAAGGTACAGTCGGTACTGATAGATCTGAATCGTGAAGAAAAGGTCTTATGGAGGAAGGCAAATTCGGGTAGTCGATTTTGAGCTTTTCTTTTTTGAAATAACCTTCAGTCTTTGTCATACAAAAATAGCAATCTTTAAAATGATTGGTGGGTTTTCGCCACAGCATTGGAACTGCAAAAGGTATACTTTTTCTATTTTTTTCATTTCTAATTTACCGCCCACTTTACACACACAATGTCGAGTTGCTTTTTTCACTCAAAAATACTTAAATTTAAAACAGAAACACTGAAAACCAACAAATACATGACAGCTGTTAATCAAATACTGATAAACGTCAAACAGATATGAAAGACGGGCGTCCCAAAATGGGGTCAATAGAAAACATGTTCTGAACGCTCGAACGTGACCTGACGTCCTTGTCTAATCAACACAAAACGACAAAGGTAAATTACACTAATTTTCCGAATTCTCCGAGTGTTTTTTCTGAAAAGTTGTTTACAATGGAGCTAATAATGGGCATTATTTGTGCTTCAAACACTGTGACCCAACTTCGTATCCCCCTTTGCTTTAATATCCTTGGCTTAATGCGTATTTTTTAATTGTGTCTCGGCCTTATTACTACAAACAACAACCAAGTATTTTACCAATTACCTCCACTACCACCTCTATCGCCTAAGTCAGCAGCAAGGCGCCCCATTTCAACCCAAGATGAGATCATATTATCATTAACCAGTGTTACTAAATTAAATTAAGCTATATATTATTTTTAATTAAAAGTATGGAAATAAAAGCTACTGTTGTCTGTCGCATTTTATTTTCAGAAAGTGTGTCCTACCTTATCGCTTGTGTGTAAAGGAGCTTCCAATTTATTACATATAATGATTTTACCAGTTCGTATGAACCAACCTTATTAACATATAACTTATTAAAGTTGGCCTACATTCTTTGATGAAACGAAATCTCCATTGTATGGAAAATAAAACAGTGGTTACTTGTTATGTTTTACAATTTTTAATTCAGTTTCCTGACACGTGTTTCGATCTTTTCAGATCATTCGTAAAGGTAATGAGTACAAAAAGCTACTAAATTAAAATTAAAATTAAAATTAGGGTATACATTGTTAATGGTCTATTTAATTTTAAGGTACAGATGAATATTTCTTTAAATTAGTGTGCTATTAAGAATAAGATTAGCAATTGAAGGTATTTCGGTTTGATTATTGACAACATCTGTCTGTTCTGTGGTCTGTTCTCCTATACGGGGTTGAGGCATGGACGCTGGAAGTAACAGTCATCAACAAAATAGAAGCCTTCGAGATGTGGATCCTGCGCAGAATGTTGAAAGTGTCGTGGGTCGATCATGTGAGAAATGAGGACATTCTCCGATGAGCCGGTCTAGCGGATCGAGAACTCTTCGAAAACATCAAAAAAAGAAAGATAGGTTATCTCGGACACATACCACTTTCAACGCCTCATTCTTCAAGGTAAAATTTAGGGAGGAAGAAGAGGAATGGGCAGAAAAAAATTATCATGGCTTAGAAATATCCGTCAATGGACGGGGATAAAGGACTTTCAAACATTACAGAATGCTGCAATTAACAGAGCCATATGATGGGAATAGAAAAGGATGAACGACTACGCAGGAATCTGCACGGCACTAAAAGAAGAAGATTGACAACATTACATTTGTTTTTTATGGCTTTTTTGATAGAAATTGTTTCTAGTAGGTTTAGTTTTCTGCTTTTGTTCTGTATGTATATATAGGTTTTATTTTGTTCGAAATTGTGTGGTTTTTCTGTTGTGTTTTTTTTTAATAGATGTTTTGTGTTCTTTAAGCCTAGTATTGATATTTCTGCCTTTATGTCCAATGTAGATTACATCACAGTTATCACATTGTATTTGTTAGACCCCACTTTGTGAAAGTTTGTTCTTGGTTTCTATTTTGGCATTGAAAAAGTTTTTATTATAATAACAAATTAATACCAACACTTAGAATTTAGTAGCTTTTTGTACTCATTACCTTTGAGAATGATTTAAAAAGATCGAAACACGTATCAGGAAACTGAAATAAAAATTGTGAAACACAACAAGTAACCACTGTTTTATTTCCCTTATTAACATTTTCAATAATCTACAGGTAATTTCTGTTGTCATGACCACGGTAAGCCACCCCTTATTACGACGTCACTGACTTAGTCGAGAGTAAAATCTGATTTATAATTTTTCCTACGACTACCTACGAAAATGAGAAAAATAGCACGATTAACTTGGCTTGAAAGCGCCGAATGTCACACGCGTATTGCAAAAAAAAAATTTTTAAACTCAAAGAGTTGAAATACAAGGCACATTATTTAACTTAAACATATTGTTCCAATTTGACAGATTACCCCTATTTATTACAAAGAACAAATTTTAGAAAGCAGTAATTGTAAAGTGTTATATTTATCATGTATTTCGCGAGTAATTCAGAAATAGAGTGTGAAAATACGCCATCTGGAATTATAAAAAATGTTAATAATATACTGGAAAATCGCTCTGAAGAGTGTCATGTATTAAACAACAAATGTTTATCGGTAGCCATAGCGTAAAGAATAGAGCTCTAGCCTACAGATCGCAAGGTCACAGGTTCAAATCCCGTCAGGAGTATTTGACTTTTTTTTATAAAAACATTAAATATTTTATAGAATTAGGTTTTTTAAATTGAAATCTTCCTTGTTGGATGGATTTTTTAAATTTATGTTTAATACATCTTCCTTTGATTAAATTTAAAATTATTCATTCTGGTTAATCTAGAAGTCAATCCAGGATTAGTTCTTCCTATGATATATAAAATATGAAAAAATGAAAAAGTTAAACTACAAATAATAAAGGAAAAGCCTATTAACAAACTATGAAACCAGATATTAAGTGGAACATAATCCTAAGTATGCTAATTTTAACACTAGCGTTGATATTTTTTTTCAACAATAGTGTTGAAATAATTTTTTCACAAATCAAAGGCTTTTTCAATAATTCTTTGTGGTCGTAGGAAAAATAGTGTGTGAAAGTGATTATTCTAAAACTCGGAGAATATCTCCTTGTTTGAAAAGTACTTATCACTTTCATCACTTGTTATGTAATATATCATTGTTCTTTAAATTTTCACTCTTTTAGAGTTTTTCACTATCGCTTAAGCCGCAAAAACACTAAAATAATGCATTGTTATATATATATATATTATTTAATTATATATTGTTGTAATTACTCTATACCGTTGACAGTGTCTATAAGACTAACTAGTCAGTTTTAGTTACATCGTTAGGTACTTGAAAGAAAGAAAAGCAAAAAATAACTGTTGGTCAAAAAATCCATAATAAAAAGTTTCCTCATTTGTCAAATAAAATTCTAGACAAGTTATATATTATATTTGTATTGTTTAAGGTTTGATCATATGTGAAATGACAGATACAGTTAAAGGAATGTTGGAAAATTTTGTATATTTAATCAAAACGTATGGTTTGATACCTAATGGCTCCCGAATATACTACATAAACAGATCCCAACCACCTCTATTTACAGCAATGGTTGGACTTTATATTGACGCGACTAATGACATTGATTGGTTAAAAAGCAACATTGAGTATATCGAACAGGAATTAACGTGGTGGCTGGACCATAGAACTCTCACATTTGACCATAAAGATAAACAGTACCGTCTCGCACATTATAATGTAGCAAGCAACACGCCTAGACCAGAATCATATGCGGAAGATGTAGAAACGTGTTTGCATTTCAATGATAAAACTCAAAAGGTACTACTAATGCTACTTAATGTTAAATGTCTATGTAAGTAAGGTAATTTTACGCTTTTTTCCCTAAAGTTTTAAGACTCCTTAACACTATATTCTTCATTCTTGTCATAAGATTAAATCAGGATAATTGTCTCATTTCTAATTTT
Source organism: Polydrusus cervinus (assembly GCA_935413205.1). Lineage (NCBI taxonomy): Eukaryota > Metazoa > Arthropoda > Insecta > Coleoptera > Curculionidae > Polydrusus > Polydrusus cervinus. The sequence goes on along the minus strand of OW284511.1, from coordinate 73,209,121 downwards.
ATCATAATTGACCGTTGTGTACGACATTATGCTATGTCAATAATCTACATTTTCTGATATCTTTATTTCACTCTTCTTTTCATGTATTCCTCAACTAAAAATACTTAGTACAGTCCTAGATTGGTTCCCCGGATTTAACCAAGCGTAAACTCAACATATGCTAGAAAGTTCATCATATAATGTAATTGCATTGCGCAGCTTCTAGTCTAGGTACCATTGCGCCCAAAAAAAACAACTGGGACAGCAAAATTGTTGTTGTAGAGTAGCTCCTTGACTATAAGGAATATGTAAAATCTATTGAGAAAAGGTCATCATTGTCGTTATAAGAGTTGTCATGGAAGTGAAAAGGTTTAACAACAATACCACATTTTTAGAAATACGAGGAAAAATGAAAATACGCATATTGTGTTTTAAAATGTAACAAAAATAAAACAAAGTTTTTTAATATTATGTTCCAATAAATTTTAATTTCAATCATATTTAAACCTTAATATAATAACATGTTTTTAATATTTGGTAGTTGCACCGTTATTATCGATTAATGCTTGTGAACGTCGTGGCATAATTAACACTAGGTTTCTCGTATACTCTTGCGTTATTGCATACCATGCTTGCATTATCCTTTGGCTTAATTCAATCCGAGTTATAGGCTGAAAGTTGTGTTTATACATAAATTATTTTGTCACCTCACCTCAAACGTGTTCAATTGGGTTGATATCCGGACTTTTCGAGAGCCAAGGCAGAACACGAATTTGAATTTCTTCTAAATAATCTTGAACTATACGGGCTTTATGTATAGGAGCATTATCTTGTTAAAATATAAAATCTTGGCCATATACTGCGTCGACAGATGGTATCATAACTTGGTTAAGTATGTTGCAATAATATAATGGTGCATTGAGCCTCCCCTGCACTATTTGGCAAACTCCTGGGCCCCTTGCACTAATCCAGTCCCAAACGTTTATAGAAAAGCGTCCGATTTGATTAGTCTTATTTGTATATCTTCCATCGTATCTCGTACCAGAAGGCCTATAAACACGTATTTTCCCATTATTGCATGATTGAAAGGTTCTTTCATCGGAAAATATTACGGTTTCCGATATATTACCTTGATTTATATATTCATAAGCAAATTCTACTCTTCTCTGTTTGTTTGTTTCGGTCAAAAATATTTTATTGGCAGCACAACAACTTTTTATATCTGAACTACGAATTCTTCTACGCGCTGTATTAGCTGAACCAGGAAAATGTGTTTCTTTTTAGCTCGTGTTGCTGTTTCAAGGGGATGATCTTTTAGAAAATTCATTAATTCTATATCTTGGGCGTTATTCGAAATTTTGGGGCGACTAGAACCTGCTTTTCTTACAATACTTCAATATTCTGCACTTTTGTGCTTAGCCAACAACTTGGTATTTTTGCTAATTCCTAATTCATCTGCGATGTTTCCTATTTGATGCCCATCTCTCAATCGAGTGTAAATGATCGCTTTTTGCTCGGTGGTTAACGATTTCAAAAAATATTTCTTTTGACACGTCACTGTCAGTCACAAAATTAAATTAAATTGACAACTTCAAAAAAAAAAGCTAATATTCTGGAAGATTAAACTACATTTTGCTGTCCCAGTTTTTTTTTGGCGCAATGGTACATCGTTCTTCATATTATCAAGAATAAGCTCCTTAAAGTTAAGATTTCTATGGTGTGTATAGGGATGATGGGGCGACAGACTCTTCTTCCACCTCTTTAACATGATCATCCCCAGTCCTTCGTTCTTAGTCATAGGCGTAATACAACGATTACTTTATAGGGTCCTACAATAGTGCGTCAGACTTCCACAGCTCCTAAATGAATTAAGTTAGGAATTTTAATCATATGCTTACTTATACTATATTATAAGGTGTATTTCAGGAAAATATGTTCCCATGTTGTTTTATTAACTTAATCTACGACAGTGTCACTATGACGTATTTAGCATTATCATTTGGATGTCATTATGACCTTCATAATAGCACTCAGTGCCATTATGAATTCATAATTACATCCAAATGTTAAGATACAAAAACAAAAATAAAGTCGGTGCAAACTATTTATTTTTTATTTTCTCAAATTATTCAAATGGAACACCCTGTATATTATTTAGCTGATTGATGTAGCATTCTAAGCTTTTTTTTTATGATACATGCATTTTTTTTTTATGATAAAACACCTGCACTGTAGGAAAAATCCTTTAAGGCGCTCTGGGAGCGGTGCAAGTGCGAAAAAAGCGATTAACGTTGGTCTTGAAACGTTGAAGATTGTATTCATTGGGAAACACGACCTCAGGAAGATCATTCCACAAAGATGAGGTTCGTATAAATTGGATTTTGGGTTTTCACTAGAAGGTCGTTAATATACAGTAAAAAGAGGGTAGGCGACAATATGGACCCTTGAGGAACACCGGCATTGATGGTGAAGGTGTCTGAGAGAAACCCGTCAATCGCCACTTGCAGAGAACGGTTCTTAAGGAAGCTGGTTAACCATAAACAAAATCCATTAGGCATACCGTAGGATCGCAATTTACTTAGAAGCCCATCGTGCCAAACACGATCAAAAGCCCTAGAGATGTCCAGTGTAACAGCCCGGGATTCTCCATGATGTTCGATGGTGTTGCTCCAAAGATGGGTGACATATGATGCATACAAGTAATTACCAGTAATTTTTGACATAATTGCATATTTCATAAAGCTTAAGCACAATTGGCCAAACCTGTCCTAAGTGAATCGGGCGCACGGACGGGCCCTCGAAAAAAAATATTTTAAAAAATTTAGCATAGGCGACTAGACTAAGTTACATTAAGTAAATGTTCAAAATTACTTCATCTTTGATTTGTCCACAAGTCACCGCGTTCTTAAAATGATCTGTTTACATCACTGAACATTTCAGATGAAATGCTAGCGAAACGGCTCATAAGTAATAGTTATACCTAAAAACCATGGTAGGCTTTGAAATAAAATAGCATATCATATTTGGGAGACTTCAATGCCAAAGTCGGCAAAGAAGAAGCCTATCAAACAACTATAGGCAAACATAGCCTGCATGACACTAGCAACGACAATGGAACCAGGCTTGTCGACCTAGCTACGTCTCATAACCTTCTAATAAAATCAACCATGTTCGAACATAGAAGCATCCACAAAGAGACCTGGATTTCAAACGACGGATCCACAAGAAACCAAATCGACCACGTTGATGACTTTTTGAAATTTATTCAAGATTCAAGATTTTATTCAACAATAAATTTTTTTTTTAAAATGGTTACAAAAAATCACAGTAGGTTAATCAAATCACAGTATATAGTGTGTTGCACCTAGGAGCAGAGGCAAAATGAAATGACATAAAACCTTGTTTTTATTTTCGCATCGCCGTTGTCAATGATACGATAAAGCTTTGAATACAACTCGAACGATTATTAGCGATTTAACACCGTCTCGGACATTGCGGGTGACTCGGCTGTTGCCTCGCCACCTAGTAATGTCCTCGACTATTCTAAATCGCATAATAATCTTGTTATATTAATAGCTATAAAAAAGTTGATATTTAGAGAGAATAAATTATAAGAACTTAAAATAAATTTAAGCAAGATGCATTGATTGTTGTGATCTTTGTACTTGGTGAGGGTTGAGGGTGATGAACTTGGCCCAAGAGCAAAGTACCTTTATTTTTGACAATATCGAAAACTGTAATTATGAAAAGTTGTTCGGTATGAAGAACTATGTTCTAATATGCAATTACATGAAAAAATATTTTTTAAATTTTTACAAATTTTGTCTGAAATTACCGAAAAATTTGTAAAAATTAAAAAAAAAAAAATTTCAGTGTAATTAATGCCGAAAAAATATTTCATAATTACAGTTTTCGATATTGTCAAAAATAAAGGTACTTTAGGCTTGGGCAAGATTCATATTTTTTGACAAACCTCGTATACGACTGAAAAAATGTAACATCTGATGGTTGCATGTTAGGGTTTGGACCATGCAGACCTTTTATGAAGAATAACTTTTTTTCGTAAAATTAATAATAAAAAAAGTTTCCCATATGGTTTCAACTTACGGAGACATACTGAATAAATGAATTTTTATTTTATTTCAAAGCCTACCATGGTTTTTAGGTATAACTATTACTTATGAGCCGTTTCGCTAGAATTTCATCTGAAATGTTCAGTGATGTAAACAGATCATTTTAAGAACGCGGTGACTTGTGGACAAATCAACGATGAAGTAATTTTGAACATTTACTTAATGTAACTTAGTCTAGTCGCCTATGCTTAATTTTTTAAAATATTTTTTTTCGAGGACCCGTCCGTGCGCCCGATTCACTTAGGACAGGTTTGGCCAATTGTGCTTAAGCTTTATGAAATATGCAATTATGTCAAAAATTACTGGTAATTATTTGTATGCATCATATGTCACCCATCTTGGGAGCAACACCATCGAACATCATGGAGAATCCCGGGCTGTTACACTGGACATCTCTAGGGCTTTTGATCGTGTTTGGCACGATGGGCTTCTAAGTAAATTGCGATCCTACGGTATGCCTAATGGATTTTGTTTATGGTTAACCAACTTCCTTAAGAACCGTTCTCTGCAAGTGGCGATTGACGGATTTCTCTCAGACACCTTCACCATCAATGCCGGTGTTCCTCAAGGGTCCATATTGTCGCCTACCCTCTTTTTACTGTATATTAACGACCTTCTAGTGAAAACCCAAAATCCAATTTATAGCTTTGCTGATGACAGCACACTTGTCTCATCTTTTACCTTGACTCCCCAAACATCCGCTGCCGACGCACATCTTCGCAGGCAGCATGAAGTATTGCGCCTCAACAATGACCTGGAAGAAATCTTGGCTTGGGGTGACAGTAACCAAGTCGAATTTAATGCTAAGAAAACCCAGGCAGCAGTCTTTTCCAAAAAGGTTAACATTGCAGAACCGGATATAGTCATGGCAGGACACGCAATTCCCCTGGCGCCGTCTATTAATTTGCTAGGGGTCAATCTGGGAGGTAAAATAATTAGCATATCATATTTGGGTATACTCAGTATAAGATTCTCCAGTCCGTCATAGAAGGTGTCCTTCGTATTCTCGTCTTTCACCTCTGTCGGGGCATGGGCATGCAAGATTTTGATGTTCCTGACGATATATTAGCTGCAGCCAACATTATAAGGTTGAACTTGCTTCCGGACAAATCTAAAATCCATTATGAAAAAGAATATCGGCAGTTTTGTGAGTGGCGAAACAAAGTACATGTTCAAGGTACAGAAGAAACGGTATTGCTGGCGTATTTCACAAAACTCTCTGAGGAATACTCTGCTTCATCCTTATGGCCGAAATATTCCATGTTACGAGCGACTTTAGAACTGAAGGAAAGAGTGGAAATCGACAAATACGGCGCCTTAATACATTTCATCAAAAAGAAAAATGTTGGATATCGAGCAAAAAAATCAAAAGTATTTACAAGAGAACAAGTCAACGAATTTGTGTGTTCTGCCTCAGACGAATTCAAATCGGCGATGTTTCCGGCAGTGGATTAAGCACTGGGGAACCGCACGAAATCGAAAGGAGTGCTTGCTCGGTCATTAATCAGTCTTCAAAGGGCATACCTAAGATCGTGGACGTTAAAGACAAAGGTGTATCCATCAAATTTGAAAACTGTCAAAATATTGTTTTACATGTTCCTGAAAAATAGTTCTAATATTATTTGGTATCTAACGTATTATGCTTTCGTAACTAACGTATTAAATTATGGTAACTAATGTATTATGAGTAACTAAGGTGTTATGTAGGTTTTAGTACGTTTATGATGTTAATAATTATTAATAAAAAAAATTAATAAAAATTAATTAAAGAACTCAAACTATAATAAATTAATAAATTCCTAATTTATTTTACTCTGCCTGCTGCGCTGCTGGGTGGATCGAGTAACCCAGTAGTAAAGTTGCCGGTCCCAAGCCCGGAAAAAAGAGGAGGGTTAAGCGAGGGCTAACTACCCCTTCTTGGAAAAAAACCATAGTTACGACAACGCCTCGGACCCGGACGAATCTATTAAGACGAAACACGCGACGAAAAAGGACAATGAATTTCGGAACATGGAACTTACTCAGCCTATATAGACCTGGAGCCTCTTCGCATGCCGTTAGGGAACTGGAAAAACAAGATATGGACATAACGGCCGTTCAAGAAATCAGGTGGCCAGGAAATGGAACTCAAAGAGTGGAAAACTCGATATTGCTGTATAGCGGAAATGACCAAGGACGACACCAATTTGGGACAGGTTTTATAGTCAGGGAACCCATAGCAAAAACAATCATGGAGTTTAAACCAATAAACGAACGTCTCTGCTATATGAGACTGAAAGGAGAGTGGTATAACTACTCGGTGGTCTCAGCCCATGCCCCGACAGAGGTGAAAGACGAGAATACGAAGGACACCTTCTATGACGGACTGGAGAATCTTATACTGAGTATACCCAAATATGATATGCTAATTATTTTGGGAGACTTCAATGCCAAAGTCGGCAAAGAAGAAGCCTATCAAACAACTATAGGCAAACATAGCCTGCATGACACTAGCAACGACAATGGAACCAGGCTTGTCGACCTAGCTACGTCTCATAACCTTCTAATAAAATCAACCATGTTCGAACATAGAAGCATCCACAAAGAGACCTGGATTTCAAACGACGGATCCACAAGAAACCAAATCGACCACGTTATAATAGATAGAAGGCATGGTAGTAACTGCTTGGACGTCAGAAGCCTAAGAGGAGCAGACGCAGATACGGACCACTTCCTAGTAAGGACAAAGATTAGAATAAGAATCTCCACGTGCCCAACGCCTAAGAAGGAAACCGGAACAATTTGGGATACGGAAAAGCTAAAAACAGAAGAGACACGAGAAAGATACCAAAAACAAATAAATGAGCAAATAAAGGAGCCTCAAGACGAAAACAACATAGAGGAACTACGGGCTAACATCGAAGAAGCAATATCCACCGTATCAAAACAGGTACTTGGCAAAAGGAAGAAACAGCGAAGGAAATGGTTTGACGATGACTGCAATAGGACACTTGAAGCACGAAACCTGGCTAGGAAAAAAATGCTACAACATCCAACAGCACATAATATAGCAGAATATAGACATCAAAGAACAACAACACGCAGAATGGTAAAACGGAAAAAGAGGGAATACCAGCTATCAATAATAAGGGAAATAGAAGAAAATAGACAGAAAAACGGAACAAAAGAATATTTTAGCGAAATCTCGAAACAGAAAGCAGGATACCAACCCAGAGAAGAAAGTTTTCTCACAAAAAACAATGGAGAACTTATAACCAATGAAAAAGATATTCTAAATACCTGGAAGAAACACTTTCTCGAGCTATTAAATGAGGAGGAAAATACAAATACGCCAACAACAAATATATCAACGGCCGAAATAGAAATGCAGCCACCGTCGTACGAAAAAACAGCGAAGGCAATAAAGAAATTGAAAAATAACAAAGCTTCAGGCAGCGACGGCATACCTGCCGAGTGCATAAAATCTGGTGGAGAAACACTCCATAGGGCCATACACAAGCTTATGCAAATGATTTGAAAGACAGAGGCCCTACCGGACAAATGGAAGGAAGGAGTAATTGTCCCTATCCACAAAAAAGGAGACAAAAAGAAATGCACAAACTACCGTGGAATAACTCTTCTGAATACATGCTATAAGATACTCTCCAATATCCTGCTGGAAAGAATGAAACCGTATACCGAAGAGATTGTTGGGGACTACCAATGTGGTTTTAGATCAAATAGGTCCACCATAGACCAGATTTTCACCATTAGACAAATAATGGAGAAATGCTGGGATTTTGACAGAGAACTACACCAAATGTTTATTGACTTCAAGCAGGCATTCGACAGAATATGCAGGTCAAAGTTGTGGCAAGCAATGCAAGAACTTGGATTCCCAAAAAAACTTATATCGATGATAAAAGTATGCATGGAAGGCACGCGATGTAAAGTAAGAGTGGGGCAGAACCTCTCCGACCCCTTCAATATCAATAACGGTCTCAAGCAAGGCGACGCCCTCTCACCCCAACTCTTCAACATAGCATTGGAGTACGTAATCAGAAACTCCAAAATCGAGAAGCCAACTGCTATCTTCCATCAAGAGGGGCCCAACCTGCTCCTAGCGTTTGCAGACGATGTTGATGTGATTGGCAATAGCAGGATCAACCTCAAAGATTCCTTCATAAAGTTCGAAAAGGAGGCAGAAAGGATAGGCCTCAAAATAAACGAAGACAAGACCAAGTATATGTACCTCAGCAGAAATAATCGGAACCGAGATAGAGTAGGACAAAACTTTTCTATCGGAGACTACAACCTTGAGCGGACAAGACAATTTAAATATCTGGGTACAAGTATTAGCGACAACAACGACATCACAGAAGTGATAAATAACAGGATACAGGCTGCTAATAGATGCCTTTTCGCCCTTCAAAACCTAATAAAATCTAGATTACTTACAAGGAAAACTAAGCTGAACATATACAAAACAATTATAAGGCCTGTCTTAATGTATGGATATGAGACCTGGACACTAACGGTTGCGAGCGAGGAAAGGCTTAAAGTCTTTGAAAGGAAGGTACTGAGGAAAATATTCGGCCCAACCAGAGACGAAAACACAGGGCAATATAGAATAAAAACCAACCAAGAACTCAAAGAACTCCACACTGATACCAACATAATAAACGAAATTAAAGCCAGGAGACTACAGTAGGCAGGACACGTTAAAATAATGCCGGGGGATAGAATGGTGAAACTAGTGTGGGAGGAGGTCCCGGGGGGAAAACGTCCATTAGGTCGACCCCGCCTCAGATGGAGAGATAATGTTGCAAAGGACCTAAAAGCCATGAACATCGAAGATGGACCCGATCGGATGCTGGATAGAGAAGAATGGAGACGTGTGATTGAGTCGGCAAAAACCCACCCAGGGTTGTGAAGCCACAGATGTATGTATGTATGTAATTTATTTCAAAGCCTACCATGGTTTTTAGGTATGACCATTACTAATGAACCGTTTGACTCGCAATTCACTGGAAATGTCAAGCTGTTGTTAATATGCAAACAGATCTCTTCAAGAGCTCGTTGAAATATACACAGATCAAAATGAAAGATATTTTGAACATTTCCTATAGTTTAGTCTAGTCGCCTATGGTTAATTTAATAAAATTATTCAAACATCATAATTTAAGAAATTTGAAATTATTGCCAAAATGGCTGGAAATAACTTATATCCTTGTATTACAAAAAAAAATTCTATGAATTCTACATTAAGTAGCTAAATAATTCAGGGTGTTCAATTGGAAAAATTGGTGAAAATGTATTTAAAAATGTGTCGTGTTTGATACATACACCCTGTGTAAAATAAATAGATACTAATTTTTTTCAAGTTTTTAATTTATTGCTCAACAAAGCAAATTCAATAAAATTTAGGACAATTATTAACGATAATAATATAAACTTAAATATGCAATAAAATACCAGGTAATCCCTTTAAAACAATAAAAAAAATTGTTTTCACACTTTTTGGGACACCTTGTAGATGGAAACATATTTTTCTGAAATACACAAAATCATACAGTATAAATCAGCATATACATTATACACTTATACAGGGTGGCTAATTTGTCTGACAAAGTAATATACCGTCTCTACTATTAAAGATATCAAAAAAAAGTTTTTATAAAAGTTGTGAGGTACAAAAAAATATATGTTCTAAAATTATTTTTAAATATACAGGATGGTCCAAAAAAGTAGGACAATAAAAAGATACATTTTTTTAAATGGAACACCCTATATATTTTAGCATTTTTTGTTTCCTTACAAAATTGTCCATATGACGCCATATTTGGTTTTTTAATTTTTTGCAACGTTGCCAAACAAAATGCAAAATTCTTAAAATTTTGGAAAAAACATGATAGTAAAAAATTACCTGTATTTCTCAATAAGAGTATCGAAAATCGAAAATTTCTTGTAAACTCTTAAGTTTAGGGATAGATAAACTGTCTTAAATCTTTAAGTACCGAAAATTGTGTACAGGGTGTTTTCTGTTGACATCCAAATATACAAAATTTTAAAATACAATAACTCTGTTTTTTCAAATGAAACACCCTATATTTATTAGGCTCGTCTGATAGATATTGTAAGTATCTTGTGTTATTGTTAAGTCATACTTATACCTAAATTTACTAGTTTTGGCAATATTTCGATTTTTATTTAAATTTTGGTGAAAAAAACTATAATTTTTATTTTTCTAGTAAGCCATGACCAGCAAACTAAAAACAAATGTAATTAAATATTATCCCATATTAAAATAAATTGATAACCATAGTTAGTTACGTATTTATTTAATTTAATAAAATTTTGTTTTTATTACGCAACTTGATATTGAAAATAAGTTTACAAACATTATAAATATAAATATAATAATTATAAATATGGCATTATATTCAATTACATTTGTTTTGACTTTGCTAGTTATGGCTTACTAGAAAAATAAAAACTATAGTTTTTTTCACCAAAATTTAAATAAAAATCGAAATATTGCCAAACTAGTAAATTTAGGTATAGGTATGACTTAACAATAATAAAATATATTAACAATATCTATCAGACGAGCCTAATAAATATAGGGTGTTTCATTTGAAAAAACAGATTTATTGTATTTTAAAATTTTGTATATTTGGATGTCAACAGAAAACACCCTGTACAAAATTTTCGGTACTTAAAGATTTAAGACAGTTTATCCCTAAACTTAAGAGTTTACAAGAAATTTTCGATTTTCGATACTCTTATTGAGAAATACAGGTAATTTTTTACTATCATGTTTTTTCCAAAATTTTAAGAATTTTGCATTTTGTTTGGCAACGTTGCAAAAAATTAAAAAACTAAATATGGCGTCATATGGACAATTTTATAAGGAAACAAAAAATGCTAAAATATATAGGGTGTTCCATTTAAAAAAAATGTATCTTTTTATTGTCCTACTTTTTTGGACCATCCTGTATAATTAAAAATAATTTTAGACCATATATTTTTTTGTACCTCACAACTTTAATAAAAAATTTTTTTTGATATCTTTAATAGTTGAGACGGTATATTACTTTGTCAGACAAATGGGCCACCCTGTAGATCAAATTCTTAACTTAATTGGTATGGGAGCTATGGAAACCTGACGCACCGATAACTACCGGCCTATTTCAATTTTGCCTCTATTCGGCAAAATCATCAAGTCTTTAATAAAAGACAAAAACAATTCTATTTTGAGAAATTCAGGGTTTTAGTAGACAATCAGATTGGTTTCCGTAATTGTCGCTCCACGGTGAGTAGAATTCTGGAGGTAATGAGTGATATTGTCGAGGGCTTGGATTGTGGAAAGCGCCGGTTGGTGGCGTTGTGCTATCTGTCCTCGATTTGTCTCTCATCCAATTCTCTTGGATAAGCTCAGCTACTACGGCGTAATTGGCTCACCTTACCATCTGCCTGTAGTCTTATATATTCAACCGAAAGTAGGCTGTTGCACTAAATGGCAAGATATCTTCCCTGAAAGAGGTAAAGACCGGCCGGCATCCCTCCTGTGTCAACCCTGAGACCGCTGCTATTCATAATCTACATCAATGATTTCTGTACTAGCGTTTTCCCAAATCGGTGTGTGATTTGACAACGATGTAGCGCTTTTAACATCTGCTTCGTGTTTGAATGATCTTAAAGAGAATACTGAAAGTACTCTTTCCAGTACAGAGAATTGGTTTGCAAGTAATAACCTCAAATTGAATATAAATAAAACCCAAAAAATCAATTTCAGCTTTAATAACTCCACTATCAAGGGCACCCATATAAAGTTACTGGGTTTCCTTTTGAATGATGGTTTAAAATGGTTCCCCCATATCGATAATCTACGTTCGAGACTTAGCAATCAAATATATTTGTTTAGGTAATTTAGAAAATCTTTTGATAAAAATATGCTGGTATTGGTTTATTTCGCAAGTGTTCATTGTTTATTGTCCAATGATACAGTTCTATGGAGAAATTCATCCCAGTCTGATCAAGCTTTTAAATTGTAAAAAACGCGCTGTCAGAACGGTCGCGGGAGTAGGTCCGCTTAGTTCGTGCAGACCCATCTTTAAAAAATTTAAAATTATGCCCTTAACCTGCATTTATACATATCAAATTCTTCCTAATATTTATAGCCACCCAGATAAACACATTAAGCTCTAGTACAATCATTTATACAACATATACGCACCCTTGCTTCAAAAGTGACACAACTAAAAATTCACTGTTTTTGAGTTAATGCGACTAATAGGATTAGTAAATAACCCTACATCAGTCATCAAAATTGTTTTAACTTAGCTTACAAGAGTCTCGGCTAGATGGCACATGTGTCACTTTTGAAGTTTCTGAACTGAACATAATGTCTCCAACAAAAATGACACAATCGTTAGTTGTGCTCTAAACTTGAAGGAGAGCGGTTGCTTCTCGACGATCAAAAGCGCATTATTTTGAGTTGTGACGTTTTTAAAGATTAAAACTGAAAACCTGCATTGCAGTAATTTGAATTGATACAGTTCTGCAGAGTGATACTGGCATATGACAGTGAATTAATTTGACCTGTGTCATTTAAGAATATCGGGGTAAGTAAAACATGTTATTTATATTTGAAGTTGCGTCACTTTTAATGATTTATTTTTTATACATGCTCTTTACTTGTCACATTATTCATGTTTGATTATTTAAATGACGGTTCCAAAATCAATGAAATTGATGGTAGACCAGTTTTATATCATTAACTAAATATTTTCTTAAAATTAAAAATGGATTTTTAAATAATCACAAAGTTGAAATTTTTAGGAAAAGATTAATATTTTCAGTAGTTTGTCAACTGGAGCCCCGCACAGGCCGTGCAAGCGCCGCCGGGGCAGCGGGTAATGCTTTGTTGTCTTTAAATCGAAATATTTTATTATTATTTTTATTTTCTTTCTTCTTTAAGGCAAAGTTAATAAATCCGTAGTTATATTTTTTCTTAGCCTTTTACGCTAAAACAGCCAAAAAAGTAACCAAAGTTTTCTTTTTAGCTATGTTATAGCTAAAAAGTGTGTGACCTGGGCCGGGCCAAGCACAGCTTTAATTCCAATCAAAACAAACGAAAACCTAGATACATTTTGGGAACTTAACATTTTCAATGTTAAGCCTAAAAACTTAGGAAGGCATGTTTAAGTAACTGAGGCTAGTGCTAAACGAGGAGCATAGACGCTCTTTTAACCAGTTTTTGTAAATTGGCGTTAATTAGTTTATTTTTTTTAGAAACGATGGATCCATCTCAAGGAAGGACCGCTAATATTTTAAAACTGGCAGTCGAAAAATATAAAGTATCTGAAGGCCGTACCATGTTATCTAATATTTTAGAAAATAAGGAAAACTTAGGTTCCAAATGTTCATCTTCTATCGCCACTGAATTAGAAGGCAGTGCCATTGCTAAAAATATCACAAAAAATAAGGAAACCTCAGATTTTGCAATTTCATCACCAAATCAAATTGTTATTAAAAATAATAGCATCAAAGAAACCTTGAGTTTTTTAAGTTCATATCCTTTAATAAATCAGCTTCAAAGTACAAAAGAAAATAATTCTCATTTTCCAAATCAACAATCTACTGCGACCGACCGCGTTGTTCAGCCAGAAGATAGTTTTAATATTTGCAATGTTTCGTGTAGTTTTGAGCGCCCTACTCTCCTACGTTTTAAAACACTTATTAAAAAAAGTTATTACGTCTCACCTAAGCACAGTGGTGAAAGCGACATAGACGATTCAGATGCCGATCCACACTACAGTAAGAGTTCTAGCAGTTCCTCTGACAGAGAATTGGAACTAGTTCAGGATGAAAATTTAGTAGATGAAGAAGAGAAAAAGAGCAAGAAAAGAAAAGCAAACCCTGACAAATGGAATGTTAAGAAAACTAAATATCTAAGGAATTGTGGAAAGGCTTATGGATCTTCTTCAAAAACTAAAAAAGAATTTTCAGCAAGAAGATTACGCCCTCCTTGTGGAGATAAGTGCAGATTGAAGTGCAGCGCAAAAATAGATGAGGCAGCCAGAAAAAACATTTTTTCTAGTTACTGGAAACTTGGAGATGTACAACGGCAGAGAGAATTTATCATTTCGCACGCCGAAACTAATAATCCAAGATATAGGTACTCAAGTACGCAAGATTATCGAAGCATGAACTCGGCTTTCTATTTTACCATCAACAATAATCGTATTAGAGTATGCAAGGCATTTTTTAAAGCGACACTGGATGTAAATAATCGACCCATTAGAACAGCTTTAATAAAGAAAACTGAGAGTGGCTTCTTGGACAATGATAAAAGGGGAAGACATGGAAACCAACCTAAGGTTGATCCGGAAATAAAAGAAATTTTTTTTAAGTCAATAAATATTGTTATGAACACATTTTTTTTATTTAACAGTTAGGTACCTACTGTTAAAAATATAGGTATCTAGTTTGGCTATGTAATACGGTTTAGTTTTTCCTGTACGTTAAATATCAATATAACTATTTTTATTTTTGAGTTTGCTACTTTTGTTTAGTATAAATAATGTATTATTAATATTTTATTTAGAGCATCTGTTGGCAATGACAATGCCGCAACTCAAAAAGTCTTGTGTTTAAAAGCCAAACTAAAACTTCAAAACTGTCACTTTTTAATAAAAATACGTTAAAAGTGACACAACTCAAAATAATTCAACATAAATCAGAATAAAAATCATGCAAACCGTCACAACTCAAAAGGGGCGTTTTTCAAGGATAATTAAATGGATTATATATAAAATTCAAGTAATTTTACCATCTCCACACTGCTATGTATCTGTTTTATTTGTTGAATCGATTTGAAAGTCTGTTAATATTCGAATATTGGTTTTTTGCTATTTCTGAAAATCTATGTTTTTTAAGTTGTGTCACTTTTGAAGCAAGGGTGCGATTAGATCATACAATACTTTATTTCATTTTGTCCAGTAAATCAACTTACCATGTACTCATTTGCGGCCAGTAAGTGGAACATTACAGTGTCAGGTACTGTAATGTATTGCCTAGCAACCATCTTTTGTTTTTAGAAATAATGACTTTTTACTTTGGATTTTTGACAAGTTGTCAGTTAAAATTATAGAAAACAAAATGTTCAAGTACACATATTGTACCAATTACCAGCTTTAGTAAATGAAAAATGTTACGCAACTACAGCATAGGCTCTCATTTACAATTTTTTAAATAGTTTACTTAACTAAAAATAGTAATTTTTATTTTGTTTTCAATATATATCTATCGATACCACATAACTTTGTGTAGATGCTTTAACTTGTAAAAGCTTTAACTTTAGTAAATGAAAAATATTACGCAACTACAGAATAGACTCTCTTTTACAATTTTTTAAATATTTTGCTTAACTAAAGTTAGTAATTTTTATTGTATTTAAACTATATTTATATTCTTTACTCAAATATTATAATTTTATCTATCTGACAGTGACAAGCAACAAGCATTATATTTTAAAATTTGTAATAAACATTTCAATTAAATCTTTTTAAAAAGGATTATAATGACAAAATGAAATAAAATATCATACGATACACATCCGTTAGGTGTTATTACAGTACTCGTTTATATTTCAGACTCGGCTCCTACGTCGCCTCGTCCGTAAACCAACTCGTACTGTAATAAGTCACCTACCGGCCTTGTAACGTAAAATACTATTACTGATTCCTAGTCATCTACTAGCAAATACAGAACGTAATATATTAAATATATCTCTTTATAATAAACTTGGCAATACTGTAAAACTTTTAAACTATCTTCAATTTAGACTGACAACAGGGCCGCCGGCAGGGAGGGTCAGGGGGGGTCCGTTGACCCCCCCTGGAATTTGACCATTGAAAGATCTTTTAGCACACCGCGACGTGTTAAAACATGGCTACGATCAAGCATATCGGAAGACCGATTGTCTGGGTTATGCTTATTAAGTGTACATAGGCAAAACGTACTTAAGAATAAAGATAATTTTATAATAAAAGTTATAGATAAGTTTGGTCAAGACCGAAGAACGTTACAGTTTTTGTTTAGCGAATAACTTTTTGTATATAAATATGATTTGTGTTATTTTTTGTTGTGTTTTCATTTTAATATTAGGTAATTTCTTGACAAAATTAGGGCGTGGCACCCAAAAAATTTTCGCCTACGGCGCATTGCCAGCGGCGCTTTTCCCATTTTTGTGACATATTTATCATGACCCCCTCTACATTTTTTTCTAGCGGCGGCCCTGACTGACAATAAAAAAAATGCTATTGCAAAGTTCCTTTTATTCTGTGAATGAATATATGGAGGCACCATCCTTGATAATATGATCTTTTCTACAGATTTAAACAAAATATAAATAATAGATAGTGTTTTTTTGTTGTTGTATAAACCATTTAAATATGTACATTGTTTGTATATTTAATCTGTTGTTTGTTTTTTATTTTCTGTTACTTTTTACTATTCTCTTTCTGACCTAGCACCAAACTTATTTTGTGTATGTCATGTTGTCAAATAACGCATATCTATCTATCTATCTATTGCAGAGCCCTGTATATCGAACCACAATATTACTAATATACAGAGGCTGTGACTTTATCTTGTAAGTAATATTTTTATTTATAACCATGGAAATACAATGAAAATTATCATCTGTTTCTTAAGTTACTCTGAATACCATGTCTTGTAATTTTTGCACCCATCTGTATATTCTTAAATTTTATTAACTTCGTTACAATTTTTGGTTCTTTTAATACTGACTTGCATAGATATTTGTATTTTAATAGGTTTTTAAAAGTTTATAACAATTCTGGTAAAAACAATGACATCTCTCAATTCTTGGAAAATTTGAGGTGATTCACACTGACGCCAAGTAGGTAGATAAGACTTTACTTCCTCTATTTCCCCACATAACTTTGTCTTATTATACAGCTAAATAAGAACTATCTACTTTGGAAAATGTATTGTAAAGGAAATAGTCATTCTAATTGAAAGCTAACCTAATATTCTTAATATTTTTTTATATGAGTTCTATTATTCAATCTTACTTTTGTGCTGTTAATAGCCAGTGTTTGTTATGTTCCTACTAAAAGAGTATATTATAATACATTGTGAACACAAAAGTAAACTTAACATGTTTTATTGTCTTATTGATTCTAAGAGCCCTCATGATAACGGTGATAGTACACCGTTATCCGCGCTTAAACCACGATACAAAAAACTAAAGATATACCCGAGTCAAGATAGTTTAAATTTTGCAACGTGATCATGCCAAGACATATTACCTCCCAGATTGACCCCCAGCAAATTAATAGACGGTGCCAGGTGAATTGCGTGTCCTGCCATGACTATATCCGGTTCTGCAATGTTAACCTTTTTGGAGAAGACTGCTGCCTGGGTTTTCTTAGCATTAAATTCGACTTGGTTGCTGTCACCCCAAGCCAAAATTTCTTCCAGGTCTTTGTTAAGGCGCAATTCTTCATGCTGCCTGCGAAGATGTGCGTCGGCAGCGGATGTTTGGGGAGTCAAGGTAAAAGATGAGACAAGTGTGCTGTCATCAGCAAAGCTATAAATTGGATTTGGGTTTTCACTAGAAGGTCGTTAATATACAGTAAAAAGAGGGTAGGCGACAATATGGACCCTTGAGCAACACCGGCATTGATGGTGAAGGTGTCTGAGAGAAACCCGTCAATCGCCACTTGCAGAGAACGGTTCTTAAGGAAGCTGATTAACCATAAACAGAATCCATTAGGCATACCGTAGGATCGCAATTTACTTAGAAGCCCATCGTGCCAAACACGATCAAAAGCCCTAGAGATGTCCAGTGCAACAGCCCGGGATTCTCCATGATGTTCGATGGTGTTGCTCCAAAGATGGGTGACATATGCCAGCAGGTCACCTGTTGATCTGGACTTACGAAAACCGTATTGATGGTCGCTGATAATGTTAAGCCCTTCCAGATACTTTAGGAGTTGTTGGTTAATAGCTTTCTCCATTACTTTTGAAATTACTGAAAGCAATGCGACGGGTCGGTAGTTGCTTGGCAGGGTCTTTTTACCTTTCTTTGGAATGGGCTGGGCACGCGCCGACTTCCAGCAGGATGGAAATATTCCTTTTTTGTAGGATAAGTTGAAAAGTCTACAAAATACTGCTGTAAGTTCATCGGCGCATGTCTTGAGAACAATGATAGGAATTTCGTCTGGACCAGAAGCTTTATTGACGTCGAGTCCTTTAAGAATCCGTTTAACAAGACGCTGACGGAACACGATTTCAGACATTTGCGATTGAACTGAGGGAATGTTGGGTGGTGGTTTTCCCTGAAAGTCTACAGTGGAATGCGAGGAAAACAGTTCAGCAAGTAGGTTTGCTTTATCCCCGGCTGTGGTTGCTATTGTGCCTTCGGAACGTGTTAGAGGTGGAATAGTTGACTTTGTAAAGTTTTGGCTGATGGCCTTAGCGACTGACCAAAAGGACCTTGATCCATTAGGACTGGCAAGAAGTTTGTTTTTGATTCTCTCGTTATGAGCTTCTTTGCTTTGGTCTATCATTTGCTTACATTGGTTTCGGGTGGTAACAAAGATGACGCGATTTTCAGGAGTAGGGTTTTTACGCCACTGTCGGTAAACCAGGTTTTTAGATCTGACAGCACGCTCGCAATTCTTGCTAAACCAGGGCTTGCCGTTAGAAGGGCGCTTTTTGGAGAAAGGAATAAAGGCCTCCATGCTAGTTAGAATGACGTCGGAGACCTCCTTTGCACAGACAGATGGATCATCCGAAGAAAAGCATACGCTTAGCCAGGGAAAGTTGCGAAAATGGTCCTTTAGGTCTTCCCACTTAGCTGATGTATAGTGCCAAATCTTACGGGGTTTAGGAGGTTGTTCAGAACTAATTGGCAGCTCGCTTAGAGTTGAAATAAGTTTGTGATCGGAAGATCCCAATGGTGGTTGTACGGTGACCGTATATAGGTCTGGATTTGAAGTTAAAAAGAGATCTAAAAGACTAGCAAAATCCCCAGCTCGGTCTGGAACCCGCGTTGGTTCTTCTACGAGTTGAGTTAGACCAGAACTGATCGCAAAAGATTCGGCCTCGCGGCCTTGCTCATCGTTGGTGTTTAAGTATTTAAGCCAGTTGACATTGTGAACGTTAAAGTCGCCAAAGATAGCCACTTCGGCATTCGGATGATTGGTTTGCAAGAAGTCGATTGTGTTGGCTAGTGATGAGAAGAGGGCCCTGTAATGCATGTCGCTTGGAGGACGGTAAAGGCAGCATATAAACTTAGTGATTTTTTGTGAAGATATTTTAAACCACATTACATCAAAGTCTTTCGGTTCCAGTATTTCCTCCCTTTGGCAGCAAAGATCATCTCGAATGAACAGACAGACCCCAAAGTTGCGTCTAAAACGGAAGTGAAAATCATATCCAGGATATAAATAGCTGACGGTGTTCGTTGACGCTCTGACTTTTGTCTCGGTCAGTGCAAGCACATGAGGCTTGGAAGATTGTAAGTGCTGGTGGACTGAATTGATGTTAGTGTTAAGCCCTCTAATATTGCAGAAATCAATTTTAAAGTTGTTACTTTTGGGTCTGTTAGCAACTGCAGGCGCCACACCATTTCCTCGTTGAGTGTTGTTGGAGGAACCCAGTAAATTGTCGGAAATGGTGGATAATTCATTAGTTTCGCTTGATGAAGCCACAGGACCAGCCCCCACCCGGAGATCCGATCGGGGGGCGAGTTTACCTCCGGAATATTTTGATCTTGGAGCTTCCATCATGCTTCTTTTATACTGCCCCACCCTGGAAACCGGAAACATCAGCACAGCGACGAAACGTTAACTCAAAGAGCAACTTCACGCCGCGTAAACTGATGCAATGGTATCTCACCGGGCGATGCCGGGTGGGCCAGCATCTTCCATTTATAAAAAATATACTAAAAGTCCCGGAGAATTCTTCTTCCGCAACCCCCTTTTTTCGCCCCCCTAACCCCTCCTTTTAATATTTTGGTGATTTTTTCAAAAAATATCCACTTTAAGAAAAAATGTCAAGTAAGCATTTTTGAAGTTGATGTAAGGTGACTAGTTGGTTCGACGAGTGAGAGGCATAGAGATGCGTATTAAATGTATATTTAATCTATTCTATATTACAAAATCAGTTGTAGTTCTATATACAGGATGTGTCAGTAAGGTGTCTGTCTTAGATAACGCCTATCAAAGATAGGGAAAAAAGTGTAATACAAAAGTTAAAGGGTTTTTTAGGATACATAATCTAAAAATATTTTCTAATCTACATTGTGGTCCTAAAAAGTGGTACTGAATAATAAAAAAGAAAATTAAATGGGACACCCAGTATTATTTTCTAGAATATGATTCACTGGAATAAGGACTTTTCAATCCCTTTTGAAATTTTTAAAGTGAAATGCAACGTTGCCAAGTAATTAATTTTTTTCCGAAATTTTAGTAATATTAAGGGTATCGTTAAAAAATCATATCAACCTGTAGATTAACCCTAGGCAAATATAATTTGTAAGTACTTTAAGGTACGATATATTAATCTATAATAATGTTTTTTAAATCTCATTCATTACAGGTTGGACAACTCGATAGTTTTAAAAATGCTTTATTTCAATTTTTTTAAATGGGACCCCCTAATTTTTTTAAGCAAAAGAATTTATCTTTCGAAAACCTTACTTTTTTGTTAAACATGTCATATATCTAAATATCATAGTTTTTGAAATATTTTAGGATTTGTCTTAAATCAGGATAAAAAAGGAAAGTTTTAATTAAACTATTTAGTCAAGATTGCTTTGGAACAAAACATAAATAATTTTCTTTATCACAGCTGTCATTGCAAAATTTCTCCGCTAACATTTTGTGCTTTATTACTGTTCCTGAACTAACTTCATCATAACTCATATTTTTCTATTTCGATAAAGTTAGTTCGGGAAACTAAACTTTAAACAGAAATAAAGAACAAAATAATTTTGCAATGATAGCTGTTACAAAGAAAATTATTTATTTTTTGTTCCAAAGCAATCTTGACTAAATAGTTTAATTAAAACTTTCCTTTTTTATCCTGATTTAAGACAAATCCTAAAATATTTCAAAAACTATGATATTTAGATATATGACATGTTTAACAAAAAAGTAAGGTTTTCGAAAGATAAATTCTTTTGCGTAAAAAAATTAGGGGGGCCCCATTTAAAAAAATTGAAATAAAGCATTTTTAAAACTATCGAGTTGTCCAACCTGTAATGAATGAGATTTAAAAAACATTATTATAGATTAATTATCGTACCTTAAAGTACTTACAAATTAAATTTGCCTAGGGTTAATCTACAGGTTGATATGATTTTTTAACGATACCCTTAAAATTACTAAAATTTCAGAAAAACAATAAATTATTGGCAACGTTGCATTTCACTTTAAAAATTTCAATAGGGTTGCAAAGTCCTTATTCCATTGAATCATATTCTAGAAAATAATACTGGGTGTCCCATTTAATTTTCTTTTTTATTATTCAGTACCACTTTTTAGGACCACCCTATAGATTAGAAAATATTTTAGATTATGTATCCTAAAAAACCCTTTAACTTTTGTATTACACTTTTTTCCCTATCTTTGATAGTTTAGGTGCTATCTAAGACAGACACCGTACTGACACACCCTGTATACTAAACTTAACCTTAAACTCTTAACTTAACCTATGATTAAATAAATGTTATTATTTATAGTTAGTATAAAATAATATACCTCACCTTTGGTAGAGGGTTATACCCTCGACAATATCCTTGTTATTGATACCAAGGTTCGGGAATGATTATAACAATAACATTAGAAATATAACTAAAATAGGTAAAATAAGATAAAGCCTTATTTTTACCCTACACTGACAAAATTTCCTTTCCAGCGACGTATTGGAAGTGAATATAGTACCACGTGGTACACACCAGTGGTGTATCAAAAGAAAGTCCGCCCCGAGATTAACTGCAATTTTTTGAAGGACAAGTTGATAGTAATTTATGTTACAAGACCGGAAAGAAGTGTTTTTCAGGTCGAGACAATCATTTCCAAGGCGAGCCGTAGGCGAGTCCTGGAATCTTGGGGAGACCTGAAAAACACAAATTTCCGGTTGCGTGACGTACAATATTTTTTTTAAGACCGACACTTTTATATAATACATTTTTGAATTCTTTATATTTTATTTCATTTTATATAAAAAATTGATTAACATTACTAACACCAGATAAAAGAATAAAAATACTGGAAACAACTGCATAAACTGGAAAATACGTTATTTTTGAATATTTATGTTAAATGTAGAATTGTGAACGTTAAATATTTGGAGGGAAGATGTGTCTGAAATGGTGGGAATTGTTATATTTTTTGTAGTGGTAGTGGTAACAAAATTAGTTTTCTGTATATTATCTTTGGAACATCCCGATTGGATTTTGTTTGCTATATCAATTTTGTTTTTTACTGAATTTTCTAGGTAGCCTTCTGCTACAGTGGAAGATTTCCATCCACCATGCCTTTTTAAATTTATAATGTCACCTCCTCCATCTACTAGTAGGGTTGCTGAACTTCGACGAAAGCATTGGCCGGTATATTCGCCTGGATTGTCTAATTTAAGATAAGAAGCGATTGTGCTAGGGGCTTTTTCCACAGAATGCAATCCTACTACTTGGGTTGAACACTTCCCATCTTTGAAAAAAACGAATAGCCGTTTATGGTTAGTATGCGGTGGTCTCAATTGCAAATAATTCCTATAAAGTTGCAAATCTCTTTCGGAATTTAGAATGAACGTCCTGGTGGTATTTGTCTTGGTTATGGGTATTTTAACTATCAACATTGTTTCCTTATCTTCGATATCATCGATTGCCATATTAACGAGTTCCTCGCGGCGACATGCACCTGCCGAACCCATAATTAAAAGCGCCTAAAATAGAATTAAAATTTATTGTAAATTGTAACCAGTTTTTACTTGTTTTTTATTTTAACTTACCTTAAGCAGAAGATATTCGCTATTGGGAGCATTGTTCAGAAACGTTTCAATTTGTTCTCTTGACAGAATTTTAGATTTCTTCGGTTTATGACCAACAGACTTCTTTTTAATGAACGCTATCAGTTTAAAAAAATTATTAATGTTCACATTATCTTTTATGGCCAAAGTAGATTTTAGCATTGAATATAAGCTCCATAATGTTGAAGAAGCCAGTTTTTGGGACTTTTCAGCAAAATATGCCAAAAGGACTTCTTCTTTTACATTTTTCACTTTTTTTTCGCGACACCAATTTTTAAATGCATCGTATGACTTCTCGTAACGGGCTTTTGATTTTACTGGCAATATATCATAAGTCGCTTTCCTTGCTGCTTCCAAAATTTCTTCTGGAATCTCATTTTCCGTGTCCGATAACTCAAAATCTAAATTCATAATATTTTTAAATTTGCGCACTCGCGAAACAAGTTTGACATAAACAACAAATTCATCAAACGAACTGTCACTTAACAATACATTCGAAATTTTGTTACCTTAGTAACGAAATCAAAGTAGATTCCATTATCAAAGAGCGATTGGAAAATTGACATAAGGGACTTGCAAAGGATTTTTCCGGTCCCTAACGTCAATTTTCCGGTCCCGAGACCGGCAAAACGTTATTTTCTGGACGAAAAATTGTCCAGAAAGTGTATATTTTCTGGTCGGTCTTAAAAAAAATTACTTTAATGCTCGAAAATTTTAACCAAAAACTATAAGCTTGGCGAAAAATATCGTTACCTATTTTTTTATAGGTGATAAAATTGCAAATCCATTGATGTATTTAACAACCCCCCAGAACCAAAAATATTGAAACCGGTGTTTAATTTATTTTTTATTTAGTTTCAAAACAACATTTTAAACATCTTTCTCAACAGTAGAATCTTCTGTAACGGTTTCCACACTATTATGCATGTTTTGCCATTGCAAGGGAAACAAAATGTGCTACACTTTTGGCCTGATTGTCTACATGAGCATCTACCAGCACAATTAGTTTTGCAGTGGCAATAAACCAGAGAGAGAAGTGATTCGGGTGCGGGAGGTAGCACAGTTTTGACAGGCAACAACGGTAACCGGTTTCCCAGCCACTCTTGTACCTTAAAAAACAATAGAAATATAAAGACACAAATTAATTTTTATTTATTTGTTGCTCACCTGCAGGTATACTCTCAGCGAATGTTGAGCACAGGCTGCTTTTGTTGGCGGCAAAGTGGATAGCTCTAGGAGTGCAGAACGTGATTGTCTGGCTATTGCTTTATTATAAAGATGATGGCGAAGGTCATTAATAGCTCCAAATTTTAGGCCATCCGGATAAAGAGATCTGACAAACTCCTCCCCACACCGAATCACATTTTCTTGTAATTGATTAGGTACATTAAATATCTCGCAAACTTTATTCCTTAAATTACGATTTTTCTGTAACTGCATGTATACAATTTTTTTCCCTTGTCTGTATAAGGCAGATGTTTTATCGCAGTCGGACACTACATGAGCAAAGAGAATAACTTCTTTCATATCTTCTATTGCAGTTTGTGCAGTAGACCAACTTTTAATGATTGTTTAGATAAAAATGTGTTTCTTCTAAAAAAATTAGGCTTAGATCAAAAAAACTGAGAATAAATAGCTAAAAGTATATTTTTTAAAAGTAACCTTTCATTTGATACGCCACTGGTGGGGGCCATGTGCTACTTAAGTGGACGCCGTAGCTACCCGCTTTAACAGATTTCATGCTGATACCTTCACGAAAGCCAGCGGCCGGCTGACGTGGAAAGGCATCGCGGATGGCCGGCAATTTACGGGAGCCAGTGGCGTAACTACCAATAATTTATTACCAACTTCTAAAAAGAAAGATTACTCAAATCGATTGGCATTCTTGATTATCTATTTATGGTAACGTACAAACGTTTGCTGCGAGTGAAAAATTGAATAAATGGCTGACGGATAAATAATTTCTTCTAAAAAAATATATATTTGGCTTCATAATTGTCGCTTCTAATTGGTAAAAATTAAATGGTAAGTTATAGTGGTTTCATAGGATTTTATGTCAATTTGGGAACTTTTGGAATTAAACACTTTTGATTCCTCATTGCCTTGAAAAATATAGGAAATATGTAATCGAGAAATTATTTTATTTGTTTTTACCCTCGCAGCTAAATATATATAAATAAAATGGAACAACTTTAAAAAGTTGTCTACAAATAATTAAATAAAAAATTAATATAACTAACAGGTAAGTACCTACTCCTGGAAAAGTCGATGCTTTAAAAAAAAGTGTAAAACTATGCAAAAATAGTTAGAAACTCGCGATATGCACAAAATGGGCTTTATCAAT
Source organism: Polydrusus cervinus (assembly GCA_935413205.1). Lineage (NCBI taxonomy): Eukaryota > Metazoa > Arthropoda > Insecta > Coleoptera > Curculionidae > Polydrusus > Polydrusus cervinus. The sequence goes on along the minus strand of OW284511.1, from coordinate 73,183,612 downwards.
AAATTTTCATTTTGACCCTATCGTATAGAGAACGAAAAAATAAAATTTTCTACCTTACAGTTTTAAAAATATTTAATTATTTACGGAGAAAATAATTAAACAAAGTGCGCTATCTAAAAAAAACACGCAGAAGAAAGTACAAACGTCACAACAAAACCGGCAAATGGGCAACTCGGGACAGCCTTCATTCAGATAACAAATAAGAAATCTTCAATGTTTCACGTTCTGACATGTTGTGAAATTGTAAACTAAAAAACATCAATGATTTATCATTTCCGCTTATTTAAATAGAGATTTTTAAAAAATTTTTAACAGTCGCCATTTTGAAATAGCTTAACAGAATCGCGCCAAAATTTATAAGCATACGGTACGATATATTAGCTTTCAAATGATGTATCACAAGCTGTATGTTTCCATTTAAAAAAAAGATCGATGTCGTCATATCTTTGACAAATGTCTATAAAAAAAACAAACCAATAACGTCAAAATGTGAGCATATGAAACTAAGTTGACGTGTCCGAGCGTTTTTCCTAAAAGTTACAGGAGAAGGCTATATTAATTTTATTCCGGACTTCTGGGAAGCCCTGTATATAGTACTTCCAGTTTGAACAGAAATAAAATGGTGTGTCTACTATACAGGGTCCTGCACCTCACCTCCTGTCTTCTATAGGTCACTTATTCATTAAGTTAGGAGTTTGATATTTTGCAAACCTTACCTGTATCCTAGGGCGCATTTTAGGAAAATATTTTTGTATATACAGGGTGTTCCAAAAACGTGTGACGTCATAAGGATCTATTTTTTTAGATTACATGCTAAATATATTCTTACTTACTTGAATTCCTCTTATAGTTGCCTACATATCCCCAAAATTTTAATGAAATCGTTTCAGTATTATAGGCGAAAAAAAAAACTAAAAAAAATCCGTTTTGCACCACTGGTTTTAAAAATTAATAAAAAATAAAAATAATGCATCGTTAATAAAATTGTACAAAGGTACTTAATAAATAAGGTCAAACAGTCTCGAGTTACATGCACAGAATCCCACGGAAACCGCGGATTCAGCAGATTCCCAGGCTCATCTTTCCAAGAAGTTCTTATCTGTGTTTCAAGCCAAATATCACTTTTATTGTAAACTAAAATCATTCTCTGACTATATTCTGTGGTACACAGTCCATTTTTTATAACTTGTAATTCATTTTTAAATAAATTGTTTTTTTAAAAACAAGTTTGGGTGTTCGTGTTATTTAAGTGGCGCAGTCGGTAGGATTGGTACGGTGGTGTTTTTCCCAAATTTTTGAAGAATTCCGACCACTTTGCGGTTTCAACCCTTAAGTGCTGATCCGAAAGAACCAACATCGAACGACCCAGGACAAGTATTGACCAGGCCAGAGGATCGGGAAAGGACAAGGCTCTGAACGAAGACTTCGGAAAAAGTAAGTGCCATTTCCTTTTCACCCCCGTCAAACCCTTCGATTAGGACTTTGATAGGGATAGTTATAGGGCAGTGTATAGCACACAGTTTTTTCAGTCTATTGTAGACAAATTAGTTTTAGATTTTTTCAGTCTATTGTAGACAAATTAGTTTTAGATTTTTTCAGTCTATGGAAGACAAATTAGGGTAAGATTTTTGCAGTCTATTGTAGACACGTAAGTTAAGATTTTGAAAAATACCTTCTCGCAGAGAAAAAAAGGAACTTTCATTTTTGCAGTCTATTGCAGACAAGTAGGTTAAGATTTTTGAAATAATATATATTTGTACACTTCTCGCAGAGAAAGTAAAGAAAAAAGTAATTTTCTTTTATTAAAGAAATATTGTTTATTCCAGTATTGTTTTAAATAGTAAATTATTCTGTTAATTTACTGAAGTAATTAAATTTAAGAAAATGGCTACAAAAGAGGCTCCAAGTGTAGTCAAAACTGTCAATTGGGATTTATTTAAATCCAAAATAGAAAATATTAAACCATTTAATGGGGACAGTAACTTTTTAGCTAGATTTGTCAAAAGATGTGACGACCTTGTTACTAAATATAAAACTTTTAATGACGATGATCTAAATCAACACGTATTTGAATGTATTCAAGAGAAATTAATTGATAAAGCCGAATACATGGTTGGCAGACGTGTCGAATTAGATGATTGGGATAAATTAAAACCTGCATTATTCCAATGTTTTTCTGATAGAAGAGATATTGATTGCTTGGTACAAGAATTGACGCGTACCAGACCTTATAAAAATGAACACCCTGTAGATTTTGGTAACAGATTGCAAATTTTGCGTAGTAACGTTATCCAACGTATTAGTAATGATACTACCTTATCTGACGAACAACGTAATTGCCAAATTGTTCATTATGAAAAAACAGCATTAAATACCTTTATAGGCGGTTGTACGGGAACTTTACGTAATAACATGTACATTAAAAAACCAACATCTTTAGAAGATGCAATGGCTTATATTAAAGAATATGAAAATTTCGAGAAATTATACGGAAATATTCCAGAAAGACCAAATCAAAAAATAAATTTACCACAAATGCATAAACCAAACAACTATCAAAATTCGCAATACTCTCCTAATTTTGTTCCAAATCAATATCAAAACACGCCAGTTCAAAGACCCCAGTTCTTCCAAAACTTTCCCAACCAACAATATTACCCAAGACCAATGTGGCCTAGCCAACCAATTAACTTACAACCTAGACCAGAACAATCACGAAAATACCCGACAAACAGACAAGTATTTGGACCCCCGCAAAATGTGTTTAGACCCAACCAAATATCCCAAAATCAGATGCCAAAACCAACCCCTATGTCGACAACTTCGCGAAACCCTTCCGTAGCTACAAATAGAAATCAAAATCAAAATTCCCAAAACCAAAATTTCCAAAATCAAAATTTCCAAAATCAAAATTTTCAAAATCAAAATTTTCAAAACCAAAATTTCCAAAATCAAAATTTTAGATACCCACAGTATCAAAAACCTCATTTGGTTTTCGAGGAGCTTTTTTCAAACGAAATCGGCGACAACACAGAACAAGATGTAGCGACGCCGTTTACCGACTCTTATTATCAGTACGACCCAAACATGCCGTACTATAATGAAAACGAAATTATCAAAAATGACCAATCGGAATTTACCGACAAAAATCATGACGAAGATGAACAACATAGTTCTGAAAATTTTCAGGACACGGGCCCAGAAAACCCTCAAGCCTGACAGAAATTAATATTTCTTCCAATAATACACTACCATACGTAGCAATAAAAAAACCCAAAATTAAATTATTAATCGATACCGGTAGTTCGCGATCAATATTAAAACCATCAATAGTCGAAAAATTCTACCCGAATTGTATTTATAATTCAAACAATACAATCAAAACAGCCCTAGGGAGCCAAACCACGCAATTTCAAGCTATAATACCAGCATTCGCAGAATTTGGCAGTAGTCACGAAATAAATTTTATTTTATTTGATTTTCACGATTATTTTGATGGAATTTTAGGACTTTCAGATTTAATAAAAATGAATTTAAATATCGATCTAGTTAACAAAAAATTAGTCGGAAAAAACATTCAAATTCCGTTTCAGTACAGTGAACCTACCGAAGTTAATTTTTCTTTTTCAGTTAAACCCCATGAAAAAATTATAAAAAATATTCCTGTCAGTATATATAACGGTGAAATTTTAACAATACCTGGAAAAAATAATCAAGCCGCAGACGCGTTATCAAGATATCCAATCGATAATGATCTAAATGCACTAGAGACTCAATCAATAGACAATAACCCCGGAGACATAGACATCACAGTTGAGGACTACTTACAAAACGCAGATGTACTCCCAAATATTGATGAGTCAATCATCCAAGAAATACTTGACCCCCAATTTGAACAAACCCGAATTAAAATACTTTCGGACATTCAAATTGCACCCCCCGGTACACCCAAAGACCACAATATCACAGAGGACTCACAAACAGTACACACTTCTTTAGAAGAACCAATCCTTAATATACCTATATCGGAAAAATCTCTAAATACATTTAAAAATCAAATAATAATAACCGAAGGTGACATAGACAAAATTCAATGTAAGTTTAATAAAATATTTCAAAATACGCGATTGTATATATCTGTTTCCAGTAGAAACCCAACGCCCCATTTTGTACAAATTTTAAAAGAATATATAGAACCAAAACAAGTATACGCAGTATACTTTAGGAACCCAACACTGGCCCAAAACTTTGTTATCACGGTCCAAAACCTATTTAAAAATTCTTCTTTTAAACTAATTCAATGTACAAAATTTTTACAGGATGTTGAAACCCTAAACGACCAAAAAGAAAAACTAGAACTATACCATACCACTAAAACTTGTCACCGCGGGATAAATGAAATGAAAATTTCTCTTTGTGCTAAATTTTATTGGCCAAAAATGTCCGTCGACATAGAAAACTATGTTAATAATTGCGAGACATGTTTAAAAAATAAATACGACAGAGACCCCCCGGTAATAAAATTTAATTTGACACCCACTAGCTCAAAACCTTTCGAACATATTCATATTGATACTTTTAAAATTTCAAATGAAAGCTATTCAACTATAATAGATTCATTTTCAAGATACGGACAAGCCTATTCGTTAAAAAGTCTAACAGGACCCATGGTAATAGAAAACCTCCTAAATTTTATATCACACCATGGATTGCCACAAAAAATAACTGCTGACTCAGGCACTGAGTTCAAAAACAAAGAAATCGAAGATTTTTGTAAAATATATAAAATCGAACTACATTATACTACCCCCAAAAATAGTAATTCAAACTCCCCTGTTGAAAGATTCCACTCTACAATAATCGAACACTATCGGTGTCTAAAAGAGGAAACTAGTACTTTTACCCCCGAACAGCTGATCAAACGAGCTATACTCGGCTATAATAATTCTATACATAGCGTAACGAAATTTACACCTTTTGAAATAGTTAAAGGACATATAAACAGTACCGACCCATTCGATATTAATGATCAAATAATTATATCAAATTACGTACAGAAACATAAAGAAACTGCTAAAGAACTTTACAGAAAAATTCAAGAACGGAACGCGGAAACTAAAGAAAAAATTATATCAAAAAGAAACGAAAATCGCCGCGAACCACCCGATTTTGATAAAGAAAAAGTAGCTTACATTAAAACCAAAGCTCGAAATAAAGCCTTACCTAAATTTAAAAAGTCACCTATAAAAGGACAGAGTAATATTAAATTAATTACGCACAAAGGAACATACCATAAAAGTTTTGCTAGAAAACCAAAAATTAAACAAAAACCCTCTTTGCAGGTAAACAATGAAGCTAATACTTCTAACACTGCTTCCGGTCCTTCAGATACTTCCAGCCAACAGTGAACAGACAGACATACAATTAACAACAATAAAAAATCCCATTTTACCCATCCAACTTGGCAATGCAAAAATTATTTATAATAAACACACCTTTTTACACTATATAGATTTAAATCCAATAATAACGCAACTACAAAATATTGAAAAATACTTTTTAATAATAAAAGGCAATATTACAACAAAAAAACCCAATAACCCAATCTCTTATCAGGGCTTAGCGGAAAGTCTTCTCTTACGTACCGAATTTCTTATTCAAACTACACAAGAAAAACTCGAAAATCTCCACCCACACATACGCAATAGACGAGGTTTAATTAATATAATAGGTAAAACATATAAATGGCTTTTTGGCACGTTAGACGCTGACGATGGTAAACGTTACGACGAGGCGATCTTAAACTTAGCTCAAAACCAGAAAAATATAAAGAAAGAACTTAATTTACAAATATCCCTATCGAAAAATTTGATTGATAATTACAACAAAACGATATCGACTCTGAATAAAAATCAGAAAGAACTGGAATACAGCTTAAATATCTTTCAGGCAACAGTGCAAAATTATTTTAATAACCTTAATCATTATATAACATTTTAAGGCGTCTTATCTCAAATAAATCTAGATTGCCAAAATTTAATTACCTTTGTTGACAATCTAGAAGATGCAATAATGTTTGCTAAGCTAAATACACTCCACAATTCTATAATATCTAGTCATGAATTAGAACAGACGATAACCTATTTGAAAACGATATACAGCGAAAATCAAATTCCAAATTTCAAAAATATTTTATCATACTATCAAATTTTAAGCACTCAAGTCACATTTTCTAAAACAAAATTAATTTTTGCTATACATGTACCTATAATTAAACCTGGAACCTATACCTTTTCCCATTTATATCCCGTGATCCAAAAAGGCAAGGCATTTATCCCAAAATACCCTTATTTGGCACAAACTTTTAAAGAAGTCCAGTTCGAAGAAAGTACTTGTCCATCAGTAGAAGATACCTATTACTGCATGGAGAAATTCTACCCACCAGACAGTTGTACCCTTCAACTAATGGAAGGCACCTCCACCACTGGTTGCAAAATTTTAGAAATAAAAATGGCAGAATCAATCTTTGAACAAGTTACACCCGAAGAAATTCTTGTCCTACCATCACAAAAGGAAAGAATTTTTGCCCAATGTAAAAGCGATCAATATTTGGAAATCGAAAACCCAACATTGATCAAAATTCCGAATTCTTGCAGTATTCAAGCAAAATACAAGAAGTTTATCCATGACGTCAAATTACAGCAAGGAAAACCATTAATACTACCGACTGTTGAAATAGCCACTATGGACACAACAAAGTTGTACCGAACACCAAATTACACCGAAATAAATTTCGAAGAAATCTATCGACTAAAAGACCTGGCCAATCAACTATCGCCAATACAAGAAATCAATCAATCTATCGAGAGTCCAATCACATTCAGCCTATTGACGTTCGTTATACTGATCCTATTATTATGGATCATTTTCAAGAAGAAACAATATATTGTCAGATGGTTAAAGAAAAAATCCAATCAAGCCAGAAAAACCGAAGATATCGATGACTTTCAAAATCCATCCTCGATTTTGTCAGCTTAAGAAGGGAGGAGTTACATGCACAGAATCCCACGGAAACCGCGGATTCAGCAGATTCCCAGGCTCATCTTTCCAAGAAGTTCTTATCTGTGTTTCAAGCCAAATATCACTTTTATTGTAAACTAAAATCATTCTCTGACTATATTCTGTGGTACACAGTCCATTTTTTATAACTTGTAATTCATTTTTAAATAAATTGTTTTTTTAAAAACAAGTTTGGGTGTTCGTGTTATTTAAGTCTCGTTAACCAAGTTTGATTAATACGAATTGTACAGGGTGTCCAAAGTTTAGTCTCAAACTTTGCAAACTTTAAATCAATTTATTTTTCTTATTTCAAATTGTAACCCCTGTATATTGTCATTCGATGCAGAATTAAAAATTAAACATTTGTTCTAATTACAACCCTATCGCAATTTCCAAAGCATCAAAACTTATTTGCAGAAAACTCCTTTTATCAACTATTCCACCAGTCATTATCATAAATAAATATCGAAGGTGACTTTGAAAAACAATTTATTGGAATTAACGTTTACTAAGTCGACAAAAAATAATTATTTTCGCATGCTTCTAATATGAAAATCATATCTACGCGCTCTTCTTGGTTGTATTCCATCATAAAAAATAATATAGATTAAATAATCTAACAATATTTGAAACTAAAGTCAAAATGGGCTTTTGTCGTTTTAATAAACTTTTATACCAATAAATTGTTTTTCAAAGCCACCTTCCATATTTATTTATAATAATGACTGGTGGAATAGTTGATAAAATGAGTTTTCTGCAAATAAGTCTTGATGCCTCAGAAATTGCGATAGGGTTGTAATTAAAACAAATATTTGATTTTTAATTCTGCATCAAATGACATAATAATATACAGGGGTTCCAATTTGAAATAAGAAAAATAAATTGATTTAAAGTTTGCAAAGTTTGACACTAAATTTTGGACACCCTGTACAATTCGTATTAATAAAACTTGGTTAACGAGTCTGTTCGACCTTATTTATTAAGTGCCTATGTATAATTTTATTAACGAGGCATTATTTTTATTTTTTATTAATTTTTAAAACCAGTGGTGCAAAACTAATATTTAATAGTTTTTTTTTTCGTCTATAATACTGAACCGATTTTATTAAAATTTTAGGGAATGAAGGCTTTTTAAATTAAATTTAAATAAGTAAAAATATTTATGACATGTAATTTAAAAAAATAGATCCTAATGACGTCACACTTTTTTGGAACACCCTGTATAAATAAAAATATTATCCTGAAATGCGCCCTGGAATACAGGTAAAGTCTGCAAAATATTAAAATTCTAACTTAACTAATAAGTGAGCTATAGAAGACGGGAGGTGAGACGCAGGACCCTGTATACTATAATGACAAATAATAAAATCATAAAAAAAACAAATGAAAAAAAAATGTTGTCGCCAAAATGTAGATCATACAAAATCTCAATCGACGTGTTTTTCCATTTAAAAAAAAATATATTTTCCTAATCTAGCGAATTTGTTCCGGTTATAATCCTCACTCTGTACAACAAACCCGTACAACATAATTTCAACAGAAAATCAAATCCGCCCTCATTAACAATAAACTGGTTCGCACGACGAAATAAATATAATTCTTTTACTCTAATAATAGAATATTAAAGTCCAATCGTCCACATAAAGAGACATAAATAACTATGAGTCAATTATCTATACAATTCATTTGGTGCATTGTACAGATTCTTGGTATCACCGACCGGCAAGGCAAGGCGGTTTGCGTCTCCATAAGTTCGCCACTGATATTGTAAGAAAGAGAGCATCGGTGGGCGACTGCGATGGATTATAAATAAGCTAAGAAATAGACTAAAAATCGAATTTTCGTTTAAAAAAAAACAGTAATCGTTTTAAAAAAAATGTTTTTATAAAAGTTGTCTAAAATTAGTTACAGAATATTGGAAAGTCCATATGGTGTTGCTAAATTAAAAAATAAATGATTTAAATATACATAATACATATATGACAAACCAAAAGGACTTTCCAATATTCTTTGCTAAATTTCAAAAAACTTTTATATACAACATTTTTTTCTTAATCGATTAATAAACCCTTGAAAAGAAAACTCGTTTTAGAGGTGTACGGAGTCCTCTTAATATAGATTGCGATATGTCATTGGAAGGGGAATTTTATCAGCTCCAAAAATGCTTACTTGACATTTTTCCGTAAAGTTAATAGTTTTCAACAATATTACCAAAATATTAATTAAAAAAGGGGGGGATGGGGGGTGAAAAAAGGGGGTTGCGGAAGGAGAATTTTACGGGACTTTTAGTATATTGCAATTTAGCCCTCATGCATGATCTCTACCAAAAATCAGCTTTATATTATTTTTGTCTAGGTCAAATGCTATCGTGACTCGGGTAATACTGGGACATTATGTGTGAGTAAAATTTGTATTTCCAACCATTTCAACCTATATTCTGTAATCCGTAACTTTATTTTAGAGTAAATGTTATAGTAGCCTTAAAACTGGTGCCGAAAGTGGATGGGACTTCTCACTACGATGGATATTTGATGAAAGAGGAGGCTACAATGGAGATTTAAAAAATATTGACACTAAGCGAGTATTACCTGTAGATTTAAACGCTATGCTATGTCAAGCATTTAAGTTACTCTCGGAGTTTTATGGTAAAGTTGGAAATGAAGAAAAAAAGGAAATTTGGGCCAAAGTTGCAAATGAATGGCTTTATAACATAGAAACGATTTTATATGATAGAGAACAAGGAATTTGGCTCGATTTCGATTCTAAATTAAAAATAAAAAGGCCGTATTTCTTCGTCAGTAATTTTGCTCCTCTTTGGACACAGTGTTATAATCTTAACGACAAACAAAAATATGGGAGGGAAGCTGCCGAGTACATGATAAACACAAATGCTATGCAATACCTAGGAGGAACTCCTACATCTCTTAACCAGACTGGAGAACAATGGGATTTTCCAAACGCATGGCCACCTCTCCAGGCATTTATAGTATTAGGTAAGTTGTAACAGAGATGAGCTAGCATTATAGTAAAAATTCACTAAAATCTTAACAAGGCGAAGTAAGAGAAAATATAGTAACGAGGTTATCAAAAATCCTATGAAAATAGTCCATTGTCTAAAAGGCGATCTGTTGGTTGGTTGGTTGATTCAAGGCGGGGGTCGGGCATTCGGCCCAAGCTTCTTGCACTGCAGCCTAGGGGCTTATTGTAAACCAATATCTTGCTAGAATAGTTATTTTCCTAACAAGTGCGGAAAGTGATACTTTCCCGCACGAGACTGAAGTTGACCTGAACGACGCGGAGGGAAGTTCGGGCAAGCGGTCAAGGGCGGGAAAGACACTTTACGCATGAGTTAGGAACATTATTTTTTCTACGACCGTATATACAAAAAAGTATACCAACCCATTTTTTAAAAATTATTTTATTTCAACATACATATACAAAACTTTAACTAAAAATTACTAATTATTATAAATATTACTATTAAAACACAATTTGTTGCATTCTGTAAATTACTTAAAATTGCCGGTCCAGTGAAGTTATTTGGTGTTAACTGGTAAGTAGATGACTTCGATGAGGATGGCAACAAAAAGCTAGAAAAGATGTAGTTTTTATTTGATGGACTATTTCGTAAATATTTATTCCGAAGTAAAAAACTATCTAATAAGGTCAAAATTTGCATTATTTTATTTTCCCGCACTAGTGCGGGAAAATGACACTTTCAAAACTAAAATGCGTGCGGAAAAATGGGTTAAAACGCACGGTCGTAGAAAAAATATTTATTCCATCCAATATAAAATTTTTAAAAAACGATTTTAAAACAAAAAGAAGACACAAAACAAATTTTTAACATCCTTGGCTTAAAAAAAAACAGAAACGTCCTGAACATGGTAAAGGCCAACGACGAGAACGCAAAGATAGACCCCGCATATCATTCATGAAATTAATATTGAGCCAAACCTACAACTCAATGTTTATAAGTCTTGGCAATAGCATGTGTAGACTACTACGAAATCCAGGCACTGAATCGGTTATTTTGCAAACTTGACACTGTCTTACCATATTGTTTTTTTATAATTAACCCAAAAAACTTTCAAACACTAAACTCTCACCACTTATTATTTAATAAAGCTGGAAATAAATAATTTATTTGTTCTTAATGTCAAAATTATGATTTTTCATATCCGTATTTTTACTTGCTACCGCTAGGAAGCAAACGTTGCCAAGTTTTGAGCTAGTGTAGAATAATTCGACAAATAAATTTATTGTGACTGTTTGTTGACTGTAAGTTAAAGGCAATTTTAAAATGTCATCGTAATGCTGATTCACTGTATTCTGTATTTTGAAATATATATTTACTTTTCGAATTCATGAAGATTAGGTTACTATGTAGTATACTCTAATCGTTTTGACAAGATAACTATTTTAAGTCCACCGGTGGCAGCGGTTGAGCTACATCGCGTTCTTAAATTGCCTGGACATAAATCATGTTCTTTTATTCATGGTGGATTTCTGGTGATTTCTATCAACGTCAACCGGTTGATGACGTCATTCCACCAGCTGTCAATCATACTTACTTTTTACTTTTTTGAGTCCACATCCAAAAAATATCCTAAATTTCTACAGTTTTTCAGCCCAATATCGGGCTACGTCCAGAGCTTCAGTATTAGCGAGCCATAGGTCATCGGGGGTACATGTCGATGGGCAGTGCATACATGATCTTAAGTAGTCCATATTCTGCGTGTCCCCACAGTCACAGAGTACGTCGTCAGCATCCCTAATTCCCCATCTGGCCAAGTTAGATTTAACGGGCGCGACACCAGTCCGCATGCGGTTAAGAGTACGCCATGTCTTCCAGTCCAGCTCTATCCCTCGAGATGGATCCTGTCGCAGTGGGAAGTTTGCTGGTGGCTCTATCCTTATGTTTCTCATAAAGCTTCTTCTAGATTTTAAACGACTGGTTCCATGGGGTTCCTCAAGACCGTGGAGAAGGTGCCTATCATCAAACATTTGTTTGAACCTTTCGACATACTGAGCTGCCTCGCGTCGGTCCTCTGGGGGAACGGAAGCGGCCCGGTACAGTAAGGGTATAGGGGTAGGTTTCATACACCCCGTAATTATTCTGCATGTCTCATTTAGTGCGAGTGTGACCTCTTTTGCATGTTTTGACCTATTCCACACCGGGCTTCCGGCATATTTCGCTGTCGAGAAACACAGAGCTTCCGCCGTGGTCCTTAGAACGCTTGGGTTGGCATCCCATTTGCTTCCTGCGAGTTTCTTCAGGAGGTTATTTCTGAACGTGACCTTCTGCCTGGTGTTTTTGCAATGGTCTTTGAATTTTAGCGTCCGATCCAGGACAACCTTTTTCAGTGTGTTCCAAAATCTGTCCCTCCCAGGACACCTTAAGTTTTCTACGAGCCAAGTGTGTGTTTAGGTGGAAGGCACACACCTGGGTTTTGGCAGGATTCGGTTTTAGGGAATTTTCTCTATAGTATCTACCCATTATGTTCAAGGCTTCCTCCAGTTTCCTCTCAATCTCCTCAAAGGTTTTTCCCTTCACCGCTAAACCAAGATCGTCGGCGTAGACACAATGTGTAGCATGGGGGCAGATAGGTTGGTCATTGGTATAAATGTTGAAGAGTGATGGGGCCAATACACTTCCCTGGGGAAGACCGTTTTTCTGCGATCGCCACCTGCTCTTTTTCCCATCTAGTATCACATAGAACCTTCTGTTGCCTAGGAGTGATTCAATGATTTTCGTCAGATTGTAGTCCATCATCGTGCTGTAAGTTTTAGCTAACAGGGTTTTGTGGTTTATGGTGTCATACGCGGCTGTGAGATCGACCAGAGCTACTCCTACTATCTGTTGTCAATCATAAGTTCATCAGGTTGTTTAAACTCCATTTGTCTCGTGATGCTTTTAACACAGAATTAAATATAATTAAACAGATTGGCATAAATTTCCAATGAGTACTATCAACAAAATTTATTTCAAATTTGTAAATGAATTTAAATATTCATTCAACATAATTCAGGCTAAACCTATAATTAACACGCAATTCAGATGTATCACTTTTTTTGCTAATGTTTCTTTACAATTCGCAAAATTTTTTAAAAATCTAAATGTTTCAATAGCATTTAAGACTGTTAACACCGTTAAAAACATTTAGAAAAAAGAAAGGATAGGATTGACCAGTTGTCTAGTCCAGGAGTATATTGGTTGTTTTGTGAGGATTGTCCCGCTGTGTACGTCGGCCAGTCAGGAAGGAAAATATCTACTATGGTCTATTTCTTTTCGATTGCGAACGATGACAGAAACAAAAATTGAACAAAAATTCAACAAATTGGTTAAATCATGGACCAATTTACACTACATAAATGCATAGCCAACTTATTAAAGGTATTTTTTTTAAATCACAGAAGAAGAATAAGAAATTTCGGTTCGATTGATTTCTAGCAAATATATATGCTAATTATAAACCTTTTAGCAATTAAATATAACTTTTAGCTCTAGTTATATTATGAAACAAACAATCTATTAACTTTCTGTACATAAAATCGGTTATTTTCACGTTTTTCTGCAACATAAAATAGTAAACCTATGCCTACTTTGTGTTGAAGCAAAAATGATGCCCGATTTATCGACAAAATATAGAAGGCCATGCCAAACGCCAAACATTGTGACATAACCTAAAAATTCATCTTCTTAAAGGCCGCTTTACAGTTTGCAATTTTTCTTTCACGCAAGTTGTCTTGCAGCAATTAATATTGCGGCAATAAAAATGTCACATCGTTTTACAGCGTGCAATGACTTGCCAAGATCGTAGGTGATGTATCACTTGCCAACCATTAACATAAAAATACATTTGGTTAGGACTTACCGGCGCTTTTTGTGCATTCATTTTAACAAAACATCATTACAGGACATGAAAGCAAACCGACAAAAACAAAACGTACCCGCTATAGGTTAGAAAAAAACATAAATAAATGTCAGGGATTTTATATTTAGTTTGGTGTCTCATAAATCACCAGAAAATACTCAGAATTGCGCTTGCAATGGCAATAAAAATACGGTCCGAGTTATATTTCTTGCAAGCCATACAAATTGCGCCAACTGATCATTAGCCTCGTTCTTCTCATACTCCCGGGCAATCTTTTCTTGCGTGAAAGAAAAATTGCAAACTGTAAAGCGGCCTTAACAAGTGTTAATTTAAAATTCTAACCGCTATAAACAGTTCACAACAAAATGTCAGTTATGACGTAAATCCCTAACCTTACTTTTTCAACTTGTCAAAAATGAAAATTTTTGCATTTTTTTTGTTGTAAAACGGGTTTCTGTCATCGTTCGCAATCGAAAAGAAATAGATCATAGAATGCGCGAACATCTTAGCCTCTTTAATAAATATAAAGATTCCGACATAACAGAAACAAAATCAGTCTTTGCCACTCATTTACTAACATCGGGACACAGTTTTTCCACACCTGAAAAGGTAACATTATTACACCAATGCACTAAAGGTAAAAAACTCGACTTGCTCGAAAAAATGGAAATTACTAAGGCAAAGAAAAGTCCAGTACTTGCCTGCGTGAATGATGATTTTAATTTCGAGTTCCATCTAATTTTTAATAACCTTAAAAGGGAATAGCTTTTTGTTTTTGTTTTTATTTATTTTTTGACGCGACCTTTAAGTTGTACTTTGACTTTGGGTATCTTAAGTTAGAATAGGCAACCAAGTAGCTTCGTCTTACGTTTGGGTTAGTATCGTTTTATTCCTGTAATGTACAGGGACATTATTTTAAGTGTCTCACCCGATTGGCGACTTTGCTATCGACCACAATAAAAAAACAATTATGTATTCCCTAACAGCTTTTAGTGAAGAAGCCAAATTTGATGTCAAAAAAAATCTATGTTTACAAATTTGACAGATACGACGCCATATTGGATTTTCTTAAATGGCAACCCTACCTTATAGTAAGCCAGCTGCATTCACCTATTTGTTCCAACATTAAAAATGTATAATTGTCAATATTTATTTTCAGCCGTTCCGGAGATACGAGGCTTCGAAGTTGGTGATTTTTTATCATCGAATTAACAGAAGCTTTGAGATTAGAAACTCATTTTTTTCTGGATATACGTAATTTCTTATAGCGGAGCCACCCATGCTATTGTCATATATGTCAAATGTCAAAAAATGACAGTTACGACGCCATTTTGAATTTTTTTAAATGACAACCCACATTTATAACTACTATTGTGCCGATAAAAAACTGGGACAAGAGATTTACAAAAACAATGTAAGAAATACATATCCCCTAGACTATAAAAGGTGTCTAGAGCTAAAAAGGAAAAACATTCAAAATTTAAAAAGTAACCTAGGTTACATAATGGAATGTTTTGTATTTTTCGATACGGGGTGGTTAAATTTGAGAGACATCATATAATATGGATAAAGTAAATTTATTAAATTTTTTTAAAGTCAAATATTTTATAAATTATTATATTTACCATTACCACTAAATAATAAATAAAGCTAATACAGGTAATAAAATACATTTAATAAAAAGAAAAAAATTGCGAACACAAAGTTTGTCAAAACAACACAAAATTAATATTTGGTCATAGAACCATTTCTGTTTATTACTTTTTGGAGCCTTTGTGGCATACTTAAAACTAAGTTTCTACATAATTCGACAGTTATTTCATCCCAAGCTTGTTTATCCTATGACGTAATTCATCCCTGTTTCTAGGTTGAAAATCATGTTTATACATAGATTTGACCATGGCACCCCAAATGTTTTCTATCGGGTTCAAATCGGGACTCTTCGAAGCCCAGGGAAGAACTGCTATGTTATTTTCTTGGAGAAAATTTTGTACAATGCGCGCTGTGTGTATTGGAGCATTATCATGCTGAAATGTGTAATTTTGACCGTATACAGCGTTTACCGATGGTATCATCACTTCGTTTAGTATATTAACGTATACTGCTGCAGTTAGTCTTCCTTCGACGATTTGGCAAAGTCCTGGTCCTCTAGCGCTAATCCAGCCCCAAACATTTATGGAGAAACGCCCACTTTGGTTGGTTTTGTGGGTGTATCTCTCATCATACCGCATGCCGGAAGGCCTATACACCCGAATTCTCCCATTATTGCATGACTGAAAAGTTTTCTCGTCAGAAAATATAACTGTTTCCCATAAATTTATTTGATTAATATATTCATGTGCAAATTCTAACCTGCCCTGTTTATTTATTTCCGTTAAAAATTTTTTATTGGCAGCACAACGGCTTCGTATATCGGAATTTCGAACCCTGTCTCTAGCGGTATTTGCAGAACCTGGAAAATTCGTCTCTTCTTTTGCCTTGATTGCAGTTTCGAAGGGATGATCCCTTAGATAATTAACCAGTCTTCTATCATGATCATCAGTAGAAATTTTAGGGGGACCAGAACCTGCATTCCTAATAATAGTCCCATGTCTTGCTATTTTTTGTTTTGCCAATAGCACGGTATTCTTGCTTACTCCCAGTTCATCTGCAATATCCCTAATAGCAACACTATCTCGCAACCGACTATAAATAATTGCCTTTTGCTGGGGGGTTAATTGTGGCATATTTACAAATAATATATGATTGTATGTTTGACGAGTCAATCATAAAGTGACAATCTTTATTGACATGCAAATTTTCATGACATTTTACTGGTACCAGGCTTGATGTAAAATTATTCTTAATAGTCTAGGAGAAAACAGAAAAATTTCCTGTCCCAGTTTTTTATCGGCGCGATGGTACATCAATGTAATGCATTTTGCGGTCCGTTTTCAAAAATATATAGTTGTTGATATTTATTTCCAACCCTTACCGAAATACGACCGTATCAAAAACTGCATCGTATGATTATGTGTTTTAAGTATCTCACCCCATTAAAAAATAGATGCTTTGTGATTAAAAAATAAATTTGAAAATGGCGTCGTAACTGTCATTTTTGACATCTGGCATATATGACAATAGCATGGGTGGCTCCGCCATAAGAAATTACGTATCTTCAGAAAAAAATGATTTTTTAATCACAAGCAATCTATTTTTTAATGGGGTGAGATACTTAAAACACATAATCATACGATGCAGTTTTTGATACGGTCGTATTTCGGTAAGGGTTGGAATTAAATATCGACAACTATATATTTTTGAAATCAGATCGCGAAATACATTGGTGTAGATATAAATGTGGGTTGCTATTTAAAAAAATTCAAAATGGCGTCGTAACTGTCCTTTTCTGACATCTGACATATTTGACAATAGCATGGGTGGCTTCGTTATAAAAAATTACGTATCTCCAGAAAAAATTGAGTTTCTAATCTCAAAGTTTCTGTTAATTCGATGATAAAAAATCACCAACTTCGAAGCCTCGTATCTCCGGAACGGCTGAAAATAAATATTGACAATTATACATTTTTAATGGTTGGAACAAATAGGCGAATGCAGCTGGCTTACTATAAGGTAGGGTTGCCATTTAAGAAAATCCAATATGGCGTCGTATCTGTCAAATTTGTAAACATAGATTCTTTTTGACATCAAATTTGGCTTCTTCACTAAAAGCTGTTAGGGAATACATAATTGTTTTTTTATTGTGGTTGATAGCAAAGTCGCCACTTTAGTGAGACACTTAAAATAATGTCCCTGTACGTGTGTTTGTTTTAAAAACAATTTTAAAATTTTTAACTGTTTATAAGGTAATTAGTTTTTTATTTAATATTTCTGTGCAATTTGTAATTGTATTTACTTATTTAGGCCTGATGATCCCAGTTTAAGGTGAAACATGTTACTATAATAAACAGACCGAAAAATGTTGAGGCCGAGAGTTTGTCTTTTTTCTTACAAAATATAAGTTCATCAGTTCCACCACTGGTTGAATTCACCGGGGAAAAAAGAATACACCTACACTGCACCGCAAAATTAACCGGATGGAAAAAAATTCGCTCCAATTCAATCTTAAATAACTTTTAAGTGTTTTGATTAAATTTAATAATTTTTTGACACGTTGCAGATGCAGTCTTTTTTATCATGTTCTGATATCGCTTTTACGAACAGTGAAAATGGATATGTTCACATACAGGGTAGCCAAAAAATTGCATTTTACGCTTATTTTCTAAACACCCTATGGAAAAATTGGAGAACTGATTGATGTTTTTTTGTACGGCATTTTTACGTCCCATCTTTTCTGAACAACTTGTTTTTTGATTCATACCGATATCTAAATTATTAAAGGAAAAACACAGGTTTAAAGGAAATAATGCAATAATCCTTTATTAGCAACAAAAAATTATAAAATTTGTAGTTGGCTTTGTCTTTTTTGTCTTTCTGAATCTCGTTTCCATGGTACCATGGCTTGTCAAGAAGATTTTTGTCAACAAATTTACAGATTTATTAATTGCTGGACTTCAAGCGTTTCTTAAGTAAATTGTTTTTTTTAAAGTAAGTTGTTGGTTGTTTTGTGTTTTGAAGCTGTTCCGTAAACGGTAACGTAAAAGTGTATTAATTTAAATTAAATATGAGACCAGAAGAAGTGGCACAAGCCGTCGCTTTACAGGATGATAGTCGTCCGATTCTGCATATCGCAGAAAGGCTTGGCCATCAACGCAGTACCATATCTGATGCGATTCAAAGATTTAGAGAAACTGGTTCTTACTCGAGAAGACCCGGGCAGGGAAGACCAAGAGTCACAAATGCAGTTGAAGATCAATTTCTTCGTCTTTAGGCTCTTCGAGAGCGATCAGCCTCTGCTCCGGTTTAAGCTGTAAGATTGGCAGATGTTCATAGTACCTTGGTGTCATCTGACACTGTACTTAGAAGACAACAGAATCTAACATCTCATGTACCTACCACAGGACCTCTATTAGACGCAGGTCATCGAAGGCAGCGCCTTGAATTTGCTCGAGCTCATGCAGATTGGAACATGAACAACTGATAAAACGTTCTATTTACAGACAAGTCTCGTTTTACGCGATATTCACCTGACGGACGTCAAAGAGTGTGGAGGAGGCCTGGAGAACGATACTCTCAATATTGTTTCTCTCCTAGAGTGCAATTTGGTGGCGGAGGAGTGATGGTATGGGGCGGCATATCTTTGGAGGCCCGTACAGACCTCATTACACTTCAGGGGGGTATTAACGCTGATAAATACATCAGACAGTGCTTAGAAGAACATGTGATACCATATTCGCATTTTATAGGAGAACATTTTAAATTAATGCAAGATAATGCTCCACCACACAGAGCACGAATAACGAGGCAGTATTTGAACGATGTTGGCGTTCAGGTATTGGACTGGCCCTCAAGAAGTAAGGATCTGAAACCTATTGAGCACATGTGGGATACACTGGGAAGGAAAGTTAGGCAAAACTACGGCGAGTTTCAAACTTTGGAGGCGCTAGCACAGGCACTGACAAACGAGTGGCAGTAGATACCCCAAGACGCAGTTGCTATTTTAATTTAATCTATGCCTGAAAGGATGAGAGCTGTTATTCAGGCTCGTGGAGGAAATACTCGATTTTAATCTTACCACTATTGCCCATGTTAATTTTTAAATTTTTTGTTGCTAATAAAGGATTATTGCATTATTTCCTTTAAACCTGTGTTTTTCCTTTAATAATTTAGATATCGGTATGAATCAAAAAACAAGTTGTTCAGATGGGACTTAAAAATGCCGTACAAAAAAACATCAATGAGTTCTTCAATTTTTCCACAGGGTGTTTGGAAATTAAGCGTAAAATGCAATTTTTTTTGCTACCCTGTATGTGAACATATCCATTTTCACTGTTCGTAAAAGCGATATCAGAACATGATAAAGACGGCTGCA
Source organism: Polydrusus cervinus (assembly GCA_935413205.1). Classification (NCBI taxonomy): domain Eukaryota; kingdom Metazoa; phylum Arthropoda; class Insecta; order Coleoptera; family Curculionidae; genus Polydrusus; species Polydrusus cervinus. Next base: position 73,163,704 of record OW284511.1, on the reverse strand, counting down.
TCTGCAACGTGTCAAAAAATTATCGAATTTAATCAAAACACTTAAAAGTTATTTAAGATTGAATTGAAGCGAATTTTTTTCCATCCGGTTAATTTTGCGGTGCAGTGTATTTGAGCCCAAATAAATCCCACAATAGGAGGAACTTTTAATCATTTAGCAACAGCGTATTATACGCTCGTAAAGATTTCCTACCATTCATCCATAGAACTCGTCAGTAACTAAGTAGTAGCTTGAATTTTAGTTCTTGTCGGTTTGTTTTGATAAAGGAAAATGCTGGGTCTATCTTTGCTTTCTCGTCGTTGGTAAAGGCAACTAACAAGGGAACCGTGAGAAATCGAATAATCGAGATGACGTTACAACATAAAAATGTATACCCTTCTTCTTATATGAAGAGAATGATGCAATGAGTTTAAAGGTGTTTGTTGTGATTAACGAATATTATATAACTTGTTCTGGCAGGATTCTTTGAATATAAATTGCATTTCGTGAAAAGCGTGAATTAATTTATGAATAAAATAAGATTGGAAAGCAAAATTGTAAGGGACCTAAAAGAAAATCAAGACATAAAAAAGTGTATTATGAAATGAATGGTGTGGCAGAGTAAATCTGGTTGCCTAAAGTATATTTAAATCAAAGTTCTAAAAAATTGAATGCTGACAAATAGTGAAGTACTATTTATTGATAAAATTTAAATAATTAAAAGTTTAAATACAATTTTGTTTTATTATAATTTGAATTTAGTGAACGTTTTTTGTTTCTTTTTTTTGAAGGTAAGGGAAAGGGGGTTGTGAAAAACAAAAATGGATCTCCAGAGCAAGGGAAGAGACAAACTCTTGTCATAAAGTGATTTATTCTAGGATACGTCTATGAAGTGATGTAAATGGTCTGTTAAGATTTACCTGTGTATTGGGGTCCAAATTATTATTTTAGAGTTCTTTATTTATTTCAATGTCTTGAAGAAAATCTAGTCTGTTGAAATTTTTTGAAGAAATATTGTGTATTATTTTTGAATTGTGTTGAGGACTAAAATTGTGCTTAAAATTCTTAAGGTGATTACCACAAGCAGAAGAAGGCCTGCTGAGATGTTCATAAATACGTGTTTAGAGCTCTACAGGAGTCGCAGGAGTTGCAATCTAGTTTCTAAATACTACTTTTTGATAGTTTCTCTATTTTGTCTTTACAATTAATTGAGAGCCTATTTGCTATCTTATTTTGTAAGAGCTTTTAGTGTCTCTAAAGTGCTTGATAAATCATTTGTTGACCTCTTTGCAATCAGTGTCTTTGATGTATGGAATGACGATAAATTTACCTGTGTTGATTTGTGGAGGGAATAATGTATTTTTTTGAGTTTTGTTTTTTGGATAAGTTTAGTGATCATATTGGGGTCATAGTTATTGTTATAAGCTATTTGTTTTAAAAAGTTTATTTGTAATAATAAGTGTGTGACAAGGGAATATTGATGGAATGATTGACGTAGCAGTGGTAGGCTGCCATTTTGTGTTATAAAGGGTAGTGACGTGGTGAGTCAGTTTGAGTTGGTTTTCTGTGTATAGAAAAGGATAGATTATTGGTGGTTTTTGTTAATTGTTATGTCTAGAAAATTTAATTTATTATTGATTTCAGTTTCCAGTGTGAAAGATATCTTTGGGTGAATGTTATTGATTTTATTTAGAAGTCCTTGTGCTCCAGTTTTATCACAGTCTAGAAAACATAAACAATCATCAACGTATCTAAACGAATGTATAATTTTACGGTTGTTATCTGTGACTATATGTGAAAAAGATGATTCATGAAAAGGTCAGCCAAAAAGGGTGATAGGCAAATTCCCATGGTTAAACGATCAGATTGCTGATAGTATTTGTTGTTAAAAGAAAAAAAGTTTTGAGAGAGACAGAGATTAAGTAAAGCCTATAATGTTGATTAATTTATTTTGATCTATATTTTTTGATTTTAAAATAGCTATTTATACAATAAGTTGCGAAATGACTGTCTTTTAGGCACGCGACGTGAAAATTGTCCAACGAGGCAAAGCCGAGTTAGACAACACGTCTAGTGGCTAAAAGACATCGTTTCGTAACGAATTATATACAAGATTTTTTTGTGAAAGTGGAGAATTTGATAATTTAAGCTTTTATTAGTATTTGTAAACATTTTGAAAAGTAGGCAGGCAATCTGTTTCTAAGGCATTGTTAATGTCAAGTGTGTTGTCAAATTCGAACGTCGCGTTTTGCTTTTTTTCCCGCAAAGTTTTTTGAAAAAAATTACTTCAAATGAGTGATATTGACGAGTCTTTGGAAATTGAACAAGCTGCTGAAGCTGCGCTATCCACGTTAGTACCAAAAAAATCGAAACATTTATACGAAAAAACCTACGACAATTTTGAAACTTGGGCCAAAGAAAAACATATTGAGAACTTTACAGAAAAGGTATTACTAGCCTATTTCCTCAAGCTATCCACCACCTTAAGGCCATCAACTTTGTGGAGCAAATATTCGAGGCTCCGCACCATGATTCATCTGAACAAAAACGTAGATATTTGCAAATTTACAAACCTTATTGCATTTTCAAAAAGGAAATCTACCGAATATCAGCCAAAGAAATCAAAAATATTTACAAAGCTGGAAATAGAACGCTTTATAAAACAAGCTGATGATAAAGAATTCCTGTTAGCCAAAGTTGTTTTAGTCGTTGGAGTAATTGGAGCATGTAGGAGGGAAGAAATCACATTTTTGAAATTAGATGCCATCCAAAATTGTCAGTCGTTTATCAGTGTCAAAATTCCGAACACAAAAACTCATGTTCCAAGAATGTTTACGATTACTGAGGGATCAATAGATGGCATACATTTTTTAGATCTATTTCGTAAGTACGCAAAACTTCGTCCACTGAATACGATACTTCAAGCGATTTTTCTTGACTTATCGAAGTGGTAAATGCTGTACCCTGCCAGTTGGAATTAATACAATTGGAGGTATGCCAAAAAAAATAGCAGAATTCCTTGAACTCCCCAACACTAATGAATACACTGGCCATTGCTTCCGGCGCAGCTCTGCAACAATGTTGGCAGATTCTGGAGCGGACATAACACTTTTAAAGCGTCATGGAGGTTGGCGATCAAGCTCAGTTGCCGAGGGTTATATAGAAAATTCCATTGAACAGAAAAACGAAATAGCAAAAAGAATCATAGGGCAGAAAGATACGCCAAATACAAAAATAAAAGAAGTTCACTCAGACGCAGAAGTTAGCATTGTCAGTACTAGCAGTTTATCCATTCCGACTACTAATAATTACATTGCTCTTACATAAGAGAAGCTAGATGCCTCTAGAATTCAGTTCAACAGTTTACATAATTGTACATTTAACATATATAATAAATAGATAATTTTCATTGATTTTAATGTTTCATTTTTACTTTTAGACACTTGTGCCTAAAACTGTCACATTTAGACACTAGTGCCTAAAAGAGTGTCATTTCAAAATTCTAATCAATATCGAAATATGTCTATTTCGAAACGCTTTCACGAAAAGTTTGTTAAAATTATTCGTCTTTCGATACTGTTGTAAGAAGGTTAGTTACTTGTTACTTGCTGGTTACTACCAAAATGAGGATGTCGCTGTGTAATTAACGAGTGAGTATTGAAAGAAATACAATAAAAATTATAATTCCCACATGTCTAAATCAGCAAAAAGCTTTTAATGTTTAGAATTTAATAGATCAATTTATTTTATTTAACTCATGGCTAAAATTGTAATCCTCGCTTTCAGCTAGCACTGATGATGGCGAAAGCCGAATGCAATCTGCTACAAAATTAATTAAATGAAGCATCTACACGTTATACAAAGTGTTTTCTTCCATTCCTTCGACGTGTACCTACACGGTCATAGCTAATTTTCTTTAATCGTTTCTGTTTAAAGGTTTGACACAATGATGTTTCTTGAGTGGTACAAGAGTTTTGGATTTGCCTTGTCTTTATTTGTTATTAAATTAGAACGTTTCAACTGCTAAGTATCTCCAGTCGTTTTCAGGTGAAACTAAATAAGTAAAGTAACTACTGAACCACAACTGGGGTTTAATTCGTGCACCCTTCTTTTAAATTGGAAAAATATTTTTTGGATGTTTCGTCACATATTATAAGGAAATTAATATTAGGTAATTTTGAAGTTTTTAGCTAGCTTTTAGTAGCGGGACCAAAATGAAATGTTAGTCTTAGTTCTTAGATAGATTTTTGACATTCTCATACATAATTTCTGTAAAAAAGTTCTTTACAAGAATTATTTTTACTTAAATAAAATAACAAAAATAATAACAGAAATTTTGCATAAAAAACTAAAGTATATTCAAGAAAATATTCACAAAAGAAAAATTTTAGCAAAATACAAATCGTGACTATTTCTCTAATGTTACTGGGCTGCTTTTAGGACTTCAAAAGACAGACGATATAGCGGCACGCAAATTTGCAGAGGTGCTTGCAAATCGTTGGATTGCGGCTAATATAAAAGGATATGCTCAAAGTCAATCAATGTACGAAAAATACGACGCGGTCGAGCCCGGCAGATATGGAGGAGGAGGAGAATATACTGTCCAAGAAGGATTTGGTTGGAGCAATGGAGTGGCTTTGTCATTTATAAAACACTTTAATTCTGCTAGAATAGAAAAACCAATATTAAATCAAATTTCTTACATAGTTATTTTAAGTTTGCTCACCAAAGTATAGGAAGATTGTTATATTTATAAGTAGAATAAGATAAAAGATTTATTTTTAATAAAATTGGGCTATGTCGAATTATTAAGTGAGTGTGAGAAAGTGAGAAGTTTCGAAGCATTGTCGAATTAAGTAAAAGCTAATATCAAAAAAGTCCTGGTCGATACTGGACGCTCAATGAATTAAAAAATACACTCATTATAGGACGACTTTTTCGAAACCTTATATTCGAAATAATTTATAAAAGTTCGATTTGCATTCGTATATGAGCTGTTTTCAAAATATCAACATTTTTGTTGTGTTGCACAAAAAATTTTAATGGTAATTAACTAACCAGCAAGTTCGACTGTAACATACATGACTGGCAGAAATAATTTTATCACATTCATACTGGCCCGGTTGCGTAATTCCGAACGCCACCCCGGTTATTTTCAGAGCAGCGTTGTTCTGAATTAAACTTTGTTATTTAATATTATTTGTTATCGGCTTCCAGTGGCGTAGCCAGAAAATATGCTCGGGGGGGCTCAATGGGCATAAGTACGATATTTTTTTTTTCTGGAGAGAGGGACAGGCGGAACTATATGTATTTCATGATATTGTACTTAGTGAAAAAGGTGGAAAAGGCCACGCCCAAAGTTCGACTAAAATTCACCTAACTACTATTAAATTTCGAAAATTAAATTATTACCTCTCCCCCTGCATAGTTAAATTAATTTGTTTTTGAAAATGTTTTTTTTTATTTCTATATATACAGGGTGTCCCGAAATTAGGTGACAATATTTTAAGGGGATAAAGTACATACAAAAATAGGACTAAAATCCTCTATTAATATACCTTCAAAAACGCTTCGCTATGGGGCTAGAGCCCCCTAAATGGAAGCTATGATAAGCGGTTTTTTCACAATATCTCAGAAACTGATTGAAGTATCAAAACAAAATTTGATACATGTTTTACCCATGACAAGACGCAATAAACGGTTTCTTTAGCTTTGGTGTATTTCTTCCAGTGGCGTCCCAATGGGTAGGTAGTGGGGAGAATATTGCCCTAACTTTTTTATTTGTAGGATTTTTTAACGCCAGGTGCAATTTTTAAAAGCACTAAATTTTTCTATTGAAAAAAGATACTCTTGCTTCATTTTGGTAGGATTTACCATTTTTCAGTAAAATCGATTTAAAAATTTTCGGTTTTTTACAAGCCGTTGAAAAGGCTAAGGTGTTTTTTGCATATCTCAGCAACCACTTGATATTTAAACATGAAATTTATTAGAAGTTCTACTAGCGACAAGGCATATTTATTAAAGGATGTAACATTTGTTGCTTCAACACCTTCAACTCCAGGTATAACTGGTGATCATTCTACTGTGACCAAGCCCAAAATGCTTATTCTTAGTGATGATGTCGAAAGAACTTTGCATGTCGCATTGGGAAGGTATTTGACATCCCACCAAATAGATATGAAATTGGAAAGTATATTTAAGCCTGGGGCGTGTATTGACAGCGTTACCAATAATGTTACAGAGTTAGTAAAAAACTACAATTTTAATGACTTTTTATTAATACTTGGCGGCCTAAATGATATTTTAAATAATAGGTATCCGTCCTTTAGATTGTTAGTCAATATGATTCGTAATTGTTCATTTACTAATATTTTATTCTTGTCTGTGCCTTATGTTAAGAATGACTATAAGACAAATTGTAAGATTTATAGATATAATAATAAGCTAAAAGATTTATGTTTTAAGATTAATAGAGTGACCGAGGGCCTTGTTTGTTTTGTGGATATGAATTCTGAAAAAAGTACAAGATTAAATAACTTTCAATTGAGTAGTAGAATCTTTGAGGTTGTTGGGTGTCAGACTACAGGAGTGAAAAAGAATTTAATTTTTATTAAGACAGTCAACCTTGATCGACCATGTGTTGCAGAAGTGGTACCAATTAACGATCAGTGTAGTAACCCAATAACTTCAACAGCGACCATAGAAATTAGTGAATCAGTAGCTGATAGTGATTATTTGGAGGTTAGTGATACTCCAAAGGTTTGTACTGTAGTTTCTGATAACATTTTTTTAGAGGCACCGCCCATCGAAGAAATAATTACTTAGCTAATAAAACTTTCTCTCTCGTATTAAATATAAGAAGTTTAAAAAATAAAATTAATGAATTAGAAGTTATTTTACATGAATATGAACCGAGTATAATTTGTTTAAATGAGCACTGGTTATCCCGGGAAGAAATAGGTATATATCAAATCCATAATTTTTCTTTAGCAGCCTTTTTTTGCCGATCTAATATTCGAGGGGGCGGTACCTCCATCTATATTCGTAGAAATTTAAATGTTGTTTGTAAGGAATTAGAAACTCATATTCAACCCATACAGAAGGAATGCGAGTTCTGTGGTATTGAGTTTAATTTTAATGGTAAAACTTTTATAGTTCTTAGTATATATCGCTCTCCAGAAAGTAATATAATCAGTTTTATTGCAGTAATGACACAACTTTTGGAAGAGATATATCATAACGATAAAATTATAATGGTTTGTGGTGATTTCAATGTAGATTTCTGTGCGGGGAATGGAAACGCTCAGGACATAATCAACCTTTTTGCTGCTTATAATTTAGTTTCAAATATTGAGGGATTAACGAGGATTACTGCTCATTGTGGTTCTCAGTTGGATAACATTTTCTCTTGTCTAGATGTTGATGAATACACAGGTCGTGTTGTGGATACTGGCATATCTGATCATTGTGCGCTTATGCTTAATATAAAAGATATGCTTAAGCAGAGTCAAAGAATTAGTCTCTACAAAAGACATTTTACAAGGGATGATGTTGAAAATTTTAAGAACGACATTATAAATGAGAATTGGCATGATATCTATTCTCATTCTGGTATAAATGGTCGCTATGGGGCATTTGCTGGTATTTTTAGGTATTATTTTGACACATGGTTTCCCTTGCGTAAGACAATCGAAAAGAGAGTTAATACGGGAAAACCATGGGTAACCCAGGCAATAAAACAGCAGTCGCAGAGTCTTAGAGATATGTATGCTTTGTACAAAAGAACTAACAGCCCAGAGGTACTGCAGTTGTATAAGCAAGGTAAGAAAGATTATAATAAACATATTAAAGAACAAAAGATACGATTCAACAATAATTTTATTCTGAACTCCTCAAATGTCTCAAAGACCACTTGGTCATTAATTAATAAGACCAGAAACAAAAAGAAATTAGAAATGGAAATAAAATACAATAATAGTATTATTCGAGATCCAGAAGCCCTTGTTACAGTATTTTCTTCTTTTTTTGACTTATCCAACGATAATATGGCGACTAATGTCGCAACCCCTGTTTCAGACTTGGATCGCGTACCATACTCCTTTTTCTTGGAGCCCACTACTCCTGATGAGGTTGCAGGAATTATTAAGATGTTAAAACCAAAATTTTCTGCTGGCATCGACGATGTCCCACCAGCTGTCATCAGGGAAATCGCTGATTCTATAAGCTTTCCTTTGGCTAACTTAATTAATGAGTGTTTTGAGGACGGCTTATTTCCTGACTCACTTAAAATTGCCAAAATTATTCCAGTATTTAAAAAGGGGGATAAACGGGATATCAATAATTACAGGCCTATCTCGCTGCTCCCAGTTTTTTCTAAGATCTTTGAAAAGGTTATATATATCAGACTGTTGAACTATTTTATGGATAACAATCTTTTCTATGTCGGTCAACATGGATTTATACCCAAGCGATCAACAATTACGGCAATATTTCAATCTCTTGATCAAATTATGGAACAGAGGGATAAAAGGAGAGTGGTAGGTGGAGTTTACTTTGACCTTAGCAAGGCGTTCGATCTTATAAATCATGAGTTATTGCTTTCTAAACTTGAGTGTTTGGGTATTCGGGGTGCACCAAATAACTTGTTCCGCTCATACCTGTGTAATAGAAGGTTTGTTGTGTCATTGAGTTCGCACAAGGGTGGCAGATCTGTAAATTCCGACGCAAGGAATGTGAATATCGGTGTGCCTCAGGGCTCTATTTTGGGTCCAATACTGTTCTTAATATTTGTTAACGATCTTCATGAGAGGATTAATTTGACTGCCTTATATCAGTTTGCTGATGACACTTCCTGCATCGTTTCTGACCTCAGTGTCACTGCCCTTTCTGGCCAGGTAACTGACGTCATAAGTCGAATGTCAAGCTGGTGTATGGAGAATCATCTGCGACTTAACATTGATAAAACTACGGTTATTCTTTTCAACCATTCTAATGATGAGGATCTGCAACTTACCATTGATAATGCAGGTTTCAACAATTCTGATAGTGTCAAATTTCTTGGAGTAATCGTGGATCAGAAGCTGCAATGGAACCAGCAGGTTGGTGCGATCCTCTCAAAAATGAGCTCGTCCACGTATGTTATTAGGTATTTGAGGGACCAGTTGGGTTTAAACGGCATGTTAACATTTTATCATGCATGTGTCCAGTCCATAATATCATATAGCATTATATTTTGGTATCGTGTTTCAGTGATAAATTCACATAAGGTTTTTGTCGCTCAAAAAAAGATAATTCGGTTATTGTTTGGACTGGGCTATAATGAAAGTTGTAGAGGTAAATTTAGACATCTAAACATTATGACTGTGCCCTCTCTATATATTTTTAATGCTGCTCAGTTTACTAGAAAGAATTTGGATATGTTTTTAAAAAATGGCGATTTGTACAATGCCATGATAACGCGTGGTAGAAATGATCTTAGTGTTCCCATTCACCACACAGCGCTTTATGATAAGAGTCCACTTATTGGTTGTATAAAGGTTTATAATGCCCTGCCTCCAAATATGAAACGGATGCAAAGTGATGCAAAATTCAAGACTCTTCTTAAAAGGTTCCTAATTGATAGGGAATATTACTCAATTAACGAGTATCTAAACGGTGGGTAAAGCTCACTCTTTTTAGCATTGTGTTTCTGTGTCGTTGGCATCTAATGTTGTAGTTGTATGAATACTACTTGTAATATGTGTAATGTACTGATTTATTTATATATTTATTTGCGTTTGTAATTATGGACATTTTATATTTATTGTAATTTTAACCTTTTAGCTTAAGGCCTGACGTTGTCGATGTTCAACTTTTGAATTTTTATGACAATAAACGTATTATTATTATTATTATTATTAAAATATTTTTCCAGTGGTGTCGCACGGATTGGAGCCTAAAGTAAATATTACTATTTTTTTTTTATTTGAGGGGCTTTCCTTTTATACCATTTTCAAATTCTCCATGCTTCACAAAACATAACACGCAGGTCTAGATTTTGCATCCAACAAAATGGAAATCATTTCGAACATTTGCTTAAGAATTAGTTTCCCGTGTGGTTTTACAATTAAATTTGATTTGCAATTTGTTATTCTTTTTTTGTTTTATTTTAAGTCTCTTATACAAATAAATATTTAAAAAACAAGGTCTAAAAATCTGTTAAAAACCTTATATTCTGGCAAATTACAATAATGGAAGGTTTTATTAACAAGAAATTTATAAATTTTAAAAAATTACATTAAAAGTATGAAAGCCCCTCAAATTAAAAAAAAAACATTGTAATATTTACTTTAGGCTCCACCCCGTGCGACGCCACTGAAAAAATATTTTAATGTTACATCCTTTAATAAATATGCCTTGTCGCTAGTAGAACTTCTAATAAATTTCATGTTTTAATATTAAGTGTTTGCTGAGATATGCAAAAAAACACCTTAGCTTGTAAAAAACCGAAAATCTTTAAATCGATTTTACTGAAAAATGGTGAATCCTACCGAAATGAAGCAAGAGTACCTATTTTTAATAGAAGACTTTAGTGCTTTTAAAACTTGCACCTGGTATTAAAAAATCCTACAAATAAAAAAGTTTGGGCAATATTCTCCTCACTACCCAGTGGGACGCCACTGGAAGAAATACACCTAAGCTAAACAAACCGTTTATGGCGTCTTGTCATGGGTAAAACATGTATCAAATTTTGTTTTGATACTTCAATCAGTTTCTGAGATATTGTGAAAAAACCGCTTATCATAGCTTCCATTCGGAGGGCTCTAGCCCCATAACGAAGCGTTTTTGAAGGTATATTAATAGAGGATTTTAGTCCTATTTTTGGATGTGCTTTATCCCCTTAAAATATTGTCACCTAATTTCGGGACACCCTGTATATGTATATTCCTAGCAGGCTCCTTAAAAAAAAACATTTTTTATATTTGTGGAAAAGATGAATATTGGTGTCAATCCAAAATTTTAACATAAGACGTATGTATGACTCTAACCAGCGTTTTTCGGGCTCGGTTTTTCATGATTAAAAATAAAGTAAATATCGCTCACCACACCTAAATTGATGATTTTTCCAGAAATCCTGTATTTTAGGAGCGTAGATCTAAGAGCAGTATTTGGTGCAAATGCTTAGGCTTTAAAATTCTCCTTCTTTAGTGCCATTTTGTATATTCATAATAAAGCATTCTCGTTTCTTCTCGCACTATTTTTTTTTATTATGAATAAAAAATGTTTCAATTAAAAATTTAACTTTAATTTTTCTTTTTAAAAATAAATACCTACTTTTTTTCTATTTTTGTTGTAAAAATATTTCATTGCATTGGGTTATATTTTTGTTCATTAAAAATAGCTCTAAAAAAGGGAAAACGGAACATAAAAATATATTATGTATAATAGAAAAATACTATAAAATATTATTCTTTTTACTCGTTTTCCTTTAAAATTGCATCATAAATCAATAACTAAATGCGTCTGAAACCTTAATCTCTATATAAAACAGGATTTTAAGAATGAAAAGTTTAAAAACTAAACGTTTCCTACTTTAATCTAAGCCAAGAATACATTATTTAAAGATTTTAATTTAGAGTCCAAGCGTAAGACAAAAAATTAGGTTGCAATTAGACTTTTAGACCCGAGCTCCTAGGCTCGGGGGGGGGGGGGGGGGCGTAGCCCAACAGCCCCTTTAAATTAGCCATTGTCGGCTTCCAAATACCAGCGCGGTGCAAACTAGAACGGTCGGACTTACGCGGGGTTTGTAAGCCTATACGGCGCTTTACGCTTTCGATGGCTTTCGAGACACCATCAGTGAAATACAGAGCTAAATACGCCGCCGAATTAGAAAATTCGCGCCAATAATACACTTTCGTTGGAATACACATGATTCTGCATTGTCAAGCGTATAAGGTTATAATACCATGCGAGCAAAAATTATTTGCATCAAAGAGGGCTTGGATTAAAAAACGTAGGGCTTGGTTTAGATCACAATGATTTGGGGACGATATTATCTAAACAAATCTGGGTTAAAATTTTGTCAAATTCATATTATGGCGTGATATACCAAACTAATCAGTATAATAAAATAAGTGGACAAATACAAATTTATTTTTGTTGTTTAAAAAATAAACAAAGTAAGAATATAGAGAAAGAAAAAGAAAAATATACTACATAAATTGCTGAAATTGGCCACCGCCATGCTCCAAGCATAAATTCACACGTCTCTTCATATTTTGGAAAGTGTTCACCAGCATCTCTGGAGAAAAGTTACCACATTCTTGGATAATCCTTTCTTGTAATTGTCCTAAATTTGCAACTGGTGTTTTAAAAATAGAGTTCTTGAAATAAGGAAAAACAAAGTAATCCATAGCCGTTAAACAAAGTGATCTATGTGGAAATTCAATATCTGATCGAAAACGGATTAATCTGTCGTCGAAAATATTGCGTAAGTATGTTAATAATTTCGGCGGCTGTATGGGCGGTTGCACCGTTCTGGGATGAATCCATAAAGCTTCTATTGTAGAGGCACACAGCCAAAGGAATCCCTATAAAGGCGTGGCTAAAGGACTTTAACGTCTGGAGTGTCAATCTGAGTCTAGGAGGACAGGAACTGGATCCACAGGTCACTAGCAACACGGCAGCCGATTTGTTTCACCAATTTCTTCCTTAAACAGGCTTCTGGGAATCGCACTGGGTTTAATGCTTTGTTTCAAACAAATCTGGGTTTAATGTTTCGTTTGACACAAGCACAGTTCTTACGGCGAATCCGGCAGGCCCTTTTTTAATTAGTTTGAATAGTGCACTAAGATTTAAAAATCACTTTTGCACAACGGAAACCGATGAAGGGCGAAATTGCACTATCCTGTTCGCAGCGCCAATTAAATAACACGACCGACAAAGCTCCTTTTAAAAAACATATATTTTTACAAAAGGTCTTAACTTAACTTATACTTAAAGTAAAAAAGGCTTAAAATTACGATGAACAATTAATACGAACAGCAAGTAGCTTTGACACGATATTAATGTTAATGTTTAATATTCAATATTTGCTTTTATATGAACTAATTAGTCTACTCAGCAGTTATGGCTGGTCAAGGGATATAACTCGCGTTTAACATCGGGCTAAGTACAGAGTAGGCCGGAGCAGCGTGGCGGCAGGGAACTTTCGAGGCGTCACCAACATATTAGGGAGTTATTGCATAGTTAGGCGTTATCAGATATCAACGTCTTAATTATAAATTATTTACATTTACAAAAAGAATGAAGCGTAGGGAGAGAAAGGTGAGTGAGAAATAAAAAGTTTGGTGTATAGGTAGTTAGAGCCATGGCACTGTGGCCCTACTGTATGAGCCGCCTCTGCTTCTTATTTTTCATTTTCTTAATTACGCCGCTCTCAACAGTACCACCTATTCAGCAGGTGCTATTTTAAAAAGTACATGCCTTATGGGACGTGAGCTATCTACCTTTACTTAATTATCTATAATGTAAAATTGTTTGTCATTTTCTGATGACTTTTCTGTCATAAATATTGCTATTTTAAGGAAAAATCAATTTACAGTTTAACATTGGTGTATTATAGATTTAATCTTTAGGCAACTGCAGGAAATCATAATTGCCAGGCGGAACCTAAATTAACGTAAGTAATTTTTCTATTATTTTTATTTTATAAAACTATTATTCGTTCTTAAGCCCAAGAAAGATATTTATTTCCTATTATCAGTTTGGTATTTTTTTGTTACAGATACGCCAAAATTGATGATCTTCTCAGAAATTATCTATTTATTTTCAAATGTAGATTAACGACTCCATCGTTGTTGTTGACAAAAACACTTATTTTTTGAGATTCGTCTTGATGAAGTTAGGTTTTTGTATTTATTCTTGTCTAATGCATTTTTGGAGAAAGAACTAACTTTTTTATTCAAAGATATAACCGATTGCACAGTCAAATGCAATAAAACAGGCGATCAAGGAAAGCAAAAATACCAAACGTGTCCGAAACCTTTAATCTCTGCAAAAGGTTGCTATAAGAAGAAATATCTCAAAAACTAGGCCATTTTTGTCACGAAAACCTGCGTTCTGATTCACGTACAAAAATATATCATTTCTGGAAAAATCATCAGTTTTGGCAAAGTTTCGCTTTAAAGGAGAAAATTACCGTCTATGTTTTAAACCTAAAATAGTATATTACATAACAAGTGATGAAAGTGATACTGTTCAAACGAGGAGGAAATTCGCCGAGTTTTAGAATAATCACTTTCACACGAGTAATGTACACTATTTTTCCTACGAGCACAAAGAATTATTAAAAAAACCTTTGATTTGTGAAAAAAATATTTCAACTCTAGAGTTGAAAAAAATATTTCAACTCTAGAGTGGAAATGTGCCTTGGCACACTATTAATTTAAACATATGATGCCAATTTGACGGACCACGGACCTATTTATTAAAAAGAATAAATTTTAGAAAGTAGTTTAGTGTTTAACTTATTTATCATGTATTTTTCGAATTAGAGTGTGAAAATACGCCATCTGAAATTATAAAAAATATTAATAATATACTGAAAACTCTATTACCATTCAAAACAAGCCGTGCTGAAGAAAATGTCATATATTATATTAACAAAGAATTTTTATTGGTAACCATAGCGTAGTGACTAGAGCTATGGTATACAGATCGAAAGGTCACAGGTTCAAATCCCATCAGGAGTTTTGACTTTTTTTTATAAAAACATTAAATAATTTATAGAATTAGGTATTTTGAATTGAAATCTTCCTTGTTGGATGAATTTTTAAAATTTAATCAAGGAAAGATGCATTAAATATAAATAATAACCGTGCTTTTTTTCTCATTTTCATAGGTGGTCGTAGGAAAATAAACGTAACGATCAAAAAGAATACGACTCCAGTTTGATTTTTTTTAAATGGCAACTCACATTTATAACTATACCAGTATTTTTTTATTATTATTAGTATTATTTTGCGGTCCCATTTCCGATATTAAAAATATATATTTGTCAATATTTATTTCTAACCTTTACGAAAATACGGGGCATTAAATTTTGCTTCGTTCAATTTTGTCATAAAAAATTAGATTCTTTGAGATTTAAAATACATTTTTTTTGTAGTGATCCGTAAACCCTCATAGCGGATCTAAGTATGCTATTGTCAAATATCAAAAAGTGACGAATACGGTATCATTTTTTTTTTTTTTGGCAAACCACATTTGAACTTGAATTTCGCGCTCGAATTTAAAAAATATATATCAATATTCTTATTTTCCACCGTTACGGAAATACCAGGCTACAAATTTTGCATGGCTTGATTTTTTCTTTTAAGTGTCTTACCCCATTAAAAAATACTTTTTTGTACACCTTATATACAAATATTATAAAACAAAAAATGTTCAGAATTTTATTATTAATAATTGAGCAAAGTTAAGAGATATTTAAATTTTACCAAATAAAACACAATATAACAGTTTTTTATTTTTTAAAAGATATATAATATGTGTGTCAGTTTTATCTTAAACACTCTGTAAAAAATGTTATAGCACTAAAAATATTTATAATTAAACTGGAATGTTAAAAATTTTCCCCATTTAATTGAGACATATTAATTTATTCAAAATAAAAACACTAAATATAGAATCATAAATTTCAAAACGTTTAATATGATGCTATAAGTATTTACAGTAGAAGAATTGAACTAAATGTTAATATGTTAAATATTAATTTATGATGATCAATATTAATAAAATTAATACCAAAATATATTTCTACCAAATTATTGTTATTTTCTGACCGAACTACAGATTTGCACACAGACCCACTTTCTTATTTCAAAAATATCTTTATTTCCACTCATTTCTAGACAATTACTACAAGCTTTGCATAAAATGTACTATATACCTACCAAAAGAACGTTTTCTTACTAACCTTGGTTATTTTTTTCCATATTAATAATATATTATTATAAATATTTGTGCACGGGGATATTTTCCGATATATTTTGAACGGGGATCCAACCCCATTGATCTTAAAACTTTTATTATAAGCAACAAACAGAAAATTAACTGGCAATTCTTCCTTAAATGGTGGAACATAAAGGTAACCCGATAAAACAGACGAAATTATAAGATTTCTAGAAAAAAAATTCATTTTTTAATTAAAATTTGTAAGGTATTATTTCTACTTACACTATTGCCACTTTTCTTTCCACGTTAACAGTGTTGCTAGTTCGTAAATTGGCGATTATTTTGAAAAATTTGACCATAACGAACGTTAAAAATTCATATTAATGCACAAAATCCATTTTTAACTGTTTAAAACGAATTCTACAGCTATTTTGTTGTACTTTCGGAGTTATAATTTATACGCAAGCAGAAATAAACCCTACAAACCTTTTTTTCTTTTGTGCAATTCATTAAAATCAAAATACCTACGGGTGACAAAATAAATTGTTCCTGTTTATTAATACATTATCGCTTTTTGTCTGTTATTCTGCAAAAAGCTGAATGTGAGAAAGAAAGATATATTGAAAAGTGAGTTTGTATAAATATAAGAACTTACTAAAATCGATAAATATGTTACAGTGTAATTTGGTCCATGGGTTTGCCATCAAAATGAATTGTTGTTCAATTGTTTCTTATTATCGTTCTCACTCAAGTTCATGGCCAACTTAAAAGACAAGTTATCATGCCTAATTTAAATATTTTTTTAAAATTCTTAGCATGAAGTTCGGAAGTTAAGTCGTAGAAAAAATATACTGTACAACTCGAGTGGATTGTCCATATTGCGCTCCGATTGCTGCGCCGATACCGACATGGCGCTGATTTAAAAGTGATGAGCGATGGTCATCGACGTTTTGATACCGATGCCATAGATATTAAGGATCACAAACAACGATCAAAACATCGATATTTAGCCTTCGATGTTTGACATTGCATTTCAATATCTTAGTTTCAAGTTATTTGGCAGTTTCAATAATCTGTGTTAGTATGCCTGTGAGGTGAAGGAATGGGTCTTTAATGGGTAGGCTGTTCAGTCATGAGTTCTTCCTTTCTCAGAATGTGAAACAAAAAGAAACAAACTGATAAGTACTTGTTATATTTTATTAGGGTACTTAGCTATAAATCTGAAATGTAGGCAAACTTAACAAATTACCAAGGCCGCTGATAAAAACTCATGATTGCGTATTTATTTCCTTTATTTTATTATTTTTATTTGCCTTAAAAGTAAACTAGTTAAAAATAATATATCTTGTTTACTAAAGAGAGCCAGCCGATGATGCTCTGAGTTAAAAAATCATTTGTTTTATGTACTGTACTTCTGATTTTGACAGTTTGAAATTTGGCAACGTACACGACATCCGTCTCTCTCTCTCTCTCTCTCGCGAGGTTATGCTTTTCCCCGTATCTTTCATTTTTTTACATTGAGAAGTTCATGGCTTTTCTTCATTGGCGTCGGTTTGGTCACTTTTTAGGTGGTTGGAGTATCCCATTTAAAATATAACAAGGGTTATTTCATAACACCCTGTATATGAAGGCAAATAATAACTAATTCAAAGTACCAAGTCATTTCCAAGAGTGTACTGTGTAATTAAATAGTTATATCTACTCACTGTAATAGTAGTTTGTACAACAAGAGTGGATACGATGTCTATATCACACGAGAAAGTAAATTGAGCACGACGCCGTTGGCGGAGTGCGATATAGACAATCCACTCGAGTTGAACAGTATATTTTTTCTACGACCAAAATTACAAACCTTATGCTAAAAAATGTAATAAAAAAGTTTGCAGGTTTCCGGGCTCGAGCTCACGACCATTGGATCCATAATAAAACGCTCTACCGTTTCGACTATCGAAGCGTTTAGTTAATTATGGTAAAACCAACTGAATAATGATGCTACATGAAATTAATTTTCTATGCACATTCAGCAGGTTGCATTATTGATAAATCTATTATAAATGCGTATAGATTTTGTTATATTGAACAAATTAATAGCATAATGTACCATATACATTTAAATTATATAATTTAGTGTCTTGAAAAAGAAGGCGGAGCCTCAGTAAAAATAATGTACTGTGATTGGTCAGTACTTTTAAGAACAACATGTAAATTTGGCTCCTCTGCTGTAATTGACTACTGTGATTGGTCAGTTTTATAACCTAACTAGGATGGATATGAAATTTTGCCGCACAGTTAACTGGAATAGCCTACTTTACTCGCCACTTGAGTTTAAAGGAGAAAGTAAATTTCCATGTGGGATTTTAAAAATAATATAATAATTATGCTGAGTTAAAAAAAAAACGTCCTAAAACTTACATTTCAAAAGGCCGCGCTTGCCCCTCTGGAAAGTTTTAAGTGGCAGATTCTATTTATCCTAAACCTAAAAATGACTTTAATATATTACTCAGTGGTGTATTTATGAGGGAGGGGCCCGGGCCATTGGTACTACTGATGCTCAATCCTGTTATATCGATAGCTTAGTTACTTAACTTAGTTTACAGAACTGTCACATAAGAATACATGTTTTTTTTATGACAAGTATTGAGTACCTAACCAAGATAGCGTGGCTTACAGTCGTATTCACCATCCAGAGCTTAACTAACTGTTTACTAACAGGGAGTTTATATTTAACAGTCTGTTACTAGAATATGGTATTCACCAAAAATAAATAGTAATGAGATAGTAAACACTCTGTTAACAAAAATATATAAGACGTAGAATAGGCAACATGGTAATATTTTAGGTGATGGTCAATTGTTAATTAATTTAGATATTATTTATTTTTCATATTATATTGTAACAAAGTACTAACAACAATGGAAAAGTGCGAAAGGAATAGGTCTTCTAATTATACTCAAAGAGAAAAAGAAAATATTTTTTGATGCAATGCAATGATGCAAAATTACATCGAAGTAATAGAAAATTTAAAAAAACCAACGCCGTGTTCAATAAGCAGAAAATGGAATGCTGGGAGAACCTGGCCTGGGAATTTAAAGCCTTGCAGACATCAGGACCAAGAACTGGTATTCAATTAAAAAGCTTATAAGAACAAATGAAAAAGTTCAGCAGCATCAATCCGAAGACAAGGTGCATATTTATAACTTCCCATTGTACCATAAGGGTTAAGAGTGTAATATTTCTCTCAAATTGTATTTGCATATCTACAATCGTTACCCGTATTTGTCATTGCATAGGGATCACAAACAACGATAAAAGCATCGTTGTTTAACCTTCGATGTTTGACTTTGCGTTTCAATATCTTAGTTTCAAGTCTTAAGTTTTTTTGACAGTTTTAATAATTATTATTAGTATTCGCATATCTACAATCGTTATCCGTATTTGTCATTGCATAAGGCAAGTATACGTTATTTATTATTTTTTTATGTATGAAATAATGAAAACAGGAGGAGGAGTGTTACTTCTGCTTCTAAAACCATGTTAGATTTATAGAAGTGTCATAGTCAGTCACTTCCAAATACAGAAAATATCATACTTGTATATGAAGACAAATTATGAAGGTCACGTAGATCTAATAAAAAATATGTTGCTAATGCTGCTGTAAGTGAATATACTAATGTACCTTCAAGTAAGAAAATAAAAGTGACTCTAACTGATGCTGCCATAACTGAACATACTGATGTAACTCCAAGAAAAAAAACATGAAAGTTACTTACACTTCTTACCGTACAAATACAATTGCGAATATAAAACTTGAAATACTTGATTTCAAAATTAATATACCTACTGAAGAAAATTGAGGAAACAGAACTTGAGAACTTAAAAGGGAAAATTTTAGATAATAAAATTAAAGAAATTACAAAAAAAAAAAGAAAATTTAGAATTAAAAAAACAGGAGTATAAAAACATACGGGAAGGTTCTTCCAATCCTTCAGGACAGTCTACATCATGAACATTTTCAATACACTAAGTGCAATTTGGTCATACCGTTAGTGTACATGTTAATTATTATATTTATATAAATTACCGTAAAATGGGGCTACTTCGACAGAGGTGGTAACTTCGACACGTATATTATAATGTTGTTTTTAGGCCGATTCTTTCTGCTCAATTTGCAAATGTTCTTACGCAAACTACACTAACAATAATGAGTGGATTTGTTTCGTTTCTTGTCTAATGTTGGTGTTCGGTATTTGTAATCGTGGCTCCAAGGACCTTCAATATGAATGTGCTACATGCAATAATTCGTGTTTCATTTGCTTAATACAGTACTCCGAGTACACAAATAGAAAGGCTGTGGGGGGTGGGTGGAAAAAAAAGGTTTTGGCTATAAAGAGCCAAGGCTTCAATTGTTACGAGGACACATAATCCAAGGTCCTAAAGAGAATGGTTTTTTTCATATAATACGAAATATAGCTAGAACCTGTCGAAGTAACCCTGTTTTACGGTACTTAGAGTTTACAATGGGCTTGTCAATATAAAACAAGAGTCTGATTGCTCGAGATATTAAAATAGAGAGTTTCTAGGCATTCAAGTTTGTTTATATATTATTGAATGTTTTAAAAGCAAGACATCGTAGTACGCCCTTCTAAGACAAGGGTCGAAAGGTTTAATGAGACAAAGTATTTACAGCAGTCGCAATTTTATTTAATAATAATATATAAGTAAGTATAATTTGAAACACAAAATTAAGCAGTCAAACTATATTAATGACTTATCCTATTCAAATATGGGTAAAAACTGTTGTAATAATAGAGCCTCTTGTAGATGTATTCTGGTCTTGATGAGCAATAACTCTCTGTTCTTCAAACCAAGCCAAAAGATGTAAACAAAGTACCATAAACCATAACCCAACTATTGAAACATAATAGTCTGATATCATACTTATAAGGCCGTATACGATTTAACCGACTGATATACAGGGTGCTACAAGTTCGTGTGCGTACAAGGGGATCCCGAAAACAGTATGAGATACGAAGATGGTTAAATTGTGGCGAAAAAAAATTGCAAATATACCAAATGCTTTCGAAGATATCCGAAAAAAAACCGAAATTTCCATTTCTGGTTTTTAATTTTTTTCGCTTTCATTTTTTACGTATCCTATTTTATTATATTATATATTATAAGAAACACTCCTTTATAGCCCTTTTTTATGTTCTACAGGATGGCATTATTAGTTTTCAAATTCGACGTTTCGTTCTTTAGTTGCCAATCTCAAGTCAATTTTTTTAAATACGGACCTGGAACTTTAAATACAGTTTTAGGGATTTCTAAGCTTTACAAATTTAATACAATGTACTAATTTTTGAAATTTTAACGTTTTGTCATCTAATAACACATTTTTCAAATTATCTTTTTCATTTCATTACGGTCCTAAACATTTAGAGCCAAACGAAAAACAAAAGATTTATGATTTAAAAAATCCGTACATTTTCACTCAAAGAGGCCTAATATTTGATATTTTGTAAGAGAAAAGACCCAAAGTCACGGACTCAAATATCTAGGTCTGTTTATTTTTGTTATATGTTATGCCTGATTATCAGATCTTCTAAACAGTAAAAAATTATATAAATTGTTTTTGAAACAAGCATAAGCGCATCACAGTAACATAACTAGACTAACACTCCAGTTACCTTTTCTTCACTCAGGAGCATTATTTTTTTCCTGTTTTACAGTATTTCGTTCTAGGTCTACAGCAAAAACCATAGAATTTAAGATATACGTTATATTAATAAAATAATTAAAATACTAATAAAAATAGAATTACTTCTCATTCCTTGGTTGGTTGGTTGGTTGGTTTAAGGCGGGGGTTGGGCGTTCGGCCCAAGCTTCTTGCACTGCAGCCTAGTGGCTTATTGTGCTCCCCTATCTTGCTAGAAAAGATTTGTTCCTTTTATAAGGTCCAGCAAATTCCTACCAAGTTTGTCATGTGGGAGGTTATCCCCACATTGAATGTCTCCGAAGATTCTGAGTCTTCCTCGGGTCAGTGCTTCGCAGTTATATATGATATGTGAGGCGGTTTCGTCCTCATCGCCGCAAAGCCTGCATTCAATGGGACCATTGTAAATTCCTACTCGGTGTAGGTGTTTTCTTAAGCAGTGGCCTGTTAGTAGGCCGACCACTTGTTTTAGCTGGGTGCGCGTTAAAGGCATCATTCCAGTTGATAACTTTTTGGAGGGTTTTCCAATTGTGGCCCTCGCTTGGGTATGACCAGGTATCCTGTTCCATCGGGACAGGTGTTGTTGTTGTGCCCACCTGTCTGATGCTGTTCTGGTTGCCTGTTTTGATATGCCAAGAGCGGGTTCAGGGCCCCTGAGTTTTTGAGATGATCCGGCTCTTGCCAGTTCATCGGCCTTTTCGTTGCCTGCTATCCCTGAGTGGCCAGGAACCCATAGGAGTTCTACCTTGTTGTTCCTTGCGGCCAGGTTTTTCAGGTCGTTTAGGCACTCCAGTGTGATCCTCGATTTGAGTCGACTGGAGTTCAGGGCCTTGAGGGCAGCTTGGCTGTCGGACAGAATGTATATCTCTTGGTCGTGGTAGCCCTTTTCGATATTTTTCTGTACACATGCTTGTATAGCACGTATTTCTGCTTGGTATACTGTGGCGTAGTTTCCCAGGGGAATGCTGATTTCCATTCTGGGTCTTTCCCCAAATATACCTGCGCCTACTCCGTCGGCCGTTTTTGATCCATCAGTGTACCAAACCAGGCCCCTATCTAATGACGGTGGTGTCCCTTTTGACCACATGTCAGAGTCGCACCTGATGTTAAAGGGTCTGGTGAAGTTGTAGACCTCTTTCATGTGATCTGTTTGCATCTCCAAGAGCTCGTCGTTGATTAGATCCGCGGCTCTTGTGTGCCCTATTCTTATGGGTTGTTGTTTCCATTCCCCATTTATTTTCATCCTGGAGGCGCTACAGCTGGCCTCCTTTCTGATGTGAATATCTAGGGGTAGCAGTCCTAGTATTACTTCCATCGCTGCGGTGGGGGTGCTTTTCATTGCACCACTGATGCACAGGCAAGCCAGTCTCTGCAGGCTGTTTAGCTTGGTGACTGTCGTAGTTTGCTGTGTTTTCGTCCACCATATTACAGATCCATATGTCGCTATGGGTCTGATGACTGTGACATATAACCACAACACCATTTGCGGTCTGAGTCCCCAGGTTTTACCAAACAAGCTTCTGCATCTCATAAGACACATTTTCGCTTTGTTTAGGTTTTTGATTATTTGTTGGTTCCAGGTCAGTTTGGCATCCAGGATTAGCCCTAAGTATTTCACCTCACTGACTGTTTTAACCTGCTCACCGAAGATGTTTAGGTTGTCGTAGTTCCCTGTTTGTCTTCTTTTGGTGAAAGGCAGGATTGCGGTTTTTGCTGCGTTGACTTTGAGCTTTACTTTCTCACACCAGCGCTGCACTATTCTCAGTGCTCTTTGCATGAGCTCTGTAAGTATAGTGGCGTGCGTTCCTATGACGAGTATTACTACATCATCTGCATAGCCTTGGGCGTAGAATCCCTCTGCATTGAGACATGTCAGTAACTCATCTACCACTAAATTCCATAGGAGGGGCGACAGTACCCCTCCTTGAGGATATCCTTGCACTACTTTGGCTGTTACAGAATCACCATGTAAGCAGGTATTGACTTGCCGATATTGTAGCATGTTGTGTATCCACCTACGAGTGGTGCCGTCGATTCCATGCCTTTCTGCAGCCGACATCATCGATAGGCAAGAGGCGTTGTCAAAAGCCCCCTGTATGTCGATGAAAGCTCCTAGGGCGATTTCCTTGCGATACAGCGATGTTTCGACCCTTGTTATCAGGTTGTGCAAAGCTGTCTCGCAAGATTTCCCTGGTTGGTATGCGTGTTGGTGTACATGTAGGGGTTTCTTCGTGAGTGCCCCATCTCGAATGTACCTGTCTATTAGTTTTTCCAATGTCTTTAATAGAAAGGAGGAAAGACTTATTGGTCGATACGCCTTGGCCTCGGTGTATGAAACACGTCCGGGCTTTGGAATAAAGACGACATTTGCCGTTCTCCAGGCCTCAGGCACATAGCCCATGGCGATGGAAGCTCGGTAAATTCTGCAGAGGTGCGGCAACACATAGTCGAGTCCCTCTTGCAGGAGGATGGGATATATTCCATCCGGCCCCGGTGACTTGTAGGGTTCGAATGTACCTATAGCCCATTTGATTCTTTCATAGCTGACTGTTTTGACTGCTGTTTTCCAGTCTGCTCTCTTGGGTCTGTGCACTACGTTCACTTTTTGCTGTTGAGCTTCCGGTTGTGTTATTCTAGAACCCGGAAAGTGTACTTGGAGAAGAGTTTCTAGGGCCTCTTTTCCGTTTGTAGTGTATTCGCCTGTTGGTTTCATTATTGTGCCAACTGCATTTGACGTGTCTTTAGCGAGAATTCGGTGGATGCGTGCTGCTTGGGAAGTTGTTTCTACCTCCCCACAGAACTTTCTCCACGAATCTCGCTTGGCTTTTCTTAGAGCTTTGTTGTATTCTGTGAGAGACCGGGCGTATCTGTCCCAGTCTCCTGTGCTCTTCGCTTTGTTGAAAAGCTTCCTGGTTTCTTTCCTCAGGTCTTCCAGGTGGCGATTCCACCATGGTACTTCCTGCTTTTTACTCTTTGCTATTAGAGGGCAGTTTTCTTCGTACGCTGTTGTAATTGCGTCTTGAAGTTGATCCACGGATAAATCGATATCTATGGTGCTTTGCAGATTGGTTTTGACGGAGGTCAGACTCTGTTGTAGTTGACCTCTGAAAGATTCCCATTCCGTATTGCGTGGATTACGGTAGGGCGCTGCTGCCCCACCGCAATTCTTTAGTTCAAACTCTATATACCGGTGATCAGATGCCGATGGTTCGTCAGATACTCGCCAGCCTTTAACCGCATTTAATAAACGCGTTGTGACCAAGGTTATGTCGATTACCTCTCTACGCCTACCAGTTACGAAGGTCGGTTCGTTTCCCTGATTTAATAGTGTTAAATTACTACTTACCAGAAATTCCAGCAGGGCATTTCCACGTGGGTTGTCATTTGTGCTCCCCCATGCAATGTTATGCGAGTTGGCGTCGCAGCCTGCTAGCAGCTGGAGTCGGTTGGCCTCGCAGTGTTCCACGAGTGTCTTGAACTCTGTGGTAGGTGGTGGTTCGTCCGAGTCGTAAGGAAAATAGGCAGAGGAGATTATTAGCTCTTTCACGTTCCCATCCTCCTTGTACCTCAGCTTAGCGGTCGCTAGATCCCTAAAACAGAAATTTAACAGAGGCACACAGTCTGCGTCGTTCCTGACATAGATGCATGCTCTTGGGTTACCAGATGACAAGTTATATATGAGCTTACCACCTGCTTGTCCGAGTCCTCTTACTTGACGATCCAGGGCTCCTGAATCAGCGCTACGGCTATGGACTCGTTTATGAGTCTACGGCATAAGGCCGCAGACCCAGCTCTACTGTGTTGTAGGTTTATTTGCAGCAGCTTCAGGTCGTTTGACGGTGTGTGAGCCATCTTTCTTTCCCTTAGCTGTTGCTAAAACTCTAAAGGATGCTCTCCAGAGTCCTAGACATGCTTTCATGTTGGACTTGGTCAGGCACTTTAGAGATGTCTCATCGATGTTTAGAACCAATGTAACACCATTTTCGTCTTTGGTATGGTTTATCACATACCAGTCGTCGGTTTTAAGACCTGCGTTTTGGGTTTTCACCAGTTGCAGAATTTCTTTCGGCGTTTTGAATCTGAGGTTTTTAGGAGCCGCCATGATTACTTTTGCGGTCTGTAAGAGGTCTTTTGCCATCCCTGCTTTTAAGTTAGCGCCCTCCCATAGCTTCAGCTTGGGGGCCTCGGTTTGCACCCAGGTTTTTGTCCCTTCGCTTCTGCATGATAGGATGACGGCACCTTTGTCAAAATAGCAGCTGTTGAACGCTGGCCCAGATCCTTCCGGTCCGGGCGCTATAGCATCCAATAGTACCATCTGGACTGTGTCCGCTTGTTCCTCTGTCAGGCGTGTCTCAGGGAAGTCCTGAGGAACAATGGCTAGCTTCACAGCTGTTAGGGCGTCATTGAAAGCCACCTTGCTTTCATTGTCCCTTCTTTTCTTGACGATCTGATGGGCGTCAGGAGTGCTCCCGTCAGATCGAGATCTTTTGTTTGAAATGCCTCTGGAGGGAGCGTTTGGGCTCTTTTCGCGAGAGGCATCTGTGGAACCACTGGGTCTAGGATGGGCGTGCGAGCCCACACCACGGGACGTGTCTGATTCCTTTTTGGCGGGCTTTTTCTTTTTGTAACGAATTGGCTCGCCTTTTTCTTTAGCAGCCTGAATTGCCTGTTTCCGTCGTTGTGCGCTGGATAGTCGTTTCAGGCTGAGTTTCTTTAGGTCTAGATTCAGATCAGGTTCATTGGCCTGATCTTTGTCTGCCTTGTTCTCTGTAGTCAACGTAGTGTTGCTTTCGTCCACATCAGTTGACTCAGGGCTTTTTAGTAGGGCGTCTTCAAGTTCCCTGCTATCAAGTTGGTCTTGTTTTAATGTTGTGTTGTCCATAAAAGATCCCACGAGTAGGGAGGAAATAAATTGTCGACACCTGCAGTGCCTCCTGTACAGGTGCAAGACGAAAATTAGGGAGGTCGTCTGGTATCCCGAAGGCTCCGTTTGAGATGCTGATTGGTGCAGGCTCAACATCATCCACCCCCTCAGCACGGCTCGCATAACACTTTGGGGTTAGGCCTGCGTGTTAATGTGTGTGTAGGTGGGTGTGAGAAATGGTGTATGTGATAGAGTGTGTGTGTATGCACCACTGTGCGTTTGGTATTCCTCTTTGTCTGGCTTCTAACCTCAGAGACCTGTTCGGCATGGGAGACCCTGCCAGTAGTTGCCTACCGCCGACGTAGCTCTCTGAGTCAAGGAAGCTCGCAAGCCCCACCGGTGCGTCAAACCGGGAATACCGTCGGGGGGTCTCATTCCTTAAAATCGTGCTTACTTCCTAGCTTGTGAGTATTGTGACGGTTAATCTCATTGAAAAAATAAACAGCCTAAACACCATAACTTTTAATTTTCAAGTAATCATAAAAATAATTGCAAGGGTCGTAATAGCAAAGCAAGGATAATTTGAAATGTTAGTAACGTGCTATTTGATGACAAAACGTTAAAATTTTAAAAACGTATAAATTGTATTACATTTCGAAAGTCCACAAGTCCTTAAAATGGTTTAAAAAATTCCAGGACAGTATTTAAAAAAAATAATTGAGGTGGATATCTAACGAACGAAACGTTCAGTTTGAAAACCAAAAACGCCATCTTGTAGAACATAAAGAACGGCTATAAGAAAGTATTTTTTTTGTTTTTTTCCTAAGTCAAAAATGAAGGCGCAAAAAATTAAAACCCAAAACTAAAAATTTCGGTTTTTTTCGGATATCTCCGAAAGCATTCGGAATATTTATAATTTTCTTTTACCACATTATTAAGCTCCAAAATACGCAACTTTGCCTCAATTTAACCATCTTTGTATCTCTTACCGTTTTCGAGATCCCCTTGTACGCACACGAATTTTTAGCACCCTGTATATATTAACAGTCTGATAAAGAGTTAACTGACCATGGTGAATACGGCTGTTAAAGTGAGAATATAGTATACCAGAAACTGAATCCGTAACATTTTCGTCGTTTGTATCGACTTGCATCACACTCTCTCTATTTTTTTCAGGAATAAAGAAATGCTTATACCAATAATAATTATATTTGTATCATTACATAAACTTGTTATTAATCGAGATATGAGTTCAATGTGTTCAGGCCAGATATTTTGCAATGATGGCGAAAACAAATCTGTATTCCTAGAAACTATCCAAAGAGCTCGAATCTATTCACATTCCAAAGTATTTGTGGATATGACTCAAATACATATACCAACATTAACGATCCAGAACTTTAACCATATGATGCAGGCAACCTCTAATAATCCTACACAGTACGACATTATTAGATATATCGAAAACAATTTTATTTCTGAACCCGAAATGGTAAGTGAAAATAAAAATCTTATAATTAATTTACTATTAGGTAAGCTCCACCGGACGCGGCTTGACCATAATGTCATTTGGTCAATGACCCACCTATAAATTTGACCCACTTCATTAATTTATTTTTTTTTAAATTATCTTTCACAAAATCCAAGTTCTACAGTCATGCGAAAACTTCTCAATATATGTAGTTCGAAGCATTCGCGGCCGTATTTTACGTTAACTAACAATTGACTTTATGGGTTTGAGTGTTAAATAGAAGATGACAAGAATGAATTGGAACATACCAGCGGTACAAACGTATAAGCGAGTCCAGAAGATAAAATGAGACCTTTCGTCGACGGCGAGACCCAGTGGCGTACTTGGGGGGGGGGGGGCTACTGGGCTGTAGCCTCCCCCCCCCCCCCCCCCCCCACCCGCGCTCAGAAACTCAGGGTCTAATAGTCTAATTGTAAAGTAATTTTTCGTCTAACACTTTTTACTAATATTATACAGGGTGTCCCACCGGGAACCGAATCGATCTATATATAGAAAACTATACATAAGTAAGTGTCAACTTGCTTATTTTAAATGGGACACCCTATATATTATTACATTTTTGCATTCTACGCAAGATTCTAGGCAGATTTTGTATACCATGTCCTATACCTATGTCTAAACGTTTTTGACATATTTGAATTTTTATGTCAAAAATGACGTTTGCAAGCCTTAGAATAATTATCAATTTTTTCTCTATAAAAAAGCCTTATTTATTTAATTTAAGTAGGATTCCTTGTTATTAAGGACCTGCTTTAATAGATTTTTTATAATATTTTGATAACTATTAATACAGGGTGTTTAAAAAATAAGATTAAAAATACAAATGAAAAAACTGTCAAAAGTCCAGATTTTCAAATAGAAACACCCAAATTTTATAATTATTTCTTATTTAGCATTAAAAATAAGGGTAAGTTTGTATAAGGTTGTATATCCCAAAAACTCTTAGTTTTCGAAGTATTGCCAATTTAATATTTTTATATGGGGATTTTGCTGCAGATTTTAGGTTCAGTTACTCTTAGTTGGCTATGACGGCGTTGAAAAACAATCAAATGCTAAAAAATCTATAAAGCTGTCACTTACCATTTAAACATTAATAATAAGCACATTGTGAAGGCTTCTGATTTTGCGGATATCGAATGGCAAATGTGACATGATATAACTTTATCACATTCTCCATAAATAATAAATAAGTTTAAATAATCTTCGTTTGTATAATTTAAGCACCCGGGAATGAGTCATGATTATTAATAATATTAAGTGACAGCGTCATAGATTCTCTTAGCATTTGATTGTTTTTCAACGCCGCCATAGCCAACTAAGAGTAACTGAACTTAAAATCTGCAGCAAAATCCCCATATAAAAATATTAAATTGGCAATATTTCGAAAACTAAGAATTTTTGGGATATGCAACCTTATACAAACCCACCCTTATTTTCAATTCTAAATAAGAAATAATTATAAAATTTGGGTGTTTCCATTTGAAAATCTAGACTTTTTGCAGTTTTTTCATTTTCATTTTTAATCTTATTTTTTAAACACCCTGTATTAATAGTTATCAAAATATTATAAAAAATCTATTAAAGCAGGTCCTTTATAACAAGGAATCCCACTTAAATTAAATAAATAAGGCTTCTTTATAGAAAAAATTGATAATTATTCTAAGGCTTGCAAACGTCATTTTTGACATAAAAATTTAAATATGTCAAAAACGTTTAGACATAGGTATAGGACATGGTATACAAAATCTGCCTAGAATCTTGCGTAAAATGCAAAAATGTAATAATATATAGGGTGCCCCATTTAAAATAAGCAAGTTGACACTTACTTCCGGTATAACCGGAACAAAATATGTTATCCCGGTCGCCCCCATCAGCATCAGCATACTGTCAAATTTTCAAAATTTTCCTATGTATAGTTTTCTATATCGCCGGGTTAATGCAGTAGTATGCTATGTCTGTGCCATTTCTAGCGAAATTGAGGTTTTCACGCCTATGTCCAGTTCAAATGTTTTAACACTTGCTGCTGAAATATCGTATCTCTATATTTAACCTTGAGTCTAAAAATAGCTGCAATCTAACTAGCTTATGTCCAACCAACTGATAATTTTGTGTTATAGGAAAAATAGTTCTGCTCCTAATAAATAACGTTACATCAATTTTGCGGTCCCCTTATTTGACCTACAATTTTAACTTGATTACGCATAGGTTTAGTTTTGTTCTTGATTTTTAAGTATGGACATAGACTATACTTGTTATAAAACCAAAGTATCCTAAGTCACTTAAAATGGACATATGATACAATTTTCAATACAAAGGTATGCTATGTCCTATAATTTTTGATTTTTATAAAAATTAAGTGTGCTAATATTAAGAGAATATTCTGCACTAAAAACACAATAGAGTACCGGTTTTAAAAAAATTTAATATTAAGTTCTTTGCAAGTTATTCAGTTGTTTACTTCCCCTGTATAAACTACTAAATGTGACATAGCATACTTCTGCATTAACCCAGCGATATATTATTATAAATCGATTCGGTTCCCGGTGGGATACCCTATATGGCCACATTCCGCTACATTTTAACAAATTTTCAAAATTCACTATTATCAATAGTAGAATTTTGATACATCTAGTAACAGTGTTTCTCGATCGTCAACTAACAACTAAGTTCGAGCTGTCCGCCAAGCCGGCTATGCACCGTACTTAAGTTGAATCATTAGTTTGTTGAAAACGACGTTTCTACTCACTCGCTCGAACGCCGAGTTATTATGAACTATTGTCTTAGCTGGTTTTGCATAGATTTACAGGTTACACGTTACTAAGTAGTTTGTGAGTTGTGTGACGAAAAAATATTCCCAGTTGCCGCAAGGAAAAAAGAGAATTTTACAGTTTTTGAATGTAGGTTATACCTAGTATATTTATTTTTAATTGGCAGCGACAATAAACATTTATGAACCTAACCACGAAATTTGTTGATCATTCCTGACTATTCCACTTGGTCTAGCAGCAACGAAGCAATTAGACAGGTATAGAAGAGACTATTGAAAATAATTTTTTTTTATGAAGCCGCATAAAAACAAAAAGGCAAAAACATTTTCGTTCAAATATCTACACTTGCATCACCATGTCATACAGAACTGTGAAAGTTACTTCAGAAAAGTAACTAGTTACTTTTTTTATACTTTTGCCCAAATGTATCTAGATACTTATAAGGAATAGTTACTTTTACCTAAAAGTAACTTAGTTCTTAGTTACTTAGTAAAAGTAACTAGTTACTTTTTCGATACTTTTGCCCAAATGTATCTAGATACTTATAAGGAATAGTTACTTTTACCTAAAAGTAACTTAGTTCTTAGTTACTTAGTAAAAGTAACTAGTTATAGTAACTAAGATACTTTTACAGTAACTAGTTACATTGATTGTAACTACGATAATTTTAAAGTAACTAAGATACTTTTTAAGTAACTAGTTACTTTGATTTTAACTAGTTACTACAAGTTACTAAGATACTTTTGACTAACTAGTTATTTTAATTGTAACTACGAAAGTCTAAAAGTTACTAAGATGCTTTTGAACTAGACACCATAAATTTACCAGGTAGTGATAATTCATTTTCCTGTACACACTACCACTATTACCATCAGAAAACTAAACTAAGAAGTGTTAATTCAAACAACGAACAAGTAGAATAAAATGCTTTCCAAGAAATTTTGCGTTCCAACCAGTTTGCTGTTTAACGCTCGCGACTCGCCGCTCATCCCTTCGTGACAATCTGATTAACGGCCGCCGATCGTCCCTTGGTCATCATCTGATGGTGTGCATTATTTGTTACTTTGGAAAAGTAACTTGTATCTAGTTACTTTTTAGGAGTAACTATACACTTAAAAAGTAACTAGTTACTTTAAAAGTAACTTAGTTACTCCTAAAAAGTAACTAGATACAAGTTACTTTTCAAACGTAACGAAGTTACAGTTACTTTTGGCATGATTCAAAAAAGAACTAAGTTACTAAGTATCTAGTTACTTTAAGTAACTAGTTACTAAAAAGAATCTAGTTCCTTAAGTTACTCACAGCTCACATATTAGGGAGCGAATCCATCGACAAAAAAATAATAAATTTATGGGTAATTCTCTGGATAGAAAACTTTTCACGCAAACGCCGAAAAAAATATATTTTAACGTTTTTTCAGTAAAACACATTTTTTTTAGAATAGCCAATTTGTTTTATCTTATCGAGTCAGGTAGATGCCGGCTAAGCTGTTTGATGTCGGCAACCTTTATAAATGAATTTTCGATGGTCTCTTCTATACTAACATGACTACATTCAGCTTGCCTTGAAAGTTGTTGCTATAAAATTCGGACAATTCGTTGGATAAATAAGTAGGTATTATAAAGATTTTTAACAATAATTAACTAACCAGCAACTTTAACTGTGGCATTAATTTCTTATTTCCTTATACCGCCATATCGTTCCATAGTGTCTGCTTCGGTGTATTTTATTTAGCTTACTTATGTTTGAGATTGATTTGACTATCCTAATATTTTTATGTGTGTGTATATTATGTATTTGCAGTGTTTATTTGTAGGTAAATATACATATATTACTGTGGCTGAACTATGATGTGTTTATTTTCAACTGGCACTACTAGTAAACAATAACCTAACCACCACAAAGCGCTCGATGCGATCGCATTCAGATTTCGCATATGAATAAACACGTTTTCCGATTATATTGTAGCTTTTATTTGCACATTATTCTATTATTTTAAAACTTATGTTAAGTTTAGCATCTGGGTCGTTCTTGAAAAAAGCTGCATTTTCAGTGGGTGCATTTTTTTTATTCGAAAATATAATTAGTTGGTTAAAAATGACCACAAGTTATTAAAAATGTTTCACTTGTTGCAAAAGAGTAGCCTGTCAATCTTAAAAATATGATTTTTTTCTGAAATAACTTATATGTGTTGATACGGGAATAATAATGCATTGCATAAAGCATCAGAACAAGGGCGAAGTTTAGCCGAATCAGCAATGATCCAGCTAGTCTTACACTTAACTCTAGACCCCTATGACGTGCGTATAATGGAAATTATTTAAAAAGAACTATTTATAGTAAAGAAAAGATGGTAAAATATATTTAAAAAATATACTAATTAACTGCGTTTATTTTGTGTTAAAAAAACACACACAGATTATTGCAAAATAGTTTAATAAACTTTCTTGGAAACAAAAATATTATGAGATACATATAAATCAATGTATGTGAAAGCTAAATAATATCTTTGCTCTCATTCTTCTCATGTTCTGCTTTACCTGTTCTTGTCTGTCAAATTTTTTGTTTTTTGGAGACATTTTTTCTATATTTTCAGGTCTAAAAATATTTAAAAAAACGGAATTATTGGGTGAAGATCAATTCCGTTATCATTCAGATCATCACCGTTATCATATATCGATAACGGTAATGATATAACAGAGTTGATGTCTTAAATTTTATGTTATATTGTTAAAAAAATATGTTATATTTTTTCTACGTTAAGACATAATCTCTGGTAAGACGCATAAAATAAATACAAAATTTCAAAGAAAAATATATTACTTACCTCAATAAACTGATCACGGTAACGACGATTTAAGATCGAAGAAACGACTGCGCACGCGTTTACATCGTATTTATTACGAGACACGTAATAACCATACCCTTACGTTGTTAGCTTTGTACTGACCAATCGTTACGGAGAATCAACATGCATGCATGCGCCGACTTTCAGCGCCTCTAGTGTTCGATACGAAGAATTATAATCTGATAACGGTAATGATGCCAGTAGTTAGTTACACGTAAAAAGATTTATATTTTTTCAGTTTTCAGAACTTAAATTGATATTAATTGATCGGAAATAAACAATTTAACCTATATGCAACAATTCGAAAGTAGTAAAATGTAGGAATTTGCAGGTAGATTATTGTTTCTCGTAAGTTATCTTCCACAAATATGGCTGGTTACGATGGAGTATGGTGTTTGGGAGAGTTTTATACAAAAACAGAAACAACAAACTATATTTAGGTAGAAGTAATATAAGTGGAGTATAAACACCATTTGTGTTAATTTTGCTATTAGAATAAAAATATATTTTAAAAAAAGTAATTTTTTACTGTTTACCTCAAATTGAAGCTTTTTTGAAGATTGGCCCATTTTGGATTTGCATAATGTAGTGCTTGTCTTGTGGTGCAAAATAAAGTTGCTTACAACATAATCGGAAAACGTGTTTATTCAAATGCTGTACCGATCGCATCGAGCGTTTTGTGGTTGTGTTATTTTTAAATGTTATTATTATTGTTATTATATCGGTGCCAGTTGAAAATAAATACACTTCTTTAGGCACCTTCTTATTATGCTTAACTAAAAAACTACATTCTGCTTCTTACATTACTAGTTACCCCCAAAATTTGCCCCACCTGTAAAAAACTCACGAACGCAGCAAATATAACATTGTTGTTTACATTTTTTTTTCTTTATAAAAAACTCCAACAAAAAAATGCGCCTTATTTGTAATCTATTGCAGACCCTACGAAAATAAGAAATGTTATGTGTGAATGACCTAGAGAAGTAACTGTAACTTAAGTGGTGGAGTATATTGTTGAGAAGTTGTAGTAGAACGAAAAGATCAAACAATAATCAACAATATACTCCGCCACTTAAGTTAAAGTTACTTCTCTAGGTCATTCACACATAACGTTTCTCATTTTCACTTCCATATTTACGAGACAAACTATGTTCTTATAAATGTTATTACAGAAATTAATAAATATAATTCTTGAAGCAGTAGCGACAATTGCCTGTAATTGTGTAAGTGTGTCAGCGGATGGGGTCCCCCAGGGGGAAAAATCTTTATTATTCATATTACGAACAAAAGTCATTCTTTATAAAAAGTTCTGCTTGTTAAGAAAATGAATTCACGATAAAAAAAAATGTCAGATCAGATGTGTAAGGTGTTAATGAATTAGAAACATACGAAAATGCTTCAAGAGAGAAGTACAATTATTTATTATTATTTACAAAAATTTTATAAAACAAAGTTGTTAATAAAATTTTTAAAATAAAATTTTAATAATAATTATTGTTTTTATTTAATTAGTTGCATTTTACAAAAAATCAAGATAGCCGATTTTGTATACGTTCATGTTTATGTCAGAATTTTTTTACATCCGTCAGTATTCTATGTCCGTAAAGGCATTTTTGAAAATGTTAACCAAGGAAGAGCGTATTTATTTAATACAATGTTACGGTATTGAAAATGTGTCTTATCAATACGCTAGAATAGATGTTAATATTAATATTTTATTTTAAAAATTCGAATTTTTATTTCAAAATTTGTATTTAGACTTTACGTTAGTTTATAAACAACTTTGTTTTATAAAATGTTTGTAAAAAATAATAAATAATGGTACTTCTCTCTTGAAGCATTTTCATATTTAACTAATTTATTAACACCCTGTACATCTAATCTGACATTTTTTTATCGTGAATTCATTTTCTCAACAAGCAGAACGTTTTATAAAGAATGACTTTTGTTCGTAAAATGAATAATAAAGATTTTTTCCCCCTTGGGGAATGGGGACCCCATCCGCGGACACACTGTATTAAGAAAAAAGTAAAATAATAGGAAATATGAATTTTTAACTCAATACTTTTTTATTCAATAGATGTAGCCGTTACTTGATGAAGATCCATTATAGAAACTAGGTTAAAAGAGATTTTTGGAGTAGGTTACCATTATATTTTAAGAGAATATTATTTGCATTAGATTTCTACTATCTGACGAAGACACTGTGTGTCGAAACAATTATCATAGTACAATAAAAAAATAAGTGAAGATTTATACATTTTTGTATTCTTTTTAACCTAGTTTCAATACTTTTTGTTATTATTTTACCTGCGGTAGTAGAAGTTAGCTGATGGTTCCCAAACCCTATTAGGATTTTGTGCTATCCTTTTTTAAAGTGAGATTTTGATAAGAACGGAGCGAAGCCGAGTCGACGCGTCGACTTCGAACGATCAGAAATACTGTGTTCGTTGGTTGAATTTTGCATGATTATTAATTTCTAATTGATTAAGCCAATGAGGACCGGAAAATGGGCTCGAAAGGCCAAACGAATGTTCATTAACAACAAGAATGCTATATTTGTAGAGGTTACTCCAATAGTAAGGCAATCCTCACACGTGGAAACTTAAAAAAAAAACTGTAGTAGCTTGGAAACTAGAAGATTGGGCGACTAGGCCACTCGAGTTGCCTCTCATCCTCACACGGCCGATACTGTAGTCATGATGTCGCGAGCTAAAGAACACATTCATGAATTTCAGTTTACAAATTTGGTCCATATTTATTATTTTGCGTTACTCAAAAGACTGGAGTAGCGTGGCAACCCAGCATGCCGAGTCGCGGATACTTTGTTTTCCTGGTCGCTGTAACTTAGGTAGGCCATGTGAGCAGTGGCGTATTTAGTGGGGGAGGGGGACTGCCGGGCTGCAGCCCGCATAATTAATTAATCAAAGAAAAAAAAATTACTACAGGCACCTGGCAAATAATTTAGATAAATTATTTGAGTTTAATTTAAAGTGGATCAGATCTACATTTAGATTGGCTAGTATTAATTACTACATTTTGGGCTCTTCCCTTTAGGTAACTCTTTATCCATGACAATGCACATCCCCTAATATCATATTTAGATAACTTATTTAACAAATCAACATGGCTTAAGCAATCAAACTCCTTGGAGAGGTCAAGAAACAGACCCATTGCCAGATCCCCCTTCTCCAAAGAATCCAATATGCCACCAACAAACTCATGAACTATATATTTGTCTGTTCCGTTTTTCCTTTTTTATAGCTATTTTAAATCAACCAAAATAATGCGATAAAATATTTTTACAACAAAAACAAAAAACAATTAGGTATTTATTTTTAAAGAGAAAAATTAAAGTAAAAATTTTAATTGGAACATTTTTTATGGAAGAAGTGTGATAATTTATAATAAAAAAAATAGTACGGGAAAAAACGAGAATGCTTTATTATGAATATACAAAATGGCACTTAAGAAGGAGAATTTCAAAACCTAAGCATTTGCACAAATAACTACTCTTAGATAAAATACATGATTTCTGAAAAAATCATCAATTTTGACGGTGAGCGATATTTACTTTATTTTTAATCATGAAAAATCGAGCCCGATAAACGCTGGTTAGAGTCATACATATGTCTTATGTTAAAATTTTAGAGTGACACCAATATTCATATTTTCACAAATATAAAAAATGTAAAATTTAATCCAACCTTGCAGAGGGGGATAGGTAATTATTTAATTTTCGAAATGGTGAATTTTAAACTAACTTTGGGCGTGGCCCCGAAAATGTTTCGCCTGCGGCGCGTTTTCGCCTTCTTCACTAGGTATAATATCATAAAATATATGTAGTCCCGGCTGTCCCTCTCTCCAGAAAAATATGTCCTACTTACGCCCACTGAGCCCCCCCCCCCCCCCCGAGCATATTTTTTGGCTACGCCACTGCGTGTGAGTAGCGCTGTTCAAATACGACATGCTGGGTAACCTAGTTGCCCAGTCTCCTAGTATCCAAGTTACTACAGTATCCCCGTGTGAGGGAGGACTGCCTAAAATGGACTATTTTAACAAAATACTTTTAGGTACGCCAATTGATTTTTTGGACGTGCACCAGCAACCTTCATTCGGTATTTCAAACTTTTATTTTCTTTATACAGGGTGACTCACGGTGGATGGTACGTTAGAAGTATAGGATGAAACAGCTAACGAATCGTTCTGAAAATTGGGTCAATTACATAAATGGATATGCTCTATTTATTTAAAATATTTTTATGATATAGTGTTGCCACTTTTACCGAAATTTAGTAGAAACATCGATATTTTAAATGGAACACCTTGCATTTTATTAAATTTTTGAACCCTCTATTAATTTCTTAACAATTTTGTTTAACATTATTCTAATATGTTACCGTTTCTAAGATAATAATTAAATTACATTTTTTGACGGAAAACGTTACCTTACAAAAATATTGATATTATTATTGTAGTGGTATTTTGTTAATCACTATAGATACAGGTACTGAATTCCGTTAAAAATCATAAAAGAAAACTATTGAAATGTAGTATTCAGTCCAAATTATTTTACTTAAAAAATTTGGATCTTCTTGGGTGCCTACCAACAACATTTTATATAATTAAACTCTCTGTTGAGGATCTTTGGGCTTCATGATTTGAAATTTAGTAAACTTAAAATCATGCCACGTTATGATATTCTAAGATTCTCTGAACCGATGAATATGTTCTACCTACATCATATTCAGCACATCGGCAGCGTGCTGAAAACGCAGTAAAATTTTCCCGAATTCGTAAACATATCCTGAAGTTTATTGGCGGTAGATTTGGGTGCATTTCATTAAACTTTATACATGTTCTAGCGATCATTTTATCACACTGCCCAAATAAAATAAATATATTACTATATTAATTCAGTGCATGTATCGATAATAATTAACAAAGAGCCACAACAATAACGAAAGTGACATAATTATTATGTCAAACAAGAGTTTGTCATGGCATACTTACTAAAACCAAATGAAATTTAAATTGTCGAGAAAACTTTACTAACAATAGCTTATAAAATCTGACTAGTATAAATATAATATACAAAAAAAGAGCCAATTTAAGTAGCTTTTCAAAGCAGTAATAATGTCATGAAAGGGAACCATAAGATCATAATATTTCATAAATCAATATTTTTTATTTTAATAAAATGTTTATGTTTAACATAGGTCATTCCACGCAACATTAAACCAGTCTCAAGTTTATTAAAGAAATTAATAAAGTTGCTTTAAAAAATTATTGTTAAAGGTTTAAATCCAAGTTATTTATTGACTTTGATTTTCTTTTAAACCCTTCAGGTAAATATTATTTTGATCTTTGTAATAAATTGGTTTTCGAAATCACTTTGTTTTTCTGATAGTTGCTAAGTTCCCGTAGCTACCTTTACCCCCTCATCGCACCCTAAAATCTGGGCGTGACAATAATATACAGGGTGTTACATTTAAAAATATATAATTATGGTCACCTATTCAAGTAACCAAATTAACTGTATTTTTAAACCACCCTGTATATCGCAACTAAGATTTGGGCATAGGTTTAAAAGCCCCCTGGTATTATTTAAATATCTAACAATTTTCAGTTTTCTAATGTTTAAGATTTAAAAAATATTAACGTTTTTTTAAGTTAACGCTTTCCGTTAAAAAATGCAATTTAATTATTATCTTAGGAACGGTAAGATATACGGGGTAACCCATAACTTATAGGCCGTAGAGTAACTGGAGATACTAGACATCAAACTAAGCCGATTAAGTCATATAAGTTTTTTCGGATTGTTACTCGTTCTAGAGATACAGGGTGTTGAAAGTAAAAGTTTATTCTCGAAAATAAGCCATCATTTTAAAACGGTTCAATGAATCGAATAATTGAAAGTTGGCAATATTATGTTTTTATGAGCAAGAAATAAGAATTTGTAGCAATTTTTAAGTTTTAAACTAGAGGGCGCTAGTTGCATACACTGGGCTTCATAAATCTATGATTTTTTCTTACCTCTGATATTAGGTGTTTTTCAATTATAGTTTCTTAAAGAAGGGCATTTTCTGAGTCAAAAAGGTGTTCTTGATTGATCTTAATATCTTTAACGGTTTTCGTGATATTTCCCTTTAAAAATCCCAAAGCATAAAAAACATAGTACTATTGTGCCGATAAAAAACTGGGACAAGAGATTTACAAAAACAATGTACAGCTTAGTTTGATGTCTAGTATCTCCAGTTACTCTACGGCCCATAAGTTATGGGACACCCTGTATAGGTATGGGATAATACTAAAGCAGGTTTTTAAGAAAATAATAGACCTAATCTTGTTGTGTCATGAAAATTTGTTATACATATTTAAACCTCCTGATGATGGTCGCTTAAACCGAAACGCGTAGATATAATTAATCAATATATTTCTGACGTATTTTTGGATTTATTATCTTTGTCTTTATTACAGAGGAGTCAAAAATATAATAAAATACAGGGTGTCCAATTTGAAGTATCGAAGGTGCTACTAAAGTGGCAACACTATCATTAAAAATATTTTTGTTAAATATTTTGATAGAACTGGACATACCAAAATGGAATGTGATTTGATCCATTACAAAATAGAACAAAAATGAATAGTAGATTCTGTAACGAGGTTGGAATAAAAATTTGATCCGAGTGGAAGATTCCGAACGCGAGCATAGCGACCGAGTAGCAGACTATATTTTCTCCACGACCAAAAATACTATTCGCAATATTTGTAATTTCAGGTGGAGTATTATCCAGTTCCATATCTGATTCATCCGATTTTTCACTCATATTTTGACTTGCACTAAAATTTGTCTGCTGACATTGACAGTTTCGAAATTCATGGCAACATATGTCGTTTAGATCAATTACAGAATATTCATTCCGTATCTTCTTATAGAATGAAAATACACGCAAAACGCATAAGAAGCAAGTGTTTCAGAATAAATATTCCAACTCAAGAGCGAGAATTTTTACATTCTATTATCAAAAATGATTTTGGAGTTATTGCATTCAGTTATGGTCGTGGAGAAAATATGTTTCTGTTTATTCACCTAAAGGTTGAGCTCAAATAATAGGAAGCGCTCGTTCGCGCCCCGTCCTTTTAAAGTAAAATCATTAATGTATGTTGATTTTTTTGATTTTAAGTATTCTGAAAGTCAAAGCTCTAATATGAATACAGTTCTCTAGCGTCAAGTGTGCCGGTTACGCTACATTAAGACGGAAGTAACAAAATTATTTTACAAAAAAAAGTTTAAGGATGAATTTCAAGAGTCGCGGAAGATCAACACAGGTTTAGCATTGTACCGACGATTTGTTAACTGGTTCGTCATACACTTCTAACGTACCATTGTGCCAAAAAAAACTGGGACAGCAAAATTGTTGTTGTAGAGTAGCTCCTTGACTATAAGGAATATGTAAAATCTATTGAGGAAAGGTTATCATTGCTGTTATAATGGTTGCCATGGAAGGTTTAAAACCAATTCAATAATACTACATTTTGAGAAATACGAGTAAAAATGGAAACGTATACTTTTTTAACAATGTAACAAAAATAAAACAAGATTTTTAAATAATATGTTCCTATGCATTTTACTTTAAATCATATTTAAACCTTAATATAATAACATATTTTTTAATATTTAGTAGTTGCACCGTTATTATCGATTAAGACTTGTAAACGTCGTGGCATACTTGGCAACACTAGGTTTCTCGTATACTCTTGCGTTATTGCATCCCATGCTTCCATTATCCTTTGGCTTAATTCATCCCGAATTCTAGGTTGGAAGTTGTGTTTATCCATAAATTTTGTCATCTCACCCCAAACGTTTTCAATTAGGTTGATATCCGGACTTTTCGAAGGCCACGGCAGAACACGAATTTGATTTTCTTCTAAATAATTTTGAACTATGTATAGGAGCATTATCTTGATGAAATATAAAATCTAGGCCATATACTGGTCGACAGATGGTATCATAGCTTGGTTTAGTCTGTTGCAATATAATGGTGCATTGAGCCTTCCCTGCACTATTTGGCAAACTCCTGGGCCCCTTGCACTAATCCAGCCTTAAACGTTTATAGAACAGCGTCCACTTTAATTAGTCTTATTTGTATATCTTTCATCGTATCTCGTACCAGAAGGTTATAAACGCCGATATTCCCATTATTGCATGATTGAAAGGTTTTTTCATCGTGAAATATTACGGTTTCCCATATGTTACCTTGATTTATATATTCATAAGGAAATTCTACTCTTCTCTGTTTGTTTGCTTTGGTAAAAAATATTTTATTGGCAGCACAACTTTTTATATCTGAACTACGAATTCTTCTACGCACTATATTAGCTGAACCAGGAAAATGTATTTCTTTTTTAGCTTTTATTGTTGTTTCGAGGGATGATCAAAAGATCATCGTCTAAATCGAAAATTAATTAATTCTATATCTTGGCCGACATTGGAAATTTTGTGGCGACCAGAACCTGCTTTTCTAACAATACTTCCATATTCTGCAATTTTGTGCTTAGCCAACAACACGGTATTTTTGCTAATCCCTTATTCATCTGCGACATTTCTTATTTGATTCCCATCTCTCAATCGAGTGTAAATGATCGCTTTTTGCTCAATGGTAAACACGGGCATTTCAAAAAATATTTATTTTGACACGTCACTGTCAGTCACAAAATTAAATTAAATTGACAACTTCAAAACAAGCTAATAGTCTGGAAGATTAAACTACATTTTGCTGTCTCAGTTTTTTTAGGGCGCAATGGTACCAAAAAAAAAAAAAAAAAAAATCCACCAAGAATCACCCCGTATAGGACTTCTAAAAAATGTACACTCTACTCTACTCAACTCACTGGTTTCAAAATTAGACCATCGAAATATTTAAATCTTATTTGTCGGGTTGCACAAAAGATTTTAATAATAAATTATTTAACCGGCAAGTTTGACTGTGACATAAATGACTTTGACAGGCATTATATACTTATATTCAAAGGTGCGTGATTAGTAAATTAAAAATTAAGGTAATCGGGCCAGTATGATTGTGAGAAAATTATTATTGTCAATGTTACGTCTGTCACAGTCAAACTTGCCGGTTAAATAATTATTATTAAAATTCTTTGTACAACCCGACAATAGTCTTCCAATTGTGTTTTCACCTTAGCCTTAATATGATATGCTTATGACGCATTTGTGTTAATTGAATTTTTTTGTAATTAAATCGTTTTTCTGATTAATAATTTTATCGGGATGTTGTTGCAACTACATTTTTCCAAAAATTGTTCAAGGCACATAAATTATTACAATTAACTTGTTCAAATTTTGAAATAGACGTTATTAAATTTATTCACAAATAACTGAAGCCAAGAAATATTTGTTTTGTAACTATGGAACTAAAGTAATAATAAGTTGTCAAACTTGACGCAATTTAGTTTACAAGAAGCTGTATAGAATAGTAATTTACGTTACAAGACCGGAAAGAAGTGTTTTTCAGGTCGAGACAAGCATCTTGGGGAGACCTGAAAAACACAAATTTCCGGTTGCGTGACGTACAATATTTTTTTTAAGACCGACACTTTTATATAATACATTTTTTAATTCTTTATATTTTATTTCATTTTATATAAAAAATTGATTAACATTACTAAAACCAGATAAAAGAATAAAAATACTGGAAATAACTGCATAAACTGGAAAATACGTTATTTTTGAATATTTATGTTAATTGTAGAATTGTGAACGTTAAATATTTGGAGGGAAGATGTGTCTGAAATGGTGGGAATTGTTATATTTTTTGTAGTGGTAGTGGTAACAAAATTAGTTTTCTGTATATTATATTTGGAACATCCCGCTTGGATTTTGTTTGCTATATCAATTTAGTTTTTTACTGAATTTTCTAGGTAGCCTTCTGCTACAGTGGAAGATTTCCATCCACCATGCCTTTTTAAATTTATAATGTCACCTCCTCCATCTACTAGTAGAGTTGCTGAACTTCGACGAAGGCAGTGGCCGGTATATTCGCCTGGATTGTCTAATTTAAGATAAGAAGCGATTTTGCTAGGGGATTTTTCCATAGAATGCAATCCTACTACTTGGGTTGAACACTTCCCATCTTTGAAAAAAACAAATAGCCGTTTATGGTTAGTATGCGGTGGTCTCAATTGCAAATAATTCCTATAAAGTTGCAAATCTCTTTCGGAATTTAGAATGAACGTCCTGGTGGTATTTGTCTTGGTTATGGGTATTTCAACTATCAACATTGTTTCCTTATCTTCGATATCATCGATTGCCATATTAACGAGTTCCTCGCGGCGACATGCACCTGCCGAACCCATAATTAAAAGCGCCTAAAATAGAATTAAAATTTATTGTAAATTGTAACCAGTTTTTACTTGTTTTTTATTTTAACTTACCTTAAGCAGAAGATATTCGCTATTGGGAGCATTGTTCAG
Organism: Polydrusus cervinus; assembly: GCA_935413205.1. Taxonomy (NCBI): domain Eukaryota; kingdom Metazoa; phylum Arthropoda; class Insecta; order Coleoptera; family Curculionidae; genus Polydrusus; species Polydrusus cervinus. The sequence continues at coordinate 73,119,574 of OW284511.1, read as the reverse complement.
AAACGTTTCAATTTGTTCTCTTGACAGAATTTTAGATTTCTTCGGTTTATGATAAACAGACTTCTTTTTAATGAACGCTATCAGTTTAAAAAAATTATTAATGTTCACATTATCTTTTATGGCCAAAGTAGATTTTAGCATTGAATATAAGCTCCATGATGTTGAAGAAGCCAGTTTTTGGAACTTTTCAGCAAAATATGCCAAAAGGACTTCTTCTTTTACATTTTTCACTTTTTTTTCGCGACACCAATTTTTAAATGCATTGTATGACTTCTCGTAACGGGCTTTTGATTTTACTGGCAATATATCATAAGTCGCTTTCCTTGCTGCTTCCAAAATTTCTTCTGGAATCTCATTTTCCGTGTCCGATAACTCAAAATCTGAATTCATAATATTCTTAAATTTGCGCACTCGCGAAACATAAACAACAAATTCATCAAACCAACTGTCACTCAACAATACATTCGAAATTTTGTTACCTTAGTAACGAAATCAAAGTAGATTCCATTATCAAAGAGCGATTGCAAAATTGACGCAAGGGACTTGCAAAGGATTTTTCCGGTCCCTTAAGGCCTTTTAACATTGGGTGCAATTGCAAGAAAAACTTGCCTGAAAGCATGCGCTTTGTCGACGTTTTAAACAGCTGATGCAGGTTTTAAATGGGAAAACGTGCATCAGCTGATTAAAACGTCGTCGAAGCGCATGCTTCCAGGCTATTTTTCTTGCAATTGCACCCAATGTAAAAAGGCCTTTACGTCAATTTTCCGGTCCCGAGACCGGCAAAACGTTATTTTCTAGACAAAAAATTGTCCAGAAAGTGTATATTTTCTGGTCGGTTTTAAAAAAATAATATTTCCTTACAGTACAAACATGAATATTTCCTAACAGTTATTTTCCGTTGCCTAGCAACGACTAAGTGTAAGGAAATATTGACTTTTTCTTTCAGAAATGTTATCAAAAATGTCAATATTTCCGATCCGATTTTATAGCGGTATTTGTTCGATTCCTAATATTGGTTCTGGAATAGAAATTACACTTTGTTACTGGTACTTTTGATTTTATTTTGAAATGAAGTAGGCACGGGTACTTAAACCAAAAATCGCTTGCTTATTACTTAGTATTAATGAAACCCTTTGACCATTACCTTCGTTGGATAACCCACCACCATTCACTGTTCTGCTATTAGGATCAGAAATAAGCACTTTAACTTTAGGATCAATGGACACCGCCTGATTTCATTGCATCCCCGCCATTTTTGGAACGAATTAGAGACCGCAGTATGAATGCTCTTGCGAGAAATCTTGTTAATTATTGGCCAGTATTGGGCAGAATGACTAGAGAGCATGTTAAACTATACCCTAAACAACATTCCCTTCGATGGGTTCCAAATGGATTTATAATTCCTGGAGGAAAATATAACGAACAAACTTACTGGGATTCTTACTGGATAATAAAAGGTAAGTATTAAGCTTTGCTAAAAGGTTGAAATACCTTATACTACAGTTAATATGAAAAAATATGTGCATTTTTAGAGAAAACTCGAAATTTAAATTAAATATAGTGGGGTATATCGAGACTAAATTAAGACTAGATTTGCGCGACTGAAGGTCGGTGATTCTTCCACACTTCTATCAATTTAATGCAAAAACTATAGGAATAATTTGTGATCTCAAAAAAGAAGAAGCACAGTCATTTCACATATTAGGCTTTTTCCTTGGCATGCGTATTTAAAAAGTTATGTTTTTCCTTCCGAGGTCCGTGCGCGTACCGGATGTATCATCGCGTTTAATGAAAACCAGGACATAAACTTAAATCTCCTGGCCTATAAGGAAAATTTAATATTTAAAGGCTTAACTTTTGTACCGGGTGGTGAACTAAGAATGGACGCTGGTCATATTTCAGAAACTAGTAATCGTACATCATCCGGGTCAATTTTTTTATGATAAAAGTGTTCAAGAGAAACTGTTGGAAATTATTTTCGAGTTTGTAAAATACCCGCAAGGGGGCGTACCAGCCATGACCAAGGTTAAAATTATGATTTTCTTCGTGTTTTGACTAATTGAGAAGTATAAAAAATATCTGTATGTTAATCCTTACATATTTTCTAATATGGCATAACCGATTTGAACAAACTTAGTCTCCTTTAGGAGAGCTTTATTTACCCTATAAACTGCGCTTATGTTTTTTTTTATCCTTGAGTTTGGCCGCCGCCGCTAGATGGCGTTAACTGAAATATTAAGGTTTTTTTTCGAAAAAGTTAAATGTAATGATAGGTTTGTTTTATTATGGTATCAAAGAGAAATAAATCCTTAACATTTCGGTAAAAAACACAAATTTGTAACTTTTTTACAACCGGAGTTATTAAGAAAATACATTACATTATACGATTTTTTCTTTTTATAGGCGTTTCAATTTTATCTATAGAATAATTTTACCACACATTAATAAAAAAAAAGATAAAAAATTATAACACCGGTTGTAAAAAAGTTAAAATTTGTGTTTTCACCGAAATGTTAAGGATTTATTTCTCTATTATACCATGATAAAACAAACTTATCATTGCATTTAACTTTTTTGGGAAAAAACTTAATATTTGCTTATATTTCAGTTAACGCCATCTAGCGGCGACGCCAAAACTCAAGGATAAAAAAACAAAAGCGCAGTTTATAGGGTAAATAAAGCTCTTTTAAAGGAGATTAAGTTTTCGATTGAGAACAATGACAGAAACCCGTTTTACAATTAGGCAATCCAACGATGTGTCCAAACGGTGGCTGGATGGCAAATACTGTCTTGTAATTGGTACACGTGACCATAAAAATAATGTTGCTGGTGGCATTTAACGGGTGACACAATTCTTTTTGCCATCCAACCGCCATATTAAATCACGTGGTTTGGATTACCTAATAAAATTGCAAACATTTTCATTTTTGACAAGGTAAAATATTAAGGTTAGGGATTACGTCATAACTGACATTTTGTTGCTTACGGTTTACAGCGATAAGATTTTTTTAAAAACTTGTTTTTGCGGCACAAGGATAAATATTAAATATTAAATATTTATTCTTGTGGTTAGAGTGTTTAAAAAGCTTAAATGTATTTCCCTTATCATGCCATTCTTCCAGATTATGACAATTAGAATTAAACTCAAGCTTCTTTTTAACCTGCTCTGTCCCTATGAGGAATCTTTATGTGAAAAAAAAACATTGGTATAACTTTTATTGCATTCTCTTCAAATAAAAATGGCTTTTGAAAGGGTCAAGAATCAAACCTTTGTCTATCATTAATAGGCAGGTACGTTTAATGCAAACGGGAAATAATACATTGTAATAACTAATAGTCATTTTTTTCTCATTAGTTTACAAAGTGAAACAAGTTTAAAATTAACAAGCCAGATCTTTATTAATGAATAAGGTAACTTAAAAGTTGTTTATGCCTAAAGAGCACTAGCGTTTTAATTTATTATTAACATTATGTAGTTTTCTCTGTTCTAATTCTGTAATAAACAAATAACTGTCATCGATTTTAAACTTAAGTAGTTGCGTTGGGCTTATCTGCATACTTAGCGACAGAAGAGCTGGGCAGTAATTGCTTTAAGAACAATAGTGCTTCGAGCATAGTGCTGGCAAGCACTTTTACCATAGAATGCTCGGTAATTCAAGCCCTTTATAAAAAGTGCTTGGTAATTGAATTGTAATAGTGATAGTATTATTATATTATAGTATATTGATATTATATATTGATAGTAATTGTGTAGTACTTGCAGTGAGCTCATAGGATATAATAGAAAAATCAAAATTGCTAGGTAGCTGTTTAGATAAATTTTGAGATAATACTAAATAGTAAGTAAAGACAGTCCGTTATCTTGAGATACACATTGTGGCTAACTTTTCCATTTTCTGATCAAAACAGAAGGCCTAATTAGCCTTAACTAGAACTCAGGAGCAACCAAGCTGCCTAACTCTCATGTGTCGAATAAATCACCGACAACAATTAGCTAAGGATTCTAGAGGATCAATATGCTAACTGGACATCGAACGACCCCGAACGACTGGCCCCGGGGGGATCCGGGACTTGGGAACCCGGATGTTGGTTTATGGTTGGTTTTAGTAGAGCTCATGTACTTGGGCCGTCTATTGCCAAGAAGCAGCAAGAGGTTGTCTGGTGCCGAGAGGGGAATCACCCCTGCACTCTCGATCGTGCAACACTGCAATCTTTGCAGTCCCTGTCCAAAGTTCCTCAAGCTCTTTGCCTGGTTCACCGTTTTCTGTCCTTGCGACAGGCGAGCTAGGCTGCCGCTGAACGAACAAGTGAGTCTTCCTTTCGGAATCAACTATTGGCTTTAACTAAGCTCACCAAAGCCGACCCAGTCTGGACCCTTGAAGGGAGGTCCGTGAGTGTGGAGACTGAAACCTTCTATGACGATGATGGATAACGCCAGTTGTCAGACGATTGACCATCTATAGGAGCAGACCCTTTGCGGGCCGCGGTCTCAGGATGGTCGCAGTAGGACGAAACAACGAAAAGATTCAGATGTTGACGGAAAAAGACAGGGCATACCGCTGTTAGCAGTAAGTCTAACGACCTATAAACTGCCATTCCCCACTGACAAGGTGAGGGGACAGCGGGTAATAAACGAAGGGGTGCACAGCATGCAAACCCCGGACGCTCAGCGCCGTGGAGGTCTACCAATAAACAATTGTTTACCGATAGGTACGTCCGTCGGGTTTTGAGGTAACCATGGCAAGCATGTCATTATTTTAATGTTAACATTCCTTGCCTCACTTCAAATGAAATGTGAGGTCATCCTTGTTTCTAATTCTGGGTGCTCATCAGTGATCTGGCTTGGCAATGTGACACGTTCGATGTCCAGTTAGCATATTGATCCTCTAGACTCCTTAGCTCATTGTTGTCGGTGATTTATTCGACACATGAGAGGTAGGCAGCTTGGCTGCTCCTGAGTTCTAGTTAAGGCTGATTAAGCCTTCTCTTTCAATCGAAATTAGACTTTAAGAAGCTATGAATATTAATTTACATACACTTTTTAGGTACTCATCATCATCATCATCACTCAGCCCAACTGCGTCCACTGCTGAACATAGGCCTCCCGTAGTCCAATCCAACGTCCTCGATCTTGTGCTGCATTCATCCAGTTTGACTCTATTCTCTTAATATCGTCGATCCATCTTGTTGTTGGGCGCCCTCTGTTACGAAAGGCCTCCTGTCGCGGTCTCCACTCCAGAATTCGCCTTGTCCATCGTCCGTCCGTCATTCTCGCCACGTGTCCGGCCCAGTTCCACTTTAACGTTGTTATGCGTTCTATTGCATCGGTAACTCCAGACATTTGGCGAAGTCTGATATTGGAGACTCTGTCCCTCAATGATATGCCCAGCATTGCTCTCTCCATGGCTCTCTGTGCTACGCGAATTTTATTTATGGTTTTCATTGTTAGTGTTAAAGTTTCTGCTCCATACGTTAGCACAGGAAGCACACACTGGTTGAAGACCTTTTTCTTTAGACAGATTGGAATGTCCGACTTTAGAATGTTGCTTAGCTTTCCAAAAGCTGCCCAACTTAAGCCGATTCTTCGCGCTATCTCCCGGGTTTGGTTGTCTCTACCTATATAAATTTCATGTCCCAGATATTTATATGAGACTACTTGTTCTATTTGATTTGGACCTAGGGAAATTTGTTCGCTCATTACCAAGTTGGTCATGAACTGGGTCTTACTAAAGTTGATTTTTAAACCTGCCGTTTCCGAAACATCATTCAGTCGCCTAAGCATCTCCCTTGCCTCATCAATTCTGTCCGCAACCAAGACGATATCGTCGGCAAATCTTAGATGATTTAGTCTCTCACCATTGATATTTAGTCCCATAGCCTCAAAATCGATATTTTTAAACATGTGTTCCAATAGGGTCGTACAAAGTTTAGGAGATATGACATCACCCTGTCTCATACCTCTTTCAATGGGAAAATCCTTCGTATAGTCGTGCAGCTTTATGCAAGCCTTAGCATTTTCATAGACGTTTTTAATAATATTAACGTATCTGTAGTCTATACGGCATTGTGTTAGGGCGTATAGCATTTGTTGTTGATTTACCATATCAAATGCCTTTTCATAATCAACAAAGACGAGAACCAGGGGTTTGTTGTATTCAATGCATTTCTCGATAAGAGCCTTAATAACTTGGAGATGATCGTTAGTACCAAATCCCGATCGGAAACCTGCTTGTTCGCGTGGCTGATAGAAGTCCAATTTGTTTGTGATTCGCTTGGTAATTATTCGCATGAACAGCTTGTACAGATGGGAGAGTAGAGTAATGGGACGATAATTTTTTAGGTTTGTTATATCACCTTTCTTGTGCATGATTATTATTACTGCTCGCTCCCACTGGGAAGGTGTTATTCCACTTGATAGGCACGCGTTATAGAGCTTGCAGAGCATTTGATGCAATAAAGTTCCGCCAAGCTTTATAGCTTCTATTTCAATCTGATCGTCTCCAGCTGCTTTATTGTTTTTCATTTCACGCAGGGCTGCTCTCAGTTCATCAAGTGTCACATCTGGGATATCTTCAGATCCCTGGTTCATTACCCTTGGTATATTGATGTTGTTCACATTCACATTCGTGTTGCTGTAGAGTTCTTGGTTAAAAGACCTAACCACATCCAGAATCACTTCCTTGTTTGATGTTATATGTCCGTCTTGTTGTCTCAACTTAGTTATGTTCTTTTTGCCCTCCGTGAACGTTCTTCTAATTGACTTCAAACCCTTGTTTCCTTCTATTGCTCTTGTCACTTCTCTTGTGTTAAACGTTCTGATATCTTTCCTGACAGCCTTTGATATTTCTCTGTTCAGTGTTCTAAGGCGACCCGCATTTCTAGTATATTTCTCTGGCATTTCTCTTCTTTCCTTCATAAGCCTCTTTGTATTTTCACTGAGTTTTTCCCTTTTTATAAAATTTTTCTTTTGATGTTTGTTTTTTGCTTGCAGGACGGCTTCCGTAAGGTGGGTGTTTAATTCTGTTCTTCTCCAGTATTAAAGGTTTCTATGTGCATTTATTTTGCTGCTGGAAGTCTGTCAGACTTTCCAGGGGTTTCCATCTGTTACTCGTTCCCATCAACTTGGACCTCTCCTTTTTCAAATTGAACACTATACGTGCTCGTACCATTTTATGGTCGCTACCGATTGTAAACCTGTTCAAAACCGATAAGTCATACACAATCTCCCTTCTATCTATATTATTAGGTCTATCTCATTCTTGGTGCTTCCATCAGGGCTCAGCCAGGTCCACTTTCGTTGGGGTGGTTTGTCAAAGAACGTGTTCATTGCGAAAATATTACACTGCATCAGGAACTCGAGCAACATTTGTCCTCTTTCGTTTCTATCTTCGTATCCATATGTACCCAGGGACATTTCTGCATCGTCCAATTTATGACCTAATTTGGCATTGAAATCCCCAATTAAAAGTGTATAGTGCGTAGATGTCTGTTCCAGAGCGGTCTTTACATCGTCGTAGAAGCATTCCATTTCCTCTGCTGAGTGTGTGGAGGTTGGGGCATAGACTTGAACTATTTTTAGATTGTATCTGCTGCTCAATTTATAAACGAGGTAGATCACCCTTGGGCTAATGCTATCGATTTGGGTTATATTCGGTACATGCTTCTTGCTCACCAAGAAAGCTACACCGCCGTCTTTGACATTTTCCGATCCATTAAAGTAAAACATACTTCCTGACTGTAGTATTAGTTCTTCGTTACCTTTTCTTTTATGCTCACTTATGCCAAGAATATCCCATTTGACAGTTCATTTTCGAGTTCTTGTAGCTTTTCTGTTGTTGACAGTGTTCTAGTATTCAGAGTGGAGATTAGCAGTTGTCTTCTATGGTAGCCTAGTACTAGTAGTATTAAAATATGATATTATAAGTAGCATTTAAAATTATTCCAACAATTTTTAGCAATAGGAAAACATAATACGTTTCCAAAATGATTCAGTTCATTAGCCTTCAGTTTATCCTTATTGCAGAACAATAACAGTAGTCACTTACTGAATAAATATTAAAATAAAACACTTATTAAGTACGTTCTTACCCACTGCACATTAAACCTGCTTACAGCAGCTCAAAATTATTTTTAAATTCCTAAAATATTAAACTTAAAGTTGAATAACTGTAAGAGAAAAAAAATATAGTTTTATTTATCTGAATTTGGCCAAGGTCTTTTTCTATATTTTTTGTCGAAATTATTCTCTTCTGTTTCATTTTTTCATTCATTTTTGTTTTTGAAAATCTTAAATAGCAGGTAGATAGGCTTTAAAAAGTATAAAATCACACAAAAGTTGTAAAAAAAATATCTATATACAAAATTCTACTTCTACTAGAATTTTATGTCTTCTATATTTTATCGACAAATCGGGAGTCCTTTTTTACTTCAACACAAAGTAGGCGTAGGGTTACTATTTATGTCGCAGAAAAACGTGAAATTAACCGATTTTATGTTTAGAAAGTTAATAGATTGTTTATTTCGTAATATTACTAGAGCAAAAAGTTATTATTAATTGCTATAGGAATAATTAGCATATATTTGCAAGAAATCAATCGAATGGAGATTTTCTATCCTTCCTATGCTTCTGTGATGTTAAAATAAGAGCTTTAACAAGTGGGCTATTCTTTTATTTAGTGTAAATTGGTCCATGCTTTAACCCATCAGGAGAATTTTTGTTCAATTTTTTTTATCGTTCTTAATCGAAAAGAAATATACCATAGAGCTGACGTGATTAATCGACACCCAATTAATTGAAAGCTAATGTAGACTATAGCCAAAATATGTTCTTGATTTCGACTTGTACAGTAAAAGATCTAAACAAAACATGGATTTTACTGAAAGCTCAGAAGATTTAATTGACGTAAACATGTGATCCTCCATTCAATAAAACTAGAGTGTTTTGGAACAATTTTAATTTCTTTCATTTATTTTTTAGGATTGTTGATATGTGAAATGACACAAACAGTTAAAGGAATGTTGGATAATTTTGTTTATTTACTTAACCAAGATCGTTATAAAGCTATTCCAAAAGGCGCTAGAGTATACTATCAATATAGATCGCATCCACCTGTATTTGCTCAAATGATTAAGCTTTATATCGAAAAAACCAATGACTTAGAATGGCTTAAAAAGAATATTGCCGATATTGAGGCAACTTACGAGACTTTTTGGTGGGGACATAGAACTACTACTATCACTATGAATAGTAAACAATATTCAGCCTCATTCTATGGAACTGACAATAAATTTCCCAGACCAGAAAATTGGATGGAAGACACAACGGCATGTATGTCGGAAACGGATCAGGTAAAAAAAAATCTGTCTTTTAAGGGAATCGGTACAATTTTTAATATGTCTTAGATTTATGCATATTTGTGCTACTATGCTTCTTTTACAACAAACAGTAGATTTCAATCCTACCTTCTTTACAGAACACATTACAAATGACTATATAGTCAAATCTGGTCTTAACGTGCGGGTCCAAAGGTCACTGATCATATGCGTCAAATCAGACAACACAGAGGCTATCAAAATGTTGTGAGATTATTTACAAATATACCGAAGGAAGGAAAAATAGTTTCATTATTTTAGCTATCGCGAAGATAGCCACATATACCTAATATTATTAGTTTTGTAAAAATTATGTACAGGGGAGTTGAAAAAGTTACAAAAAAATTATATAATCGTTAATTATATACCTACTGTACCTACCCTTTAATTAAAAACGACAATAATAAACAGTGCAATTTATTTTAACAATTTTACTACTAAAACCTAAAAATAAAATGGCATTTAGTCCGATAAACTATTTCGATAATGAAAGAAAAAGTGGAAATTCGCAAACCAATGTGCAGAAAACCGTAATGAAAACACTGGGAATTAGTTTAAGGACTATGCAAAATAATGTGCATGAAAAAAAAGCATAATATAATACCCAAGAATACTAAAAAATGTAAACGAAAAACACCGTTTATAATTATAGCCTAAAAACTCTCATCATCACTTATAAAATCTGAAAAGTCCTCGTCGTCTAAGTCGTCTTTGAATGGAGCAATTATCATTGGCGCTACTTCGACATCTAGTACTTGTTCTCGATCCCACCAATCCCTTATTAATATTTCTGTATGTTCCACCGATTTCTTCCAGTACTCTTGTGTAATATGCTAATGTGCTAATTAAAACAGATATCTTATCATCAACGGTGAACTCCGCTAAGCATGCTTCATTGACTAAACGGTCGTTTTCCCCTTCCAATTCAGAAGTTTCACGTGCGTCTCATCACTCCAAAATTCTGCGTCCCACACCTGACGCTAACAAACACAAACCCATAAACACTAGTAGTACTGATAGCACTCCCAAGGTCCCGTCAGGTAAATCAAGCGAACGAATCTCCACGCATCTACATTCGCATAGAAAATAGCGCATAGTTTTTAATAAACTGGAACTTTTATAAATTATTGTTTGTTAATATTTTCTTTTTATATTTTATAATATTAGTTTAGTATAGGTAGTAATGAACTAATAATAACGCATAAACCCTTTTTTTATCGTTATGTCGCCTTTATGTAGATAATATTAAACACGAGCATAAGTATTAAGAAGACGAATAACACAGGGGTTTATTTTGGTTAATATTGTTACTCTGTATCAAATGGTGTAAGTTTACATTTAATTATTTTTTTTTTGTATTCTCTTTGGGTTTCTTGTGGGTATATAATTGTTTTCATAATGAAAAATAATTTGCGGCTAGGGCATCTTAATGTGAGATCGCTATATACTGGATTTGATGATCTTGTTGAACTGATTGAACAGCAGAGCCTTGATGTCTTGGCGGTTTCCGAGACGTGGCTGTCGCCTAACACGGGAAGTGCTGCGTTTAACATTAAGGGATATAGGTTGTTTTGACGTGATCGCTTATCGAGAGGAGGTGGGGTTGCCTTTTACATTAGTAATAAAATTCGTGCTCAAGTTATTGAGGCTAATTGTCGTCAGGTTGATATTGAACAATTGTGGGTAAAATTTAAGGTAAACGGCAGGAGTTTTGCACTTTCTGTTTTTTACAGGCCACCTTCTTCTAATGTTGTTAATGGACTGGATGATGTTATGTCTGTTGTTTTACCGTCTGTTGATTGTGTTGTTTGTATGGGAGACATTAATATTGACCTTTTTAGACATGAAAATCCAGCAACAAATTGCTTTGAGGCGTACGGCTTTGCCCAAGTTGTCAATGAACCAACGAGAATATCTGGTAGCACCTCTACGCTTTTGGATCCAATTTATATTTCCGATAAAGATATAATTAAAAACTCACAAGTTATTGATGCACAGAATATCTCGGACCATCGATTGGTTTTCTGTGAACTTAATGTTAAGGTGGCCAAGTTTAAACCAAAAATCGTTAAGTATAGAGATTTCAAACGTTTTAATCATGCCTTGTTTCACAATGATCTAATATCATTACCCTTTAATGATGTTCTATATATTAACTGCATTGAAAATAAGATAAGATTGTTTAACGAGTTAGTCACAAGCTTGTTCAACCGTCATGCTCCACTTAAGACTCCAAGGGTTACCAGGCCTAAAGCTCAGTGGTTAACAGAGGATGTAAAGATTGTTATTAAAAACCGCGATAATGCTTTAGCCAGGTATAAAGTATCAAGATCTAATGATGACTGGGAGTTATATAAAAGATTACGAAACTCAACTCTGGCTTTAGTTCGTGGACGCAAAAGGGCGTTTGTTGACGGTGTGATTGAGGGGGGTGACTCTGGAAGAGTATGGAATGTTCTGAAGGATTTAAATATAAAGCAAAATAAAGTTCAGGATATTCCTCATCATTTGCAGGATGTTGAGAAAATCAATACCTTTTTTAGTTCTGTTTTTAATCCTGGTAAGGTAAGGTGGGGTAAATGCAACTGGTTTTTTGAATAGTTGACTTTCGGACTTATATAAAAAATATGAATGATTCAAATAAAATTTTGCAAAAAATACCATGGGGTGTTCAGTCATTTTGCCATTCATCTATGAAGGAATTTTGGTAAAAGGTCAAACTACATTTTTGCAACATATTTTTTTTTAAACAATATCAACATATTTAATTTACCCCCGGCAAATGGGGCAAATGTAATAGCTGCCTGTATTTGCAAGAGGTACTCTATATGAGATTCGAAAACGGGGCAAATGTAAAAGGAAAGGTGTTTACTGCATATGGTATTTATTTCAAGTAAATTAAATTATAACTGAAGAAGTTACAAACTTTTTAATGAATTATGATTTATGGTATCATTTTCAATAAAATAAAAACTAAAGTAAAACACAAATGTATATTGTTTTCCACTTCTTTTAAGTAAGTGACAAGTTAAAAAATTACGTAATAACGCAAAAAAAATGTATTCTTATCTAAATCGTAAAAATAACAGCAAGAATCTAGTCAGGCAAATGAAGCTAAATTTGAATAAGGAAACATTAGACATTAAAACCATCAAAATAAACATTAAAATAGAATAAACCTCTCCTGTCAGTCATAGGTTCCGGCAAAATTATTACAATGTCACTTTCGGCAATTGTGTCTAAGTCCTGGTCCTGGGACCATTCAAATTTAAATGTATCTCGACGTTTAGTTAAAACTCGTTTTAAAAATTTTACTTTCCAGTCTTTTTCAATTGGTTTATTTATCTTACCAACAAAATGTTTGGTAACCTTTTTTGATGTATATTTTACCAAAACCCACTTATCTTTATCCAGATCCCTACTTGTAATGTAATTTTCTTCTTGGTTCTGTATTTCGGCTTCGTGCTCAAGACTTTCTAAAAATTCTTGTTCATTGTCTGAATCTCTGTATTCTATTTCGTTCTCATCTTCCTCTTCACTACTTGACACTTCTTTTTTATGACGCTTATTGGATTTTCCCTTCTTTTGCTCTTTTTCCTTTTTTTTTGCTTAAGTCTCTCTAATACGTCGTTTTTGGTTAAAATCTCAGTTCCCGTACCCACTCTCTGTCTCTTCGTTTGTTCCGGGAGAGGACTTTGTTTAAACATTTCTAGCAGTAACGTTTCGAAAGTTTTAGTAGACGCTGGAACTGGATCCGTAACGGCAGTGGAGGTAGAAGGTTCCGGAAACAGATTTGCGGCAGTGGAGGTAGAAGGTTCTGGAAACGGATTTGCGGCAGTGGAGGTAGAAGATTCTGGAACTGCATCTGTAGAGGCAGTAGAGGTCGAAGGTACCTTAAGGATGTCCGTGTGAAGCGATGTTGACAGTTCGGGTCGTAAAATGGTAGCATTGAAAGTCTGATCAGGGTCTGATGTAGTGTGCTTCTCAGTGTTTAACCGACGCCATCGACGCAATGCTTCAGGGCAGAATTTCTCCTCAGGAACAACTGTTTTATCAAATGGATATATTTCACCTCTAATAAATCCACTTTGAATTATTTCGGGAGATAATTTTTCCCAAGTTTCTCCTAAAAATTTTGAAAAGATGGACTTTGGCAATTTACGACCAACATTTTGGCGTTGCCAGGTTACTAATTTAGCATCCCACTTGTCTTTGAAGGCCTTAAAAACTGACAAGTCTAATGGTTGAAGGAGGTGGCTGCTATGAGGTGGAAGCTTTAATATTGTTATGTTTTCCCGGATAGCTAATTCTATTAGTTCAGGACTTACATGCGTTGAATGACCATCATATATGATAAGAGCTGGACGAGTTTCCCTAAGAGATGGTATTAGGGTGCGCTCAAAGAAGTTTTTAAAAATTTCCGCTTCCATCCAACCTTTTTTGGAGGCTGCGTAAACCGTTCCAGGATAGCCAGTACCCTCTGGGGCACACCATTGATCCCACATGTGCAGTCCTTTATAAAATATAAGTGGAGGTGCCTTTTCCCCAGCTGCGTTGACCAGTAACAAAACAGTTGTGTTATCTCTAGCTGGACCGCTTGTAATCCTCGAAGCGGATTTTCCTCTTTCACCAACAACCTTAGTTTTAGTTGGGTCTATACATAGACTCGATTCATCTAAATTCCAAATACTGCCTGGTTTATCTCTTATGCCCAGGGTATTTAGAGTTTCGCCCAAAAGGTCAAAGTAACCAAAAATAGTGAAAGGATCCGTAGCTTTCCTTCTTGCAAATTCTACGCTTTGAGGCTTCTTTATACTTAAATTATGCCTTTTTTTAAATCCAAGGAACCAATCTTCCCCTGGTGTTGAATTTTTAAATGGGGTTGATAAATTATTAGCTTTCACAAAACGACCCACCAGGCTTAAAACTTCATTCCTGGATAGCCCAAATCCCCATTTTTCTAAAGTTTTAATTCCATTGGCTAGTGTAGCTTCCACTTCTGGAGAGAAAACTGTTAAACGTCCTTTACTTTTTTTTATTTTACCACGTACACCCTTGTTATTTGTGTAGACAGTAGAGTATGGCACGTTGAACTCTTTAGCAGCCTTAAAAGCAGTCATGCGTCCCGACTTTACTTGCAGCAATGCATTTTTTAAGTCATTTTCACTGTATTTTGGGCCTTGGGATTTTTTGACATATGTCCTGACCATGACGCCTAAAACAAAAAATGATCAACCATAAGTCTTAAACGAAAACAAATAATGGGGTAAATGTAACAGAGCCTATTACATTTACCCCCTACAACCATGTTACATTAACCCCAAAACCGTTTTTCTCGGGGCAAATGTACTACATGAAATAAATCGGTCTTAAATAATGTATTTATTATAATTTCCGATTTGAATCGATATATTGGCCCGATCTGACCGTGCAAACTCATATTTACCTGCTAATACTTTTCCTAATGTAAAATAGCCGGCACCGAAATTTGTAACACTAATTTGAAAACTCACTGCAAAATCAGGTGTTTATCTCGCAGCCATAAGCGTCTTACTGAAGTGACCAACATAGATATGCGCATTGCAGAATGGACCAGGACACTTGAACTACGAAATTAATACATGCGGCGCCATCTTACGCTCAAGGGCGTAAATTATAGGACATTTACCCCAATCTTGCATTTACCCCACCTTACCTTAAATGTGAGGAAATGGTAAACAAATATTTAAATTTGACTTCCCCATATACAAACTCTTTTGAGTTTAAGGCTGCAACTATCGAGGAAGTTTCGAATGCCATAAATAGAATTAAATCTAATGCATTTGGGTCTGACGGTATCACACGAACGATGCTTCAATACTGTCGACCTTTTATTCTTCCCTATATCACCCACATTGTTAATGTCTGTCTCGAACGTAGCTACTTTCCAGGTTCTTGGAAGATGTCAATTATTCAAGCCATCCCAAAAATATCTAATCCAGATTCATATGAGGACTTGCGCCCGATAAGTCTTCTCCCTGTAATGTCCAAGGTATTGGAAAGAATTGTTTATACTCAAATAAATGAACATGTCAATGAATATAAAATTATACCAAGCTTTCAATCTGGCTTTAGAAAATCTCACAGTACAGCGTCGGCGCTTGCTGGTATTTTGGATGGGATTGGGAGGGATCTTGATGATGGGAAGATATCTTCTTTGGCGCAGCTGGATTTCTCGAAGGCTATTGACACCATTAATCATGAACTTCTCTGTGTTAAATTGTCATACTTTGGGTTTCACCCATCAGCAGTGAATTTTATAGCATCATATTTGAGAGATCGATCCCAGAGGGTTGTGCTAGGGGACAGTACTTCATCGTTAAAGTCTGTTATATCGGGTGTGCCACAAGGCTCGATTTTGGGACCTCTTCTCTTCATTATTTATACCTCTGATGTTCTAACAGATATAGAGAACTGCTCAAAACAAACCTATGCGGATGACACACAGATTTCCTTCGGTTTCTTGCCTAAGGAACATCATATTGGTGAGTTTATTATAAACAAAGAATTAAAAAAAGTTTACGACTGTGCAAAGGGTCACAATTTGACTCTAAATCCCAAAAAATCCGTTGTGGTTCACTTTGGACAAAAGAGAATTTGTGATATTAATCATTCTGTCCAGTTACACATCGGGGGAGTACCTATTCCAGCGAGAAACGTCGCTAAGTCTCTGGGAATTCTGCTTGACCATCAGCTAAAATTTATAGATCAGGTCAATGCTCTCCTTAAAAAATCTTTTCATCATCTTAGGCTTCTCTATGCGTTTGCAAGTGTCTGTTTAGACACGTTTTGTCTAGAAGGATGAGAATTGTTTTATCTGAATCTTTAGTATTGAGTCATTTTAAGTATTGCAATTTTATTTATGGTCCCTATCTTAATCTTTTGGAAAAGAGAAAAATTCAGAGAGTGCAAAATTCTTGTTGTCGCTTTATTTTCTCTCTGCGTAAATATGACCATGTTTCAAGTTTAATTCGTGAACTTAAATGGCTTAATATGAATAATAGACGAGAGCTCCATTTTGCAGTTTTTTTACATAAAATTGTTCTTACGGGATTGCCTACTTTCCTTAGGGATAGGCTTATTTCTAGAAACGCTATACATAATAGAGACACACGATATAATGACCTTTTTAGCATTCCCAAACATTCTACAGCCATGTTTCGGCGATGTTTTAGTTATCAGGCTCCTCACACCTATAATGAACTTCCAAATGATCTTAAACTGTCAAGCCCATTCTCTTTTAAACGGAGGTATAAATCTCACTTACTTGCTGGCCAATAAATACTCACAACTCTAATTGTAAAGTTTGTGGTGTGGAAAAAATAAAATAAAAAAAAGATTGTTATTTAATTATTGTATAGCTTTTTGTTTATTTATAAGATATCTTAATAATATTTATATATTTTAGTTAGAGGTTCTATGTAAGACTAGCCATTACGGCTAAATATCGCCTCGATCAAGAATATCTTTGTTAAGATTTGATTTTGTGTAAACTTTTTTTTTCTTTGAATAAAAGACGTTTATTATTATTATTATTATTATTATTATTATTATTATTATTATTATTATTATTATTATTATTATTATTATTATTATTATTATTATTATTATTATTATTAATATAATAACATTGGTTTTTGATTTGTATAAATCGTAAATCACATTTTTCACACACAATTTTCTGCACAGTCCTTAAACTAATTCCCAGTGCTTTGGCTACTGTTTCCTGAATATTGGTTGGCGAATATCCACTTTTTCTTTCATTTTCGAAGTAGTTTATCAGATTAAGTACCATTCTTTTTGATTGGGGATGCAAAAACTCAGAAAATTGTTTCATTTTGTCACAAACTGTCAAAGTCACAAAACTGGCATATTTAAAATAAAACGTAGCTGGTGCTATTATAAGCTTTTTTAGAATCGCTGGAAAGTACCTACATACATATATATCCTTTTTTTTCATGTCAAAATTGTCTCATTTATCTTACGTATTTTATTTAGAGGGTAAAATTAAACGCAAGTAAAGAAAACAAAAACTGAGAGTATGTCTTTCTTGAATCGTATGACCGGCACGATAAGACCAGATCCGACTATAACACACATCTAAACAGTTTTGTTGTTGTACTGTAATATACCTATGTTTGTTTTAAAAACAATTTTAAATTTTTTTAACTGTTTAAAAGATCTGATGATATCAGTTTGAGGCGAAGCATATCACAACAAAAATAAACAGAACATTTTGAGGCCAAGACTGCGACTTTTTTCTTACAAAATATTACTGTATGGGTAGTAATTACTTTATTTACTTTATAATATCATTAAAGTGTAATACTTTTGTTTTAAAATTAAGAGGCCCCGGATTGTAAAACGGGCCTATAGCCACCTATAACCAACAATACACTGTCTATAGGTATTAAAAAAAATATTTTTTACCAACCCTATACAGGGTGCTACAAGATGGTTAAATTGAGGCAAAGTTGCGTATTTTGGGGATTAATAATTTGGTAAAAGAAAATTGTAAATTTTCCGAATACCCTCGTAAATATTCGAAAAATCCCGACATTTTTAGTATTGGTTTTTAATTTTTTGCGCGTTCATTTTTGACAAACAAAAAACACTTTCTCATAGCCGCTCTTTATGTTCTACCACAAGATGGCATTATTTGTTTTCAAATTGGACGTTTCATTCTTTAGATGCCAATCTCAATTAATTTTTTTTTTAATACGGACCTGAAATTTTTAAAACAGTTTTAAGGACCTCTATACTTTGGAAATTTAATACAATATAAAGGTTTTTAAAATTTTAACGTTTTGTCATTAAATAACACATAACTAGTATTTCAAATTATCCTTTCTTTAATATTACGGCCCTGGCAATTATTTTTAAGATTACTTAAATATTAAAATTACATTACAGGAAATTATGGTGTTTAGGCAGTTCATTTTTTCAATAAGATTTACCGTCACAATACTCTAGGAAGTAAGCAAGTTTTTAAGGCATGAGAAGTAATTCTATTTTTATTAGTATTTAATTAATATAACGTATATACACTCCCGTGTAGAGAAAACGGGCACTCTAAAATTTTGATTAGGTTTAAGGCTTGATAACTTTTTTATTTTTAATCCGATTTTAGTGATTCTTTTATAGAATTGTAGGTACAATTATCAGCTTTAACGTGCCCTTTACCAATCCTAAATAACGTTGGTTACTTCACATATTATACAAGGATAATCGAAATGTTGTTTTTTTTCTCTAATTTTAAAACACCCTGTGGAATAATCAAGTAACAAATTTATTTCAAATTACCAATTTTCATGTAAAGTCATCTATTCTTCACATTTTATTTTTTGGTTTATGTCAATACGTTCATTCCGTCTCACACAAATTTAAAATGATCTTGGCTATCATAAATAAAAATGTTCCCTTAATTTCATTATTGTTGAAACGAAAATAAAATGTTTAATCTGCCAAGATCAACAAAATATTATCAGGAAGCAAAAAAAACTATTGTACTAATCAAGATTTAATTACAAATTAATTAAGAAACAAGCTTGTATAAGATTAAAAAAATATATGATTCTTATTGGAAAACAAACTTAACAACTACAAATTATTTAAGTATGCGTCAATACTTTGTATTGCCTCCTCTAGCGCTAATTACTGCCTGTAAACGTCGGTTCATACTATCAATGAGCCCGCGAATATCGTCTTGCGGAATACTAGCCCATTCTTCCTCAAGTGCCGCACGAAGCTCGTTTAATGTCGTTGGTACCACTAATCGACTTCTAACGCGTCTTCCGAGCATGTCCCACACGTGCTCTATAGGTTTTAAATCTGGAGAACATGCTGGCCAGTTCATTTTCTCAATCCCAACTTCTACTAAATATTGAGTGACGCACATTGCGGAATGTGGTCGGGCATTATCTTGCATCAAGATAAAATCATCGCCGATAAATGAAGCAAAAGGAACTACATGATTCTCAATATACCTATGTGCGGTCAGCGATCCTCTATCAATAAATACTAATTCAGTACAGGCCTCCCGTGATATTCCTGTCCAAACCATCACGGAACCTCCTCTGTAACTAAGCCGGGGGCTGAACGTACATTCAGCAAATTTTTCGTTCATTCGTCTTCACACTCTCTCTCGTCCATCTGGTGAGTTTAGGCAAAATCTAGACTCATCAGTAAAAAGTACATTGCTCCATTGTGCCAAATTCGAATTCAAATGTTCACGATCAATTGCAATCTTGCTACTCTATGACGTGGGAGTAATCTAGGGCATGTTGCTGGTCGGTGAGACTTTTAACCAACATCCTTTAATCTTCGACGAACGGTCCAAGAACTGATACTTTTACCTCGAACTTCTCTAAGATGATTTTTCGCCTGTACTGAAGTCAATCTGCGATTTCGAAGGCTTTTAAGAACAAGAAACCTGTCATCAACTGCTGTGGTCTTGCGTTGCGTACCACTACCCGCCCTTCGTGAATTGCTGCTTGTTCCCTAAAGCGTTTAACTACTCTTTCGATGGTAGAGCGGCTGGTATTAAGTACTCTGGTCACATACCCATAATTTCGCCCGTCCTCCACTAAAGCTACGGCTGTTCACAATTTTCAGCACTTAAGACCATTACCAATACACAAACTTACTGCCAAATTGACAATAAAGTGTCAAACAACAAAAAAAATTTCTGAATTTATATTGGAATACAAATTATGTAAAAATTTATATTTTTGATAACCAAGATCATTTTAAATTTGTGTGAGACGGAATGAATGTATTGACATAAACCAAAAAATAAAATGTGAAGAATAGATGACTACACGAAAATTGGTAATTTGAAATAATTTTGTTACTTGATTATTCCACAGGGTGTTTTAAAATTAGAGAAAAAATAACATTTCGATTATCCTTGTATAATATTTGAAGTAACCAACGTTATTTAAGGTTGGTAAAGGGCACGTTAAAGCTGATAATTGTACCTACAATTCGTTTATTTTTTCGGATATCTCTCTGGAAATCATCGAAATTTGATTAAATTTCTTTTTAACAAATTGTTCAGCATTAAAATATGCAACTTTGCCTCTATTTACCAAACTCTCTATCTCTTATAGTTACCGAGATAGAAATGCTAGTGCATCGAATTTGTACAACCCTGTATATAAAAAAATCGAAAAACTTACCGACTAATTAAATGGAGCATTTCAATAGTTGTAACAAAAAATGTTCACAAAACACTCAAATTATCTTATAAGAAAACTCTATAGGTACGTCTTTTATTTGTTATTTGAAAATGATTCAATTACTTTTGTTCTTGAAGTCATCAATATTGTTTACAAAATGTTTTTCGGCATGCTACATACCTAAAGCGCTAAGTCTTTCCTCTTTTATTTTATTCATTTTAAAATTGATAAACCGGAATCAGAAATATTATTATAATCCACCGACGGACTGACCTAAACCTAACTTAACTAAGCAGTTAAAACTGTTTAAAATAAAACTATTTTAAAATTAATATCTCGACAGGGCAAACCGTATTCAAAACAGCTGCCATCTAGTATCAAGTAGTGGTAACAAAGACGAAAGCTTCATCCGATTGGAACGACAAAATAAAGCACGTGTAAATCCTCCAATCCCGGACGGATCTGAGGATCTGGCCCGCCACAAAATTTCTGAATTGCTTATGCGTCAGTAAGAGAGGGCGATATATCATTGTCTCTTTCGTAAGCGATGAACCTTCGACGAACAGCATGGCCATACATAGAAATCGCCGGCATTGGGTAGTGCGAAGGAATTTTCGCGGCGTCGCGTCGGGGAGTTTTTTACACCATTAGATATTAAATGAACACAACGTCTTGAATTTTAAATTATTCACAGTTACAAAAAGAATGAAGCGTAAAGATGCAAAGCAATGATTATGAGTGTGAGTAAAAAAATAACTTGGTGTACAGGTAGGTAGGGCCATGGCGCTGTGGCCCTACTGTACGAGCCGCCACTGATTGTGGCTCTGTGTTATTAAAAGAACGTAGAGAAGACACGCTGGATGAAGTTGTACCATCGCGCCGATAAAAAACTGGGACAGGAAATTTTTCTATTTTCTCCTAGACTATTAAGAATAATTTTACATCAAGCCTGGTACCAGTAAAATGTCATGAAAATTTGCATGTCAATAAAGATTGTCACTTTATGATTGACTCGTCAAACATACAATCATATATTATTTGTAAATATGCCACAATTAACCCCCCAGCAAAAGGCAATTATTTATAGTCGGTTGCGAGATAGTGTTGCTATTAGGGATATTGCAGATGAACTGGGAGTAAGCAAGAATACCGTGCTATTGGCAAAACAAAAAATAGCAAGACATGGGACTATTATTAGGAATGCAGGTTCTGGTCCCCCTAAAATTTCTACTGATGATCATGATAGAAGACTGGTTAATTATCTAAGGGATCATCCCTTCGAAACTGCAATCAAGGCAAAAGAAGAGACGAATTTTCCAGGTTCTGCAAATATCGCTAGAGACAGGGTTCGAAATTCCGATATACGAAGCCGTTGTGCTGCCAATAAAAAATTTTTAACGGAAATAAATAAACAGGGCAGGTTAGAATTTGCACATAAATATATTAATCAAATAAATTTATGGGAAACAGTTATATTTTCTGACGAGAAAACTTTTCAGTCATGCAATAATGGGAGAATTCGGGTGTATAGGCCTTCCGGCATGCGGTATGATGAGAGATACACCCACAAAATCAACCAAAGTGGGCGTTTCTCCATAAATGTTTGGGGCTGGATTAGCGCTAGAGGACCAGGACTTTGCCAAATCGTCGAAGGAAGACTAACTGCAGCAGTATACGTTAATATACTAAACGAAGTGATGATACCATCGGTAAACGCTGTATACGGTCAAAATTACACATTTCAGCATGATAATGCTCCAATACACACAGCGCGCATTGTACAAAATTTTCTCCAAGAAAATAACATAGCAGTTCTTCCCTGGGCTTCGAAGAGTCCCGATTTGAACCCGATAGGAAACATTTGGGGTGCCATGGTCAAATCTATGTATAAACATGATTTTCAACCTAGAAACAGGGATGAATTACGTCATAGGATAAATCAAGCTTGGGATGAAATAACTGTCGAATTATGTAGAAACTTAGTTTTAAGTATGCCACAAAGGCTCCAAAAAGTAATAAACAGAAATGGTTCTATGACCAAATATTAATTTTGTGTTGTTTTGACAAACTTTGTGTTCGCAATTTTTTTCTTTTTATTAAATGTATTTTATTAGCTGTATTAGCTTTATTTATTATTTTGTGGTAATGGTAAATATAATAATTTATAAAATATTTGACTTTAAAAAAATCTAATAAATTTACTTTATCCATATTATATGATGTCTCTCAAATTTAACCACCCCGTATCGAAAAATACAAAACATTCCATTATGTAACCTAGGTTACTTTTTAAATTTTGAATGTTTTTCCTTTTTAGCTCTAGACACCTTTTATAGTCTAGGGGATATGTATTTCTTACATTGTTTTTGTAAATCTCTTGTCCCAGTTTTTTATTGGCACAATAGTACATAAAATATGCAAGGGCATAAGTGTAAGAAAGAGATACACATACTAACAGAATCGATGTCAGGTTTAGTAACAATAATCTCTTGACGGGTTTTGAATGATTAAGAAATTTTTAAATCACATGTTGGCTAACGCGTTTGACAAGAGGCACATACATCAAGGCATTAAAAACAAATGTAAAATATACCATATTAATAATAAACATTTATAAAACTGCGCTTTTATGTATTATAGTGAGCCTTAAATATTTTTCTGTCTGTTTATTTTTCTTACATGTTTCGCCCAAAACTATCATCATCAGATCTTATAAACGGTTAAAAAAAAATTTAAAATTATGTTAAAAACAAACATAAGCACATCACACTAACATAACTAGATTAACATTGCAGTTACCTATTGTTCACTCAGGATCTGTTTGGAATTTCCATGCAGTTTGGCCTTTTCAGCGAGATGCACTAATAACACCACTAATTGTTCAATATGCTTCACCACCAATAAAGTATACACACATAAAAAATTGACTATATTTTATTTCACAGCCACAGATCCACACGTATTTTTCGTATATATTTTTATTACATTTTCTTCGCGGCTTATGGAAGACAGTTCAACATTCAAGTTAGGCATAGAACGTTCGTTTCGTCTAATTTTAAGTTTTTCGTCAATGGTCAAACTTAAAAAGTCCTTCTATTTCGAAATTAAATTCATTTTTCAATTATCAAAACCAAAACGAAACAGTAAACTCAATAACTTAACTATAAAATGAAAGACAAATGAAAACGCTGTAAATCACGGTTAGACTAAACATTTTGCAGCTCTGTATGTATACGTTAACACGTTCTAAAAACTATAGGAGATATCCCGGCCTAGAAACAATTATCCTTTGCCATTAGTCGGCTCAAGGTCGACCACTATAGTTTTGTGATGTATTCCGCCAGTTCTGCAATGAACTGCATACGTAGCGTGTAGTATCGAATTAGATGGATGATTGCGGACAAGACAAAACACTTTACTTTGGAACTTTTACAATAAATACGTATCAATAACTACTTACCGGAAACACAAGACATCAATGATGACATTTTGCAAACCAACAAAATCCTGCTAATCGATTTTTCAGGACCTAAAATCTTCGCACTGGCTGATATCTTAAACCGGATTCTCGATTCTCTGGAATAATTATATTTACCGCTGAATATGAAAGAAGTTGTTACAAAATTGTTTATGTGGATTCCGAGAAAATCACGTTTGAAATAGCGTTTAGAGGGATTTTGTTGGTTTACGAAATGTCACCACTAACTAAAGCTCTATACTTACTTTTACTTTTTCGAGTCCACATCCAAAAAATATCCTAAATTTCTACAGTTTTTCAGCCCAATCTCGGGCTACGTCCAGAGCTTCAGTATTAGCGAGCCATAGGACATTGGGGGTACATGTCGATGGGCAGTGCATACATGATCTTAAGTGGTCCATATTCTGCTCCATATAAAGCTCTATAAAGAACTATTTTCATAAATACTTATATTTTCATGGCACAACAACCAATAAAATTACCAATTACAATCAAAAACCCGATGACGTCAAAACTTTTTGTCTGTCCAGTACGTTTCATTGGCAATATATTGTGCCATCTATTGCCCGGAATATCTTGGGTTATCTTTTTATTCTCCTTTATTGTTATAATATTTAAAGATGGGGAATTGCAAATTATGTTATCGCTTAATCGTTGAATAATGGCGCAAGAGTTAAAAACACTGTGGATAATGTACCACTTAGTTAAAGGGCCTAATTTTCTGCTTTTATTATTATAACAGGACAACCTCTCACTACTCAAGATGCCATTAAAGCCAAAGCAATTAAGTTAATTTTCAAAACTTTTAAAAAATCTGATATTAAAATGGATCTTTTTCTTTTAGAAAACATGTTATTCTGCTTTATCAGCCGCTGGCGAAAGTGGATGGGATTTCTCAACACGCTGGATGTATAGTCAGAGAGAAATTAATTCGACTCTAATATATGTGGATTTTAAAAGAACGATACCAGTAGATTTGAATGCTCTTCTTTGTGAAGCAGCCGGACTTCTCTCAGATTTTCACGATAAACTTGGAAATACAGTGAAAAAAGAAAAATACGCAAAGTTATATAAACAAAAAATAGAAACTATGAAAATATTTTATAATGAAACAGATGGGATATGGTATGATATTGACAATGATCAGAGAAAACACAGAACAAAATTTTTGCCCAGTAACTTTGCGCCTCTTTGGGCAGAGTGCATTGATCCCAGTAAAAAAGACTACTACGGAAAAAATTCTGCGGCATATATAGATTCTAATGGGATCGACACATACTTCGGAGGAATTCCCTCGACTCTTGTCCACAAAGATGACAGCAACTGGGATTTTCAAAATGCATGGCCACCTCTACAGGAAATGGTGGCAACGGGTAAAATATAGACTTCTTGGGTGTTTCAACCTTCATACTTAGCATAAGAAATACTTTTTCCTACGACCACTTATGAAAATGAGAAAAAAGCACGGTTAATTTGGCTAGAAAGCGCTGCATCTCACACGCATGTTGAAATATCATGCCACACTATTTAATTTAAACAGATGGTGCCAAACAGACTATTAATTTATTAAAAATAACAAGTTTAAGGAAGCAGCAATTGTAATGTGTTTAACTCATGTATTTATCGAGTTATTTAGAATTGGAGTGTGAAAATACGTCATCTGAAATTACAAAAAGTGTTTATAATATACTGGACGAGGCAAGGGCCTGTCGACATATTCAGCACCGGTTCCCGCAGATCACCGAAGTTGAGCTGTGTCGAGCGCGGTTAGTACTTGGGCGGGTGACCGCTTGGGAACACAGCGTGCTCTTGCCTCAGGGAAGAGTGTAAAATGAATCGACACCTAGCCATCCTATTCACGCCGGACAGGCCAGATGAGATCGGTTATCTCGTAGGATGAAGGTGTCGTTTTACACTCCCCAGTCGGTAGATCACATTTGTGGTCGATGACCGGTCCAAGATGGCCTCCGTAGTCGGCGAACCGTAAAAAAAAAATAATATACTGGAAAATTTATTAGCAGAAAAAACAAATCGCGTTGAAGAGAGTCTCATATATTAAACAACAAACCCTTTATAGGTACCGATAGCGTAGATAATAGAGCTCTAGCCTATAGATCGCAAGTTCATAGGTTCAAAGCCCTCAGGGAGTATTTAACTTTAATAATAAATAAAATAGTAAAAACATTAATTTAAATTAAAATTTAATTTAAAATAAATACTAATAATTTTTTAACTTTATGTTTTATCGATCTTTCATTGAATACATTTAAAAATTATCATTCTGGTTACTCTAGACGTCCATCCAGGATTAGTTATTCCTAATTTTTGTTATAAAAAAATATTTCTTTTTTAACAAAGTAAGCATAATTTAATAGGCTGGTATTTAATTCCATCTCTTATTCGCTGTTGATTGAGGTTGCATTTTATTTAGTTTAGAGTTTTGGTCTTTGCTAGATTTTTATAAGAGTATTATTACCTTTGTTGAAAGGACGTAAGTAGCAAAAAAAATAAGTTTTATACACGGTACATAGATAGTATGATAGTAATGAGCGTAATCAAATAGGAGAAAAAGGTAATATTTTTATTTAAAGTTAGATAAGTCAAAATATGTAAATAAGGCGTTTTAATTTATCTTTATTTAACGCGGTAGTGATATACCTATGATTATGTCATGAAAAAAGTAACTTTCTCTAAAATTAAGAATTTTTAGTCTTACTATAAGACCCAGTTCTTCAACATGCAAAATATGCTGTACTAGAAAAATGATAATTTTCCTCACATATATAGAACCAATCAGAACGCCAATTTTCATAGCAACTACCTTGGTAACGTGGTCTAGACCCAAGGTCCTTAGATAGATAGGTTGTCTGGTAACTTTGGACCAATCAGATGTTCGCATTTAATGCGCGGGAATGCGTCATTTAGAGGAACTTTTTAAAATCTCTTGATATACGAATGCAAGCTAAGGAGTTTGGAAATGTAATTTAAAACGTTTTTTTTTAAATATCATTTGTCGACAAATTGTGTGTAGGTGTGCCATAAGTCTCTCAGCCAATATTGAGATATTGTGACTCTTTTACATAGCTTAAATTAAAAAAATATAACTTCTGGCACATGATCACAAATCACGTAGTTACCGCAACTTTAAAGAGGCAAGTGTAAATCATACATATATAGAAATGAAGAAATATAGTCCCGATGGACGAACCCTATTTAAGAGGGGAAATAAATTGAATCTAGCCCTTAAAACGCCTTTTACACATCATTACTATTATCGTAACAAAATATTTTTCTGTTTGATTTTCTTTTATTGAAGAATTTATGATTGCGGTGATATATAAAAAAATCTTTTAATAAATACCTTATTATATTAATATTGTGATTAAATAGGTCTATCAGAAAATAGCCCCAGAAACATTATAGGTCCAAGTGCTAAAATTATTAAAAGAATTGGACTTGATAGTGTCAAAAAATGTATATTTAAAAAAACACGTTTTATCATAAATAGGAATTGTGGAAATTGCCAGAAATAAAACTACACTAATACCATAAATTTAAAAATACTTTTAGTGATGTACTCCACACTTTCATTTTAAATCACTATCAAAATGTATTGGTGGTATAAAAATATTTCTGAAAATATGGTTTAATAGATTGTTTGATATTTGACAAATATATTTTTTAAGTTTGTATGTAGTCCAAAATTTTAACACAAAATAATTACAAGTAAATATAGAGAGATCAAGCTTATCTTATGATAGGCTGACCAGACGTACTCTTTTTAAGAGAACAGTTCTCTATTTATCACTCTAGTATTCTTTGTTTTTTTTTTTTGTTAAAATTTAGGTAAAAGTTCTCTTTTTCCGTTTTACAGCTTTTAAAAATCTATTTCCAGGTCCTCGAATTGATTCAAATCGAAACTCTCCTTTCTTTTATTTTTAAGTAGGTACCTACTCTCCTAAAAGCTTATACGCAATATTAATATTTTGAGTGTTAAATACGATTTTGTCGCCACAAATACATAGGTAGATCAGTTTTATTTTTTAATCATCTTTGCATGTTTGCATTGTCGTTGATCCATATTTCAAAATTTCTCTATATCTACGTTTTTTCGGTTTTATCGAAACGTAAAATTTCTAGGTGTTGAGGCGTCCAATTGTCTTCTCGGCAACATTTTCTAATCCAATCTTTCAAAAGATTGGGGTTTTTTGGAAATGTAAAAAAAATTATCTTTTTTCCATCTGGATCTGGCCTCTTGGAGTTACTTTTGCATGTAGCTATGCTACAAACATTGCCACCACCCATTATCTAAATAAATAATCACAGAATTCGTTTAAAACTAACGATTTAGCGTGAGAATCTAGTTTAATAAACTAACCTTAAAATACACAAAATTAAAACTTTGACCACTAAGGCCACCCAAACGAAATAGAAAAAGAAGAAGAAGAAAACTTTGATGAAAATTCAGTATTTTTAATAGTTTTTCCACTAAATGTTATTATCAGTTCAAAAACAAATATATTCACACTTTAGAATTTAACGTTAAACACACAAATAACCCTGAAAACCGCTTTTTTGCGTTGTATCTAGCTTAAAACACATACAAATCAGATGTAAACAAATGTATTAGTTCCTCGTGATGACGCGGACACCCCGCTCATCGTCGCTTCCGCCACCATGTTACCAGACAACCTATCTATCTAAGGACCTTGGTCTAGACCTACGACTAGCTCGGTAAGACCACAGTAGCTTTTTGTCAAACAAACAGTAATTTATTTTAAGAAATCAAGTTTAATAAATAAATATTATAACCCCTACAAAATAAAAGTGACACACAACACTATTTGAGGTGATTTTAGGACATAAACTTAACTTAATTTTGACATTTTTAAAGACATGTTTTATGACAAAATGTATGCAAGATTAAACCCAGTGTGCTTTGCTTTGACGTGAGCTTAAGAAATCTTGGCGTTTTCATGGCAACCGTGATGAAAATAAGCGAAATTCCACGCGTCTGATTTAGTCTTGGATTTTTAATTAATTGTTAATTGTGGCATGTTTATAAACTTGAAAGTAAATCATAATGATGTGTTTGCATATTTTCCTTTATCACAAACGGCTTTTATTTCGGGTTCAGTAAATTATCCAATAAAATATACCTCTAGAAGCGGCGTCTTATCTTTATACCGTTGTTTTTCACTCGAAACTAGATTTTCTAGGAAAATTTTCACTCAATATAATTTTTACTTATAATCAAAGATAAGACCCTCGAGCTAAAGCTCTGGGGATCTTATTAGATTATAAGTAAAAATTATATTTCGTGAAAATTATCAGAAAATCGATTTCTTGTAAAAAACAGCGGTATTACCGATAAGACGCCTCCTCTATCGGTATATTACTTATAGAAATAGTTAAAAAGAAATCGGCGATAACCCGTAAACGGGCTCATCAAAAATATCTAAAGTTAGTCTTTTAAATGTGGGTTTTAGTGCTCTTTAATAAACCTAAATTGAATTTTTCTCTAAAATAATTAGGGAAACCTGACTGATTGAAAAGCTTGCACTGTTTATACTTATTACAATCATTAACTTAACCTCATTAAAGTAATATTGATAGCAGAGCCGGCGCTAGGTCAGACAAAGGAAGGTACGAGTCGTACCGACACGCATCTGATAACCTAGTTCGTCACCCGCTCATACCGTCGCCTGTGAAAGCAGCTCTCTACATTCTAAATATAGGTACGTAAGTTAACCTTGTCCTTGTATTGTAGAGCAATATACTCGTGGCATTTTATCTTGAAAACCTGTCTACCCTTATTTTACCCATCTGACCCCCCTAATTAAGAAATACGTGACAATATAAAATACAAATCAAATGATTTCTTAATAATTTTTTTTAGTCATAGGAAAAATAATGTACATTACTCGTGTAAAAGTGATTGTTTTACTCTCGGAGAATTTCCGCACTCGGCTGCCGCTTAGTGCTAAATATCGCCTCGTTTGAAAAGTATCACTTTCATCACTTATTATGTACTATACT
Organism: Polydrusus cervinus; assembly: GCA_935413205.1. Classification (NCBI taxonomy): domain Eukaryota; kingdom Metazoa; phylum Arthropoda; class Insecta; order Coleoptera; family Curculionidae; genus Polydrusus; species Polydrusus cervinus. The sequence continues at coordinate 73,089,466 of OW284511.1, read as the reverse complement.
AATAGGATATAGGGCGAACTAAAATTAGTTAAATCTCTTTTACCAAACAGTATCAATAGAGCATATTACACACTTCCCCATTTAAACAATTATTTAGCTTTCATTATTAACAGATGTCTGAGAAAATATTTAAATCTTTGGAAATATGCTAATATTAGTGGTATCCCCAAAAAGTCCAATCCCTCAGAGCTAGCCGATTTTCGACCTATAAGTATACCGGGTGTTGCATCGTCGAGCGGGACATAGGAAATCCCATGTAATTTTAAATGGGGTCAATTATTGGTTTCCCTAATTATTTTAGAGAAAAATTCAATTTAGGTTTATTAAAGAGCACTAAAACCCACATTTAAAAGAATAACTTTAGATATTTTTGATGAGCCCGTTTACGGGTTATCGCCGATTTCTTTTTAACTATTTCTGCTTTTTATGGCCCCGTATTTGCGGGCACCAGTCAAGGTAAAAGATGACTGTCAAATAAAGTTGTCATTTTGAAATGTGTGCTTTATTGGTATAAAAACTCGTACATCGAAAATATTAGCCATGAATTACACTTCTGAAGAAAAAATATTGATGATTAAATGGTATTATCAAGGAAATAGTTATCAAAATGTGTCAGACATGTTTGCTGCTCTGTATCCGAATAGACCGATACCTGAAAAATCTACAGTCGAAAGGACTATCAAGAAATTTGAGACAAAAGGCACTGTAATAAATAACGCAGATGTGAAAAAAGGGAGGAACAAAGCAGAGATGCAAAAAATGATCGGGACTTGCAAAGGCAGGAACAAAGAAGAGATGCAAGAAATGATAGGGACTTGCAAAGGCAGGAACAAAGAAGAGATGCAAGAAATGATAGGGACTTGCAAGTTTTATTGTGCGTCAAAGAAAATGATGGGAAGATCAGCACAAGAAAACTTGAGGATGACATAGGATTAGATCACACCACAGCGTTACGAGCTTTGAAACGACATAAATATTATTTATACAAATATGAAAAGCACCAAGAGCTAAGAGATAGGGACGAAATACGACGACAGGAGTTTTGTTTTGGTATGATTGAAAGAGCAAACATGGATAGGGAATTTTTAAAAAACATTTGTTTCACTGACGAATGCACATTTACCTTAAACAATGAACCCAATGTTCAAAATTATCGATATTGGAGCAAAGAAAACCAACACAGGTTTGTCGAAACAAGGACACAATATCCACAAAAAGTTAATGTTTGGGCTGGGATTTTCGGAGAAAATATTATCGGGCCATTATTTCTTACACGAAATTTAAATGCAGAATATTTTTTGGAACTACTTGAAGATCATATTTTACCTACTTTACATGATGCCGCCAGGGAAAATCAGAAAGTTTGGTACCAAATGGATGGCTGCCCGGCACATAGTACCCTGGCTGTCCGGGAATATTTAAACCGTGCTTTTAATGGAAATGTTATTGGCTTAAATCATACAGTAAATTGGCCAGCCAGGTCTCCTGATTTATCGCCAAATGATTTCTTTCTCTGGGGCCATTTAAAAAACAGGATATACAAAGATAAAAAAATACCCAAATCTAGACGAGTTAAAAAATGCTATTTCTGCCGAATGCAATAGAATTTCAGTTTACCAACTAGCGAATGTAAGAAGAGAATTTTATGATCGCCTCGGTTATTGTCTAGCAGTCAATGGAGGAATATTTGAAGATCTTCTTAAATCCTAAAGTTCTAACAACTTTATTTTAGTTTAATTCAGATTAATTTGTATTCATAAATACACCTTTAATATTTTCGATGTACGAGTTTTTATAACAATAAAGCACACATTTCAAAATGACAACTTTATTTGACAGTAATCTTTTACCTTGACTGGTGCCCGCAAATACGGGGCCAAAAAAGGAGAAATAGTTAAAAAGAAATCGGCGATAACCCGTAAACGGTCTCATCGAAAATATCTGAAGTTATTCTTTTGAATGTGGGTTTTAGTGCTCTTTAATAAACCTAAATAGAATTTTTCTCTAAAATAATTAGGGAAGCCAATAATTGACCGCATTTAAAATTAGATGGGATTTCCTATGTCCTCGACGATGCAACACCCGGTATAGTAAATCGAGGCTGAGTAACTTAAACTCTTTTCGGACTTAAATATTATTCTACCTTCCACTCAATCGGGGTTTCGCAGTAATCACAGCACAACAATAGCTTTACTTAAAGTTATTGATGACATTTTTACAGCCAATGACAAAAAGTCCGCTTGGCCAAGGCCAGAATTCGAAAAAATAATAGCAATAATATAACTATAAAGTGAATTGAGAACAGTCGACATATTTTTGATGAATTTTACATAATAATTTATACTCCTAAGAAAAGAATGCAATTATTTAACATTTTTTGGTTTAACTGCCTTATAAATAGCTAAAGTTTTTTATTCAGAAGGGTGCAAATCCTCTTTATCAACGATTAACTCTAAATACTCCATATTTTCTTGAAACAAGCTGCATTTGTTAAAATTATCCTTTAACCCTGACTCACTTAAAATAGTTGATACTAGTTTAAAATATTTTAAATGGAAATTTCTATCGGACTCTGTTACTAAAAGTCCTGAAATACTGCTACACCCGGCTGAGAAACTAACACAGCATTTATAATTATCTGAAACTTTGCAGGTGCGCATGAAACACCAAATGTTAAACGGTTATACCTCAAAAGACCCATGTGCGTGGAAACAGTTAAGAGTTCCTTGCTTCCTTCGTCGACCTCCATTTGCTGAAAAGCTTGAGATAAATCCAGCTTGGTAAATTCTTTGCCTCCTTGCAGCTTACAAAAAAGCTCTTCTATCTTGGTAGTGGATGCTGATCCACCTTAATGACTGGATTGACGGTTATTTTAAAATCTCCGCAGATTCTTATATCTCCATTTTTCTTGAACTCCAGCACTATGGGGGTGGCCCAGGGGCTGAACTCAACGGGCGAAATAACACCTAAAAATAACAAACGCTCAATTTCTGTCTCTACCTTTGATCTAATAGCAAATGGAATAGGTCGAGCCTTCATAAATTTAAGTGTGACAAAGACTTTTTAAATGACATCCCCCCCCCCTATTGAAAACCCGAGATCAGGTGAAAAACTTCCAAAAACTCTTTGACGAAAATATTGTACATTTTCCCAAATTGTAAAAGGAAAAGCCAATATTGTATGAATTTAAAAAATCATTCATCAAAATTGAAGGTCCACCATTTTTTATTACGAAGAAATTCAAACTATTTATCTTGTTTTAATACTTTACTAGTAAACTTAAAACACTCATAAGCTTGACCTGTTGACCAGTATAAATAATAAACGTTTTATCAGTATGCTGCAAAGGTAAAAAATTGAGATTATCAGTATAAAATGTATATAAAAACACGAAACTCCGCTTCCTGAATATATCTGAAATTCAATTGGTACACGTTAAACTAGAATATTTATCATAAAAAGATCTACAAAAAGTTTGTTTTTATCAGAAATATCAAATAAACAAACATCTTCGTGATTATTATAATTTTTTGCAAAATCAAGAGTATCCTCTTCTATTCGAAAAAATTGTCCATTTTCTCAAAGAGACCAGAGTAACAATATAAATAAGAAGACAAAAATCACAAAGTCATGGTCTCAATCATATAATAAAATAAACTATGGTGACATGTTTCGCTCTTTACGGAGCATCATCAGACCTTCATTAAAACCAATAAATGAAATAACACATGAAAAACAAGACGAGTACCATGTCAAAACAAACAGGTGTTACTTTTAAGATTAATTGTAACCTGTTTGTTTTGACATGGTACTCGTCTTGTTTTTCATGTGTTATTTCATTTATTGGTTTTAATGAAGGTCTGATGATGCTCCGTAAGTATGATTGAGACCATGACTTTGTGATTTTTGTCTTCTTATTTATATCCTCTTCTAAATTAATAATTATTATTATTTTAAAATTTGTCTCGAATAATAAATTTTTTTGAGGGCATTTTTTGTTTACATACCCTGGCCAAATGACCTGACTTTTTACAATAAGAACAAATAGAATTTTTTTGAAAACACTGATCTTTTGTGTGTTTATTCCTTCGCAAAACATCTCTCTGTGATGTAATGGATGACGTCCTGGTAGTCTCCCATTTTATTTCTGGCTTCTGTGTCTAAAGTTGCGCACGCCGCTTGCTCCGCTTAGAAAATGGTGAATAGGCTCCTGCTTCACCATGGCTTCATGAACGTCACTTGCCTCCATTTTTGAACCAGCTTATTAAACCATTTGTTTAACCTTTGTTTTTATACCTTCTTCCATCATTCAAATTCGATCTTTCTTCAAACCCAAAAACGCAAGTACACTTTGAGTTCAGTCCCAAATTTACAGCCAACTGCTAACCCTTAAAGTCCCGCGGCCCACTGGTTTGCTGTCTCGTGGTACTCTTTTCTTGCGGAGTAAAACTGAAATCCGTCAGCGAATGCGCTCTGCCCAAAATGTTCGTCAAATACTTCTAGTAACTGTTTATACGTTTTTTCTTCAGGCATTGACGGGCCTATTAAATTGAAAATTAATTTGCATGCATCTTCTTTCTTCTCAAAATATTTAATAGCACTGCTCTCATTTTACTCGAGTCTGTTTCTGTCTTTATGCCATTTGCCACGAAATAGTTCTCTAGACGTGTTTTAAAAATTGTCCAGTCAGAGTTTTTAACGAAAATTCTCGCAAATATCCAAGTTCCGCCATGGCGGGTTTTAAAACAACGATTTAAAAAAAAACGGATTAATTTTAACGAACTACCAATTTTGTACTATACGTAAATTCGAAAAACACTCCTCGACACCAATTGTGGCGTTTGCTAACGCGTTGCTATTGCAATTAATTTAGGATTCTAAATAAAACAAGTATTCCGTTTAAAATTATTCTTAAATCGGCCTTAAATACTAAGTTTGGTGTGGGAAAAACCCACGCCATTTTTTGGCAGCAATTAAACTACAGTACAATACTATTTAAAATTCTAATTATAATCTTTACCTTTTTATAGGACTTCACAAAACCGGAAATTTAAGGGCAAAAGAAATTGCAAAAAAAATTGGAGCTCGCTTTCTTGTATCCAGCACCAAAGCGTGGGTGTCCACGGAAGGAGGATTGTTCGACAAGTATAACGCTCTCGAACCTGGAATGCCTGGACTGGGAGGAGACCCTGCTCAAGTTGGATATGGATGGTCGATCGGAGTGGGTTTATCATTTGTATCTCAATATGCGTGTTCTGCTAGAATATTGAAAGCAATGTTGACTTGTTTATTTTATACATTATCTTTTAGCTTAATTACATTATTGGGACAATTATTGTTACGTTACTAAATATTATATATACTCGTAATATAAAGATAAAGTTATTTATTCCTAATAAATTATATGATATATTTTTTAATTGAGGCGTTTATTTTAAAAACAACATAATATGTCCAAATTTTTCTAAAATGAGTTTTTCGCGCCATCTAGTAGTTTATACTTATCTCTATCGCCTTAAGCTTCTTGTTTCCTTAAAAATAGCATATGCTCCAAAATATCTGCAACTGAAATATCACTTTCTATAAAAACGACATATGTCCAAATCATTTTCTTTAAAAACATCACATGTCCATGGACTAATGTTGTTTTTAAAGGAAACGAAGCAAGCTGAGACCTGTCAAGTTTAACTGCGCCAGCAGGTTAGTTGCAACGTCCAAGTCTAGCTTTAGTCTAGTGTTAGACGTGATTGTATGTGTATTAGTTTGTATTTTTAAAATATTATAACTATGGATAATAAAGCAAGCAGTAGTCAAGCTGAGGCCGCACCGGAGCGCAAAGAAAAGAAAATACCAAAGGCCACTTGGTAGTAAAAATGGACCCCACAAAGATATTTGGCATAAGATTAGCCACCGACAAATATTTTCTGAAAACAGCTAAACCACCGGTTTCCCTGAAACAAATTCGAATGTTGGAAATAAGTAAACATTCTACTGTAATTAAGTTAAGAGATACCTACACTGGTCCGTGGAGAACTTCCATTATTAGAAATAAACAAAAATTAGCTAGTTTTATAGAACTCGTACCCGTTTATCTACAAGCGGTGCCAATTTCATCTGCCAAACTAAAAAATATAAAGGATCTTCTACCGTACCTAAAAAATGCAGAAAACCGACAACAAGATTTAAATAGGAATGACGAACTGGAAATTAATGAAGACGATAATAGCAGCGGTTGCGAAAATTAAATTTAGTACCATGTAAATTCTACAAATGTAATAAAAAAATAAATTTGTTAAAATAAGCTTAAAACAGAAAATATAGTAAAAAATAAAGTTGTTAATATTTTTTCGTTTAAAAACAGCATATGTCCAGGTTTTTTATTTTTTTTTCTTAAAAATGCGATGTTTTTTTCTAAATCTACCAGTCTAAAATTCTTCATTGAGGTGATATATATATTACTTTATGATACAAGTGGTACTTAAATTATGTTAAAAAACTAGATAATGCGTTTTTTCCATCTCCTAAAAAATTACAATTATGGACATCTGTTGTTTTTAAAATAAACGCCTCAATTTGATGGAGGTAGGTAAACTAGGCAGGGTTAGACAACTCCATTATTGTCTAATCCTGCCCCAGAAAGTATATTTTGTATGTAGCCCTGCGTACTTTAATGCAAAAGTCAGTACACACACCGTCCGGCAACCAATGCTCTCCCTACTATTTCGTACTCATTACTGACGTTCACTTCAGCTTTTCATTAGAAGTTATGTCAAGCAGGCGCGACTCGTGCGGTTTTTTACAGTTGGTGCAAATATTGATAGCAGTAAGCTAACAAGCAAAATGCAGTTTAGCGCATAGTTTAGCCAAGAAATAGATATTTACCTATTATACACGGCAAGAACATAAAATACTAAAATTTCATTTTTGCGCTGATTTTTTTAAATTACACCAAACAGCTTTTTTTTTAAATTTTACATCGGCCTATTTCCGCAGCGAGGCCAATCACCGACGCCAGGGAATTTGTCACACTCTATCTGGTAATTTTGCCGAATCCCTCTTTGTCGAGGGAAGGGTTCTTTAACGTGCCAACATCCATGACACGGGACCCACAGTTTAACGTCTCTTCCGAAAGACGGTGCGCACCTCTTAAACCAAATTCCAAATTTAACATAGACGTTGCCGGGCCAGGAGATCGACCAAACAGCTTTATTTAATTATAATTTTTTTATACAGTATGTCTCCGTAAAACTGGAACCATACGCAACACTTTTTTATTATTAATTTTACGAAAAAAGTTATTCGTTATAAAAAGTTCTGCATAGTTTAAAATTTGAAATGCAACTATCAGATATTAAATTCTTTTAGGCGTATACGAGGTTTGTCAAAAAATATGAATTTTGCCCAAGAGTAAAGTACCTTTATTTTTGACAATATCGAAAATTGTTATTAAATAATCAGAACTAAAAACACGTTCAAATATGCAATTACACCCATGTACGATAAAAAAAATAGTTTCTTTTATTTTTTAATAATTTTTCTACATTATTAATTAATTATGAATGAACATTTGTCTCCTGTAATCAAAAACATTTCAATTTTTTTCTTAACGCGTTTTAACGGTCGCTGTCAAACATTTCTTGCTATCAACAATTTATTTGTATGTCAGAGCATCCTAGATTACATGTAAATACAGTGAAATTTGCATTGTTATTGGTAGCATTCGTTTCAATAAAAAAAATATATTTTTTATCCGATTGTGTCAAAAAATGACGTTTTATAGATCAGATATTTGGACGAAAAGGTAACCTTTTTAATAAGGTATTCATTATTGCGCTGGTAGCTAGGCAACCTTTGTCGTCCTAGTCTGAAAAACATTTTGTCGGACACTAAAATATTTTCAACAGTTTATTTTATTCATTTATTTACAATATTTATATTAAATGTACAATTAGAACAATTTTGAACAAGAACGTTATGATATTATTCTCCAATGTTAAACTCGATTGGGAGACGGATTGCGACACCTAAGTCGAGACTGACTGCATTCCTTAGATTTTTGTGGCAACAAATGTAACATTACTTCCTTGGCAGTTTCTTGAATGTCAGGTGGTGTACCTTCTATAAGATCATCGTCTATTTCCATTTTTAATTGTGTTTTTCAGGTTTTAAAACTAGCAGAACACGAAAGATTAGTTAAAACTATCGCCTGATTGATAAAACGTCAGTTGATAATATTAATTTAATTATTTATTTGTTAGATCCATGAATACGCATATTACAGGTTTCATTGTTCAAACATTCAAGGGACAAAAAATTACAATGCAAGATGAAATATATTGGTTTTCTTAATTTTTACATTATTTTATAATCCGAGCAAAAACACAATCGGATAAAAAATAACGTATGTTATACGGACGAAAAATATATTTCAGACTATGCGGGTTACTGGCCTCGGCTTTGCCTCGTCCAGTAATCTCCCGCAATACGTCCGAAATACTGCATTTTTCGTCCTTGTAACATAATATACTATTTTTTCATCGTAAATGGGTGGAATTACATATTTGAACATGGTTTTTAGTTCTTTTTCTAATAACAATTTTCGATATTGTCAAAAATAAAGGTACTTTGGTCTTGGGCATATTTTTTGACAAACCTCGTATACGCCTCGAAGAATTTAATATCTGATAGTTGCATTTTAGGTTTTAGACCATGCAGAACTTTTTATAAAAAATAACTTATTTTCGTAAAATTAATAATAAAAAAGTTTTCCATATGGTTCCTACTTACAGACCCAGACTGTATAATTCTCTTACCTTTATGTAGTTGTGTGTTTGTATATCAAATTAATCCTTCTATTCCTTTGTTTGGAAAATGATTTATCACTAGATCATTAAAATTATAAATACTTCTTTGGTCTATTTCAGAAAGGTGTAGTGTTGAGTAATAAAAGCTCATTAGGTATGCAAAGGCACTACAGAGTAACCCAACGAATATTTAAGCCACTTTTAAATTTTTCATTGATTTCATTGCAACCTTCTTTCTTTTCATCAACGGCAGGTAGTACCACGCGGGTTTGAGTCAATTTATGGGTTTTGCCTATTATTATCCATTCATACACACTGAAAATGGTATGACAAGGGCGTGCATTATGCACATAGTATTAGATACCTACACTTATTTTTTATTAAACATTATAAAAAAATAAAAAATACAAAAAATACATTATACAGAAATTAAATTATAAAAACTATAATATTCTTCGTCATCTGAAGAACGTTCATCTCCTCTTGACGTTATAATTAACGGATCGACGGTCTGATCAATCAGGTGGTCAAGATCCCACATTTTCTCCTCTTCTTTTCCTTTTTTTTTATATTACAAATAATACTATTTTATCTTAATACCCGTTAACCTAATTCTCTAAAATTTTTGGTTAGTTATCATAAACAATTTAATGCACAAAATTTACGTGCGCCTATGGCCGACACCGAAATCGAGCCGAACTGGGCGAAATTTCCCATTTTATTACTCTACGCCTTTCTGAAATATACTATAATAAAATGGTTAAGAACTTAACCTTGACTCCCCCTTTTAGTTTCTTTAAAAGGCCCTAATTCTTTTTAGTGTCAAAAAGCACGTCTCACTTTCCACTCTCGTCATTGGAATAATATACCGGCTGTTGCATCGTCGAGCGGGACATAGGAAATCTCATGTAATTTTAAATGGGGTCAATTATTGGCTTCCCTAATTATTTTAGAGAAAAATTCTATTTAGGTTTATTATAGAGCACTAAAACCCACATTCAAAAAAATAACTTTAGATATTTTTGATGACCCCGTTTACGGGTTATCGCCGATTTCTTTTTAACTATTTCTCCTTTTTATGGCCCCGTATTTGCGGGCACCAGTCAAGGTAAAAGATGACTCTCAGTTTTTTTTTTTTTACGGTTCGCCGACTACGTAGGCCATCTTGAACCGGTCATCGACCACAAATGTGATCTACCGACTGGGGAATGTGAAACGGCACCTTCATCCTACGAGATATCCGATCTCATCCGGCCTGTCCGGCGTGAATAGGATGGCTAGGTGTCGATTTATTTTACACTCTTCCCTGAGGCAAGAGCACGCCGTGTTCCCGAGCGGTCACCCGCCCAAGTACTAACCGCGCTCGACACCGCTTAACTTCGGTGATCTGCGGGAACCGGTGCTTAATATGTCGACAGGCCCTTGCTCTTATGACTGTCAAATAAAGTTGTCATTTTGAAATGTGTGCTTTATTGTTATAAAAACTCGTACATCGAAAATATTAGCCATGAATTACACTTCTGAAGAAAAAATATTCATGATTAAATGGTATTATCAAGGAAATTGTTATCAAAATGTGTCAGACATGTTTGCTGCTCTGTATCCGAATAGACCGATACCTGCAAAATCTACAGTCGAAAGGACTATTAAGAAATTTGAGACAAAAGGCACTGTAATAAATAACTGCAGATGTGAAGAGATGGAATAAATGATAGGGACTTGCAAAGGCAGGAACAAAGAAGAGATGCAAGAAATGATAGGGACTTGCAAGTTTTATTGTGGGGGGGAAGGAAGATCAGCACAAGGAAACTTGAAGATGACATAGGATTAGATCACACCACAGCGTTACGAGCTTTGAAACGACATAAATATTATTCATACAAATATGAAAAGCACCAAGAGCTAAGAGATAGGGACCAAATACGACGAGAGGAGTTTTGTTTTGGTATGATTGAAAGATGGATAGGGAATTTTTTAAAAACATTTGTTTTACTGACGAATGCACATTTACCTTAAACAATGAACTAAATGTTTAAAATTATCGATATTGGAGCAAAGAAAACCAACACAGGTTTGTCGAAACAAGGACGCAATATCCACAAAAAGTTAATGTTTGGGCTGGGATTTTCGGAGAAAATATTAAGGAGAAATAGTTAAAAAGAAATCGGCGATAACCCGTAAACGGGCTCATCAAAAATATCTAAAGTTATTCTTTTAAATGTGGGTTTTAGTGCCCTTTAATAAACCTAAATAGAATTTTTCTCTAAAATAATTAGGGAAGCCAATAATTGACCCCATTTAAAATTACATGGGATGTCCCGCTCGACGATGCAACACCCGGTATACAATTTCTAATAATTTTACACTTTCCGAAAACGTATTAACGAGGTTCATTCCTAACAATAGCTGTAAAATGGCCACAGCAACCACACTATTATAATATGTAGAAAACTTCACTACTAAATAAAACTTTCCAATTTTAAACTTCTGATTTAAGCTTGGAAATGTTTATCCTGTTAACATCGAAAACAACCATTGATGTAAACAAAACATCGTAATAAAAAAACATCGATGTTAAGAAAAAAGCTTGGCGTCCACACGGTGAAAAGCATCGAGATATACAAGAGGCAGGAATAAACAAGGAGGCTCTATTACCATTTACACTATACTAGGTTTTCATCACATTTTTATTCGTAAAAATATCTTGAAAATGTGTTTTCGCTGTAGTGGGAATTGCTTACAGGTTATGGCTTTCAGATGAGTTCGAATAAGGGCGAAACAGCCTATTATTGTCTACCTGTACCCCAGGGAACCCATTACATTTGGCGTCCCTGTCTACTTCAATGCAAAAGATGGACGCACTACTCTGTCCGCTTGACGCTAAGTTTCTTTCTATATATTTTAACGGACACTTAATTCCACTATTTTATTGTCATTTAATTTCGTCTGCGAAAAATGGTACCAGGGGGCGGGGCAAAGTGTCATACCAATATGGCGATTCATAAGGGCCTGATTAAATTTATTTTGAACAATTCTAAAAATGCTAGGCTCAACTAGAACAATATAATTTCATTAAGCAATGAATAGCTTTGTTATGGAAATAATGGATAATGCACACATGCTTGTATATTGTGGACTTGTTAGTAGTTAGAAAAATTATGCCTGCCAAATGTTATTTATATCAAATAATGCCTGCCAAATGTCATTTATATCAAAACAATATTTCTGGTTAGTTAATTCCGGTTAAAAATCTTTAGGCTTTACAGTTTGCAATTTTTTTTTTCACGCAAGAAAAGATTGCCTGCGAGTATCCGCAGAACGGCAGCTGGTACAATTTGTATTGCTTGTAAGAAGAAAACTCCGACCCAATTTTAATTTTTATTACAAGCGCAATTCTGGGGATTTTTTGGTGATTTATAGATATGAAAATCCCTAACATTTGTTTATATGTTCTTTTTAACCAATAATGGGTACGTTGTATTTTTTTGGTTTGTTTTCGTGTTCTGTCATGCTGTTATGTTAAAACGAATGCACAAAAAAGCAGCGGTAAGTCCTAAACAAATGTGTTTTTTTATTTTAAAGGTTGGCAAGTGGTACATCACCTACGACCTTAGCAAGTCATTACACGCCGTAAAACGAAGTGAAATTTTTATTTCCACAATACTAATTGCTGCAAGACAACTTGCATGAAAGAAAAATTGCAAACTGTAAAGCGGCCTTACGTAGAACCCATAAAAGTTGTGTTTATTTCGCAAATAGAAAATAATGACCTGTATCAATAAACAAATGGTGAAATTGCAGTTAAGCGGCTAGTCCTAAAAATAAATGTATTGTTTTTACACATTTTTGTTATTTATTAATTTTTAAAAAATTGCAACTAAACACCATAGGAAACAATTAGCACCCAAAGTTTATAAATACGGACCTGCCCTTTATTTATACTAACCTATGAAACGTAATTTTTGCCGTTTTCTTCTTATCCACAGCATTTCTGCTAAAACAACTTCGCACGGTACAAAAAATAATTAATATCTATTACATAGTAGCAATAGTTTTACACAAAAATTGAAAAACTTCTCATAAAATCTAAAACCACCTCGATTATTATAGATCGAACAGCTGACTACACGACATAAGTGTCGTACCAATATGGCGCAGGCAGTTGTTTATTCTATATTGATGGTCAAAAGTGACTTAAAAAAACGTCTCAGCCACCAAAACTTCTCTCCAATCCAAAATTACAAAAAAAACGTTCCTGCCACAAAAACGTCTCCCTAATTCAAAATTACTTTTAAAAAATGTTCCCATTCCACAAATGTAATTTCTTATTGACGTCAAAGATCGAAGCGCAGAGTCAACCATCGAAGCTTAAACATCGATATTTCCATTGATGTTTGTGACCATGGAAAAACATGGAACATCGATGAACATCGCCCATCACTAGTTTGATCTATATTAGGGAGTTTTCGCATGACATGACATTTTGGAATATTTGAATTTTTTGAAGGATAATCAATCCGCGCCTGCCGTGGAAAGCAATTGTTGCATTTTAATCTTCGCAATTATTATTATTAAATACCATCTGCTATTTTGATCTAATAAAAGCAGAACTAATGTTTTTGTTTTCCACGGCATACTAGACTGGTCTTTACAAAACTTCTTGTGAAGGCGTTTTGCGATCTGTATTAAATTCCTATCTATTTATTTAGTTAACCTATTGCTCACGTCGCTTATTCGTGATTTGGTGGTTGCGACTATAGGACGAAAAGTTCTTTTCCAAATCTCGGGCGCTACCTCTTGGATTAATGTGATAAGAAAATAATCCAGGCGTTCAACTGCGTATGCATGGTGCGAAGGAATAATATAAATAAAACAATCTTGTATTCAACGATCTTTACATTAAGATATGCCCCATTTAATATCGGTTTAAAATGAATGATTTTACCAGTTAAAAATAAAGGAAATAACAGAGAGAGGAGGATTGTATACGTTCTTTGTCTGCGGTAATGTATCTTTTATTCATTACTTAATAGCGGCTAAAAATAAATGATTCCGGCTGTGACGTCGACTTGATTAATTTAAGGATTCGCGTCTTCAAATTCGCAAGCGGTCCGGCGGTCAACTTAGTTACAGTAATACATAGTCCCGCGGAAATAAAATCAATATGAAAATCTGCAAGCGCGGTCGCAGCTTAATTAATAGAATAAAGGTCAGGACGGACTACGGTGACGGACTTGCAGATATCAGAAAAGGATGCGGCCTATGCTTGAAAGGAAAGGTTCACGCGGTAAAGCTACTTGCGAATGCGGATGTTACTACGTCAAGCGGTATCGGTAAAAAGTTCCAGAAATAAACGCCAATACGACTAGCAGTGCAGTTGCGGTTTTTTTAAATAGTAGATTGGTGTACGCATGCGTGACTGCGTATGAAATCCGCAGATCTACACGTTCTGGCTATCTAGCAGTGTACAGAAATTAAAAGTGTGTGAGTGAGATATGGACGGTGTAAGATATGTGTTATTGTGTATGGTGTGTCGGTGTATGTGCGTGGGAGAGACAGATAGTCTATTTTCCCCGGTCTGAATTTGCATTAAGCAAACCAGAATTCCTGCAGCAACTCGGACTTGCATAAAGGTGATAAAATGAATTTGCGGCCCGTTGTATTAAAACAAAACAGAGCTACTCCGGTTGATGATGACCTGGAAGAGTCCGGTTCTGCATATGAGAGGAAAAGAGAAGTGAAATTGTCGAAGTCATGTGTGTGTATGTGTCACAGGTGATAGTACCCAGTGGTTTTAGAATAAAACAAATGAGATAGCTGAACGGATTAATTTTAAGGTGAAGCGAGATAGCACTACTCGGTTATGATGACCAAAGCAGCCCGGTGTCGCATGAATTAAAACGAGACAGAACTACTCCGGTTGTGATGACCTGGAGGAGTCCGGTGTCGTGTATGAGAGGAGTTATGATGACCTGGAGCAGGCCGGCCCTATGTATGTGAATAATATAAAACAATCCGGTATATGCGTCAGAGTGAAAGAAAACATTATATTGTCCGTAGGTGTGAGTAAGAAAGCGGTCAGTAATGCCAGAATGTGTAGTATAGAAGGGCGGTTAAAATATAAGTTAATAATCCACATTTTATTTCTTACCGTTTGTTTTTTTTTATTTAATAGTTCGGATGTTCTCGGTATTGTCCGGAGCTAGTCAATAAAGTCGACTGGTCGCGATGTGAGAGCACGGTACTTTGATTGTACCACGGCGCGCTAAGGAAGGCTCTGAGTCCTCTGAGCCCGGCGGATCTCCTCCACTCGTCGCCGCGGTATCGAGAAGTACCGTTAGCGACGGTGGTTCCGCGCCGATCCGCACTATGAATAGTGGGGAATGAAGGAAAACTAAGAAAAGCTATTTCCCGGTGTTTCGCGACGGAAAACTATAGAAAATTAATACGTACAATTAATATGAATAATTTACGAACAAGATTGAACGATGTACGCTGAAAAATAAGAAAGTTAGATACGGATACGTATACAACCCTGTAAAAATTATGTAACTTCGTTACATTCTTAAGGCTTATACGGATCTAAAAATTACATTTATGATATTCCTTGGATATTTCTACTATTACTTAATAAATTGTTATTAACTAGTGCTACGCCATAAGATATAATATTACGAAGAATTTTATTATATTAATACAATGATGGGTTGCTATTTCAAAAAATTGAGAGCTTTATTTTTTTTCAATGCCGGTTGAATTGTTGTAAATCAAATGGACCTAACGCAAACATTTTTCTTAATCAAGTTGTTTTCATGTTATAAAGTAGGTTGAAATGAACCATTTAACGTTTTCATGGTGGTATTTACCACTTATCTTGTTTTACTAAAGTCATGGAAGTTTTCAATTAGCCGAAAAATGGTAATTTACACACTTATTAACTAATAAATAAGGCGCGTATATATCTATTACAGGTTCAAATATCGAAGAATATTTAACTTTCTCGAAGCGTGAACCAGTGGTGGAACTGATGAACTTATGATTGGCAGCTGGTGAAATGACGTCATCAACCGGGTAATTATTTTAGGATCTCTCTGGGTAATACAATAGGCAATTTAAGAACGCGACTGGTAAAGTTACCAGGAGATATATACAGGGTGATTCCTAAGTTGATACTTCTTTTTTAGCTGTGTGTAATAGAAGGCATTAAAATAAAAAACATTATCAAATACATTTTTTCAAAAAACTTAAAAATAGCCGACTTACAGAAGTAAAAAATCTAAGTGCGGGCCCGCTAATCAAAACGTAGCCCTTTACTTTATATTGTTTTTGTTCTTTTTTTGTATTGTTAGTCATGAATTTTACGGGTCGGTCGTCAGTTATTTCTTTTAGCAATTCGTTGCGGTGTGTTTTTCTGAAGCAAGTTAATTTTAAATTGGTGACACGTGAAATATGGTAAAATTTGAACAGTAAACTAAAAAATATGGTGCAAATTTAGAGTGAGTGTCTTCAAAGTGCGGCGTTTGCTTAAGTACCTTATTTTTGAGTTCTTTGAAAAAAGGTATTCAAAAATGTTGTTTATTTTAATGCCTTCTATACACAGCTAAAAAAGAAGTATCAATTTAGGAATCACCCTGTATGATACGGGCCTTAACCGCCGAAGTGGCTCGGAGGTGAGGTACTGGCATTCGACCGTGGCGGTCCGGGTTCGATCCCCGGAGTAGGCATACGCATAATAACAAAAACTATGTCCGAAATTTAGTGGATAAAAGAAAAGCAGTATGCTACTAGTGATTCCTAATATCAGGACCGAGAAGGCCGTCATGGACCTCTGAGGGCGTAAAAAGGATAACTAGTGCATACACGTGGTTCGGATTCCACGTTAAGTTGTAGGCCCCGTCTGTTTGACACTACCCAGAAAATAGTCGATACAATGGACTCTTTAGGCCTAAGTATAAAAATTAAACAATATGGGCCTTTCAAGCATCTTACCCGACTGATAGTGAAAAAAATATTTGTTGGTGAATACGGGTGTAAACCGTATTCGCTTCGTAAAGGTGGCGTTTTTCTGAAGTTTTCAGTAATTTACCTGTTTGTCTTCGTTGTGTTTCAGTCTTTTTATTCAAAGGTTACAACCAGTGACATTTCTGGTCAGAATCGTGTCAATTAATATTTTTGCCATAAGTCATAAATATTGCTACTAATTTATTTAATACAACATCGTATCACATATTTAATTTTAAAGTCATACCTAAATATTATAAAAATATCTTATGTGGTTTATAGCATCTACTTTCAAGCATAAAATAAATGTAAGTAATTTTGATTTTTATTGATTAAGGAGATTGTAATCCGGTAGAAATACCAAAATTCTTCCGCCTTTTGAGGGGACCTTTTTTTAATATGGCATTGTATTTTTGACAAAACAAGGGCGAAATTTAAGGTCCTTATATATAAGGTATCCCTGGATGGGGTTACCTATACCGCAAATGGACCTAATTTTTAGTATATCGACAAAAAGTCATTCTTTATAAAAATTTGTGATTAGAAAATTAAGTTTTTGTACACAGGGAGGTTAAAATCTGAAAAGATAATAATTTTACGTAAGGGTAAGGCCCTGTTGTACACAGATATGAACTTAAGTACGACGAGCTCGACCTAAAGTTGACCTTCATTCAAAAAGATAATTCTGTTGTATAACCACAGGTCTGCATAGGTAGGATCAATAATTACATTACCATGATGGCAATGGTTAAGCTGTCAAAAAGACCATCACATTTTATTGGTTGTGAAAGTTAGCGGTATTTACAATTTGCAGCTACTTTTTCCATGTATTCTAACACAAAACTATCTGTAAATGTTACTATTAAAGAAGAATGTCGCTTTTAGCATTTGTAAAGGAGTATAAAGGTATTTTGGAAAATAAATAAACAGATAATAATACTAATATAAAAAAAAAATGTTAGAAAATTATTGGGACTAAATTTAATTACCAAAATTTAAATATGATCATGTTTCGGTCTATAGTTTTGGGGCCGTCTTCGAGCGTTTTCTGTAGCTCCTAGTACATCCATAAAATCTTTATCATTCGATTCGTCTGTTAAATCCAGAAAGGGTTCAACCTCATCATTCGCATTCACAATTTTAAAATATTATTACCACAAATTTTAAAGTCAAAAAGAATGTATAAGTTTTGTTTTAATGTGTTATATGTCATCAGTCATTAATAACTTGGTTTAAGACAACTGATCTGAAGAATGAAAGCTTAGCAGAACCGAGTTCAACTTTAGGTCGAGCTTTACAGTGCTTAAGCTCTTATTGTACAACCTTATCTTAGTACCTTAATTTTACGTTTTTAAGAAAAATTCAATTTGGTTAGAATCAGTGGTAAAACTCAAAATGGCACAACCAATGAAATTAACCAACTTCACTGCATCCCTTAATTATGGAATAGTTCAAAAAGTACTTGAATTTCAAAAACTCATATTTTTATCAAAATTAAATCTATCCGTTCCATTTTTAGTTTATTGGATAGACTGTCCCTTAAACCACAAAGTACAATGTGTTTAACTTCACTTTATGTCTTTTTTATACAGGGTTATGGCAAAAATATCAAACTGTGTAAAACCTGCTGACTTTAAATTAATGTTTCTATAATACGGCCCTTTAAAAATTTTGATTAAGTTGTAGGCTTTTTTTCCGTGCGCCGGATGCACTTAGGCCAGATTTGGCCCATTGTGCTCATTATGTTTGGTTGTTACACCCACTCTGTGATCCCAGCTCCTTGCACTAGTTTGTGTAAGTCAACTGGGAAGAGGGTAAGGATGTCCTCTGGTTCCAGTTTTTTAGGCTTGAAACGATTTTATTGATTATTTTAGAGAACTGCTGAACTCAGTTTAACTTGACTTTAACAAATTTTAAGTAACATTGGTTATTCGATATATTATAGAAGGATAATCAAAATGTCGTTTTTTTACCTAATTTCAAAACACCCTGTGGTATATTCAAGTTATTAAATTATTTTAAATTACCAGTTTTCGTTTAGAGCCATCTATTCTTTACAATTCGTTTTTTGGTTCATGTAAATACATGCATTTATTCTCACACAAATGGTTCCTGTTTCCACCCCCCCCCCCCCCTCAGCAAAATCCTGGATCCGTCATTGCAGTAGAAGAAGAGTGGCTTAACATCCCATCAGCGACGTAGCTAGCCTTAGTTTTCAGGGGGAGCCTGGGCCCCAGTGTACGGTGAATTAAATGCAATTTTTTTTTAATTGAATATTTCAGGGGAACCCCAGGGCCATCAGGGGGGGGGGGGCAGTCCCCCCCCTATCTACGCCGATGCATCCCACAAGAAACAGTAACAAACTTAATTAGATCTATGCCTAATCGTATGAGAGAGGTTATTAGGGCAAGAGGGAGTCATACCTATTATTAAAACCTAATTGAAATTTACTTAGTTCAGATAATTGTGATTTAACTTTTTTTTAGTAAAAAAAAAGTTTATCTGTTTCATGCATATAATAATAGAAATATTAGCGAAAAGTGGGCAACAATATTAAATTAACTGTTAAAAGTCCGCTTCCTGTAAGTATGCACGCTTCAGCCCTCCTTATCATCGACTCGCGTACTATTTGGAAAATTCCTGGAGTATCTCTCATAGTTTCACAGAAAACTATTATGCGGCTTCCCAATTCTTCCTCGGTTTGAATTGGTTGACTGTAAACCAAGGTCTTAAGAGGTCCAAAAAAATATATATCCAGACTGTTTCGGTCTGGCGATCTAGCTAGACATAAATCTGTTCCCCCACGACCTATCCAGCGATTACTTAAGTTTTGATCTAAATATTCATGTGGCAGCGCACTAAAGTGTACAAGTGTACCGTCGCGCATAAACACAGGAACATTTTCCTACAGAATTGGCAAATTATCCTCCAGAAACTGGCAATAATAATCGCTGGATAGGTCGTGGGGAAACATAATCATGGCCAGTCAGATCCCCTGACGTAAATAGTTTGGATTTCTTTTGATACATCTTAAGACCTTGGTTTATAGTCAACCAATTCAAACCGAGAAAGAATTGTTAAATTGCATAATAGTTTTCTGTGAATCTATAATAAATACTTCAGGAATGAGTACGCGAGTCGATGAGAAGGAGGGCTGAAGCGTGCAGATACTTGCAGGAGGCGAACATTTTCAAAAGTTAATTTAATGTAGTTGTCCGCTTGCCGCTAATTTTTCTCTAGTTAATTTAATTTGTTTCTTTGTCCAAAATAGTTTTTAAATATTAAAAATATATTTTTTTGGATAAGTTATACTTTATTTTATTTTTTAAATCGAAAACCGTCCGCAGGACGAAAACAAGTCAAGAGACCATTTTTATGAGAAGATAGAGGCTAATTATTAAAATAATACTTATTGTTAAAAAATCAGTGGCGTATCAATTTTTTGATTAAAAGTATTTCAGGGCATGTTAAAACGGACGCCACTGATGAAAATTTAAAAAACTTTTATTTTGGAAAAAATGCATTTTCATGGGTACATTACATGTACCCAAATTACAAACGGTTTTAGAGATAATGGGAAAAAAATTCTTTAAATTTAAACACCCTGTATCTCGAATAAAGCGGTTGCGGACCTATGTTCATATAAATAACTTTTCATTAAATCGTCCAACGTCCAAGTATTATCGCTCTTTCGGATTAGCATTCAATTATGAAGACTTTTTTGAATTTTTTTTAATTGACACGAACAGTACGCGCTGTGATGGATATAGTAAGTACTTAACATAAAGCTGTAAACAATGCAATAATAAAATTCAATTTTCACAGCTTCGTATTTTAGAAACATCAATTTTAAAATCTGCAGATTTCACACAGCTTAATATTGTAGCCATCACCATGTATAAAAAAAGAACTAAATTGAAGTGTAACACACATTGTACTCAGTGATCCAAGAGACTGCCTACTGATACTAATCTACTAATCCATAATTAATGGACGCAGTGTATTTTAGGGTATTTCAAATCGTCACCAATGCCCAATGACAATACTACAAAAGTGGCTCCCACTCTAATTTTTTATCTTTGCTATGTCAAAAATAAAATAAAATGCAATCGTAAAAAGAAAGCGACCGGACTATTAGTCTTTCTACCGTATTACCGTATTATTGGTGCATTATTTTAGTATATTATATTTATGTATTAGATGTATACGAAGCTGTAGTTTGCCCATTGTATTTAAATAATTGAAAAGTCTTGGTAATTGAATTATTCATTTTAGTGGTAGTTATTGGCTTTTATAAACCCCATGTAACTTAATTACTTCAAGAGTAATTTTAAAAAAAATGTAGTAATTGAATTACTTGCAAAAAATTCAATTGAGTAAAGAATAAATTAAATTACTTACAAATAATACAATGTCTTTAAAATGGGTAATTAAAATTCTAAATTTTTCTTATTCAATTACTCTTGAGGGAGGGGGGGGGGGGGAATGGTTTTATAATAAAATCGTTTCTTTTGCCAAAGGACGTCTCCTTAAATACAGGGAACGAACGACTTTGTTTTTGATGCTTTATTACCAAGTCAATGCAATTGAAAATGTTTTTTCTTCTCCCACATGAAAATGTACTATTCCCTTTACACTAAAGTGCTCGGAAGAGTCTAATCCGGTTAGCTGAACGGATAGGGTTTCATATCCATCCTAGTTAGGATATGAAACTGACCAATTACAGTGGTCAGTTACAAAGAAACTAATAGCGTTATCGATTTACTGCTCTCGGGTACTCTGATAGTGCTCTCCCCGAGATTATCGAAATCGAGTTATCTTACTAAATGGCTATGATATATCTCGGGCAGATCTATGACGTCTTAGAGCGCTCTCGGAATACTCTCAGAGTGATAATCGAAAACGCTATAAATTTACATGTTGTAAAGTCATTTTCTGACACTTGACAGAAGTTAGGTTAACGATATATTCCAAAAATATGCAAATCTGTCAGGTGAAATTTGTTCTTTTTTAATTTAAGTTAAAACATTTATCCCAGAGTCTGTGCATACACAATTTTTTCTTAAAAAGTACACGAAATGGTTTGAAAATTGAAGATATAATAACAGAATTAATGCCAAAATATATTTCTACCAAATTATTGTTATTTTCTGACGGAACTAAAGATTTGCTTACAGATGCACTTTCTTATTTCAAAAATATCTTTATTTCCACTCAATTCTAGACAATTACTACAAGCTTTAAAAGTACTATATAGGCCTATGCCACTTGGTTATTTTTTTTTTCTATATAGGTAAATAATATACATATTTTCAATATAATTAACTGGTAATTCTTCCTTGTGAAACATGAAGATGAGTGCATAAAACCCGATAAAACAGACGAAATTATAAGATTTCTAGAAAAAAAATCCATTTTTTACTAAAGCTTTTAAGGTTATGTCATTTCTACTTACAGTATTCTTCTTCTTGTTGTTGTGCCATATCCTCAGTGGACGTTGGCGATCATTCTGGCCCATTTAATCTTGTCGACTGCAGCTCGGAACAAATCGGCAGATGTTCTTCCGGTCCATTGTCTCAAATTACGAAGCCATGATATTCTGCGTCTTCCGGGTCCTCTCTTGCCATCTATCTTACCCTGCATAATAAGCTGCAGAATGCCATACTTATCGTTACGCATTATATGACCGAAGTATGAGCATTTTCTTTCTTTGACCGTCCTCATCACTTCTGTTCCTTTGGTCATACGTTGGAGAACTGTCGCATTTGTTACGTGGTGTGTCCAGGATATTCGAAGCATTCGTCGATAGCACCACATCTCAAACGCTTCTAGGCGCTTACAGGCAGCGTCAGTCAGAGTCCATGCCTCAACACCGTACATTAAAGTGGTGAACACGTAACACTTCAGGATGCGCGTGCGTAGTTGGAGGTTAAGTTTCATGTTGCATAGCAAGGTCCTTATTTTATTAAAAGAAGCACGCGCTCTCTCGATTCTTATTATGATTTCCCTAGACTGGTCCCAGTTTTCATTCAGATGTACGCCTAAATACTTAATAGATGGCACCGTTTGGATCTGGGAGCCATTAACTTGAAAGAAGTCATCATTGTTCACATATTTGCTTATTGTCATAACCTTAGTTTTCTCTGTATTTAGGCGCATGTTGTATTCCTCGCAGACCTCTGCTACTTTTACCAGCAATCTTTGTAGGCCCTCAGCTGTGTCAGTAAGCAAAACAGTGTCGTCCGCGTACCTCAAGTTATTAATGAGAACGCCATTTATCAGGATACCGTCCTTGGCCTCCCCTATTGCGTCTCTGAACAGTCTTTCAGAATATGCATTGAAAAGCAACGGTGACAGCACGCATCCCTGTCGAACCCCCTGACGAATCTCAAACTTCTCCGATGTCCCATCCCCAGTCCTAATAAAAGCTTTTTGTTGCCAGTAGAGGTTGGAAATAATGCGAACATCTCTGTCATCCAGACCTGACCGGTGAAGGGTCTCTACCAGTTTATTGTGATTCACCCTGTCAAATGCCTTCTCAAAGTCAATAAAACAGGCAAATACATCACAGTTTACGTCGCGTGCTCTCTGAATCAGGACGTTCAAGCTAAAGAGTGCTTCCCTAGTACCAAGGCCATTTCTGAAACCGAACCGCGTATCGCTTATATCCTGTTCTAGTTTTGGGTAAATTCTTACATGTATGACTTTTAGGAATATTTTGAGTATGTGAGTATTGCCACTTCTATTTCGACGTTACCAGTGTTGCTAGTTTGTAAATTGGCGATTATTTTAAAAAAATTTACAATAGCGAACGTTAAGAATTCATATTAATTCACAAAATCCATTTTTAACTATTTAAAACCAATTCTACAGCTATTTTGTTGTACTATCGGAGTTATAATTCTTACGCAAGCAGAAATAAACCCGAACAAACATTTTTTTCTTCTGTGCATTTCAGTAAAACAAATAATCAAAATGCCTATTATTGAGAAAATAAATTGCTCATTTTTATTAATACATATATCGCTTTTTGTCTCTTATTAAAGCCGAATGTGAGAAAGATAGATATATTCATAGTAATTTTGTGTAAATATAATAAATTACCCAAATCGATATAGTATATTACGTATTAAGTATGGTAAAACGCATATTACGCACAAATGGAAAAATTGCAAACGAGTCGCGTAGCGACGAGTGCGGTAATTACATGATTACGTAATTGCTTTACAGCATGCAATACGTACTATACTTTTTCTACGACTTTTCCTAATAAATTAAAGATCGGTTTATAATTTATAAAGCATCGATTTGAACTTGATATCTCAAATAATGACTATGTCACTCTGTCAAATATTCAAAACGCAAGATAGATAAATGTCAAAATTTTAGTGGTTTAAGGCTAACTTGATTGTTATAATCAGCGGTGGCGCCAGGGTGGGCACCGACCCATCCTTAAAACATGGGTGCCCACTCAAAATTGAGGGATTCGGTTTTAAAATGGAATTTCAGTGGGGGAAGGGGGATATGACTATGAAATTTTTAAAGAGAAACTACTGGTACTAGAGAAGGATGTAATATTGTAAAAAGAACGATAATGAATTTGTTTTTGACGTCAGTTTGGACAAGAAAGGAATTTTGTTTATGGTGTTATAGAGCGTGGAGAAGGCGGAAACCTTTTTTTTTAGAAATTATTTTGATGTGGGTAGTGCTCACCCTAAAATCATCGGACCCATTTGTGCCCACCCATCTCAAAAATGCTGGCGCCGCCACTGGTTATACTAGGCATTATAATGCACAGTTGTGCGTAAGAATGGATTTACTAATGCCCGTATTCTCCATTTTTTCATAAAGCGGACTTAATTTAAGCTCACTTAAATTTTAAAGCTGGCTTAACTTAAATTTGATAAGCACCGTAGAAACTTTTTGGTTACTTAACTAAGCCTTATTTTAAGCTGGCAACAATGCGGTTATTCTCTTCTTTTTTTAAGAGTTAATGGCTGCAGCAACGAACGACAATCTACGCCTACTTTGTGTTATCGTTACTAACTTTGTGTTGTGGGTTTTTAACCTTAGCTTTCAAAACATTTTCAAATTTCAACTGACATAAAATTTTCTTTCTTTCATAATTTTCCTTTTCCTGCTAAAATGGAGGGAAAAAAGGTGCTGTAATTTTACATATATTCAGAAAATTATTAATCGCTGACAAATATGCGATAACTCTTAAGGACAAAAAAAACCGACCGTGCTTCCGTAAAAAAACGAAAGAAGTGTGGAAATTCGTTGAGGAAGACTTTAATGCGGTAAATCCTTCAAATAACTATTGGGATGCTAATCAGCTAAAAAACTTTACTGTAATAAGAAGAAAGAGCTACGTAAAAAAGTAGCAGAGGAGAAAAAGAACATTTTTTTGACTGGCGGTGGACCGCCCACAAAAACTACTTTTACAAGATGATGTTGATAATATACTTCTTGTTTGTAGATTCTTTAGGAAAATCCAAGATCTATAACATCCAAAATATCTCCATCGTTCTCAATAAATATTTCATCTTCAATTTCCATATTTAACTTCGAAAAATACAAACATGAAAATATTCTTCCTCAGAGCCTCTACAAGAAAATATACACAACATAATAATATAGGTAGATAAGCTAAGAAGTTATTGAATAAATATAAATATTTAATGTAAAATTGTTTTTAAAAATTTTGGTGGAGAAAACCATGTGGAATTGATCATCAAAGACAGTGGCGGATTGAGGGTTTTGCTGAGGGGTGGGGGGAAGGCGACTAAAAAAATAGATTAAATAAAAGTATTCCGGCTCTAAAAATCTTCTTAGCCCCAGAAGTGACTTCTAAAAAAATACCGACCTACACACACATACGGCACAAAGAAAACAAAACACTAATTTTGTGAGGCTTAGGAGGGGAGGGGGGGGGGTACTGCCTTTGCCCCCTCTCTGGATCCGCGCATAATCAAAAAGTATACTTACTAATTCCCTCTAGTTATTTTTTATTAAAATGTGTGTTAAAAAATTATTTCATTCTTGAGCTGTCTTCTTGACATTCCCTTTGAGAATTAATGAGTATAAAAAAGAAAAGAAGTACTGGTTTTATATTCTTTTCTATTTTATACTCATAATTCTCAAAGGGAATGTCAAGAAGACAGCCCAAGAATGAAATAAATTTTTAACACATATTTTAATAGAGAATAACTAGAGGGAAATTGTAAGTATACTCTTTGAGTGGTTTTCTTCACCAAAATTTTTAAAAACAATTTGATAATAAATATTTAACAATTAAACAATAACTTCTTCGCTAACCTACCTATAGGGTGCATTTGTAGAGGTTCTAAGGTAGAGGCCTGCATGGACCAGGTTTTTATCTTGGGCCTTTACGGAGCCCGGCCCGACTCTCGGGCTGGGGTCGAGTCGGGCTACTTAATCAATAAAGGTTAGAGTTTTCGGGCCCTAAAATTTTTTTCTGGGCCTGTCGAGCTTGACGATCCTGCCGCACCTGTCGGGCCGGTCGGGCTTGCTGGGCCTGATGGGACTGCCGAGCTTTTGTGTCTAGCCAGTCTTTCGGGTCAGCCATGGTTTGCTTATGTGCTTTTTTTTAAACAAATATTTGTAAAATAATTTTTAGGCCGTAATAATTTTCTGTTCGCTGTTCGGATTTGGCTGACGGGGCGAAATGGACCGCGTCGAAAAATTCCGGCTCGGGCCGGGTCGTTTCGTGAATTTCCGGCCCGTGCAGGGCTCTATTCTGAGGAAGAACTTTTGATGCTCGAAATCGGTAAGAATACGTTTGTGCGAGAGAAGACTGTTTTTTCCTTAGAAAAACATTTTATAAAGTTATAAGATGGTGTATCTTTGTATTATTATTGTTTTTGTAGTAATTAATTTATTTTTTTTACGATCATTGAAGCATAATAAACTATTACTACGTAACTTATTAAGAAAAATATACTATGAGTTGGGCGCCCATAGGGGGGAGAGGCGATGCTCTCCTGGATCCTGGGGATTTTAGAAGTCACTCTTGATAGGTGAAATTTTTGATACCGCATGCAGTGGCGGCTCTACCATAAGGTCATTTGGGCAATGACCTCCCATGTCACGGCCACGTTACCTTACCACCTAACCAGCGCTGTGAAAGTTACTTCAGAAAAGTAACTAGTTACTTTTTCGATACTTTTGCACAAATGTATCTAGATACTTATAAGGAATAGTTACTTTTACCTAAAAGTAACTTAGTTCTTAGTTACTTAATTAAAGTAGCTAGTTATAGTAACTAAGATACTTTTATAGTAATTAGTTACATTGATTGTAACTACGATAATTTAAAAGTAACTAAGATACTTTTAAAGTAACTAGTTATTTTAATTGTAATTACGAAACTCTAAAAGTAATTAAGATGCTTTTGAACTAGACACCATAAATTTACCAGGTAGTGATAACATATAAATGAAAAGTGTATAACGAATAACGAATACGAATTTATTATACTTACAAACTTAATACATTTCTAATAAAAGTAGAAAGAAAAGATAAGTAACAAAAAACCTATTAAATAAATATAAGTGACAAAACTAAATAAATATAAATAAGGTAACAAATCCAAATATAGTAGGAACTTTTATAAGGAGCCAAAAAAATTCAGAGCGTTTTTAAAAGGCCCCGTTGGCTTTTAAAAGTACCAACCTTTCAAAATTCTCATCTAAGAGGGCATGTCTGCGAGGAGCATTAATGAAAGTAGCATATAAAAACAAACGCTCCACGGGAGCTGAAGAAGGCAACGGGTTGTTATATTTGAGAAAAACCTTGTTAATGTCAGGATATTTTTGTCGCGACTTGCCGCTCGTCACTTCGTGAAAATCTGATTAATGGCCGCCGATCGTCATTTGGTCATCATCTGATGGACGGCACGTGTGCATTATTGGTATCCTAGAGGAACTTTAAAAGTAACTTAGTTACTTTAAAAGTAACTTAAATACTTTAAAAGGAACTTAGTTACTTTAAAAGTATCTAAGTTACTCTTAAAGTATCTAGTTAATTTTTAAGTGTATAGTTACTCCTAAAAAGTAACTAGATACAAGTTACTTTTCAAAAGTAACGAAGTTACAGTTCCTTTTGGCATGATTCAAAAAAGAACTAAGTTACTAAGTATCTAGTTACTTTAAGTAACTAGATACTAAAAAGTATCTAGGTACTTAAGTTACTCACAGCTCTGCACCTAACACACTAATCTTTAATTAAAATATTTAACTTTAAAATTAAAATCGATTCAATCAACCAAACTTTACCTCTGCTCGGGTACTATTATCTCTAAAATATCCCTCGTATTTAATGTAAGGCGCGCACCATTTATCAAACTAGACGTAACGCTACTTTTTGTGCGGCCTCGAGAGGTCAAATCTCCAGAATGTCCACGATTTTTCGCGTCATGCAACAAATACTGTGGGAGAAGGAGAGTAAAATAGCATGCTATTTCTCTAGCACTTGTATTAAATACGCAGAAAAAGAGGTTTTGTCGGCTGTCAACCGGGCTTCTTTTTATTGAGCTCGGACGCACGTTGCAATTTCTAGGATGCGTGGGAAGAAGACAAAAGATGCATCGAGCCGTTGATTTTAAAGTCGTCAGTTTAAAACTTTGTAGGGATGTTGATTCTAATATCGAAAAAAATATTACATCTATACAGATTTCTCGTCATGCGTCACTGCACGGGCTGTGCATTGACGAACATAAATCCATCAATAAAATTATATCGTTAATTCGTTAATATAGTTACTTTTTTCTATCGATACTCTGATATATCGGAATAAAATTTTTTTAAATATTATGTCGAAAGAAAAAGATCATTCATTTGATATTATCGACATTACGCTACATCCCTATCTTGTCGTCTGTCGTTCTGAATAAGTGCCGCGATTTATTGTTTTTCTTCAAACGTCAATAAACGTGACGTTTTTCTACTAATTTTTTGACGTTAAAGTTCTACTTTTTCGTCAGAAGGCGGTTGCTTTTGGCAACGGAAGAAAAAGTATTTACTTTTTCTTCCGTTGCCAATAGCAGCGGAAGTAAAAGTATGACTATGTTCTCATGACTAAATATATTAAATAATACCAGAAAGTTATAAACATACTTTATTTATTTTAATAAAAATAAAGTACAGCAATGTGACTTAGGGTAAATGTACTTTTAGGGTAATAGCACTAGCATTCAAAAACTATGTTAATCCCTATAATAATAAATAATAATAATAAAGTTAAATTTGTTTAAGGACGTGCGTTAACCCCTATTGGCCCTACATAACTATTTAAATACAACATTAAAAGTACAATTATTAATTGTAGCCCCAGAAAAATTAAGACTGCTTGTTACGATGGCCTGTTGGTTGGTTGTTTCGGTATTTTCTAGTGTTGAACTCTCAGTGAAACCACTTTCTGTCGAATTTATTGCAGTATTTAAATTATTAGTAATTGATTTATTATTATTTGGTTGTAAAATTTTTTTTGCAATATCTTTCTTATTGGTCATCGATTCGTCGATGTACCCTTCAGCTACAGTACTCGATTTCCACCCTCCGTAGCGCTTTAAACACGTAATGTCTGCCCCTGCATCTACAAGCAGTGTAGCTGAAGTTCTCCTTAGACAATGGCCGGTGTACTCTATTGCACCTGGTAGTTTTAAAAACACTGCTGCTTCCTTAGGAACAGCACTTTTTTTATGAATTCCCATTACCATGCGACAACACCGACCATTTACAAATTTAAAAAAAAATCTCTTCTCGCGCATACCTTCAGGGCGTAATGATGCATAGTTTTTATAAATGCTTAAATATTGCTCCCCAACAATAGTAAACGACCGCGGTTTCCTAGTTTTATTATTAGGAATTGTTATGTGAATCGCAGATCCTAAGTCTTGTATGTCATCAACGACCATTTTCACCATTTCTTCACATCGGCATGCACCCGATATTCCAATAACCAAAACAATCTAAAAATTATATATATTACCTTTATAAAAAATTTGTATACTTTGAGGTAATACCTAAATTTACCTTAATTCCCAAATATTGCTGATTAGGAGCTTCAGATAGAAATTTTTCAAACTGTTCCCTGGTGAATACTTTAGCTTTTTTGGGAATGTAGCCTTCGTTTTGCTTCTTTAAAAAAGCTCGTAGCTTCAAATACTTG
Organism: Polydrusus cervinus; assembly: GCA_935413205.1. Lineage (NCBI taxonomy): Eukaryota > Metazoa > Arthropoda > Insecta > Coleoptera > Curculionidae > Polydrusus > Polydrusus cervinus. The sequence continues at coordinate 73,059,470 of OW284511.1, read as the reverse complement.
CTTATGTCTATTCCTTGTCTGATATTTAGCATTGATCTTAACATAGAATAATGTGACCACATTGTTGAACCTTTCATTTTTTGATTGCTCACTAGTTCCGAAAAATATGCCAAGAGTACATTTTCAGAATTATTTTTTGTGTTTTTCTCATTGCACCATGCCTGGAATCTTTTAAACGCAGCTTCGTAAACACCACCGGATTTTGTTGGCAGCAAATTGTTCGCAACATTTGCTGCAATTTTGGTAACCTCCGGGGGCGTACAGGTAAATTCTGAGTCTGACATTTTAATTTGAAGTAAATGTAGTTTTAAAAAATTCTATTTTTAAAAGGATAAAAATTAAATAAAGTACGCAATAATGAATATATATATAATAATATATAATAATATAATAATAAATCCATAGTAACGCTAGCCCCTTTTCAAAACTTAAAATTTTTAAATAAAACAATTAAAACATTTTGTATCTTTGTGTTTTCATATTTGAACAACGTCTGAAGAAAAAAAAGTATGTTTTATTCGGAGTAAAAGCAACTTCTTATGACTCGTCCGTAATTGCCGGACTCACTTTGTTCGTCCGGCAAACCTACAGACTCGTCAGAAAAGTATCGCTTTTACTCCTAATAAAACAATATACTATTATTATTAATTTCTTATATTTTCGGTGTTTTTTTTAGTCAGCAAAACTGTAAAAAAGGCTTTATTATTCTGTGCTGTAAAAGTGTGTTTTAGTTCTATCACTTATATCGTCGTGTGCTTAAGTTTTTGTTAAAATGTCGGTGGTTCACCGCATTAAAGATTTTAAAAATAGTAATAGTTTGGACTTCCAGAAACGTTTAGAATTTAAAGCTAGTGGGCGTCCAAAACCGAATTTAGTTATACAGGCTACCTAGTATGGACTAAAATAAGGAGGTTCGTCGCTATTTTAAAAAGTGCATGTATTGTCATCATTGTCAGTGGATTTGTGGTTGTGACATGGGACAATAAAAATTATCTGCATTAGCTATGCTATCAATAGAAAAATATTTTATAAGATGCATTCCCAATTTTAATGAACGGGTCATCGACCATTTTGCTGGTACTAAAGATAGGAAGATCCACCTTTGCTTCAAGACTGTTTAATTTAAGTAGGTACATAATAATCTCGATAATATACATAAATAAATACTTAGGTAGGTACTTAATATATTTTACTGCCCCCCCCCCCCTTAATGAACCTGATTTTGTAAATTTCTTGAGGATTTGTGTTGTGTTTTTTATTTTTTTTTTATTGAAAAGCAGGCAAATCACCATCATGGTGTGGCATCCAAAAAATGTTCGCTATTTTTTTTTTATTAATGACCTCCTTCTTCAAATGGCCACGAGCCGCCACTGACCGCATGCCGCGGCTTCGTTTTTTTGGATGGTTATCCTGCCCGCCTTATTGACTCTATGGGCTGTGTGTGTGTGTGTGATTAGGACCCCGGGCCTCCTTATAACCAAAAATAGGTCCTGATGATTTGTCTCCAAATACGTGCGAATCGTGTTAAACTCTAGCGCCTTAACACTTAAGCCAAATATCATTACTAGAAAGTAAAAAATGTAGCTAAAGTAATTCAATAACAAATCAATAAAGAAGGCATAAACACAAACTGTGATTGGTCAGTATCATATCCTTACAAGGATGAATATGAAATATTATTAGTATTAGTATAGGTAACTGGTATAGCCCAATTATCCACTAAGTAGATTGCAAAGAAAACAGAAAATATACACGTGAGACTAGAAATTAAGGTTTATTGATTCATTCTACTATGTATCTTACCTACACCTAACAATGAATATTACTTTTAATACAAGTTTTGTTTTTAGAAATAAAGAAAAAAGAAATAGAATGCTTGTATTAACTTTCCTTGTGACATCGCTAATAATTCATGTCCTAACTGAGACTACACCGAAACTTCCAGGGAGGAAATATTTTGCTTGTTTTGATCCTGTATATTGCTTTGAAATTAATTGGTTAAATAATTATAGTGCCCCTTATATTCAAGAAGTTATTCAACGATCTGGATTGTATCATGATTCAAAAACGTATGTAGATTTGGTTCAAGTCAATAAAAGAAGTACAACGATATCGAACTATCTCAGCTTTATAAGAAGTAAAGGCGACAATCCCGAATATTCTGATATAATATCATTCATTCGTACAAATTTTAAACTTGAACCGGAAGCGGTAAGTAACACTAGATATTTAGATAAAACCTAAACAAATAGTAAGTATATTAATAAAAACCTAAATATGTGACATCAAGTTGCACAATGATATTGAATAATAATTAACTAACAAGACTATGACATAATTGGCATTGGCAGAAATGATTTTCTCACAATCAAAATGGCCCGGTTGGCTTCATTCTTGTTTTTGTTGGACAACTTTGATTATGAGCCCTTAACGTCTGCCAATATCACAGTGAGAGTTGTCTGGTTGATAATTATTGTTTAAAAATTGTGCAACCCAACATTAGTGCATTAATTTTGAAGAAGTAGTCCATTCTTAAAGTGGAGTTAATTTATAGGAATAAATTCTCCACTGGTTTATTAAATAGTCAAATTAAAAGGTGGTAGATATTCTACATGTTTCGGGTGTAGTAACACCCATCATCAGGAATAAAATATGAAGAGAAAGTATTTATAAGTGAGAGGAACAGACCTAAATGGTGAATGGTAGTGAACCTCGATGGAGCTCTCATCGAGCCCTGGAAGATCAAAAATAGAGAAATGGGATAATGATTAAAAAATTGGTATACTTAAGTCTTAACACTGACCATGGGCAACAGGTAACAGTGATAAGAGGAGGCCCGTTTGGGCAAAAAGAAGAAAAAATATTTAAGAAATGTAAAAAATGGAGACTTACAGGTCAAGAACTCCCTATGGTTTCCAGGATGAAAGTTTTATTTTAAATATGCCAGTTTTGTGACTTTGACAGTTTGTTACAAAATGAAAAAAATTTCTGGGTTTTTGCATCCCCAATCAAAAAAAAATGGTACTTAATCTGATAAACTATTTTGAAAATGAAAGAAAAAGTGAAAATTCTCCAACCAATATTCAGGAAACAGTAGCCAAAGCTCTGGGAATTAGTTTAAGGACTGTGCAGAAAATTTTGCAAGAAACAAAACATAACATAATATCCAAGAATACTAAAAAGTGTAAACGAAGAAAGTCAAAGACTGAGGATGTAAGCGAAAATATTAAAATTGGAGATTCAAGAAGTAGTCCATACTCACAGTGGTTAATAATTATATGATAGGAATAAAAGTCGATCTAAACCACAATATCTTTAATGAGAAAATATGTTTATGGGTAATTTACATGGATAAAAGAAGAGAACATGTTTCGACCTTAGAAAAGGTCATCATCAGCTCTAACTAGAAAAGTTTCGTAGACAAGCTAGTACATTAGTGCAAAAATGGTGGTGTAGAAATTAAAGCATAAAATTTAAACAGGGGTAGAGGTTTTTATAGCATAATATTATCAGACCTAGTCTGAAAAATATGGGGGTGGACAGAATGAGTGGTTGAAAATATTGGAAACCCTTTGTTCACCCTTGGATGGGTAAGAATATACACTCTCTCACAAAAATATATTCATTTTTTCTTTTTTTAATTTTAGTAAAAAGTCGAAATCGTAAACCTTAAAGGTCGTGATTCAAGACTCATAGATATGTGGTAATTTTTATTCTATTTTAAAAAATTCTTTTAATAAAATATTCAATCTGCTTTAAGAGATAAACAGGGTGTAGGAGAAGCCATCATCTTAGCGTATTTATAATTCTTTAATTAAAAGGAAAATTTTTTGTTAATAAACCAAAGCAATTTTTATCTTTTTATATATTATTTATTATTTTAAATTTTAAAATTTTTCAAATTTTCTAAATTTTAATATATTCTTCAAGCATATATAATTATTATTTATGAGTTTATGAAATGTTAAAATCTTCCTAAAGTACTGAAATAGTACAAATTGTAAAAAATGTAAAAAATGTAAAAAATTCTTTTTGGAAAAAATGAAAATCTTACCTTTCTTTAATTCGGCAGATTACCAAACGAATAGTTTTATTCTTCTTTTTGTACCCTTAGGGTAGTATAGTGAAATATTTTTCATTGGAGACTTTAAAAATATGTTTGATTCTTAGAAAACAGAGGTTTATGGTCAAATGATTTGTTAATTTAAAAACGTGTCTGAGAATCGAAAATTAAAGGGTGGTGGGGGCCGGGGATCCTTCTCATTCTGCCAACCTACCATGGCGGTCATTTCAAACAAATTACATTGTAAAATGAAAAATAAAAATAAAGATTATCATCTTATATAATATTAAATGAATAGTATCCGGATTGCTATATGTTCAGGTAAATATATGTCTAACTGTTTAAATAGTCATTAATACAATAAAAATAGAATTCATTATGCAATTGTTTAAATAAATTAGTTCAGTCGGTAAAACAGGAAGCTCAGAGAGGCGGTTGGTACCAGAAATAAGTGTACGGTTCTAGGAATTATATTAGGAAGAGTACTGTAAGTAGAGCTAGAGAATTAATTTGTTAAGGTGAGTATAGGTGGCGTAATTTAGTTTAAATCTTGATATTTGGTGGAGATTCATTTTTGAGTATTAATTGGCGAAGTAATTCAAAAATAAAGTAGTAAAAATTCCGGAAAATTAAAATTTTTTAAGAGAATTAAAAAAGGGGATACAGTCGAATTGTATCTGATCATTTAGAGTTATGCTTTCACGGTCGTTGACGGATTTGTTAATTTCAAAAATCTCTAGGAGGTTAGATGTTCTACCATTATTCACTACATGCAGAACTTCAATACCTGCTTCAGGATCAAAGTTGTGTTTAGAATATAATATATGATTAGCAAAGTTGGATTTAGTATCAGAGTATAAGGGTTTATTTTTATTCTTTTCTATAATCGAAAGGTGATCATTGATTCTGGTGTTAAATTTACGTCCAGTACGACCTATGTAACAACATTTGCATGGAGAACCATTTTCAAAATGTGTGCAAGAAAGTTTATAGACGCCGGACTGTTCTAATATTGGGATTTTATCTTTCTTGCTATTAATTGTTTGTTTAAGTGTATTATGAGTTTTAAAGGAAATTTGAACCTGGTTATTGTATTTTTGTAGTAAGTTTTTTATTTTGTAAGAGATTGGGCCATAGAATGGTAATGAAATATATTTATTAGTTTTATTGTTGGCAGGAGATAAAAGGTTTTTATTTAAATGTTTATTTGTGTATTTAAAATAGAGTTTGTTTATGATATGTTCAGGGTAGTTATTATTTTTAGCTAGTTTTTTTATGAAGGTTAGTTCTTTATTGAAATAGAATATATTTAATGGGATTGAGAAAAGTCTATTTATTCTTATTATTATTTATTTATTTATAATCTTTAGATTTGGTGAGAACTGAGGCTGCCAAAATAATTAATCAAAACCGTAAAACAGTAAGTTTAAATCAATATAATAAATCTCTCAACTTAAATCTAAAAAATCTAAATACCAAAATCAAAGAAAATAACTTAACTATAACTAAGGCGGATAAAGGAAATTGTCTGATCATTCTGGATCGTGAAGATTATGTTTGCAGAGTCAATGATTTCTTGAGCAATGGTTTTAGTATTTTAAACTCTAACCCCACAAACAAGTTTTTTTAGTTTTTAAAAACGAACCTGGATATAACAATTGAAACAATTAAACACTTAGGTTCTAATAAATACAAATTATATCCAATGAACCCGTCAACCCCACTACTATATGGACTCCTAAAAATTCACAAACCACCACCCTTTCCTGTGAGACCAGTAGTCAGCTACACCAATTCACCCACTTCTTTTTTAGCAAAATGGCTAAACCGAATTATTCTTTCAATTACGAACTTCAATAACCCCCTCTCTATAAAAAACAGCAAACAACTCGTAGACAATATCTCTCAGTTAAATATCCCCCCAAATTCGAAATTAATTTCTTTTGATATAAAAAATTTATTCCCCAGCATACCGCCTGAAGACTGTATCTACGCCCTCAGAAAACTCCTATTTAATAGTTCTAACCTTGACACTTTTCATATCCTGAATATTTGCCTTTTAGTGGATACAGTTCTAAAACAAAATTTCTTCCAATTCAACAACCAATACTTCAGCCAAAACTCTGGATTAGCTATGGGGTCCAACCTATCCCCACTCTTGGCGGAAATATTTCTATACTATCTGGAAAATACACTAACCACACACCCCATATATAAAAATAAAATCTTATTCTACTACAGATACGTTGACGACATCTTAGCCTTATTCACGGGTACGGATGATGAACTCGAAATATTTTTTAACTTCATTAATAATATACACCCCAATATAGAATTTACCATAGAAAAGGAAACCAACAATAAAATAGTATTTTTGGATTTAGAGATTTTAAACCGAAACCCTACTCTACAATTTGCCATCTACCATAAACCCTCCTCCACTGACTCGATTATACCTTATATTTCTAATCACCCCTCCAACCAAAAACTAAGCACTTTTCACTCACTTTTCCATAGACTTTTCTCAATCCCATTAAATAGATTCTATTTCAATAAAGAACTAACCTTCATAAAAAAACTAGCTAAAAATAATAACTACCCTGAACATATCATAAACAAACTCTATTTTAAATACACAAATAAACATTTAAATAAAAACCTTTTATCTCCTGCCAACAATAAAACTAATAAATATATTTCATTACCATTCTATGGCCCAATCTTTTACAAAATAAAAAACTTACTACAAAAATACAATAACCAGGTTCAAATTTCCTTTAAAACTCATAATACACTTAAACAAACAATTAATAACAACAAAGATAAAATCCCAATATTAGAACAGTCCGGCGTCTATAAACTTTCTTGCACACATTTTGAAAATGGTTCTCCATGCAAATGTTGTTACATAGGTCGTACTGGACGTAAATTTAACACCAGAATCAATGATTACCTTTCGATTATAGAAAAGAATAAAAATAAACCCTTATACTCTGATACTAAATCCAACTTTGCTAATCATATATTATATTCTAAACACAACTTTGATCCTGAAGCAGGTATTAAAGTTCTGCATGTAGTGAATAATGGTAGAACATCTAACCTCCTAGAGATTTTTGAAACTAACAAATCCGTCAACGACCCTGAAAGCATAACTCTAAATGATCAGATACAATTCGACTGCATCCCCTTTTTTAATTCTCTTAAAAAATTTTAATTTTCCGGAATTTTTACTACTTTATTTTCGAATTACTTCGCCAATTAATACTCAAAAATGAATCTCCACCAAATATCAAGATTTAAACTAAATTACGCCACCTATACTCACCTTAACAAATTAATTCTCTAGCTCTACTTACAGTACTCTTCCTAATATAATTCCTAGAACCGTACACTTATTTCTGGTACCAACCGCCTCTCTGAGCTTCCTGTTTTACCGACTAAACTAATTTATTTAAACAATTGCATAATGAATTCTATTTTTATTGTATTAATGACTATTTAAACAGTTAGACATATATTTACCTGAACATATAGCAATCCGGATACTATTCATTTAATATTATATTAGATGATAATCTTTATTTTTATTTTTCATTTTACAATGTAATTTGTTTGAAATGACCGCCATGGTAGGTTGGCAGAATGAGAAGGATCCCCGGCCCCCACCACCGTTTAATTTTCGATTCTCAGACACGTTTTTAAATTAACAAATCATTTCACCATAAACCTCTGTTTTCTAAGAATCAAACATATTTTTAAAGTCTCCAATGAAAAATATTTCACTATACTACCCTAAGGGTACAAAAAGAAGAATAAAACTATTCGTTTGGTAATCTGCCGAATTAAAGAAAGGTAAGATTTTCATTTTTTCCAAAAAGAATTTTTTACATTTTTTACAATTTGTACTATTTCAGTACTTTAGGAAGATTTTAAGATTTCATAAACTCATAAATAATAATTATATATGCTTGAAGAATATATTAAAATTTAGAAAATTTTAAAAATTTTAAAATTTAAAATAATAAATAATATATAAAAAGATAAAAATTGCTTTGGTTTATTAACAAAAAATTTTCCTTTTAATTACAGAATTATAAATACGCTAAGATGATGGCTTCTCCTACACCCTTTTTATCTCTTAAAGCAGATTGAATATTTTATTAAAAGAATTTTTTTAAATAGAATAAAAATTACCACATATCTATGAGTCTTGAATCACGACCTTTAAGGTTTACGATTTCGACTTTTTACTAAAATTAAAAAAAGAAAAAATGAATATATTTTTGTGAGAGAGTGTATATTCTTACCCATCCAAGGGTGAACAAAGGGTTTCCAATATTTTCAACCACTCATTCTGTCCACCCCCATATTTTTCAGACTAGGTCTGATAATATTATGCTATAAAAACCTCTACCCCTGTTTAAATTTTATGCTTTAATTTCTACACCACCATTTTTGCACTAATGTACTAGCTTGTCTACGAAACTTTTCTAGTTAGAGCTGATGATGACCTTTTCTAAGGTCGAAACATGTTCTCTTCTTTTATCCATGTAAATTACCCATAAACATATTTTCTCATTAAAGATATTGTGGTTTAGACCGACTTTTACTCCTATCATTAAAATTGGAGTTCGAAATGTGATTTACGATTTATACAAATCAAAAACCAATATAACTCTTCCAGTTTTACAAAAAACATTAAAAATTCGGGGTGTTTTGGAAATTGGACTTGAAGCGTTATCAAAATTATTAAAAAATTTAGGTTTTCGCTATAAAAAAGACTGTACCTAACCGAAGATTTTTATGTGAGCAGCCACAGATAGTGAGTCAGCTTGTTCAGTTTTTAAAAAAAATATACGGACAATTACAAATCGAGATTTAGAAAAGTGGTATTTTTAGACGAAACATGGATACTTTCGAATGGAAGTGGTTCAAAATCTTGGCAAGATGAGTCTGTAAAAAGTGTTAAAAGAAAAAAGGGGTTCGGTACGGGAAAGCGTTTTATTATTTTGCATGGCGGTTCTGCAACAGGATATGTTGCAGGTGCGAGTTTAATTTTTTTTTCAACATCAAAAAGTGCTGACTATCATGATAATATGAATTGTGAAATGTTTGAAAAATGGTTAAGTTCGATTGATACCAAATTTGGATGCTCCGTCTTTATTTGAATTAGATAATGCATTATACCATTCAAGAATTTTAAATAAACAGCCTACTTCATCTTGGAGGAAAAGTGATATTTATGTGTGGCTGGAAAAACACAATCAAAATCCTTTACCAAATATGCTTAAATCGGAACTCCTATCAATAGCAAAGTCTCTTAAAAACCCAAAATATACGCGGTAGATGAAATACTGCGTGAATAAGGTCATGAGGTTCTACGACTGCCACCATATCATTGCCAGTTTAGTGCAATAGAATTAATATGGGCTGGTGCAAAGTCTTATTATGAAAAACATGTAGGTGATGGTCTTAAATCCGACCAAGTACAAATAGTTTGGCAAGATTCGTTTGATCATATTACACAAGAGTACTGAAAGAAATCGGTGGAACATACAGAAATATTAATAAGGGATTGGTGGGATCGAGAACAAGTACTAGATGTCGAAGTAGCGCCAATGATAATTGCTCCATTCGAAGACGACTCAGACAACGAGGACTTTTCAGATTTTATAAGTGACGATGAGAGTTTTTAGGCTATAATTATTATAAACGGTGTTTTTCGTTTACATTTTTTAGTATTCTTGGGTATTATATTATGCTTTTTTTTCATGCACATTATTTTGCATAGTTCTTAAACTAATTCTTAGTGTTTTCATTACGGTTTCCTGCATATTGGTTTGCGAATTTCCACTTTTTCTTTCATTATCGAAATAGTTTATCAGACTAAATGCCATTGTATTTTTAGGTTTTAGTAGTAAAATTGTTAAAATAAATTGCACTGTTCATTATTGTCGTTTTTAATTAAAGGGTACATTAACGATTATATAATTTTTTTTGTAACTTTTTAACTCCCCTGTACATAATTTTTACAAAACTAATAATATTAGGTATATGTGGCTATCTTCGGGATAGCTAAAATAATGAAACTATTTTTCCTTCCTTCGGTATATTTGTAAATAATCTCACAACATTTTGATAGCCTCTGTGTTGTCTGATTTGACGCATATGATCAGTAACCTTTGGACCCGCACGTTAAGACCAGATCTGACTATAGTACAAACCCAAACGACCGCACACCGGACTTTTTGGCTTTTTTATAATGCAACATCAGGAGATCTGAAGGAGGGTTCTACGGAACACGTGTGTCATTGAACAATGCCAATGGTCAGTCTGGCACTCTAACCTAACTTAAAAAATAATTTAGGCTATCGAGTGGCTTTTTTAATTTAGAAACCTCCACCTCTCTCTGATTCAGATACCAATAATTTAGCTTTTTCACTTCACAAATTTTCTATTTAGTGCTGATGATGACTTTCATTAAGGTCGAAACATGTACTCTTTCTTCAATATTAAAAACCCCTGAATTTTTTTAATATTAAAGATATATTGTGTTTTAGACGGACTTTTATTCCTACCATTTAATTATTAACCACTGCGAGAATGGACTATTTCTTGAATACAAAATATAAGATGTTGTACAGAAAATACTTTTTCTACTTCCACGTGTCAATTTGCTGTTTCCTTTACAAGTGACGAGAAAAATAGGCTATTCCAGTTAACTGTACGGGAAAATTTCATAACAGTGTTGTAACCTTTAAAAATAAAATTTCCCATTTTTATAGAAAAATTCCACGAATGCACACAATACGGAAAAAGTATTTTTTTAGCAGATCACAATCACAAGTGATCCTAAAGAATATCCTTCGAATATAACACTATGCGTAAAATGTTCCCTTTTCCTTTGGAGACAGTGACGACCTATCATTTCTCTGTGCTTTGTTCTCAAGATTTCAGAACATATCGCCTTCGAAAGTTTTTACTTCCTCGTGAGATATAGACATCATATCCACTCTTGTTGTACAAACTACTATTTTCAGGGATAATTCTTGACACAAATTCGGAGTAATATATTACAAATTTCTTTAGAATTTAGATCAAAGGTTTTAATTTGAAGGTCATTGTGGATCAGTCGCTCTATAGCCGATGGTGTCTTTAGTCACTAAACTTTTGTGATTTTTTGATTTTGTGATAAACTTTTTTATTTATTAATGAAAAATGTATTTTTTTAATAATTTTAATTTGATTACCTCAAAAACTTATTTTTATTTAAATTTAATTTTAATTACCCATAAAATGTCTATAATTTTTTTGTGAGTGGCGATAACAATTGGTCATGAACCCAATTTATTATTTCCAGCTTTTATAGAATATACTTTAACGTAATAGTTTTACAAAGAACTGAGCGACCCCTGATTTTTCTTTATTGTTCATGATAATACCATCAAGTTAAATAAAAGTGTAATTAGTTATTATATAATTTAGTAACAAATTATCTTGCAGATTTTCAGTGATCACAAATCATTACATTAAAAACTTCTCATACACTTTTATTTCCAACTCCAAACTTCATGAAGTGGTTATTATATCTTACAAAAATTCGTAATTTATATTTTCTTTTATTTATATTTTAAATGAAATAACTTTTAATTGCTTTCATTATGCTACCTGATTTAATAGAAACGTGAAGTAATTATATTAGAAAAGTAACATTGAAAAATTTGTAATATTAAAAATAATTAATAAGGTAAGAATTGTCAGTGGTCATGCACGCGGCAATTATCATAATTGAGACATACACTTATGTCTTTCTAAAATACTGATCACTTATCTATACACTGCACCGCAAAGTTAACCGGATGGAAAAAAATTCGCTCCAATTCAATCTTAAATAACTTTTAAGTGTTTTGATTAAATTCGATAATTTTTTGACACGTTGCAGATGCAGTCGTCTTTATCATGTTCTGATATCGCTTTTGCGAAGAACTGATTGATGTTTTTTTGTACGGCATTTTTAAGTCCCATCTTTTCTAAACAATTTGTTTTTTGATTCATACCGATATCTAAATTATTAAAGGAAAAACACAGGTTTAAAAGAAATAATGCAATAATCCTTTATTAGCAACAAAAAATTATAAAATTTGTAGTTGGCTTTGTCTTTCTGAATCTCGTTTCCATGGTACCATGGCTTATCAAGAAGATTTTTGTCAACAAATGTACAGATTTATTAATTGCTGGACTTCAAGCGTTTCTAAAGTAAATTGTTTTTTTTTAGAGTAAGTTGTTGGTTGTTTTGTGTTTTGAAGCTGTTCCTTAAACGGTAACGTAAAAGTGTATTAATTTAAATTAAATATGAGACCAGAAGAAGTGGCACAAGCCGTCGCTTTACAGGATGATGGTCGTCCGATTCTGTATATCGCAGAAAGGATTGGCCATCCACGCAGTACCATATCCGATGCGATCCAAAGATTTAGAGAAAGTGGTTCTTACTCGAGAAGACCCGGGCAGGGAAGACCAAGAGTCACAAATGCAGTTGAAGATCGATTTCATCGTCTTCAGGCTTTTCGAGAGCGAACAACCTCTGCTCCGGTTTTAGCTGTAAGATTGGCAGATGTTCATGGTACCTTGGTGTCATCTGACACTGTACTTAGAAGGTTAAGACAACAGAACAGAGACTGACAAACGAGTGGCAGCAGATACCACAAGACGCAGTTGCTATTTTAATTCAATCTATGCCTGAAAGGATGAGAACTGTTATTCAGGCTCGAGGAGGAAATACGTGATTTTAATCTTACCACTATTGCCCATGTTAATTTTAAAATTTTTTGTTGCTAATAAAGGATTATTGCATTATTTCCTTTAAACCTGTGTTTTTCCTTTAATAATTTAGATATCGGTATGAATCAAAAAACAAGTTGTTTAGAAAAGATGGGACTTAAAAATGCCGTTCAAAAAAACATCAATCAGTTCTTCAATTTTTCCACAGGGTGTTTTGGCTACCCTGTATGTAAACATAGCCATTTTCACTGTTCATAAAAGCGATATCAGAACATGATAAAGACGACTGCATCTGCAGCGTGTCAAAAAATTATCGAATTTAATTAAAACACTTAAAAGTTATTTAAGATTGAATTGAAGCGAATTTTTTTCCATACGGTTAATTTTGCGGTGCAGTGTAGTTTTATAGTTAATTAAAACACAACAATACACTGTCACTGTCACAAAATTTACCACAAATAAAAATGTATTCAGTCGAGTAACTTTTTCAGAACAATTTCTGTTATTACTTATTAGAAATAGTTTTCACGTAAATTATTTCGTGTAAAATTGTTTCTTTTCTTAGTATCGTCAAAAACTAAGAGTACAAATGTAAAAATCTTTGTTTGTAGTAATTTGAGAATGTAATTCAACAAACCAATGCACTTTAAAAGGACGTTACATTCGATATGCCGGGTTATAAGTAAGTGTTCTTTTACAACCCATCTCTTAACATCTACTCTATGCAATGTCACTATCACATCTGTGGCCCAATGTCCATAAATGTATCGATACTTAGCAGCTAATGTTTACGATTAATAGATTGGTTATATTATGGTACTCGAAAAATTAAGTATAACAATAATTATTGATATCTAAGATTCTAAAATTACAAGCAATTGACATATATTTAGGTTTCGGCATGGTGTGGGAAAATCAAAGGCGAAAAGTCTCCATAAAACCACACTTTATTTGCACACAAATCTGAAAAGGCTTTTAGTTACAAAAAATTATAACTACTTACAAAATCATGGCTTAGCTAAGGGCAGGCTCTCAATGGCAATGGGCCCGTACTTGGTGCCGCTACTGACTAGTATCGACCGACTGATCTGGACCGATTGGTATCGACCCAATGATATGGACCGAATGGTCTCGGCCCCTACTGGCCTCGACTAATGGTCTAGACTAGTGGTGTCGACCCACAGGTCCCCGTCTGCATAGTACCGGCCTGCTATTTATACAAATCAATAAACTAGCCCAGTTATTGATTTGTAACAAAATGCAAGCTCGGTATTATGCTAAGTTAGCATTCTTTGTAGTATGTAGTAGTATGTTTTGATAATAAATAATTGGGTCAATAGGTATATTTAATATTAACACTTTAAATAATAGAAATGGAATTTGGGAAAAAATAGGATATTGATATATGTCTATATATGACATATTCCCCGGGCCAAAAAAGCTAGCCCCTAGCTTTAATTCTTAAAACTAAATATAATATATGAAGAAAAAATGTTGTCAAACCTTTAACTCAATAATTTAGGCACTACCTCCAAAAATTGTACCACTATGTTTCATAGCATATGTGTACTAACTAACTATGTACACTGTACACAATTATGATACATCTGCCGTATAACCACATACAGGGTGGTTGATTAGTGCGAGGAAGTCCAATATCTCCGTTGTTCTTAACCCTAGAACCCCAGCCTACGTAAAATTTACGTACAGTTTTTTTAAAATCTGAAATAAATGGCCTATTATTGATATCCTCGTTCTGCCGCTCAAGCAGTGCTTCTACCATCACCACTACACTCGGCTGCCGACGTGTTTCTGATGTGGCAGTTGTGGGTTTTTTACGTATAAATGTGTTATAAATGCGCTGAATTCGTATAGATGTGTTATGAATGCGCTAAGTTCAACTAATATTTTTATGTGTATTTCTTGGTTATTTCGTTTGTTTTAGATTCAGTAAATGTTTGTTAGTTTTGAATCAAAATAAGTAATTACTTTTCCTTAAAAAATTAAATGGTTTGAGACAATTTTTGCACATATTTGTAATCTACGTAAAATTTACGTATGGTTGGCGTTACCGTAGTATTTTGGAAGGTTGGCGTTCTAGGGTTCAAAATATCGAAATTTAATTAATACAAAGGTTCTAGGATAAATAAAAGCGCACATTTTAAATATATTTTTTTATATACAGGAAGCTCCAAAAAAGCGGGGCGTCATATAAGTAATTTTTTTTAAATAGTACTCCCCATTTCTTTTTGTCTCATCGAATTCGGCATACAATTTTACATAAGATACGCTATTTTATTATTATTATTATAATTATTTATTATTTCTGACATATTTTAATTAACAACTTTACGGTGTTAAGGTAATTATTGTAGATCAAAAAGCCTTATAGCAAGTAGACAGTTTCTGTCACTTGCTCCTAGTTTGAAAACCAGATCGACTAATTCGTTTGTAGAAAAATTCATAGCGTGTCAACAAAAAATACTTTTTGATCTACAAATTAATTACCTTCACACCGTAAAGTTGTTAATCACAATATGTCAGAAATCTAAATTCATTATTATGATGACATTACGAATTGTTGATTTTTGTTCAACTCATGGCAACTTATTGAAAGTGCCGATATTTTTACATTTTTTAAATAAAACATAAAATATTAAAACAACGTTGCGTTTTAGAGCATTTATTATAATTGCATATTTAAAGAGGTTGAAATTATCTGTAATCTGCCATAATAATATACAGGGGGGTCCATTTAAAAAATCGAGTAATAATAATAATAATAATAACAAACTTTATTTTCAAATTGTGTTAATACATTACAAATAATAATATACTCAACACAAAGGAAATGGCGTCAAAAAAGAAGAACAACATAATCATAATAATTTCCTGTAACTTTACACACTTAATATACGTACTATTGTCTAACTATTTATAAAATCATTCACGGAATACGGTTCCAATTCAATTAACAGTTTTTTAATCGATGCTTTAAAAACTCTCTGTGATGTAATTGTTTTTATATAATTTGGTAATTTATTAAAAAGTTTCCGACACATGTAGTAAGGACTCTTCTCAGTAAAAGTTAAACGATGAATTGGGTAGTTAATATTTACTGTCCTTGTGTTATAACTATGAAACACCTGTAGTTTGAAACTTGCTCTGTTCTTAAAGAAGAAAATTATTGCTTCGTAAATATATAAACCGTATGAAGTTAAAATACCCTCTGCTTTAAATACGCCTCTGCAGCTATCTCTAAAATTCATTTTTTTAATGCAACGAAGAACACGCTTCTGAACTACAAATATTTTTTGTGTCTGGCTACTTCTTCCCCAAAAAATAATACCATATCTTAATCGAGATTGAAAGTTAGCGAAATACATAATTTTCAATGTTTTTTCTTTCATATAGTTGCTCACGACTCTAATTCCATAACAAATTGAATTTAACTTAGTTAACAAACCACCAATATGACCAGACCAATCAAGAAGTTTGCACTCATCAATGTTTAAACCTAAAAATGTTGTGCTTTCCGCGATGTTAACGTTCTCATCAAGTATTTTTATGTTAGGCGGTTTTTGAGTGCTACATAGCTTTGTTCTAAACATAATGAGGTTTGTTTTTTCTTTATTCAATATCAATTTATTGCCTACAAACCAATCATTAGCCCTTGAAAAAATATCATTACCCTTTTCAGTCAATTCAGCAATACTTTCCCCGCTTATAAGCAAATTAGTGTCATCAGCATAGCATATTAAACTTTCATCTTGCGAATTTCTTATAGAATATAGGTCATTTACAAAAATAACGAATAGTATCGGGCCAATAATGCTACCTTGTGCTATGCCCAATTTATTTTCCTTAATATCCGAAAAATATGTACTTCCATTTTTTGTTATTTTTACCTTTTGTTTCCTGTTCGATAAGTAGGAATTCAACAACTTTAGCGCCTGACCTCTCACACCATACCGATCTAATTTTTTGATAAGTAACTCCCTGTCTATACAATCATAAGCTTTCGACAGATCCAGACAAATACCCAGAGCCATTTTATTGTCCTGTAAATGTTTTAAGATTGCCTTTGTAAACTGAAAAATTGCGGTTTCTGTTGATTTGTTAGCTATATACCCGTGCTGGTGGCTGTTAAACAAATTGCATTTTTTTAAAAAGTCTATTAATCTTCTACACATTGCTAACTCAAATATTTTTGAAAACCCAGGCAGAAGGCTGATTGGCCTGTAATTATTTATAAGTTCCGGATCCCCTTTCTTAAACAATGGTTTTATTAAAGCTGTCTTAAGCTAGTCTGGAAAAATACCCTCTACAAAGGAGTTATTTATCAAATGACACAATACATTTTTAATATGTGGCACAACAATTTTTACAATACTAGTTGGTACCTCGTCAATGCCGCTACTATGTTTATTTTTGATCTGACTAGCATAATCACAGATCTCCCTAGGTGTTACTGGTCTTAAAAATATTGACTGATTATATATCACACTGAGAGTTGTCCTTACCCAAAATTTTATTACAAATTGACCACATGCATTTTGTCTTATTGTCAGAAAGTCTTAATTTTAAATCGTATGATTCAGACCTCGCTGCTCTCAAAAGCGCGTCATATTCCTTTTTTACCTCGTTATACTCTGTTTTATATCGATCATCACGTCTAGATAAGGTTAACAAGATACCTAGTCTATGTTTGCAAGCTTTAATTTGATCATTGTCCTCATGTGACTTTTTTAAATTGAATTGTTTTATTGGTTTTAGTGGAAAACACTGGTTAAAGAGTCTGCAGAATAGATTCATGAACGCATTCCACTGTATATCGACATGAGTACTTTCATTTTCATAAACCTCATTCCAGTTTTGTTCTTTAGGGCAATTCAAAAAGTTTTTCCTATTCTCTTCTGAAAAAATCCTTTTAAATTGTGTTTTATAAACAGGAGGCTTCTGCAACGGCAATATGATTTTCTGAGCAGTGTGGTCTGATATAAAGGTGTGCAAGACTGAGGTATTTACATATTCACAATTTACAAAGATATTGTCAATACAACTAGCTGAATGTGACGTTATCCTTGTATTTTCAAAAATAGTTTGTTCTATATTAAATGATGACAATAATGATGTTAACTTAGTCTTGTTTCCATTAGGTTTAAGCATTTCAATATTGAAATCTCTTACAATTACAATTTTTTTATTTTCTAAAAAAATATCTAAAAGTATTTTTTCCATACAGTCAAGAAAAACTTCAAAACTTCCAGATTTATCCGGTCTATAGATTGACAATACGAACACTTGTTCTTCCCTAAACTTACACTCTACTGCCGCACATTCTAAGACGTTTTTTATAGATAAAAGAGACACTTTATTTCGTGGCCTAAATGACACAGATTTATGCACATATATAGCGCTCCCTCCATGTTCTCCATGTTCTCGACAAAATGCACTTGCCAGAGTAAAATCTTTTATAGCTAACATTTTTAACTCTTCCAGGTCCTTCCAATGTTCTGTTAAGCATAGCAGTTTACAAGAAGAATTATTTTTTAACATATTGCTTATACTATCTACTGAATTTCCTAATGACTGCACGTTCTGATGAATTATACTACATTCATTCGATTTTTTATGACTAATTGTTTTTGTGTCGGCAGTCGTTCTACTTTTGTCACACTTATTGGGTTGCTCTGTATCCGATGTGGAGTTTTCTTCTATAAAAAATCACTGTAGTTAATATCGTTTTTAAACACATTTAGTCTTCTTTTGTAAACAGGGCAATTTTTGTCTCTTGCAGAATGGTTCAGGTCGTTTAACTTTAACTTTGTGCAGTTTGGACATTTGAAATTATCTTTTTTGCAGTCTATGCCCTGGTGCTCTTCTCCGCATTTGTGACAACACTGCTTCTCTGAGCAGTACTTTGAAACGTGACCAAAGCCACTACATTTAAAACACTGTGACAGATTAAAATGTTCTTGAAATTGTCAAATCAAAGAGTATTTTACCTTTTTTAAGGAACCATTTTGATATTATAGGAGGGGCTTGAAGAATCCAGTTTTCTTTTGTTGCATTGCGACACTGTTTTTTTGTGATTATATGTATTTTATCACTCACATTATAGCCAAGCTCTTCCACAATTTCATAGTTTAACCTTTCTATTTCCTGAAGAAATTCTTCGTTTGAAAGACCTTTCTCAATTCCAGTTACCATAAACAGTAATATTTATCTAAAGTGCTACATTTGTACCGATGTAAAAAACACCCTGTATACGATATTGATGCTTTGTTTTGGTAAACTTATTCGGACACCGCTAAGATTAATAAAAATATAAAAATTTGTTTTTTAGTTTAAATTAGTAATATTTTAAAATCATTTTTTTGATATGTTTTTCGAAAATTTTTTAGGAAAAATTGAATAACCTGGCAACGTCGTATAAATCACCAAAATAAAATAGCGTATCTTATGTAAAATTTTATGCCGAATTCGATGCGACAAAAAGAAATGGGGGGTACTATTAAAAAAATATATATATATATGACGCTTCGCTTTTTTGGAGAATCCTGTATATACAAAAATATTTTTAAAATGTGCGCTTTTATTAATCCTAGAACCTTTGTATTTAACAAATTTCGATATTTTTAAGAACCACGGAAATATTGGACTTCCTCGCACTAATCAACCACCCTGTATAACTTCTTCTTACACCGTATAACAAGTTTTTCCTTCAATAATATGCTTCACCACTAAAGTCTTTTAATTTTCATCATCATTTCCACATAAAGGTTTTTACCTCGTCACTTTGAATTTTTGAACAATAACAACGGTTATCCCAACTTTATCTATATAACTTGGTAGTATGTTTTTCTCTCCTACCTTTATGGAAGTTTTTCAACATTTTTTCTTTATTTAATTAATTCCCTCAAAAGCTCTATGAGGATGTCACTGACAACTTCCTAACTTGGTAACTTTTTCAATATGAATTATTCTCCTCAAGATGAACGTTTATACGTTCGAAACATGTAGAGAGTGAAATAAATATTTTTCTTTGAAATATATCCTAGTGAAGGTTGACTTATGTCGGGTTGCACAAAGAATTTTAATAATTATTTAACCGGTAAGTTTGACTGTGACATAAATTACTTTGATAGGCATTATATTATTATATATTATATTATTATACCGGGTGTTGAATCGTCGAGCGGGACATAGGAAATCCCATGTAATTTTAAATGGGGTCAATTATTGGCTTCCCTAAGTATTTTAGAGAAAAATTCTATTAAGGTTTATTAAAGAGCACTAAAACCCACATTCAAAAGAATAACTTTATATATTTTTGATGAGCCCGTTTACGGGTTATCGCCGATTTCTTTTTAACTATTTCTCCTTTTTATGGCCCCGTATTTGCGGGCATCAGTCAAGGTAAAAGATGACTGTCAAATAAAGTTGTCATTTTGAAATGTGTGCTTTATTGTTATTAAAAACTCGTACATCGAAAATATTAGCCATGAATTACACTTCTGAAGAAAAAATATTGATGATTAAATGGTATTATCAAGGAAATAGTTATCAAAATGTGACATGTTTGCTGCTCTGTATCCGCATAGACCGATTCCTGCAAAATCTACAGTCGAAAGAACTATCAAGAAATTTGAGACAAAATGCACTGTAATAAATAACTGCAGATGTGAAGAAAGGCAGGAACAAAGAAGAGATGCAAGAAATGATAGGGACTTGCAAGTTTTATTGTGCGTGGAAGAAAATGATGGGAAGATCAGCACAAGGAAACTTGAGGATGACATAGGATTAGATCACACCACAGCGTTACGAGCTTTGAAACGATATAAATATTATTCATACAAATATAAAAAGCACCAAGAGCTAAGAAATAAGAACGAAATACAACGACAGGGGTTTTGTTTTGGTATGATTGAAAGAGCAAACATGGATAGGGAATTTTTTAAAAACATTTGTTTCACTGACGAATGCACATTTACATTAAACAATGAACCCAATGTTCAAAATTATCGATATTGGAGCAAAGAAAACCAACACAGGTTTGTCGAAACAAGGACGCAATATCCACAAGAAGTTAATGTTTGGGCTGGGATTTTCGGAGAAAATATTATCGGGCCATTATTTCTTACACGAAATTTAAATGCAGAATATTTTTTGGAACTACTTGAAGATCATATTTTACCTACTTTACATGATGCCGCCAGGGAAATCAGGAAGTTTGGTACCAAATGGCACATAGTACCCTGGCTGTTCGGGAATATTTAAACCGTGCTTTTAATGAAAATGTTATTGGCTTAAATCATACAGTAAATTAGCCAGCTAGGTCTCCTGATTTATCGCCAAATGATTTCTTTCTCTGGGGCCATTTAAAAAACAGGATATACAAAGATAAAAAAATACCCAAATCTAGACGAGTTAAAAAATGCTATTTCTGCCGAATGCAATAGAATTTCAGTTTACCAACTAGCGAATGTAAGAACAGAATTTTATGATCGCCTCGGTTATTGTCTAGCAGTCAATGGAGGAATATTTGAACATCTTCTTAAATCCTAAAGTTCTAACAATTTAATAGTACCTACCTATTAATTAGTAAAATATTGAAACATGTAAAATGTCATAATTAACCTTGTAATTGGATACTTTATTTTAGATTTATTCAGATTAATTTGTACTCATAAATACACCTTTAATATTTTCGATGTACGAGTTTTTATACCAATAAAGCACACATTTCAAAATGACAACTTTATTTGACAGTCATCTTTTACCTTGACTGGTGCCCGCAAATACGGGGCCATAAAAAGGAGAAATAGTTAAAAAGAAATCGGCGATAACCCGTAAACTAGCTCATCAAAAATATCTAAACTTATTCTTTTGAATGTGGGTTTTAGTGCTCTTTAATAAACCTAAATAGAATTTGTCTCTAAAATAATTAGGGAAGCCAATAATTGACCCCATTTAAAATTACATGGGACTTCCTATGTCCCGGTCGACGATGCAACACCTGGTATAATTTAAAAAAATGTATCTTTTTGTTGCCGTACTTTCCTGGAGCATCCTGTATATTTAAAAAAAAATCTAGAACATATGTTTTTCTTTACCTCACAACTTTAATAAAAAAAAATTTTAGTTGAAATAGACTTTAAAAAATAAATAATTATTAAAAAAAAAGTTTAATACAAAAAAAAAATTAAATGAAAAAGAGTAAACTCTCCGAAACGGGATTCAAAACCGCAACCATTAGTTACAAAATAAAACACCGTACCACCCCGCCAGGGTACACTTTCAAATAAATTGATTTAAATGCCTTAAATAACTCTAAACGCTAAATGTGACAAATATACTTGGAAAAATAAATTGAAACTGTTTATAATTACCTTATTCTCTTCAGCAATGACATCAGCGAGGTACTAGGCGAACAATTATGATCCATAATTGTTAAGTTATAGTCTACAACAAAATATCATACGTTTATGGCGCATACCATTTTAGAAAACTCCAACAATCAAATACTAAATAAAACGTTTAATTTAATGTACAAAATGACAAATCTCACCCTAAAACATCGTTTAAACTATGTTAAATAAAACATCATGATTATTGCCTGAATACGTCTCGGTCAAAATCTGAGGAAATTTTGAAGGTTCTAGATCAGCTGGCCGACGTCATGTATCTGGACGTCAATTGTCGAAACACGAGTTCTCTGGTTATTTTTCCTATAGCGTCAGTTGAAAATAAATGAACCTACAAATTAAAACTGCAAATACATAAAATAGTCTACAATATTCACAACAATACACACAAATAAAAAATTTGGATAGTCAAATCAAGATTTTTATTCAAATGTATCAAATCAATGGGTCATTAACCAAATGACCTTATGACAAGCCGAGCCTGGCCTAGAGACGTAGTGAAAAACTTAAAGAGAGTGGAAAGTTGAATAATAAATTAGATTTTATTCTCAAACTCAGTCAGTAATGGCAGGGACTAAAGTTATCAAGACCAGAAAAAAACGAGAACCATGTAGATAATTTTAAATATTAAAAACGTTGGTTCAAACAGTGATATGAGAAACGAAATAAAAAATTAACACCCTGTTTCTCAAAGGTTTTGACCTTTGACATTTACTTAGGCCACATATTTATATGAACTTTTTGTATTAAGGCCTTTTTACATTGGGTGCAATTGCAAGAAAAAATTGCCTGAAAGCATGCTCTTTGTCGACGTTTTAAACAGCTGATGCAAGTTTTAAATGGGAAAACGTGCATCAGCTGATTAAAACGTCGTCGAAGCGCATGCTTCTAGGCCACTTTTCTTGCAATTGCACCCAATGTAAAAAGGCCTTTAAAATTATACAAGGCATTACCCGTTGAAGTTGGCTACGTACTTGAATACACACAGCTACTAAACACCCTATAGTACAGCTCTAGTGGCGCTTCAGTCTGTCGGCATACAGAATAAAGGACAGAATAAATTTATGCCAAAAATGTGACGAAGTACCCCCGGTTTAGACTATAATATCTTGTCTTAAATAAGTATTTCATTTAGGATCAATGGACACCTCCTGATTTTGTTGAATCACCAGCATTTGTGGACCGCATTAAAGACCAAAACATTAAAATGTTTGCGCAAAAACTTGTACATTATTGGCCATTGTTGGGCCGAAAAGTTAATGACCACGTTAAGCGGTTTCCTGAGCAGCATTCTCTAATGTGGCTTCCGAATGGATATATTATTCCCGGAGGAAGATTCAGAGAAATGTCTTACTGGGAATCCTACTGGATAATCAAGGGTAAGAATAGGTTTTAAGTTTTGTTAGATAACTATGAAAAAATGAACAACCGCTATGGTAGTGATATCTTCGCGCTAAGCAACTAGTTTTAGAAAAATAAATTTAAATATCATTCTACAATAATCTTTACGCGGAAGATATTTTATAACCATCCTCTCTTAAAACCCATTTAGTGCTGAAACCAAAAAATATATAACAATTAGAAATGAAAAGTCCGTAGAAAAACAGAGAAACAAGGCTTTTTCACAAAAGAAAAAAGGGTTTGTGGATTTTCCACAAAAAAAGGGGGTTATTTCGAGAATAAGTTACGCATCCAACCACTTGGCGCCACCGTCGAAATTTTTCGTGGCGGGCTTTTTAAAATCCGCTTATTTAAATTATTACTGGTTATTTTCAAATATCAATAGCCTAGTTCGAATACGACATAGCCCACAAAATTTATTTTTTGATTAATATCAATAAATACCTTCATTTTCTACGTTGTGAAAATATGTCGTAGACCACAATTAAATAATTGGTTAATAAAATGGTCTACGACATATTTTCACAATGTAGAAAATGATTGATATTTATTAATCAAAAAATAAATTTTGTGGGTTACGTCGTATTCGAACTAGGCTATCGATATACAGTGTGTTGGCGGATGAAGTACAATAGGAAAATAGTAGTTTTCCTATTCAGTGCGCAAAGTTATGTTTTCCCGCACGCGAAAGCAGTTAGACGAACGACGCGAAGCGGAGTTCGGATAAGCTTTAAGTGCGGGAAAACTACTTTGCGCACGTGTTAGGAACAATATTTTTTCTACGAGTGAAATAACTATATATTTTTTTAATTTTAAATTTTTATTGACATCAAAAACAACTTATAAGTACTTATACCTAAATTGCCTATTTATTATTATTAATTACATTAATATGGAATGTGCAGTTGGTCGCTTTTTCTACATTTATTGCAGATCTAGTAACTAGAGGTGAAAATGTTGTAGTAGATGTCATTTCCTGGTTCATCAGTACTGTCGTGTTGCAAAAGGAAGAAATGGATCCATTCTTTGAAGTACTTGGAACTGCTTCACATTTTTTAGGGCTGCAGCTTAAAATTTTGTTGCTCAGTCCTTTTTTATAAGTTGTGGACTCATCGATGTATCCCTCAGCTACCGCAGTAGATTTCCAACCCCCCAAACGTTTTATGTCAGTGATTCCTTCTCCAGAATTGGCCAGTAACGTTGCTGATGACCTTCTGAAACTGTGCCCTGTATAGAGTTCCGGATTTGGCAGTTTCAAAAAGGCAGCTATTTCAGAAGGCATCTTTCCGAAACTATTTACTCCAACACATTGTGAAACGCATTTACCTTTTTTGTAGACTAAGAAAAAACGGTTGTTTAACGTTATCGGGCGTAAGCTTTTGTATTTTCTGTACAGTTGCAGGTAGGCTCCGTTATGAATTTCTTCCGATATTATAAAGTTTCTTGCTGTATGATTTTTTGAATTCCTAATTTTGACAATTATGAGGTTTTCTTTATCTTCAAAATCGGCAGTGGTTAAATTTGCTAGCTCTTCCCTTCGGCATGCGCCGGCAAGTCCAAAAATAGTGGCAACTTTAATTAAAAGGTAAATTTCATCTGGTGCCGAATTAATAAAACTGAATATTTCTTCCTTCGTAAATATTTTTGCTTTTTTTGGTTTAAACCCAATATTCTGCTTTTTCAGAAATGCAGTGAGCTTATAAAATTCACCAATATCGATGTTTCTTTTTATTTTTATTACATTTTTGAGCATTGAATATTTTGACGACATTGTGTTAGGTTTAAATTCTTTGCTTAACTTAAGAAAGTAGGCTAAAAGTACCTCTTCCTTTAACGTTTTTATCCCCCTTTGTTCGCACCATTTGGAAAACAACTCGTACTGTCTCTCGTATTTTTCTCGCGATTTGGCAGGCAGCAATTGCAAACTAGCCATGTTGGCGGCTTCTAGGACATCTTCTGGAAGTTCTTCTTCAGTGATATTCATTTTTAAAACAGTTTTTTTTATTTGAAATAGGTGAAAATGCTAGTGAAAATTTTGAAGAAGACTTCTAAACTGACATGAAAGCGTTGTATGACAATGTATTTTGGTTGCTAAGGGAACAAACCGCATTTGACACAAAAATACTTGTTTTTTTTTTAACTTGAACAAAATTAGAGGAAAATATAATAATGCAGATTTCAAAAAAATTTTGACCCGCACGGCACAATACTTCGGTATAGTTTATAAGGCAACACATAAACCACCTGTCAACTTTGTCTTGTTACAATATTTTTGCATAAATATCTAAAAAAATAATAAAATAGAAGAAAAAAACGCGTCTATAATATGGTAATTTTGCTTTAAAATAAGTGTGCGGGAAAAAAAATTTCCCGCACAGTGTGCTACTGCTGGGAAAGTGCTACTTTGCGTATGCAAAAGTGTGCGCAAAGTAGATTCTTTGCGGTCACTCGTAGAAAAAATATATTATTGATTTTACGGCAAAAAGTAATTCTTTAGAAAAACTTTTGCGTTTAGAGAAAATTAATTTGCAATATAAAATCAGATGTACTGTACAGATGTTAAATAGAAAAATGCTTCAAGAGAAAAGTAGGTGCGATTCAAGGATTTTAAGTCGATTGATTTTAAGCAGTTCTTTATATTGTAACATAAAGTCTAAATACAAATTCGAATATTTAAAGACAGAATAATTTACATTTACATCTAATCTTTAATTTTCTCAACACACAGAAATTTTGGTAAAGGATGACTTCTGGTCGTAATCAAATCAAATTATCAATAAGTTTTCCCTATTGTCAACTCCATCCGCCGACACACTATATTTTAAATTTGTAAGGGTATTTTATTATTTTTTGTATGCTATATAAAGTATGTAGGTACTTCTTACTGGAATAATCAATAATATAAAAAATTTAGTAGGCATGGAACTATGAAAACAATAAAGTAAGCATATGAAAACAAATATTTATTGCAAACATAAACATCCATAAAATATTTATCTCGAAAACATGAGAAACATATATAATAGGTATGCTTATAACTTCTGTTGACCTCACAGTAGTTTTAAGATTTTAAATAACTAAACCTAACTTCGGCATACAAAAATAAATAAGCCCTATATTACTTTATACAATTAAAAGACACGTAACTAAGCTATCTGATTTTCGAAATTGAAAAAACTAAGAGAGAAATCCTACTTAAGATATTTTATACCTTAAATATCACTGTCACTATAATTCTATCACGGCCGCACCGTACCGATAAACTTAACTATCGCGAAATTCACTTAGTACTATACACTTTAAAGATGATTTCCTAAAATGTCTATAAGTACGGGAGATTTTCTATACTATTTCAGCATGAATACTACTTCCAGTCAGAAGATAACAGTTGCCTTTGAAGCATATAGCAATAGGTTGGTGGTACACTTATACATATAATCTGGAGCCTTTATCAGGTAAACTTTTAGGTTTAGATCACATTTGGATCCATACACTTGTTGTTCACAGTGTAGAGTCTTTATCAAGTATTAGGTCAGATGTTGGTATTCATCACATTTGGGACACAACAAGGTGTAAGTTATCACAGTCAGGTGTAAAACATCATCTTAATGGATAATCACATGAAAATTTAAAAAAAGACAGATGGTTAGCATAAATTGTCATTTAATAGTCATAAAATAAAGTTATTATTGGTGATTTAAGTAGGTATAATAAGAAATGTAATTATATTAATATCAAATTTACTTTACTCGATTTAAATTTTTTAATTTTACTATCTTGTCCTGTGTTGTATTTTTTTTGGCATCTTATCCCTTGTATACTTAAAAAGATCAACTCTAATGGTTTTATTGACTATTTGGTTATCAATCCATGATTGATACAAAAGTGTAGCTGCAAACATGGTTAGGTTCAGCTGGGGTACAAGTAGGCATTTTTGCAATTTGGGATATTTACAAGAATATATATTTTTTTAATTGAATGCTTCACGTATGCTATTTAGTTCAGGGGTAAATAAAAATTAATACACAGAGATAATTTAGAGCTTAAAAAATTTGGAGAAGAAATAATTTTTTTAAAGCTTACGGAGTATTAATATATTGGAAAACCCATATATCACTTGGCCATCGACCTCGTACAAAATTTAATTTGTTTTTGGGACAGCGTTTCCAAGAAAAATATGCTAAATACAACATAAATGCAAAAATGTATCAAACATTTTAATAGCATAACCTTCAAAATTAAAAATGAAATAATTTAGTAACATACCTGTTATGTGGATTTGTATAATCAATTTAATTCTCGCTGTGATGACTGTAGAATAAGTTAGAGAGCATAAAATACAAAGTTTTTAATATTAAACATTAAATAAAAAATCTACAAAAATAAAATATTGCCATCCGAAAAAGAACGCTCTAAAACGAAAATGGCGGCAAATGATAAAGCCGGGAAACATCGTTACATTCATGAAACGAACAAGAAGAGCAGTATACTTCCATCTTTGTCTAAAGACGCCTCAAAGTGGTAGTGGTAGGATGCGGTACTAAGCAATTCCACAGCCCTCTTAACAAATTACGTGTTGCAAAGCGCCTAATTTAACTTTCACCCGGGTGGCTGAAACCATAGAACACAAATAAAGAGAAACGCTATTAACGTGATAATTGGTCGATGCCATTGTGAGGTTGACATGCCATTAGATGACGACGATACGTCGCGAAGCTGAGTGTGATTTAACTAATAAGAGAGAAAGGAGGGTAGGGAAAATTACTAGGTGTATATGTTTTTATATTTTTAAGGTTAAATAACTAATATTTTAAAATTTAAAATTTGTTGTGAAAAAATATTTTTTTTAAATACGTTTTTATTGCCAATAATACAATTCAAACTGCACGACTTGTAATATGAAGGTACTTTTGTTAAAAATTATTTACACCAAAGTTAAGTGTCAAAATATTAATTTACGTTGATAGCAAAGAGTAAAACAATCCATGATGTAACTTTTTTATTCCACAAAATCATTCAATCTAGTCTTGTGGGGTCGTCTTACAGCATTTGTTGTCTTATACAAAAGCAGAGGCCAAGCAAGCCTCCTTCAAGTAATCCTCTAGCGACCACACACCACTCTATACCGGATGGTACAGGGACATTATTTTAAGTGTCTCACCCGATTGGCGACTTTGCTATCGACCACTATAAAAAAACAATTATGTATTCCCTAACAGCTTTTAGTGAAGAAGCCAAATTTGATGTCAAAAAAAATCTATGTTTACAAATTTGACAGATACAACGCCATATTGGATTTTCTTAAATGGCAACCATACCTTCTTGTAAGCCAGCTGCATTCGCCTATTTGTTCCAACATTAAAAATGTATAATTGTCAATATTTATTTTCAGCCGTTCCGGAGATACGAGGCTTCGAAGTTGGTGATTTTGTTATCATCGAATTAACAGAAGCTTTGGGATTAGAAACTCAATATTTTATAACGGAGCCACCCATGCTATTGTCATATGTCAAAAAATTACAGTTACGACGCCATTTTGAATTTTTTAAAATTGCAACCCACATTTATAACCACACCAATGTATTACATTTCGCGATCCGATTTCAAAAATATATAGTTGTCGATATTTATTTCCAACCCTTACCGAAATACGACCGTATCAAAAACTGCATGGTATGATTATGTGTTTTAAGTATCTCATCCCATTAAAAAATAGAAGCTTTGTGATTAAAAAATCAATTTTTTCTACGTAGTTTCTTATGGCGGAGCCAACCATATTGTCATATATGTCAGATGTCAAAAAATGACAGTTACGACGCCTCTTTGAAAAAAATTGATTTTTTAATCACAAAGCTTCTATTTTTTAATGGGGTGAGATACTTAAAACACATAATCATACGATGCAATTTTTGATACGGTCGTATTTCGGTAAGGGTTGGAAATAAATATCGACAACTATATATTTTTGAAATCGGATCGCGAAATGTAATACATTGGTGTAGTTATAAATGTGGGTTGCCATTTAAAAAAATTCAAAATGGCGTCGTAACTGTCATTTTCTGACATCTGGCATATATGACAATAGCATGGGTGGCTCCGTTATAAAAAATTACGTATCTCCAGAAAAAATTGAGTTTATAATCTCAAAGCTTCTGTTAATTCGATGATAACAAAATCACCAACTTCGAAGCCTCGTATCTCCGGAACGGCTGAAAATAAATATTGACAATTATACATTTTTAATGTTGGAACAAATAGGCGAATGCAGCTGGCTTACAATAAGGTATGGTTGCCATTTAAGAAAATCCAATATGGCGTCGTATCTGTCAAATTTGTAAACATAGATTTTTTTTACACATCAAATTTGGCTTCTTCACTAGAAGCTGTTAGGGAATACATAATTGTTTTTTTTTATTGTGGTCGATAGCAAAGTCGCCAATCGGGTGAGACACTTAAAATAATGTCCCTGTACATCGTGGTTGAAAACATATGAAATCTCATGTAAGGTTTAGACTGTCCAAATATTTGCTTCCCTGTTGACTTTAGAGCGGGGTTGTAAGGATACTTTTTTAGGGTCTCTGTGAGGTGAGTGCACATGTGGAGCTTGAACAACTTTGGATAACCAGATCTTAACCTATTTGAATAGGATTGCGGATGGTTTTTTGTTCGAATTCAATAGGTGATGCTGCGGACATCAGCTTTGATTGGACTTGTCAACCTATGATTTGTCATTGTCAAATGTAATTTGCAAAACGGTGGGCTTTTTAATAATCGTTAACAGATACATTTAACACTGGATTTAACTAACATTTTCCAATAAAACGAACATTATTTTCAAAACGGATCTTTTAACAGAAAACGAATTATTTTACTTACAATAAAACCTATTAAATAGTATTAAAATCTTCAAGAATTGCCAGAAAGGGTTTATAAAAAAACCTAATAATTTTATTTTAACAAAACTGTACCATCGTTTGGAATATTGCTAATTCTGAATTAAATGTTCAAATAAACAGCCATTTGCTGCTAAACAATATTTTACACGATCGTAAAATTATCTACGAATATTAGCCAGTTGGGCAGATTGCATTAAAATTAAATTGAAAGATAAACTGCTCTAAATATTGAAAACACTTTTATAAAGAAAAATTTTTAAATGTCCCTAAATGAAGTGGTCGTTTGGTGAGAGGTCAGGAGACCTAGCTGGCCAATTAATTCGATGTCCAAAAATTCCTGCCCAAACATTCACTTCCTGAGGGTATTGGGTTCAAGTGCATTCAAGACAATGTTTATTTTGTAGGCTCCAGTACCGATAATTTTGTATATTCGGCTTATTATTTAATGTAAATGTGTATTCGTCTAAGAATCAAATAATTTGTAAAAAATATCTGTTGTTGTTAGCTTGCTCCATCATTTCAAAACAAAAAAGTGATATTCGCTCTTCATACCCTAGCAATTCTTGATGGTTTCGATACTTATATGAATGATATTTGATGTTTTTTTTTCAAAGTTCGCGGTAATGTGGTGTGATGTTTTTCTACCCCTGGCCCGAGAGTTCTAGTACTACTATTTTTATTTTCTTCGACGTAAAGTATATTTATTTATGTATTAAGGGCATTATGTAAATGTTTATGCCTCCGACGGCAAGAATTTTACAAAGCCGAGGGTTTTTAGCCCGAGGGTTTGTAAGTTGCCCGAGGGTATAGACATCAAGTAATGCCCGTGGTACATAAAATATTTTAAGTCCTACTTCAGATATTTCCAAGTTAAATTAAAAGAAAATTTAAAATCACGCAAGATTTTTTACCTTTATAGTTGATAAATAAACAAAGGTAATAGGTGTTCATTGTTGTGCTGTGTCAAAACTAAAATTCATATAAAATAATGGATTTTCCGTTGATTCCGGATAAAATTTCTATGAATGCTGCCAAAACTTTGGATAAACTTGTCTTAAGGAAGTCTAAATACGCCTATGATAAGGAATATCAAAGGTTTGGGAATTGGATGTGCTACTAGGATTTTTCCAGAAATTGGTATGTTAAAATTGCTGTTGTAAATAACTATAAAATACTAATTATGTATATTGATTATAGTCTGGAACATTCACTCCTAATTCCCTGTAGACGAAATATTCAATGTAAAAGAATACATTAATAGATAATAAAAGTATAAACATTGCAAAATATTGCAAGTTAGGCCCGTATCTAAAGCAAGCATCCAAACGATTAAAGTGAAAAATTCGAAAGTTTTAACTCGAGAAGATATGCTAAAATTTATCCGTAAAGCTCCCAATGAAACTTTGTTGATGTAGAGGATCCGCAGTAATAGTTAATATTCCCGATACTAAGACCGATAAAAACGTGTCTTCACAATTATTGATGAACAGGAGATGGTTTGTTTAAAGCTACTGAGAACGTATTGGTCTTTACGCCCGACGAACTGCAACATCCATAGATTCTTTTTGTGTTACCGTAACGGTCGTTATTTTTCACAGCCAGTTAAGAAGAACACTAGTTGTTATTAGACCCAAATAGGTCGCGTTATTCCTTTTCGAAATGAAAGAAAGCTGTTTTATTTTATGTGCGTATATTTACTTTAGTCTACAGTCACTTCTGTGTGATGTGATTCTGTTGCACACTTGTCTTGAAGTTTGACCTATATAAATTTTGTCACAATTTGAAAAGAAATACTGTAAACTACATCAGAACGTTTATTGAGAGAAGTCTTGTCCTTCAATTTTGAGTACACAGAGTTTATTGTCAATGCTGATCTGTTAGCAATTTCAATATTGAGATTTTTGAAAATTCTTGACAGTCCCGGGGTGATCTCCCTTATATAGGGTAATGAGGTGAATTTAGTTAAAGGGTCTCTCACTGTATGAACTACAGCAATGACATGTTCATTTTGATTATTTATGTTGTTATTATTAGGTTGGTTTGGTATAATGATATTGGCTGTGTTGAATAGGATCTTTTTTACCAGTGTTGCTGGCGTTTTCCTTGAAAAGTTCAATTCGTTGGAAAAGGATGACACAACACAAAAAAACATCACCATTGCAAAGGAAACTAATATAATTACTAACCACATCTATGCACAAAAAGGACAATACTCTTTCTTACACAAACTTTACGATAAAACTAAAAGGTTTCTTAAAGAAAATCCAAGTATTGTAGTAACTAACTCAGACAAAGGTAAAGTAACAGTCATCATGGATAAAGAACAGTACGTACAGTTATCATAAATATGACCTAATTAACAATAACACTTTTTATGAACAACTCCATGGTGACCCTACTTTATCTATACAAAGTAAATGCAATGATTGGGTTAAGAAACTTTTCCAAAAAAAGCAAATTAACGAAGACACAAAAAAGAAACTGACTTATTACAAAGGTATTGCTCCTAAATTTTATACTTTACCTAAAATTCTTAAACCTACCTTGTCAGCTAGACCTACTATGGCTTTTATATCAGCTGCCACAGAGTTTGTTGCTGACGTTATTACTGATAATTTAACCAAAGCTTATGATTATGACAATCCCTATTATATTAAGGACTTCTTTGACGTGTTTGATAAGTTTAACGGTATGCAATTACCTAACAACTATGTTCTTGCCAGTCTTGATGTGGTATCGTTGTTCAGTAACGCATATCTCGAAGCAGCTCACAGAGCTATCTATAAAAATTGGCCTCGCATTATCAATCACTGTAGCATTGACATTGATACATTTCAAAACATAGTAACCTTTCTATTTAATAACACATATTTTACTTTCGATAACAAATTTTACAAACAAACTTTTGGCACGCCAATGAGAGCGTCAATCTCCCCAATTATTGCCACATATGTTATGGATAACGTGTTGGATGTGGTCTTACCAGTTTTATCCTTTGTCCCCCTGTTTATAAAAAAATATGTAGATGACATCATCATAGCTATCCCACAAGATGGTACTAATAAGATAGTAGATACTCTTAATGATTTTGACCCCTACATTTAATTTACGATTTAAACCGAAAACCAGGAACAATCAGTACCGTTCCTAGACATAAAATTTATCCGCACTCAAGATAATAAAATTATCATAGATTGGTACAGAAAACCTTGTAGTTTAGGTAGATACCTTAACTACCTATCGTACCACAAACAGAGTACTAAAATTAATGTGTTAAAACAAATGAAAATGAGAGGTTTGAAAGTCTCAGACCAATCTTTTCACAAAAAAAATTTAGACATCCTTTTCCAACTTTTTAAGGACAACGCCTATCCAGCAACACGGGTAAAAAAGATCCTATTCAACACAGCCAATATCAATATACCAAACCAACCTAATAATAACAACATAAATAATCAAAATGAACATGTCATTGCTGTAGTTGATACAGTGAGAGACCCTTTAACTAAATTCACCTCATTACCCTATTATATAAGGGAGATCACCCCGGGACTGTCAAGAATTTTCAAAAATTTCTAACAGATCAGCATTAACAATAAACTTTGTGTACTCAAAATTGAAGGACAAAACTCCTCTCAATAAACGTTCTGATGTAGTTTACAGTATTCCTTTTTAAATTGTGACAAAATTTATATAGGTCAAACTTCAAGACAAGTGTGCAACAGAATCACATCACACAGAAGTGACTGTAGACTATACCTGGAGCGCTGTGCTTTAGCAGAACGTGCTAACACATTTCAACATAACATGGATTACGCGTCAACTAAAATTCTAGCCACACAAAAAAATTATAATAAAATACTCTTCTTGGAAATGTCCTTCATATCACAGGAACCAAATGCAATGAACAAAAAAACTGATATCAAACATCTAAGTGAAATATATTCTTTTTTATTGCATCTGGATAAATCACCAACAATCAATTTGTCTGACAATTCGTTACATTACAGTCTCTGATCAAAATTAATATCAGGAAAAAAAGAAGTTACAAACCACTGCATTCTCATTCTTGATTTGTTAACTTGTCTGAAAATTCGTTACATAACAGTCTCTGATCATAACTAATATCGATATAAAGAAGTTACTAATCCACTGCATTCTCATTCTTAACTAACCTTCATGTAACACACAAAATACACAAGATGTCACCACTTGTTACAGAAGAAGACTTGGAGAAGTTGGTACCCTACCTAACTTTAAGATGCTCTACTTGACGTCGAACGTCAAATCAGTTACAAAATGTCCGTTAAAAGGAGGAAAAAAAATCTATTTGAATTTGATCAAGAACTTTTAGTTTAATTTATTTTAATATGTAGTGCTGTGTTTTATTCCAATTTCACGTAACCTGTTCAATGTTTTTACTATATTGTCCAATATTCTACATCTATATTATGAATAACCTCACCAAAGTTTGTAAGTAATTAGACACTTTACGTGTGAGCGCATGTGTTTTACACATTGTTTCTCAATTTTTTGTAGCTTCCCTGAAGATGGAAATAAAATTTTCCGAAAGCTTGGACTAACTTTAAAGAGTACTCTTTCATTTGCTGCATATCCCAATATTTCCCTAGTTTATTTATATATAAAGAAAAGTATATTGTCCGTAATAATATAAAGAAAGAAGTGAATTTTTGGCTATCCGGACAGTGTGTGTACTGCTTTTTGCATTAAGATACGCAGGGCTCCAAACAAAATGGACTCCCTGGGGCCTGATTAGACAATGACGGCCGTTTCGTCCTTGTTTGGACTCATCGGACTGCCATAAATCAGTTGCAACTCCCTTGATCGCGAGACCGCCATTTCAATATCTGACGTCAAGCACGGCAGGTGGTGCAAATATGTTCGGAAATCCTATCAATGACAAAATATCTCAAATCACCCAAAATATACGCCGTAGATGAAATATTGCTTAAATATGGCCATGAGGTTCTACGACTGCCGCAATATCATTGCCAGCTTAATGCGATAGAATTAATATGTGGCTGTTACTTATAGGAAAAGACGTCGATCTCGCTGTGCTACTTACAGCAAAAATGCAATCTGACCACAACATCCTGTTCATAATACATGGCAGGGGAAACCTGAAAACCCACGTTTATTTCACCCACCAAATTCAACAGCTGGGACTCATTCTTTTCCTACACGTATTCACTGGCTGCGATTCTACTAGTGTGACATTCCAGAACAGTAAACTTGAATTGTAAAAATTTACCAAAAACATCATTGCGTTCAAAAAGCAGCAGACGTGTTCCACAACCTCTCGTCGTCGTATGCTTATGTTGAGGAATCTGTGCGAATATGTATGCTAAAATGGTACGGTTCCCTGCAAAGATGAACACTTCAACTACAATTCAATTCAAAATTCCCAGGGACTTGTTTAAATCGCGTGCTCATTTTAAACGAGCACCACAACGAAGATGATTTGAAACCCTTGCCCACATCCTCGGATGTGGACATTTTATTCCATCTTCAGGAACCTGATGACGAAGACAAGTATAACGCAATTCGTGCAGCGATCAGTATCAATGATGGAACCCTAAGCCGTACCCTCCCGGCCCAGGAGAAACAAACCCAATTAATTTGTATTTTGAAAATAATTATTCAAGTATTAAGTTTTTCCTTTGTTCTTAGATTTCTTGTAGTTTAATATTTCTTGTTTTGATATTAATTTAAAAAAAATAAAAATAAAATTTATATAAATGATCGTCATGCAATCACCTTCAAGAGCTTTCATCTCGAAAACGGTATATAGTACATTGATATTAGCATATTTAGAAAAAAAAAATTATAAAGTTTTGATATGTTGAGATTAAACGCACAAAAAGGAGACTTTTTAAAATCAAAAGAGTTCTTAAGTTTAAAGTGTGAGCTTCACCCCCAAAAACCACCCCCAATGCGCACTGCGGTGGTTTTTCGCGTTTTTCTCAAAAACCATTAGCCGCACAGAAAATGTTATTCTTTTAAAAAATGTTCCTTATAAAATTCTATATAAAAAAGGTTCTTATACTCATTTTGTTTTTTCCAATGTATAACGAGCAGCGAGCGATCGAAGTTAGGGATTGCTTTAAGCGTAGATGAGATATACCGATTTTTTATCTGACCTTATCAAATTATTTTATTTTAATCAATAAAAACACTTTAAGATGTTAAAATAATCTTCGATTGTTGTAAGGATAACCCAAGTAGTATATTTTTGCTGTAATTTAAGTAATATTTTGTTGTAAATTTTTACCATCTTTAGTTTTTAACAGATAAAAATTTATGAAATTATATAATTTTTAAAATCTAACAGAGTAGCGAAATTATGTGAGATAAAAAGTATCATAATTTAAATAGCTAGAGTTTTAACTTCAGGTACGCCCTAGTGCGAGGAATTGTGATCCACTTCATTCAAGCGGAACGCATGGGGAATTGGGAACTTCATTTGCGTTGCATCAGAGCAATGCTTCCGGTTTTTCATGCAACTGGGCATTTTCCATATGCGAAGGCGTGTCAGATTTACCTTCAGGATATGGATTGTCTCAATCAGAAGATGAGTGAGAAGGAATATGAGCAATTTACTCAACAAGGCTTTTTTACAATTTGCCGTTCAGAAAAACATTGGTCCGGAATCTGGTCAGATATGACCATCGAGCAAACGCTTATGAGAGGTATGAAAAGTCTTGGTGGTTTGACTCATGGAAGAGGTTTTCCACAAAGTGTTTTAAGTAAATGGATTCTTGGTATGCCATCTACCCACCATGTATGCGAAACTGTGGAAATATATTGCGATATCACACCAGTCATATCAGATCAGCATGTAGAAATGAGAGACTCAAGAATACAGACAGACGAACAAGATTGTCGAAAATTTGAACAGTGGCTCCGAAATCACTAACCGTTTACCATTACAAACAAT
This sequence comes from Polydrusus cervinus, assembly GCA_935413205.1. Classification (NCBI taxonomy): domain Eukaryota; kingdom Metazoa; phylum Arthropoda; class Insecta; order Coleoptera; family Curculionidae; genus Polydrusus; species Polydrusus cervinus. The sequence continues at coordinate 73,021,940 of OW284511.1, read as the reverse complement.
CTTATTTCTTTATCTACTAGTATTGGGGCCGAGGAGAAAACTAATTGCTACGACGTGAAAACTGTTGGAGAAAAAATTCTGCATGCTACTCTAGGCAATGAATTTGGAACCGTTAAATTAAAACGTGCAAATATAGTAAGGAATATGGCCTCGTCAGCCGGAAAAGTTAAGGTTGGCAATGGCATTATCCAAGTCGATTCCACTCAGCTTTTCCAACGAATAATATGCACTGTTCATTCTCCAGAAGATTTACGTTCTTGCTTCAAACATGAACTGGCTTCTGTACCCCTATCTTTATTTGACAACACTGGAATGATGAGAAAGACAAAAAAATCAACATTTTATGATATCTTCAATGCAGTTGAAGAACGAGAAATTTGCACAGAAAATTATCATGTCGTTCTTGACGGTGGGTTTCTTATCCACCGCATGGAGTGGCCAAAAGAAGGTACCTTTTTGGATGTTTATACTGCATATACCAACTTTATTCGAAAGCGCTATGGTCAAAAAGTTACTGTGGTATTCGACGGTTACTCCGAAAACAGTACAAGCACAAAATGCGTCGAACGTGCAAGACGATTGCTGAAGCATTCGAGTCGTGAGATTATTTTTGATAGCAATACCTTATTGGTCCAACAGAAGAGCAAATTTCTAGGCAATATTAAAAATAAGGAACGACTTATTTCGCAGCTTGCATTACTCCTAAATAGCGAGAATATTAGCACATCATTTGCAATAGATGATGCTGATTATTCGTACTGCATTCAAAATATCTGAGAAAAATGAACAAGTTCTAGTCGTCGGACAAAAACGAGCAGCAAAATTAAAAGAGGTAACATATTATAAATACAGAAGCACACACAAAACATGTTTTTGTTTATATATTACAGTTTTATATCTGTTGCGTGTATATTTAGAACGTTAAACCACCTTGGGGGACTATAATTTGGAAGGCGACCCGTGTTCGTTTGCACCTCATTTTTTAAACGATTATTGCTCGAAATGCATTGGATCGATAAAAATAATTCATAAAACCTTTTTTGTAGAAAATTTTATAAGGAATATTTTTAGTCATTATAAAAAAACTTGTGCGACCAACGGATTCAGAGAAAAACGAGAAAAACCATCGCAGTGCGTATTGGGGGTGGTTTTTGGGGGTGAAGCTCACCCTTTAAACTTAAGAACTCTTTTGATTTTAAAAAGTCTCCTTTTAGTGCATCTAATCTCAACATATCAAAACTTTATAATTTTTTTTTTCTATTCGGCTATTTTAGGTTTAATATAAATATACTAATAATGTAATGAGAAAATGCATAAAACTAATTTTGTAAAAAATTATGAAAGCTTTATTTTTTAGTGGTTTATATCTTTTGCTAAGATGCGCCGTTTTTAAGTTAATAGCCAAAAACCAAAAAAGTCAAAGTCAAAGTTTTATTTGCTACTTACACAAAAGGTTTATAGCACGTCACAAAAAAAAATATAAATAAATATAATCATACATTTAGGGTAAAATAACATTACTTATAATAGAATACAAACAAATTATGCACAAATACATATATAAAAAATAATGATTAGAGATGGAGAGACATAACTGGCAAAACCACACCAATGCACAGCTTTCAGGCAAACGCCTACCAGGAAGCCACAAGGTACTCATTCAAAGAGTAAAAGCAGTGACTCAGAAAATGTTGTTTTACATATTTTTTGAATCGGATATCATCGAGGGCTCGGTACCGTCTCGGGATCTTATTATATAAATTATAATTAAGAGAGTTGTTTTTTGATTTACTTAGTCTGAATCGGTGAGGGATTATCTTGTCTGAGCCTCGAGTGTTGTAGCTATGAACATCTGAATGCCTAGTGAGTTCATCCCTACGCGAGTGTAACTTTAATACCGTTTGAAAGATATAAATACTAGGGAGCGGCAGTATACCAAATTTTTTGAAAATGGGCTGACAGTGTTCTCTATTGCCAACGTTAGCCATAAGTCTTACAGCTCTTTTTTGTAGTCGAAAAATTTGTAATACGTTTGTAGAGTTTCCCCACAGTACAGCAAAGAACCTTTCTATCCCTCTGCACCCCCCCCCCCCCCCTGAAGCGGTGGAGCTAGGGTCGGAGACTTTTAGTATGTTTACCGCCTAACTACCCCATCCATGCGCTCTACACCCACTTCGTTGCCTAACCTATAACCCGCGATTTCCGATTGAAATCTCTTGCGCTTGAAATGTGCATCTTTTCTCCCTAAACAGCGAGCTAACCGAGAACTGATAATTTTTTTCTGTATTGTCTATTACTTTTGTCCATAGATATTTAATTTTATTTCATTAATTAGTTCTGGAAAATGATTCTTATTTCCGTTCTATAACAACAACACACCTTTCGTTCGTCTCCAAAACTTCCGATTTCCCTAATAAAAATTTGGACAAACTCCCGTTTACATTTCTGAACCATTACTGAACTTTCGCTTCTACATGCATTTTATTTAAAAAAACTTCTAAAACATGAACAAACATGCTCTTTGTACTGTATACATTTAGTCATGAAAACAGGAAAAATATCGTAATCTCGCGAGATGGACCTGTTAAGTCGAATGATTTATACGCGCAGGTGACGTTTTAACCTTAAAAAAATAAACTTGACGGCGTTTGGTTATTTTTTTCGGATCAATCGAGGCTAACAAAAGATGTACGGGGTTAATTACCAGCTAATTTTAGCTTGGCCATAATCGCGTCTTTGTTTTAAAGGTGTTACTCTCTTTCTCGGAGGAACAAGTGCTTCGAAGAATTATAGTATATAATGCTCAGTATTCACACGACTGGATATACTTACTAGTTGAAACGTTATGATTCAAACCAAATAAAGATAATGTAAGTCCAAAACTCTACTGCTGTTCAAGAAACATCGTTGTCTCCAACCTTCAAACAGACAATTGAATGTCATTTCCCATTTTTCGGAAGTAGGCCCAAATCAATAAGTTATGTTATAAGAGTAGTACTATAGTGGTATATGAGTCATCACATCATGAACAAACCGTGCGTTTCCTCCGCATCATGCATGTTGTACTTATGTCAGACGATGACAATAAAATTTCTTTTTTTATATGCCCAATATTATAAAAACTAGTTTAACGAGAATTAAGTGAAGCGGCGTCAGTGGAGATTTTAAAGGTAATATCGGGGCATCGTTTTCAATTTTATTGGAAAATAAGAAATTAACATGAATAACCGAAATATTTCTATTTTTATGGTCTGCATGACGGATGATATGATTTATATAATATATAATGTAATGGAAACTCTAAAATTGTTAATTTTTTTAACAAAAAATAAGGTATCATCCGTCAAGTTAGAAGTTTCGAGTGAAGCCCTTAGTAAAATTTTTCTATAAAATTTTTAATTAGACAAGCCAGGAAATGATGCCGCATTTCATGCTGGTATGAAAGAGGCTCTTAATAAATTTTTGTACATTTTTATATAGTTGGATAGTTGTCTAAGATAAAGTAAAGTAAAGTTAAAGTTGTCTTTTAATTGATATATCACCAATATTATTTTTCAAAATAGCGGTGTAGGAGGTATTTTTATTTATTTATTGTATTAGGCATTTTTCTGTAGAGATAATAAGTATTTAATAAGTACCACTACCTATTAAAAATCTCGGGAAAGTTTGCTAAATGATCATTCACGGTCGCTAAATAATCATGCAATCGCTGTCATGTTGTGTAGCAGTGAAAGAAATAGATTTTAGCGACAAGGCTTTTATGAATTTGTAATAATAGCAAGTTGTCGTGAATCATATTGTTAGCAAAATATGTGGTAATGATTACTAAATAGACTCAAATAAATATATTTAGCGGTAAGAACATGATTTTAAGGTTGACGCCATAGTTGCTGTATATCAAGAGATCACAGCTAAATCAAAAGTGTGTGGGACTCACAGGCTTCCAGAACTCGCGTTGCGCTAGGCAATTCGGTCTGGCTTGCTTCAGCCTGCGAAATAGTACTTTCTGAGTAAACTGTTTTCACAAGCCCTTTCTAAGTTGACCACCCTTTACATATAAATAATATAAAGTAGAGAGTTTAGTGTCCGTATAAGTAAACAGAAAGAAAGTTTTTTTAGCGGCAGGCGGGCAGAGTAGTGCATCTCTCTTTTGCATTAAAGTACACAGTAACGCCAAAGGTAATGGGTTCCCTGGGGCACAGGTAGACAATGACAGGCTGTTTCGTTCGTGTTAGCAAAAAGCTATAACCCGTAAGCAACACCCAGTACAGCGAGAATATTCTTTCAAGACATTTTTAAGAATCAAAAATGTGATGAAAACCTAGTAACGCCACCAGTGGGAATCAACTCAATGCAAAAGATTAAGCGTTTAAACATAAAACTAAATAAACGTTCGTTGACCAGCGTACTTGGTTTATTTAGTTCCATGTTTTTACGTTTTATGGCTATATCTTTTGCATTGAGTTGATTCCCACTGATGGCGTTATTAGGTTTTCATCACATTTTTGATTCCTAAAAATGTCTTGAAAGAATATTCTCGCTGTACTGGGTGTTGCTGGCGGGTTATGGCTTCCTGATGAGTTCTAACTAGAAAGAAACAGCCTGTCATTGTCTACCTGTACCCCAGGAAACCCATTACCTTTGGCGTCCCTGTGTACTTTAATGCAAAAGATAGATGCACTACTCTGTCCGCCTGCCGATAAAAAAAACTTTCTTTCTATATAAATAATTTTTTCCCCTAAGACGCCCATTTATTTTGTTGTAGGTTTGCTTTTATGTGAAATGACAGAAACCGCTAAAGGAATGTTGAGTAATTTACTTTATTTAATCGAAGGTGAATATCGTGCATCTAGACATTATTATAGGTTGCGCTCAAGTCCGCCGTTATTATCTGCAATGGTTAATATTTATATCGAACACACCAATGATGTAGAATGGCTAAGAAAAAATATGAACGATGTTGAGGTTGAGTACACTAATTGGTTAAATGACAGATCATATCAGATCACAATGCATGATAAACATTATATAATAACAACTTATGGACGTTACAACACCCATCCCAGAGAAGACAACTTATTGGAAGACAAAGCAGTATGTTCTTTTTATAAAGACGAGGAACAGGTGGTGAGCAACTCTTGAAATTTCATTGTACCTATATGGAATCTTAAATTCGGCCCTCATCACATGGAATATTGGAAATTTAAAAACAACAATAAATACAGCGTAAAGCCGCGTTGACACAGGTCATGAATGACGGACGTAAACCACGCTTTCGTGAACCACGCCTTTTGTAAACTACTTAAGTCGTGAAACACAAATGGTAGATTCTGATCACGAACCGAAATAATTTCTCTCGTGGTAAGATCAAACTTGTTTGATTTAATGTATCGTTTAGTCGTTCGTGAGCAGAACTAGAGGAAAGTTGTGTTTGTCATGGCGGCCCCTATTTTAATTGGAGTGAATGAATTTATTTATTGATAATTTGGGAACCCTAAATAAAAATTGTAAGCTTTTAAAAGAGTCCCCAGTCGCTAAATATCTAAGTGTTATTTTAATAATATTAATAATAATAATAACTACTTCCTTGATGGCGCAATTGGTTAGCGCTCTGTACTGGATATACGGAGGTTGTCGGTTCGAATCCGGCTCGAGGAAATACTTTTTTCTGAATTTCAAATTAGGTTTTCAATATATCTTAAGATGGAAAGTTCTTGTGTATAAACACCTAATTTGAAATTCAGAAAAAAGTATTTCCTCGAGCCGGATTCGAACCGACAACCTCCGTATATCCAGTACAGAGCGCTAACCAATTGCGCCATCAAGGAAGTCGGTTCACAACGGCAAATCGGGAAACACTTTCGTCCGAAAATTTCAAATATTTACTGAAATACGCACAGTGATAGATATTGTAAATCCTTTTTAAACAACAACATTACCGATATATACATACTTTATTTTCTTACGAAAAAGAACCGATAGGTATTAATCAGCCGCCTGAAAAGCATACATCTGGTTGCCGAAACGGTAATGTTGTTGTTTAAAAAGGGTAAAAATGATTTTTTAAACACAACATAGCATTTTTTATTATATTTTTGATTTTTGCATTAAATTTTAATTAAATTTTATGGAACACGTTTTTTACCTAAGTCTACTCATTTCTGATTTGCATATTTTGTAATTATTTCGTGAATGCATATCGTGGAAATTATCCGTATATATTTTGTACCTTAGCTCCTAGACTAAATTTTGTTTGTTTGTGTATAGTTAAAGAATCAACAAATCTCAAGAAAAAATTAAACTTGGCATAAAATATACAGGGAGGTCACAATTAAGGGCTCATTGTAAAAAACTTTAAACATTAATGACTTTCTTATTTTAAATGGAACACCCTGTATATTTCTATTTTATATGATGGTAAATTAACTGCTCCTTAAAATTGCTACAATCTTTTCTATACCTATATCAACGCGTTTTCTTAGAAAATCAAGTTTTATTTTTAAATACGATTTTTTCAAGCGTGCCATGAAAACAAATGTACATGGATACTTCGTAGTGATATTTATAAGGGAAATATTTTAGAAAATTATTATTTAGTCTTCTTATAACATCAGGTGAAGGAGTTGGTCGATTCAAATATTTATCGTAATATATCCGACATGCTCTTAACTTTATTTTGCCACTTTTAATATAAACACTTAATAAATTTAAAAAATATTCGTTTGAAAATCCCAAGCGTGACATTTTTCAGAAACAGAGTTGACATTCTTAAAATACGCAACAAATAATTTAATGCAACTGTATTTCTTTTGAAAGCATTCTTAAAAACATTGCCGCTAACAATATTTCCCTTATAAATATAAATGGAGTATCCATGTACATTTCTTTTCATGACACGCTTGAAAAAATCTTATTTAAAAATAAAACTTGATATTCTAAGATAACGCGTTGATATAGGTATAGAAAAGGTTATAGCAATTTTAAGGAACAGTTAATTTACCATCATATAAAATAAAAATGTACAGGGTGTTCCATTTAAAATAAGAAAGTTATTAATGTTTAAAGTTTTTTACAATGAGCCCTTAATTGTGATCTCCCTGTATAGTTTATGCCAAGTTTAATTATTTCTTGAGATTTGTTAATTCTTTAACTATACACAAACAAAAAAAAATTTAGTCCAGGAGCTAAGGTAAAAAACATATACGGATAATTTCATCGATATGCATTTACGAAATAATTACAAAATATTCAGATATCTCAGAAATGAGTAGACTTAGGTAAAAAACGTGTTCCATAAAATGTAATTAAAATTTAATGCAAAAACCAAAAATATAATAAAAAATGTTATGTTGTATTTAAAAAATGAAAGTTGAAGCTACTTCCGTTATAACCGGAAGTGACAGAAACATGTTGATATTTTAGTTTAAAAGAGCATATCGATAAACTTAAACCTACAGATTTTCAAAAAAATATTTTCAGTAGTTTCCTCAAAAGTTCTAATGCAAGCTCGTCGTGAATCACCCGGTATATGGAGGTATATATATGAGGATAAGTCTATAAGATTACGAATTTGTTTCCGGGCTTGTGATAATATCCATTTCTTTGCTAATTTCTTAAAGCGAATGAAATTATTTTCTATTTTAATGTTTTCTGGAATTATTATGTAAATATACGATGCTAAAAATGAAAATGATCTTTGTCCAATCGTTTTACTGACCCTAAGAGTTTTAGTGCATTTTAAATTTTTGTATGGAGTGTCGTGTTTATGTGAAATTAAATTTAGTTCATTTCTTTTTTTGCGCTGCAAGCAAACTATTTTGTAACAGTAACTTTGACATATCGGCTGTCCCAAGTAAAAACGCAGTAACTGTTTAAAACATTATTCGTGGGAAATTAACATTTAATGAAATTAATTAGCCTCACAAAACTAATTGATATACAAGTTTGAGATTTGGACGATATGTTTAAATTTAATACAGAATTTGGATTATCTTAGTAAAAATAAGCTAATTTAGAAATTGAAAGTAGGATTTTCAAATTTATCCTATACTGTGGGATAAGGTTTCGTTTCTCAAAAAAAAAAAAATATAAAAACACAGTAACTGATTTTACTGTAATACTAAACGGAAAATTTTGCTATTTTTAAGTAAAGTAAATACACTTGCTATGTTTTGTCTTCGCTAAAGTATTGTAGAATTATAAAAAAATATAATAATAGTAGCAGTTACTGTGTTTACAAATTTGCCTTAAAGTAAAAATACCTAAGAAAATAATATTATTTAAATAAGTTTAGTATAGCTTTTATTAAAGAAATAAACAAAGAACTCATTAACATGATATACTCTATAGTAGTATTTTTCCTTTTTAAGCATTTTAGTAATTATTAACAATAACTACTAACTCATTAAATGTATCTGTCTATCTAGGATATAATACCTTAGCTTTAAGACAAACGATACAGAAAAACTCTGCAATACGTAAAGCAATAAAATATATAAGTCCAGAGATGTCTGTGACTCTGAAAGATACTGCCAAAATATTTGTCTATTAAGAGGCATTAACCGAGTCAGTTCCTTAATAATCTGTTTGTTTTTTTTAAAGCTATTCCTCGAGTAACTAAAACTTTGAGAGATACCGGTAAAGTTACTTTTTTTGAAAAAAATCAAGTTCTATTTCCTCAGCATCAAAATTTACTTTGTATCTTAGATTTCGACTGCCTTTCGTAAAACTTAATTCTACTAACTCGTTGACAACAAAACCTTTTAGAAGATCGTTAATTTTTTTGGTAATTCGTTTTTTATTCTTCCACAAATGAAATTCATTAAGCTGTAAAACATCTAAGTTTTTTCGACACAACTGGATATGTACTGAGAGTTCTTGATAGTCGTAAATAGTCCGCTTTCTCCTAATCTGTTTTTCTATATTGCCATGTACCCCATCAGCACTCATATGAGTGTGGCCTTTAGTTAAGTATCAATTGTAATTTTATTCGATTCAGTCGATAAATTAACAAAATTAGTGAGGCTGGTAAACAGGACCCAATTGTTGTTTTGGCCAGTGCAATAGTCTGCCCAAAACAAAAATTCAGTAATGTCCAACTTTTCGTAGATTACCTTCAATATGGAATCTACAATTGCCTGCCAATGAGTGCTTCATGCCATAAAACACAGTAGCTTTTGTTTCTGCTATTTTTATTCAGCGTGGCAAACGTTTCGTTAAATACCACCAATCTACTTATAAAAAAAAGCTTTGCATTGAGGCATCCTAGCAGCATAACTTTCTGTAAATCAATTGAAAATGTGCGCTTATCGTCGTTACTGAAAGCCGCTTCTTCCGCATCTTTTTTATATTGCAAATTAGCTTTTGCTGCTTTTTGATTGTGAGCGTTTAGTCTTGCAATAGTTTTCTCAGTGTCGGTATCTTTTAGAGTTTCACAGTCATCACAAATGTCGGATTTTGGTGGAAGCATGGAAATATTCATATCCTTTAAAGCCCTGACTGCATAAGGTTTACGTTGCATTTTAGGTTGCCAAGGGTCAATTATTCTCGCAGTTTTCAATTTGAAACGTAGTAATTACAGATACTATGTATTTCATTAAAATGTATTTAAGATTTAAAGGAAAAATATCAAGTAAGGGCAAATACTGTGTTTGTAGAGCATTGAATTGTATTTAATATCCTAAGTTAAAGCAAAGCAAGGAGACTTAATATGTGTTAATCTTACTGAAAAAAGTTTTAATTTTCTAACACAAACACAGTAATTGAATAGTCCCATCAGTTACTGTGTTTTTACAAAAAGTATGTGTCAAAGTAGAATTTGATGCAACCCAGTAAATCACTTTACCATTGTAAAACCCAGTAAATGAAAAACACTTACTTTGTTTTATAATAGTAATTTCTACTTACTGGGTTTTAGTTTGGAAATTATACTTTGGTTGAGGTAGTTACTGTGTTTTCATGTTTAAAAATCTTCTAATGGATCGCTCTTTTTACCAAGATTAAGTAAGGATTACATGTATTGACACCCAGTATAATATACAAAAATGGATTAAAGTGAATTTAAAAAAAAATGTCAGTTACTGTGTTTTTGCTTGGGACAGCCGATATGTCCATTAAACCACTTTCTGAAAATAATAAATCGCTAGAGTAATAAATGCCCTTACTATAAATCGTTTTAATAAACATTTTTTGAATGACTTCTAAATTAGTTAAGTGATATTTATAAGCTCCGCCTCAGGTACTCCATATTGTAAGATAGAATGAATTATAGAATAATAATAGTAATTTAACCAACAAGTACATTAATAATGGCGATTAATGATCGAAATATTTTAATGTTCGAGATCATTAATCGCATTTTAATGTAAGAGTTGGTTACAATGTTTTTTAGTCGACCGTATTTTTTACTAAAGTGAAGAAAAACAGTTAACAACTTTTATTTTACAATCCAGATTTCACAATTCTACAAATACTAATGACAGCGGACGACGTTTTGGATTGACGTTTTATTATTTTGTTGATTTGTTTGCATGGCTGCCTTTAATTTTAATTACCAAAATCGTGCATTTACAGAAAATCATGCATTAATAGGGTCATTAATGAATGATTTTGGGAACGTTAATATCGGATGTAAATGCACGGTCGGCGGAAAACAGTTTTTAAGTCATTTTTAGATAATATGGTTTTTAGTTTTTTAAATATATACACAATTGACCTACACTTCTTCGTTAATATTTTAATATGTTCATTCCATTACAAATATTTGTCAATTTGCACTCCAAGATATTTGATGTGCGTCACTTCTTTAATTATAATATTCAGTTTATCCTGCTTTACTGATATATTTCTTTATAGTTCGGATTTTTTTTTTGCTACAGCTGAAAGCAATGTAGTTTGTTTTGTTGAAATTTATTGTAAGGTACATACTGTCAAACCAATTTTTTAGTAACACCAAATCATCTTCTTGCATTCTTTTTGACTTCTTTCCAGGTATTTCCAGTATACTACAGACTACGGTGTCATCCGCAAAAGAAGAAATGGCGCTAACACTCCTTAAACTAAATAACTCATTAATATATACTGTAAATAGTATTGGCCCCACAACCGTCCCCTGCGGAACACCGTACTCGACGTTTCTCAAGTCGCTTAATGATTCTGTTACTTTCTGTTGTTTATGTAGAATGTATAATAGAAACGCTAAAGATATCAAAAATTTAACAATCGGGTCAGCTGTAAGATTGCAAAATACTATTTTAAAATTTTGAGACCGGGTAGGCAATATAACAGAAGTCGAAAGAAACCGACAATACCCAATTAAGCTACCTAGTGAAAAAGTGTTGATTAGAAATAGAAGATTTATTCGACCATGCTCTTATCCTAAAAAAAGGAGAGAAAGAGAAGAATGACAAGAAATATAGATCCTAAAAGGGGAGATGTGGTGTTATGGTAGACACCAGTCGTGGATTACCTGCGAATTGTCATTGTCATTATTTATATTTTTGAATAAAGTTATATGTTTCATAAATACTTGTTATTTAAACATAACAGATACTATCATCAGGTTTTTATTTTTAAAAATAAACTTGTAATTTTTATTGCAGTTTCGAAAATCTTGCTTCTTCTAACGTCTTTGTGCGATATTGCTTTAACCAAATAGCAACGTTTCGACCCTATAAAACATCTTAAATCTTTATATTCGGAAAAGTAGGATAGTTATGAAATTTAAAATGGTCTGCTATTAATGCCTTAGAAAAACAAATATATACGAAGATGCAAAAGCATATAAAATGAATTGATTTCGAAAACTACTTATCCGGTCTGAACAAAATTTTGTATACGTATAAAAAATGAGTTATAAAATCCGGAAAAATATTTTAGAAATTGTGTCTTTGTCCGCCTTGTTAACTTGAATCGTTACAATAATTCGAAAACTACTTAACCGATCTATCCGAAATTTGGTATATATATTTAATAGAATCTTACCACGAAAACTAATTATCCGATTTGAAAAAAATGTCTTTTACCCATGTAAAATAAGTAAAATTTTCGGCGCCGACAGGTAATGCGCGCGGCCAAAACGTTACCAAAAACGGTTTTATCCCTCCAAATTAGGTTGGGAAAAGTTTTATTTATAAATATATTATAATATATAAGTAAAATTTTCATTGTTGCAGTTAAATTTCAACAAGCAATGCGCCGCGGCACAAACGTTAATAGACAAGGCGCCGCAGGCGCTAATACTTTTGGCGCTGCGGCCCAACGTTTGACAGGCAATGCGCCGCGGCCCAAACGATAACAGATACGGGTTTTTTCTATAAATTATGTTTGGAAAAGTGTCATTCACAAAGATCAGATATCAAGTCCAATGTTTCTACCCTAGATAAACATCTTTAATTTCTATATTCGGAAAAAGTAAAATATAATTCAAATATTAAAATGTGATGTAGGTAAGCGTAATATTAATTTACTTTAAAAACTATTTAATCAAACTACCCAGAATCTTGTGAACGCACGTCAAATAAATTTACCTCGAAAACTACTTAACTTATCTGAACAAAATTTGGTATTCGTATGTAAAAGACGTTTATAATTTTAGGAATATTTAAGAAATACCAGTAACTGCAATTTTGTCCTCCTTAACATATCGATTTTATTGTAACTCGAAAACTACCTAACCGATCTACCATAAATTTCGCATATGCATGTAAAATGAATTACTTATCCAATCTAAACAAAATTTAGTATAAGTATCTAAACTGAGTTTATTATTGTAGGCATAATGTTTTAGAGATGGCAGTAACCGTGGTTTTGTCCATCTGTGAGATAAATGATATAGGCAGGCATTATTTAATTACAATCAAAGTTATCTGATTATTGTGTGGAACAAACAATTTGTGTTATGAAAAAAAGGTTGTTTTTTGCTAGGTGTCATTTTTAACATTTTCAAAGTTCAACTAAGTATTTCAATTAAAATATTTAATATTAAGTATTACTTTTTGGAAACATAAATAAAAGGGATAAAGATGAAATACACGAGTTACAGTATTATTAGTTATATACTAACAGCTGTCATTTTAATATTTTTTATGTGTAATAGTAATAATCGCGTTTATAAAAAAAATATTTTGTTGTTGTGTAGATGTAGTTAATACATAAATATCAAATGAAATATTTATAAATATTTTTTGACAGGTTTTATGTCGACAAATTGAGCGATATGTTTTCACAACACCGTCCGCAGGAGTGTGATACAAAAGTAAATAATATATAAATATATATATAAAACGAAATATTTAAAAATAAAAACAAAAAAAAAATTAAAATTAAAAAAAAATCTTTTATGTAATAACTTTTACCTTGAGAAGCAACGCCAGTTGCTGACTTGCGATATGCGACTTTTTCCTTGTGTCACCCGATATATTGTAAATACACACAGTCAGGTGAAATTAAGCATTGAATTTTAAGATTTGTTTTTCAGTTTTAGATTTTATCTATCTTTTGTTTCGCTCTTGTCTTCCTTGCGATCGTTGCCTGGTTGGATCTTTGTTCATATTCCCTCCACGCTGGTCGGTTACAATAAAAATGACGTACTTACTACTCCACTTTTTTTTATTAGTTCCAAGGCGGATTAAATTTTAAAATATATAGTTATTTTTATTTTAGTGGGCTTGTTATAATGCTCTAAGAGTGGGTTCTGAGACTGGATGGGAACACTCATCGCGCTGGATGTTTGAAGATAAGGGTGCCGTTAATGGATCTCAATCAAATATGCACCCTAAAAGGGTAATTCCTGTTGATTTGAATGCTATTCTTTGTCAAGCAGCTCTTCACCTATCAAACTTTTTTGAGAAAATTGGAGATAAGGATAAAAAAAGAAAATACTACAACTTACATCAAAGATTGGTGAAGACCGTGGAAGAAATATTTTACAACGAAACAGACGGAATATGGTATGACATAGACAGGGATACAAAAAAACATAGAACATTCTTCTATCCCAGTAACTTCGCACCTCTTTGGACAAATTGCGTTCCTCCACACAAGAAAGAGTACTATGGACAAAGGGCTGCCGAATATATATATTCTCATGGTATCGATACGTATTTGGGAGGAATTCCCACGTCCTTGCGTCAAGATACCAACGAAAACTGGGATTTTCCGAATGCCTGGCCTCCTCTACAGGATATGGTAGTTTCAGGTAATTACCGCGTAGCTGCTTATGCGTAAAGTATACAGGACCAGGTAAAGTAAGCGCAGCAAATATAGCATTATAGTTTACATTTCTGTCTTCTATATAAAAACTCCAACAAAAATGTAACCTCTTTGTAAACAAGAAGCATATACATCACGGTAAAAAGGGATCCAACAATTTATAGCAGACCGTACACTATCATTTAGACTGACAGTTTTGATAAAGGAATGACAGTAATACTGATCGTGTAAAGAAAAATTTCAGGGATTGATGGCCGGACTGATGTAAATTCTCATTAGAAAAAAGACTATTTTGAAACGTATGTGTACAATCACAATGCAAATTCAACTCTAGTTACATGTAATCTAGAATGCTCTGACATACAAATGAATTGTTGATAGCAAGAAATGTTTAACAGCGACCGTCAAACCGCGTTAAAATTTATAAAGTACATACATAAAAATGGTGTTATTAAGTTGTGCAGAAATAATTTAAATTGTTTTCATTACAAGAGATAAATGTCCTCGTATACGCCTAGATGAATAATTTAATATCTGATAGTTGCATTTTAGGATTTAGACCATGCAGACCTTTTTATGAATAATAACTTTTAATCGTAAAATTATTAATAAAAAAGTTTTCCATATAGTTAAAACTTACGGAGACATACTGTAAAAATTTGTTAGAGATACTGGTGTGTTCAAGAGTATCTAACAACGACCCAGATGTCGCTCCCCGCAACATCTTGCTGGTGTGTTTCAACAAATACTGCATAAGCAGTTTTGAGTTATTCCTTTCTTTCGTCGAGTCCTAGCTTTACTGATGACCCATGATATGGCGAAATGCGTCTAGGGATGGATCTGACAAAATGAAAAGAAAATCTTTATTAGACTAAAAAAATTTTTTTTATTTATTAAGGCGGAGATCCCTTATCTTGTGAACCGTTTTTAAAAATAAAGGGAAATTGTGTGATATCTCATTTTAAAGGACTTTTTACGCTGAAATTTTTAATTTTAATAATCTAAAATATGCTGTTTTAAAATGGCGAACCGAAAAAATATTCATAAAAGATATTTTTTGGCGGATCTCCGCCATCTTGAATAACAAAACAACATTATTTTCAAAAATAAGTATTTTACACAAAATTATTGTTACATTTTAGGACTCTTCGATAGTGGAAACAGGGAAGCAAAAAAACTGGCACAAAAGTTTGCCAACCGCTATATCGTGTCTTGTATGAAGGCTTGGGTGGCCACAGATGGGGCCTTGTTCGACAGGTATAGCGCTGTTGAACCGGGAATGCATGGATTTTCAAAGTCCTATCCAGTTCAAATTGGATATGGATGGTCAATTGGAGTGGCATTTTCATTCATAAGCCAATATGCATGTTCTGCCATAGTATTAAAAGCAGTAATAAATCCATTATTTTACACGATTATTTTTACATTTGTAAGGAAATTGTTATTTTAATGAGTAATAAGATTGGGTTTTTTGTTTTCAATAAAGTATTAAAAATTTTTATAAATGTGACTTAGGTAGTTAGAGTAATAAAATTCTATAAAACTACATTTTTTGTTTAATAGTTTTATTTAGGGCGAGTTTTCAATAATTCCATAATTTATATATTAAATCAGTAAACAAAATCAAGATATTTATGTCATATTTGTTTAACTCAAGGATTTTAAAGCAAGGGGGGGATACCAATTTGGGTCACAGTCTTTGAAGCACAAATGATGCCCATTATTAGGTCCGTTGTAAACAATTTTTTAGAAAAACACTCGGGGAATTCTGAAAATTAGTATAATTCAGCTTTGTTGTTTTGTGTTAATTAGACAAGGGCGAGTTGCGTTTAAGCGTTCAGAAGGTATTTTCTATTAAGCCCTTTTTGGGGCGCCCGTTTTTTATACATGTTTGACGTTTATCAGTACTTGATTTACAGCTGTCACATATTTGTTTGTTTTCAGTGTTAAATTTAAGTATTGTTGAGTGGAAAAAGCAACTCGACATAGTGTGTGTAAATTAGGAATGAAAGAAAAGAGAAAAGTATGCC
The DNA here is from genome assembly GCA_935413205.1 of Polydrusus cervinus. Taxonomy (NCBI): domain Eukaryota; kingdom Metazoa; phylum Arthropoda; class Insecta; order Coleoptera; family Curculionidae; genus Polydrusus; species Polydrusus cervinus. Next base: position 73,005,699 of record OW284511.1, on the reverse strand, counting down.
TTTTACAGTTTCAATGCTATGGCGATAACCCACCGATCATTTTGACGATTGCTATTTTTGCTTGACAAAGACTGAAGGTTATTCGAAAAAAGAAAAACTCAAGATCGACTATCCGAATTTGTCTTCCGCCATAAGACCTATTATTCACGATGGAGACCTACCAGTACCGACTGCGCCTTTAGATTGGCAAGATATTGTTTTGGGACACAATGGCGATAATAACTTCAACTAGCTTTAAAGAACAGTACCGACTCCACTTTTACTCCAGGTCCCAGTTCCGGCGAGCCTCATTTAATTGTTCACAGAGAGTTACATAATTCTATGTGATTTGGGGTGTCAAAGCAACAGTCTAAACTTATTGGTTTCTGTCTTCTGTAAGTTACTAGCCAAAGAAACAAAAAATTAAGACTTTTAGGAAAAGAAATGCTATATTTTACAATGTGGAAAATTCGTTATGTATAATTATTCAAAGAGCTAGTCCATTTCGCAAAGAGACTTATTTAATTTTCAAAAAAACGGGGAAACTCACAGTCTTAGTCTCAACCATGTCTTAAAATTTATTTAATATATAGGTGACATGTTTCGCCCTAAACTGTGGGCATCATCAGACCTAAAAACTATACAAATAAAATATCCAATTAAAAAATATAAAATTTCCTTTTACCTAACATTCAGATGTAGAATAAAAAACAAAAATTAACAAATAATACACATGACTTTGCAAATAAAATAAGGTGACAGACTTTTGGTCAATAACCTAAAAATAAAAACAAGAGCAGTAGGGTAAGGGACTCGGTTGTCATTCGATTTAAATAAATCGCCCATGTTCTTAAAATCTACATAAAACTTTAAGAAGAAGAGACAAGTGTCAAAGATAACATTTCGCACGCATGAAAAAGGAAGGAAAAATATAAGGTTATATTTAACTTGAAGAAATAGTCCATACTAATAAGGTTATATATATTTACCAACTAATTGGGTTGGGTTCGAAATTAAAGACGTCGTTAACACAGGCAAGGACAGGACTCTTTTTTGCCTTAGTGATTTCAAGTTTTTTTAACAAATTCAACTTCTTGCTTTTATGGCATTCGTGAATAACATTTATATTTTCAGGTACTGAGAATCGATGTTTGGATTCCAATAATGGTTAGCGAAGGCGGACTTTGTGTTAGTTATATTCCAGGGTGGGGCCGTATGAAAGAAGCATGATGGAAGCTCCAAGATCAAAATATTCCGGAGGTAAACTCGCCCCCCGATCGGATCTCCGGGTGGGGGCTGGTCCTGTGGCTTCATCAAGCGAAATTAATGAATTATCCACCATTTTCGACAATTTACTGGGTTCCTCCAACAACACTCAACGAGGAAATGGTGTGGCGCCTGCAGTTGCTAACAGACCCAAAAGTAACAACTTCAAAATTGATTTCTGCAATATTAGAGGGCTTAACACTAACATCAATTCAGTCCACCAGCACTTACAATCTTCCAAGCCTCATGTGCTTGCACTGACCGAGACAAAAGTCAGAGCGTCAACGAACACCGTCAGCTATTTATATCCTGGATATGATTTTCACTTCCGTTTTAGACGCAACTTTGGGGTCTGTCTGTTCATTCGAGATGATCTTTGCTGCCAACGGGAGGAGATACTGGAACCGAAAGACTTTGATGTAATGTGGTTTAAAATATCTTCACAAAAAATCACTAAGTTTATATGCTGCCTTTACCGTCCTCCAAGCGACATGCATTACAGGGCCCTCTTCTCATCACTAGCCAACACAATCGACTTCTTGCAAACCAATCATCCGAATGCCGAAGTTGCTATCTTTGGCGACTTTAACGTCCACAATGTCAACTGGCTTAAATACTCAAACACCAACGATGAGCAAGGCCGCGAGGCCGAATCTTTTGCGATCAGTTCTGGTCTAACTCAACTCGTAGAAGAACCAACGCGGGTTCCAGACCGAGCTGGGGATTTTCCTAGTCTTTTAGATCTCTTTTTAACTTCAAATCCAGACCTATATACGGTCACCGTACAACCACCATTGGGCTCTTCCGATCACAAACTTATTTCAACCCTAAGCGAGCTGCCAATTAGTTCTGAACAACCTCCTCAACCCCGTAAGATTTGGCACTATACATCAGCTAAGTGGGAAGACCTAAAGGACCATTTTCGCAACTTTTCCTGGCTAAGCGTATGCTTTTCTTCGGATGATCCATCTGTCTGTGCAAAGGAGGTCTCCGACGTCATTCTTACTAGCATGGAGGCCTTTATTCCTTTCTCCAAAAAGCGCCCTTCCAACGGCAAGCCCTGGTTTAGCAAGAATTGCGAGCGTGCTGTCAGATCTAAAAACCTGGCTTACCGACAGTGGCGTAAAAACCCTACTCCTGAAAATCGCGCCATCTTTGTTACCACCCGAAACCAATGTAAGTAAATGATAGACCAAAGCAAAGAAGCTCATAACGAGAGAATCAAAAACAAACTTCTTGCCAGTCCTAACGGATCAAGGTTCTTTTGGTCAGTCGCTAAGGCCGTCAGCCAAAACTTTACAAAGTCAACTATCCCACCTCTAACACGTTCCGACGGCACAATAGCAACCACAGCCGGGGATAAAGCAAACCTACTTGCTGAACTGTTTTCCTCGCATTCCACTGTGGACTTTCAGGGAAAATCACCACCCAACATTCCCTCAGTTCAATCGCAAATGTCTGAAATCGTGTTCCGTCAGCGTCTTGTTAAACGGATTCTTAAAGGACTCGACGTCAATAAAGCTTCTGGTCCAGACGAAATTCCTATCATTGTCCTCAAGACATGCGCCAATGAACTTACACCAGTATTTTGTAGACTTTTCAACTTATCCTACAAAAAAGGAATATTTCCATCCTGCTGGAAGTCGGCGCGTGTCCAGCCTATTCCAAAGAAAGGTAAAAAGACCCTGCCAAGCAACTACGGACCCGTCGCATTGCTTTCAGTAATTTCAAAAGTAATGGAGAAAGCTATTAACCAACAACTCCTAAAGTATCTGGAAGGGTTTTGAGCCAAAAATTACGAATTTGGTCAGATCCCGGTGATTTCCAGTTAGCCAAGTTCTTAGTGGCATCCCTTATGTCAATGGATGTTACTTGTGGCTCAGGAATTTCTTGCAAAGTTTCAGCCTCGGCTTCAACTTTTTCGAGCCAGCTTGCTCCTTCATTGAATTGGGTCGCGTCAGACCAAATATTACTCCAAAATGCATTAAATTGGTCTCTATTTATGTCATTAGTTGGAGTAAGGTCATTTTCTTCTTGGTTCAGTGTCCTATAGAAGGTTTTTTGGATCGTGGTGAGCTGTTGATTTTGTACCTTCCTCTTTGTGGCTTTATTGTATCGCCTTAGACGGGCACCTTTAGCCTTACATTTTACGAGTGTTAGTAACCGTTTTACATCGGGACTATCTAAAGGAATATATTTGTTTTTTAAGTCTTGTTTTCCAAGCGGGTACCGCTTGTTTCTTGGTAGTTTTGTTCTCAGTTCTCTGATATAATGCCTGACCATTGAGTTCAATTATAGTTGCTGCTGTAGCATATAACCCACTGTGTAATGTCTCGAGGTCCTCAGTTCTATTTACGGACGTCCCTGCTGCTTGGTTTACTCTCGCTAGTATTTCCAAATATTTTTGGTTTGTATTGTCCGTATCAGCCTGTATAGTTTGATCTTGTTCGTGTATTACTTCCTGCTATGCTGTTAGCTTTTCCACATGCTGGAGGTTGTGCAACGTTCTGCCAAATTCACGCCGGATTTGATTTATTTCAGCTTGGGGTAGCAGGTGGTTAGCATAAATAGCTCTTTGACGGCTCGCTACATTTTGTTCGGTCATTTAGTATTTCGGATGTAGTTTGGTTATTTCTCGGTGGAGTTTTATTCTCCAGCCAGGGCGGGGGTTATCTTCACAGTCGTTAATCAAGAGGAATGTTTTCATAAAGGTTCTATTCATGTCACGACTCCACCTGATTCGACCGGTTTCTGTTCTTCTGGATAGACCAGCGGCAGTTCTATCGACTCCAGGGTCGGGCTGCAAGCTAGTCTCCATTGTGATGTGTTCCTCGCTGGCGTTATGTTGACTAATAGTTCGGTTGTTGGCAGGGGCTTGCCTTAGCATGCTGCCGTTAGTTATATTGGTACTATTCGACTTTATGCCTCCCCCAGAATCCGTGAGGCTGCCTGCTTACGCAGTGTGGGATTGCAAACTTTCGTTGTCACCCATCTGGGGTACATTTTCTTCTAAACTCGACATCATATTTGTTTTAAACAGTCTTTACACATTTCGTTAGAAATGGTTTGCATTTATACCTTCTACCAGGTTAGCTGAGCCGCCCTTAACATAGGGAACAGACGCTGTTGAGAAACCGCTCCTAACATGGAGTCAGCCGTTCCTTCACTACATCAGTTCCTACGCGTACCTGTGGTAGCCGGTGACCGATATAGGCCCCTTTAGGGCCAAGACCACCAACCTTTTAGCCGCATTTTACGGCAGGCAGGTTCTATCCTGGGCCTATATTCGTTAACCGGAACCCAGACGGCTTTTATTATTATTAATATTATTATTATTATTATTATTATTATTATTATTATTATTATTATTATTATTATTATTATTATCATGTTTTTCCTAAGAATTTGCCACTGTCTCAAGCAGGATGAAAAGTTATCTGGACAATGAAAATTTGGTACCAAGGACGATGGGATCCAGCCATGATGGGTAATTATTACTTTTGGTTTTTGAAGAGAGACTTGTGGTCCTCAATAAAAGGAAAACATAGAATTAACGTGTTTCAAGTATGATTGGTAATAATATCACGAATCTTCGTAATAATTATATTATCATATTAGAAGTATCCATTCCTCTTTTAACTTTCTTTATATTTCGTATGGAAATGAATGACTGTTGGTACATAAAGTAACTCCCAATTACTGAATTATTCATATTTTGAACGAAAATCGTCTAATAAGTGACTGTGATTTTTAGCGAATCACGGAACGGCTTTCTTAAATTTCGTCTGTGGTATTTTTAGTCACGTCCGTTGATTATATATTTTTCCCAAACGAAACATCAAATCTATCAGCTGTTAGAATAATAACACAGACTGAAAATAAAAAGAAATAGAGATTCTACATGTAGAAGTTTGTTGTGTTTATTTTCATAAATAACAGGCGTCAAGTTAACATGTACAAAGCAAATAAAAATACCGGGTCCATGTTTCTTTTAAGTCGATGGTTCAACTACTTATTGGAATTCATACCTGAGAATTTAAGAGAGAAAACGAGGGGGTATAGCAATAACATAATGTTATAATATGTAAATTTTGATCTAGGGATGCAATACCAATTTCACAAAACTGATCCCGGCACACACACATACCCTCACCCTCCCTTACACACATACACACACCATCCCTCACCCACCCTCACACACCCTTAAATGACGGGCCAGGGCCGGCCGGCGGCTGTCGTTTGTTTAAACTGAACGTGTGTAGTCGCTTGCCGGCCAACATTGGACTGCAGGTCTACTTTTACTTCAAACAAAAAATGTTTAATTGAAAATGACTGAAAGAACTTCAAAAGGTTAATATCAAAGATTTTATCGGTTTGTACCACAAACAAATGTTTGCAACAAATTTATACTTACTTTCATTGTAACATTAACAAAAATGACTATAAAGGTATATTGTTTAATTCATATGCAAAGAATTCGTAACGAGTAGTTACGAGAGGTAAAGCTTTGGTGCCATTTCAGGTTTTGCTTGGGGGGGGGGGGGGGGGGGGGGGGTGTAGAACGGTCGTGTTTTCGGCTGTTTTTAAATTAGAACTTTTTTATTTTATTTATGCCATATAAGAAACATTTTATTTCTGACAGGGATATTATTAGCTTCTATAGTTTTGATTACGTGACCAATAAATAACTCCTTTGGGATATTATTTAAAAGTAGAGTATGAAAGAAGCATGATGGAAGCTCCAAGATCAAAATATTCCGGAGGTAAACTCGCCCCCCGATCGGATCTCCGGGTGGGGGCTGGTCCTGTGGCTTCATCAAGCGAAATTAATGAATTATCCACCATTTTCGACAATTTACTGGGTTCCTCCAACAACACTCAACGAGGAAATGGTGTGGCGCCTGCAGTTGCTAACAGACCCAAAAGTAACAACTTCAAAATTGATTTCTGCAATATTAGAGGGCTTAACACTAACATCAATTCAGTCCACCAGCACTTACAATCTTCCAAGCCTCATGTGCTTGCACTGACCGAGACAAAAGTCAGAGCGTCAACGAACACCGTCAGCTATTTATATCCTGGATATGATTTTCACTTCCGTTTTAGACGCAACTTTGGGGTCTGTCTGTTCATTCGAGATGATCTTTGCTGCCAACGGGAGGAGATACTGGAACCGAAAGACTTTGATGTAATGTGGTTTAAAATATCTTCACAAAAAATCACTAAGTTTATATGCTGCCTTTACCGTCCTCCAAGCGACATGCATTACAGGGCCCTCTTCTCATCACTAGCCAACACAATCGACTTCTTTCAAACCAATCATCCGAATGCCGAAGTTACTATCTTTGGCGACTTTAACGTCCACAATGTCAACTGGCTTAAATACACAAACACCAACGATGAGCAAGGCCGCGAGGCGATTGAAAACAAATGTCAGTTTATAAACAAATACCATAGCAACAACCAAAACGTCTATGATTGTCAATAAATATGTATACCAGAAAGAATAAATTTAAAACACATTATTCCGTTTTGAAAATAAATAAAATGTTATTAAATTCGGTCAGAAATTCCCTTGATACATAAATATCTCAATAAAAGTAACATCTAAGTGTAAAAAGTTTAATGCTAAGTCCAAATATAGGATCAATCTACGATAAAAAATACAAAATGTTACATAAATGTACCATACACTGCGGGGCAAGGGCCTGTCGACATATTAAGCACCGGTTCCCGCAGATCACCGAAGTCAGGCGGTGTCGAGCGCGGTTAGTACTTGGGCGGGTGACCGCTTGGGAACACGGCGTGCTCTTGCCTCAGGGAAGAGTGTAACATGAATCGACACCTAGCCGTCCTATTCACGCCGGACAGGCCGGATGAGATCGGATATCTCGTAGGATGAAGGTGCCGTTTCACACTCCCCAGTCGGTAGATCACATTTGTGGTCGATGACCGGTTCAAGATGGCCTACGTAGTCGGCGAACCGTAAAAAAAAAAAAAAAAAAAAAAAAAAAAAGTACCATACACTGACAAAATTATTCACTTTTTCCTCGTATGTGGAGTCTATCCTTCTCTCTTTAGAAACCAACAGTAGTCGTCCATCATAGCTGGGTCCCAGCGTCCCTGATAACGTCTTTCTATTGTGTGGATATCCTACTAAAATCTATCCCCGTGTTCGTCACTCACTGCACTGCATCCAAATGTTAATGCAAAAAATTTATTTTTACAGACATATGCGACATCCAGTGATTGATATGATTTTAAAAGTTCGACTAGAAAAGTTTTATTGTGCTCATCTTTATCATACAAAATAATTTCAACCTGCCAATTCCTTGTCACTTAATCTTAATTAAAAAAAAAACACTAACAAAAATGACAATAGCCTGGCAATTGAAAGTAAAAGAAAGCCAGGTAATATTTAGTAATTCCATGAAATACATGATAAGCAGCAAACAGGTATTAATACTCAAAAATGAGACATGCAAGAATATTTTAATGTACGAGTATTTGAATAAGAAGTAAAATGTATTACGAAACTAGCAAATACAAGTATATTACTAATACATCGCGCGCGACAAATGGTCGCAATATTGCTTTTACACCAAATTATGTGTTTTCTAATGAGCCATTTTCACACACAGGCGATACCACAAAAGCTATGGTAACGCCGACGCTATATCGCATGAGCAGACGATTTGTTCTATTGATATCGCGCCATTTTTTGCGGACACCATTCTGTAAACAGTGGACTGTTAATGCGTATTTTCACACAACTCGCCACATGTCGCGATTTGTTTAGCGCCATTCGAGCGGCGTTGCATGCATGTATCTCAAAATTAGTGTTGTAAATATCCGTATTATTTAGACATCCGGATAATACGTAATGGGAGTCAACTAATATCCGCATCCATCATCCGAATACGTATTTGTAAAATAAGAAATTAAACTTCGCTTACCTCAAAGTAACTGCTAGCATTTCTTTAGGAGGAATACTCAATTTCATTCAAAAGACTAAATGTTTCTGGGTTCATTCGGAAATAATTGAAACATTTTTCTTGATGTAGGAATTTTTTGAAAATTATATAAAAAAAACCATCTACATATCTTGCTTCTAACAAGGGATGAACCCAGAAACGCCGATTTTTTCGTCGAGCCTCTCTTTGCTTAGGAAAAATCTTTCGATTTAAAATCAGCGCCAACAGCGCCGTGTGAAAACGCTCGTGATATGAACTCTACATATTTTTTAGTGCATTTCCATTTTTATCTACATTCCCTTTGTTATCTTGTTGGTGTGATTTACTTGAAAGAGACGAATAAAATCATTTTATAGTAAACGGTATTTTATTTAACATGGCGCTGCGAAAATAAAATACATACAGGGTGGCCCATTTGTCTGACAAAGTAATATACCGTCTCTACTATTAAAGATATCAAAAAAAAGTTTTTATAAAAGTTGTGAGGTATAAAAAAATAAATGTTTTAAAATTATTTTTAAACATACAGGATGGTCCAAAAAAGTAGGACAATAAAAAGATACATTTTTTCAAATGGAACACCCTATATATTTTAGCCTTTTTTGTTTCCTTACAATATTATCCATATGACGCCATATTTAGTTTTTTTTTGCAACGTTGCCAAACAAAATGTAAAATTCTTAAAATTTTGGAAAAAACATGATAGTAAAAAATTACCCGTATTTCTCAATCAAGTGTCGAAAATCAAAAATTTCTTGTAAGCTTTTAAGTTTAGGGATAGAAAAACTGTTTTTAATCTTTAAGTACCGAAAATTTTGTACAGGGTGTTTTCTGTTGACATCCAAATATACAAAATTTTAAAATACAATAACTCTGTTTTTTCAAATGAAACACCCTATATTTATTAGGCTCGTCTGATAGATATTGTAAGTATCTTTTATTATTGTTAAGTCATACCCATACCTAAATTCACTAGTTTTGGCAATATTTCGATTTTTATTTAAATTTTGGTGAAAAAAACTATAGTTTTTATTTTTCTAGTAAGCCATGACCAGCAAAGTAAAAACAAATGTAATTGAATATAATGTCATATTTATAATTATTATATTTATGTTTATAATGTTTATTTTCAATATCAAGTTGCGTAATAAAAAAGAAATTTTATTTAATCTAATAAATACGTAACTAACTATGGTTATCAATTTATTTTAATATGACATTATATTCAATTACATTTGATTTTATTTTGCTGGTCATGGCTTACTAGAAAAATAAAAACTATAGTTTTTTTCACCAAAATTTAAATAAAAATCCAAATATTGCCAAAACTAGTAAATTTAGGTATAGGTATGACTTAACAATAATAAAAGATACTAACAATATCTATCAGACGAGCCTAATAAATATAGGGTATTTCATTTGAAAAAACAGAGTTATTGTATTTCAAAATTTAGTATATTTGGATGTCAACAGAAAACACCCTGTACAAAATTTTCGGTACTTAAAGATTTAAAACAGTTTTTCTATTTCTAAACTTAAAAGCTTACAAGAAATTTTTGATTTTCGACACTTGATTGAGAAATACAGGTAATTTTTTACTATCATGTTTTTTCCAAAATTTTAAGAATTTTATATTTTGTTTGGCAACGTTGCAAAAAATTAAAAAACTAAATATGGCATCATATGGATAATATTGTAAGGAAACAAAAAAGGCTAAAATATATAGGGTGTTCCATTTGAAAAAATGTATCTTTTTATTGTCCTACTTTTTTGGACCATCCTGTATGTTTAAAAATAATTTTAGAACATTTATTTTTTTATACCTCACAACTTGTATAAAAACTTTTTTTTGATATCTTTAATAGCAGAGACGGTATATTACTTTATCAGACAAATGGGCCACCCTGTATAGCGGCTTTAGAAAAACGTAATAATTACAAGATCAAACGAACTTACCTAAGTGATGTTCGATCTTGATTATATGATAGCCTCGTCGAAATAAACAAACTATACGTAGTACCTCCGCCTCTGGCCGGAATACCACAATTTTTAAAGGCAAACAAAAAATCGATAATCCCGTCGCTAACCCTGGTGCCGATGCCTGTAGGTATCTGGAACTAGTCTAGTTTAAAGTTGTTGTTGCAACATTATTTGGGTTATTCTTATAGAATAATGATGGGTGGTGAGGGACTTTGTTTATTTCGACGAGGCTATCATATAATCAAGATCGAACATCACTTAGGTAAGTTCGTTTGATCTTGTAATTATATTCAGCCTCGTCTCATAAACAAACTATACGTAGATGTTTAAAGAGTTTGCAACAACAAAATTAGAAAAAACATATTTATTAAAAGGGGAAACAAAAAAGACATACACACAATTACATAAATTTAAATGCACAGCATGGCTATTAATATCTAGTTAATAACAGTCTTAACTAATTCTATTAATTCCCTAAATTTAATATAGTATTCGCAAATTGTTCATTATAAATTACAGGCCTATTATAAAATTTTGCAAATGTCTGAGAGTTTTTTGTCCAGCCCGCAGCCAGTCTGATACAATCAAGGCTCACACCCGCTCTAACTGCAGCAGATGTAGAAGCGTGGCGAGTAGAGTGAGCTTTAAATTGTTCGGTGTCCACACCGCTTCTTTTTAACATATTTTTAATCCACCTACTCAGTGTCTGTGTCGTGGCCTTATGAAAGGGCTTTTTATACGTTATAAATAAAAAGTTACACGAACCTCTTAAATCTTTGGTTACCTCTAAATATTTTAATAACGCGTTGGCAACACAGATATTTGGATCAGACTGAAAAAAGGGTAAAACAAGAAAGGGTTGAGTCTTATTAAGGCCACTAGTCTTAATCCTATAAGGGATTTTTATTTCGATTTTATTTTCGTTAGTTTTAATATTATTAAGGTCAATCAAGCTTAAGGTTTGTATGCGCTGACCTGTTGCGAGGGCTAATAAAGTTACTAATTTTTCTGTAAGAATTTCTAAGGAAAGTGTATTATTTTCAAGATTCCGAGCATAATTAATAACAACCCCTGGGTCCCATGTATTTTCATATTTCGGTCTAGGTTGTCGCCGACCGAACACGCCCTTAAAAAATCTTTTAACTCTAAAATCTTGTCCCATGTCTGGACCTGTGATCTGACCTATGGCAGATCTATATGAATTTAATGTTCCATAGGACGCTCCGTTTTTAAACTGTATTGTTAGAAACTCTAAGACACTTGGAACCGTTATAATAAAGGGGTTCATATTTTTGTCACCACAGAACTCCCACCATAATTTTAAGCCTGAGTTATACTGTTTTAATGTTGTCTTAGTTATTGACGATAAGCAGATGTCTAAGGATTCCCTGGGAACATTTCCCTTTAGAAGAGCTTCCCTGATAACTTCGCTGCCACCAGGGAAAGGTGTTGCCATAGAGGGTGGGGAGTTCTGCTGGAAGAAAGTAAATATTTTTTAGGCTTAAAAATTAATGGATCTCCTACAATCAATGATTTGAATATAGGGTACCATGGCTGAGAGACCCAGAATGGAACGACAACTATCCTTTCCGCCCTATCACTTATAATTTTTTGTAGTGTTTTTAAGACCATTGAGAAGGGGGGGAACGCATAAAAGTTAAGTGGTCCCCAGTGCACTGTATATGCATCTACTTTAAAAGCTTCGGGATCTCTCATCCACGATATAAAGATTTTACACTTCCTATTTAACCTACTAGCAAAGAGATCTATACGGGGAGCGCCAAATGTATTTATTATTGTTTGGTAAGCATCGTTTGATAAAGTCCATTCTGTCTCTTTATGAATTTTTCTTGATGCCATGTCTGCCTCTATGTTTTCTTTTGTATTGATGTAGCTAGCAAATATAATAGTATATTACGTACCGAGGTGGAAAGTGTTTCATTACTGTCGAGAGATTAGATAGTTTACCGAGACGCGAAGCGTCGAGGTAAACTATATCTCAGAGACAGTAATGAAACTTTTCACCGAGGTTTGTATACTATTTTATTTACAACCACATCCAACATCCACTTCTTATTATTTTGAGTTCAAATAATTATTAAAAGGTAAATGTCATTTTGACTTTTCCATTGCAAAAGTAGACAGACATTTAGAATTTCAAATAACCGCAGGTGATAAAATAACGTAGGTAATAATACACATCAAGATGGCAAATATCATTTTTGGAATATGGTTTCCATGTCACTAAACAATATATTATTTTTTTAAAACGTTAGTGTCAAAGTTTTTACAAAACACCAAAAAAATGCTCTCAGATGAGGAATTTGATTTGGCTGCTACTCCCCCAGAAATTCGAGAAGCAGCAAAAATAGTAGAAGAAGATCTTCTGCCAACTAAAAGCCGCCCGAGATATGACAAGGCATATAACTGTTTTAAAGAATGGTGTATTGGAAACAAAGTTCAAAATCCTGGTTCTGAATCGGCGCTACTAGCTTATTTTAGTGAAAATGCCAAGACAAAGAAAATATCAACGCTTTGGTCAATATATTCAATGTTGAGGACCACTCTATCAATTAGGGAAAAAGTAGACATATCTAAACACGCAAAGCTATTAGCATTTTTAAAAAAGCAAAACAAAGGATACAAGCCGAAAAAATCGACCACACTGTCTATGGATAATATTGAAACATTTTTGGAACAAGCACCTATGGAATTTCTTGTTCAAAAGGTATTTTAGGCTAAAAGGTTGACTATTTCTATATTAACTTATTATTTTATACATTTGTAGGTCGCATTGGTTATTGGTGTCTCAGGCGCCTGCCGATCAGATGAATTATACAAAATGAAAACAACAGACGTTCACTTTTTAGAAGAAAAGGTCGCGATTGAAATACAAAATAGCAAAACGTACCAGCCACGATCATTTATGATAACTGATAATAAATGGATTGCACCACTTAAGGAGTACATAACTTTACGGAAAAATATACAGGATGGAAAGCTTTTTATGCAAATAAGATATGGAAAAATTAGTAAACAATGTATTGGGCACAACACTTTAAGTCAGTTTCCAAAAAAAATTGCAGCTTTTCTGAAGCTGAATACTGAAGGTTTTACTGGTCACTGTTTCAGAAGAACAGCGGCTACTTTGCTCGCAAATAACGGTGGCGATCTTATGCAAATAAAGCGGTTAGGAGGCTGGAAATCTAGCACAGTAGCTGAGGGATACATAGACAGTTCGGTTTCTACTCAGGTTAATACGGCAAAATTGATTTCAAAGCCAAGTTCAAGTTTTACTAACACTACTTTAACTTCAAATAATCATGAAATAAACCTTTCAAAAGAAGAATTTCAGCAAGGTTTAAACATATCTGTGACTGCCTACAATAATGCCAATGTAATATTTAATGTAAATAAGTAAAACATAAACCATGTTAATTTTTTGTTTTTTATAAATGTCATTTAGGTATAATTCATTTAAAGAAATAAAAAATAAAATTATTGTTGTTGAATTTGTGTAATGAGTTGTGTGTTGGTGTGTTTGTATATTATTTTGAGATATCGATTTTTATTAAAATTAAAAAAAAAAAAAAATTTACTATTTTGAGATATCGATTTTTAATAAAATTACAAAAAATAACAATTTTACTTTCCACCCGGGTGGAAAGTGAGCACTTTCCACCCGGGTGGAAAGTAAAAGTCAAGAAACGTCAACTTTCCACCTTTCAAAGATAGGTGAAATGTCATTATTACATACATGGTTGTAAATAAAATTATTTCTTTCCTCACACCAGGTCCAAATTTGTCTAGCTATATTGTTTAATTTTATAAATCTAACACTGCCCATTCTATTAATCGTTGCCACTGCGGTTGTATTATCCACCCTACACAATATGGAACAATTAGAAAGTTCTAATGCATAACATTTTAACCCAAAATATAAAGCCAACATTTCTAAAGAATTTATATGAAGCATTTTTTCTTTTTCAGACCAACTACCATATGTGCTTTTTCCTTGACAAAAAACTCCCCAGCCCGTATTTGATGCATCTGTAAATATTTCAAGTTTATAATTATTAGCATGAACCTGATTGGACGAATTCGGTATTTTATGAATAAACCAAGATAGGTCATGTAGTATATTTTTTGACAATTTCATATCGGCATTATAATTCCCTCTTGCTTCCTTTAAGGCTTTATACTTATAATACTCAATTATTTTGGTATACAGAAAACCATATTTGATAGCTGGGCAGGCAGACACCAGTGTTCCTATAAATTTGGCGAAAACTCTAATTTTACAACGGGGTAAAACTAAAAACTTTTTAAGCAATTTTATTATTCTCTTCTGTTTATCGTCAGGTAAAGATATGGTCATAGTAAAAGAATTATAAATAAATCCCAAAAAGGTACATTCTTGGCTAGGTAATAAGCTACATTTTTTATAATTAATTAAAAAACCTAAGTGTGACAATAAATTTATGGTAGTTTCAATACTATTTTTGCACTCTTCGTATGATCTCCCGATTATTAAAAAATCGTCTAAATAAATTACTAAGAGTATCCCTTTTTCTCTTAGTACCTTGACAACAGGTCTTAAAATTTTAGTAAAGACCAGTGGCGCGCAGCTTAAACCAAAAGGCAAACAGTTATATTGATATAATTCTCCATTAAATCTAAATCTTAAATATTTACAATGTGACTGATTAATTGGTATCAGGTGGTAAGCATCCTTTAAGTCTATCTTACCCATAAAACAATATTTAAATAACAATCTAGCTACAGATTTATTGTCTTCAATTTTAAAATGATCAGTTTTTACAAATTTATTTAATTTTTTAAGGTTCAGAATTAATCGATGAGTCCCATCTGGTTTTGGTACAGTAAAAATGTTGGAAATAAATTGGTCATGAGATTCATCAGCCTTGGACACTGCGCCCGATTCTAATAAATTATTAATTAAGGGGATTATAATATTTTGTTCCTTGCTTGACCACTTATTTTCCCTAGGCACAATAGCTTGTACAGGTTTTTTTGTGAAAGGAATATTAAGTCCTTTTATATAAGACAAAAGTTTTTTATGCACAGGCAGATCCTGCCATCTGCTTATAAATACTTTTAGTCTTCCACAAGGCTTACTAACCTGTCCTTCTAGTATTGACGATACCTCTTGTCGCTCCTCTCTACTTTTCTTTTGTAAGATTGATGTGGTCGTCGATCCTGGTTGACAGGCACCGGAGCCCGATAGAAATGTCCCCTCTTCTTGGCTCCGTACTTCTGGAAAAGGTGACCTTTGTAGTTTTCCTGACTTCTTGGCTTCGAAGACAGGGTTTGAGGCGCAGACTTATTTGGAATAAATGATTTTTTAGGGAGTTTAAGTTGCTGTCCTGATTTCTCTAATTCTCGCGCTGACTTGATGGTGTTGTCAAGGTCAGGTCCAAATAGAAGCTCACCGATAGGTGTATTAGACAACGTTTCTTTTAAGTCCCTATTTAAATTTCTTGCGATTAACTCTTTTCGAGACACTGACTCTAAATGATGCACATTTGCTAGAAGTCTTCCTACATCGCTGAGAATTTTAATGTATGCTGTATTGTCCCTCCCCTCTTCGTTTATCATTTGTGTTATGGTCAGACCAATCGCAGAGAGGCTAGTGCCAATATGGTTTTGCAGACGTAACAACCGAGCGTCTCTCTGTAAAATTGGTTCAGATACGGCAACCTTTACCTCCGGGTTTATAGTGGGAGGATTAAGAAGTTTGCAGTTTTCTGGTGTGAGATATTTATTAAATAGCTCGTGCATAGTTTCGTCCCGTAACCCTGTGGTTATCACATTATTAAAGCAGGACGCGACCTCTGCTTGTATGGGGCTAGCAAATGTACTTTTCGGGGGCTCGGCATTACCTATTATTGCTAATATGTCCTTTTGTACTTGACATCTATTATTAACTTTACTGCCAGGGTCGTCAGTGTTCGCAGGGTGTACTATATCATCTGCAAAGAATTTTTTAATTTATTAAAACTCATCATAAAAAACAAAAAATTGTGTGATTTCAACCGTACATTTTTTAATGTTAAATCTGTTATCCCAAACAGACAACTCTGTTTTCCCGAACAGAAGTATTGTATCTGCTATCCCAAACAGATATTTTTAATTTTTATGTAAGGCTACCTCTATTTTCCCGAATAAAAGTACCTGCTTTTATCTGTTATCCCAAACAGATTTTTATTTTTTATGTAAGGCTACTTCTATTTTCCCGAATAAAAGTACCTGTTTTATCTGTTATCCCAAACAGATATTTTAATAGGGTAAATGCTGATTTTTCAAGTAGAATGAATTTAACATTAAGGGAAAAAAGTATTATAACTGACGTTTGCGTAACAACTTTATATTTTTGTTATCCCAAACAATTTATCTTACACCTGTCTAGCACAATTAACGATTTCTTTTTCTTTTACCTGGCACAGTTACTTCTTTTTCCAGGGTCTCTGCATCTGATTTTTCTTGACTACTTTCTCGATCAGTCCTTCTCTCTTCCTCCGACACATATGAACTTTTTGGCGAGCTAGCAGCATCTCCTATCGCACTCTCACTTTCACTTTCCGAAGTCGATAGTGTACGACATTGCCAAGATGAAGGACGCCGAGTACGACTAAACCGAGGCATTTCCGATTGTTTATTTTCTAATTTATCCAGTCTATCGCTCATTTTTTGTAGAAGTTTACAAATTTTGGATGGAACAGGCGAACGACTTCTACTTTTCCGTCTTTTAGGCATATTTATTTAAATTTTTGATACCGACACAAGGGAATATTAGGCACTTTCCCCGACCGTACGTAAGCAGTCCGGCACAAAGATGAAGACTAGTTCCAGATACCTACAGGCATCGGCACCAGGGTTAGCGACGGGATTATCGATTTTTTGTTTGCCTTTAAAAATTGTGGTATTCCGGCCAGAGGCGGAGGTACTACGTATAGTTTGTTTATGAGACGAGGCTGAATATAATTACAAAATTTGCGTCGCGTCGGTATGGTAGAATTTAAAGGTATCGCACCTCTAGATATCAGCATGCGCAGGTTTTTAGGTCAAAAAATGTAGTAAAAAGTTTCGTATGTTTACTTCAGGCAAGGGAAGATCCTTCGCGTTGCCTAGTATATTTTAAAAGAACTTTTTAATGGAGCCAAATTGGCATCAAATTTAAGAAATTTTACTTTAAAAAGGTTATCTGTTCCAAAGCCAAAATAATTATAAATATTCTACTATCAAAGGTCAACTCCAAAGCTAATAACTGTTTTGAAAAAAATGTATGTTTACCAAATGGGGAACACTTTGCAGAGGGCGCCTCCCTAGTGTTATACATACAAAATGGTTTATGCGTGTTTATATTGGTACCATTTTAAATAGTGCAGAGTCTAAGATTTTATGCCAAT
Organism: Polydrusus cervinus; assembly: GCA_935413205.1. NCBI lineage: Eukaryota > Metazoa > Arthropoda > Insecta > Coleoptera > Curculionidae > Polydrusus > Polydrusus cervinus. The sequence continues at coordinate 72,988,070 of OW284511.1, read as the reverse complement.
TTAACTGTACAATATTTGCGATCCAATGGAGGACTTAAGAATGCGCATTTCGTATGATGTAAATAGTGAACAGAATCGGTAATAAGGGTTATAAATAAGGCGCTATCAACCACAGTAGTTTATAAGGACACCTGTCTTAACAATTTTTTTTTGCAATAAAAATACAACGCTTAAAAATGTATACGAAAATAATCACAAAAAATAAACTACCCGGTGAAGAGCACAGCACACAGAGGAATGATAGGATGTGGCTGTCTTTATACCCAGGGGCTCTTTTGTGGACCCGTGGTTCACATCGCGGTGCTTCATGGTATCAGCTGATCAAAATTTGTTGTTTATACTACATATTGCACATGCCTCAGCTCCCGAACACGATATACGCAGAATACTGAGTTGGCGAAAGACTGCCTGTATACATTGCCAATATATTGGTTTTAGTTAAAATACTTTTACAATTATTCGCCTAATGGGCAGAAAAGAAAACGTCTTATACCGGCTATAAATAAAATAAAGATAAAGCCCTCTTCGCCTTGATGTCCCGTTCTACCAGCATATTGCAGACGGCGCATAAGCAGCCAGACCAGCATTACACTCTTGTGACCTAGCATGGTTGATACTCGATGCGCACGGACTCGAAATCTCGTTGGTTAGTCCGCAATTGTTTCACGGTAATCGACAAAGCATCAACGTAAAATAAGAGATGCAGCGCATAAAACGTTCAGTTTGGCAAGTCAGCCCATCTCTTGTCAGCACATCCAGCTGCCACTAAGTTTTTTTAGCAAACAATATCAGTATCAATAGAGCGTGTTTTATGCTCTTAAGCAGTATTTTCTTTTCGTGCAGTGCAGGTTTTTGTGCATAAAATAAACTCGAGTGATTAGTTGTGGACAATTATTTACAATTTAAAATAAATATAATATACAGGGTGAGTCCTAAGTTTATATTTCTTTTTTGGCTGTGTATAGAAAGTATTAATATCAACCACATTCTCAAATACCTTTTTTTTAAAAACTTAAAGTAAGGCGAAATACAGAAGTAAAAATTCTAAATGCGGGTCTAGTTATCAAAACATACCCGGATATACTTTAGGTTGTTTTTGTCTTATTAGTAGTTATTAGTCATGCAGTTTACAGGTCGGTGGTCAGTTATTTATTTGGCGTCATGCTGCGGTGTGTTTTTCTGAAGCAAGTTCATTTTAAATTGGTGACACGTGAAAATGGTAAAATTTAAAAACAATGAATTAATAGATATGAGGTGCTAATTTACTGTGAGTGTGGCAAAGTGCTTCGAGATTATACCCAGAAGTTTTCTTAATGTTATTTAACGAGCAAGTTAGGCAGAACCGTATTTGATTCGTAGTGTAAAAAATGAATGTACCATCGCGTAAAATGAAAACTAGGACATGAAAATTTTAATTTGAGCTCTTGGTCTATAAAAATTTGACTTTGTCATCTTAGCAGATTGTCAAAATTGACAGTATGGTTCAGGAATCAAGACGTCAATTGGGGAATCCAAACCACGTGATTTAATATGGCGGTTGGCTGGTAAAAAGCATTGAGCCACCCGTTAAATGTCACCAGCAATATTATTTATATCGTAACGTGCACCAATTACAACGCAGTATTTGCCAGCCAGCCGCCATTTGGATACATCGTTGGATTGCCTAATACAAAAGTCTAACCATTAAATTTTACACTGTCCTTATAGGCCAGGAGATTTAAGTTTATGTCCTAGTTTTCATTTTACGCGAAGGTACTTAAGTACCTTATTTTTGCGTTTTAAAAAAAAAAGTTATTTGAAAATAATGCCTTCTATACAGAGCTAAAACAGAAGTATCAACTTAGGAATCACCCTGTATATATCTAATTATGATGTCAAGTTAAAGTTTCTTAGCCGATTGTCCGGTCTGTGAGGATAATTTTGTTTTTAACAATAGGATGGTGAAATGTGGATTCTGCAAAACAAAGTTCCATAATAGGTGCATCAAGATCAAAGATAATATATCAAAGACTGTGATGGAATGCAGGAGCATTATGTGGTTTTATGAAAAATGCATAGAAATTGTGGCTCATAATTAAAAATTAGACATACCATTACGCCAAAAAAAAAACTGGGACGTATATTAGTTATCATTCGAATCCTATACTTCATCATAATCTTCTTATCGAGTTCCTTGTTTACAGGTTTTTCATTCATTATCTAGGTACTTAAAGTTCTTTTAGCGATGTTTGTATTTTCCAAAAAAATTTGCTGCACTCGCAGTCAGCCTGGGTCTGGTTTAAAACTTTTTACTGACAAGCCAAATAGCAACAACCAAATTATGTCTCCAAAATGTATTCGTTCATAGAAAACAGCTTAAACCAAAATACACAATGCAAAAACGGTTTCAAAGTGGGTTAAATCGATTTCTACTAGTGGTATTCAGTAATCGGCAAAGGGCTAAAAGACATGATTTCACGAGTTTAAGTAATAAAAAAAATAATTATTAGTGTTTGCAAATTTTGGATAGTTTAGATAGGTACTAATAATAAAATAAAATCTATTAATCAAAGTTAACGAAAAAGTGTTTGAATTACGTACCTTTAGCAAAATGACGATGCTCTTTTTCATGAACAATTAGAAAAAAAAATTAAATTAATAATCACTGTCAGCCATTTTCATCATAGGGCGAGGTTGGTTGGACGATTCCATTTGGCTCTAGACGGGGAAGTGAGGTAGAATTATAATATAAACTGGTCGTGCCAGTCAGATCATATTGCCGTCTCTTTTTGCAATCCACCGGTAGTTATAGTAAAAAGACATAGTCAGAACAAGTTCGGCTGCCTTAGTTAACACGCTCACTTTGTATTAATAACTACATAGGTGTAATATTGTCACGCCCAGATTTTAGGGTGTGACGAGGGACGTATAGGTAGCACGGAACCTTAGCGGCTATTAGTAAAACAAAGCGATTTTGAAAACAAATTTATTAAAATGATAAAAATAATTATTACCTGAAGGGTTTACAAAAAGAATCAAAATTAATTAAAACCTGGATTTAAACCTTTGTCAACAGATGGAAAATAAAATTATACTTACATAGATTTTAGGCTCATCACTGGCGTCTTGAGGACCAACAAAATTTCACAAATTTTCGAACTGAATGTGTCACGGACCGGAGCACTAGTGCCCTCCGATATTTTTTCTACCAACGATGTGTAGTTCCATCAAGTCAGCGATTTTTCCCACAAAGGACTTAGGTCGTATACCTTATTTCTGCCGACTTTATGACACCACAATAATTGTTAGATCGGGATGTACCATCGCGCCGATAAAAAACTGGGACAGGAAATTTTTCTATTTTCTCCTAGACTATTAAGAATAATTTTACATCAAGCCTGGTACCAGTAAAATGTCATGAAAATTTGCATGTCAATAAAGATTGTCACTTTATGATTGACTCGTCAAACATACAATCATATATTATTTGTAAATATGCCACAATTAACCCCCCAGCAAAAGGCAATTATTTATAGTCAGTTGCGAGATAGTGTTGCTATTAGGGATATTGCAGATGAACTGGGAGTAAGCAAGAATACCGTGCTATTGGCAAAACAAAAAATAGCAAGACATGGGACTATTATTAGGAATGCAGGTTCTGGTCCCCCTAAAATTTCTACTGATGATCATGATAGAAGACTGGTTAATTATCTAAGGGATCATCCCTTCGAAACTGCAATCAAGGCAAAAGAAGAGACGAATTTTCCAGGTTCTGCAAATACCGCTAGAGACAGGGTTCGAAATTTCGATATACGAAGCCGTTGTGCTGCCAATAAAAATTTTTTAACGGAAATAAATAAACAGGGCAGGTTAGAATTTGCACATGAAAATATTAATCAAATAAATTTATGGGAAACAGTTATATTTTCTGACGAGAAAACTTTTCAGTCATGCAATAATGGGAGAATTCGGGTGTATAGGCCTTCCGGCATGCGGTATGATGAGAGATACACCCACAAAACCAACCAAAGTGGGCGTTTCTCCATAAATGTTTGGGGCTGGATTAGCGCTAGAGGACCAGGACTTTGCCAAATCGTCGAAGGAAGACTAACTGCAGCAGTATACGTTAATATACTAAACGAAGTGATACCATCGGTAAACGCTGTATACGGTCAAAATTACACATTTCAGCATGATAATGCTCCAATACACACAGCGCGCATTGTACAAAATTTTCTCCAAGAAAATAACATAGCAGTTCTTCCCTGGGCTTCGAAGAGTCCCGATTTGAACCCGATAGAAAACATTTGGGGTGCCATGGTCAAATCTATGTATAAACATGATTTTCAACCTAGAAACAGGGATGAATTACGTCATAGGATAAATCAAGCTTGGGATGAAATAACTGTCGAATTATGTAGAAACTTAGTTTTAAGTATGCCACAAAGGCTCCAAAAAGTAATAATCAGAAATGGTTCTATGACCAAATATTAATTTTGTGTTGTTTTGACAAACTTTGTGTTCGCAATTTTTTTCTTTTTATTAAATGTATTTTATTACCTGTATTAGCTTTATTTATTATTTTGTGGTAATGGTAAATATAATAATTTATAAAATATTTGACTTTAAAAAAATCTAATAAATTTACTTTATCCATATTATATGATGTCTCTCAAATTTAACCACCCCGTATCGAAAAATACAAAACATTCCATTATGTAACCTAGGTTACTTTTTAAATTTTGAATGTTTTTCCTTTTTAGCTCTAGACACCTTTTATAGTCTAGGGGATATGTATTTCTTACATTGTTTTTGTAAATCTCTTGTCCCAGTTTTTTATCGGCACAATAGTACGTATAACATTTCATAATTGCAACTTTATTAGAATTCAGAAGGAAAGAAATAAGAACACAAAGTCTTCCTCCACTATTATATTAAATTAAAGAATCTCGTATGTTCAGAGAAACTTTTTATCTCTACATGTTTCGAATGCAGAAGCATTCATCTTCAGGAGAATGAATGAAAAAAGAAGAAACTAATAGATATCACCTTAACGGAGCATCAAAATAGTAAGTTCAGTAAATAGAACTGTGAGAAAACTAATACACACGTGGTATTGTAACAATAAAAAATATATGGGGTTCAGGCTCATGGCACTGTAAAAGTTTATAATATGCAGAATAAAAAATATAACATCTCTGTCTGAGAAGAATGGTTGGAAAAATGTGGAAAAGAAAAGTTAATAATTAATCGAGAAATTGAAGGTTGGTCATAACAGAAAACTGAAGTGTGAGGAAGATGAAATTATAAATTATGTTAAAATATTTGGGTTATTGTTTAAAGTGGCAGTTCTGACAAGGTTCGTCAGATGAATACCACATGTTTCATACCAAAAGTTTCTCTGAACATACGAGATTCTTTAATTTAATATAATAGTGGAGGAAGACTTTGTGTTCTTATTTCTTTCCTTCTGAATTTCCACTCCACTTTAAGTATGGACTATTTCTTCAAGTTTATTAGAATTGTTTAATAATCTTGACGCCGGTTTCATGTTGCACGAGGAATGACCTGTGTTTACCGCGAATAATAATCAAAATATTAAAATGGAAAATATTGATTTATTAAATGTTATGATCTTATGGTTCCCTATCGTGACAATATTGACACATAAACGATAGGGATAAACGTAGGTCCTAACTTGAGTGAATAGTCTGGAGGTCTGACGTCACTAGCTTCGATTCCGCCCATAAGAAGTGTCAACAGACTGACTGATAGTGAAAAAATACTTGTTGGTGAATCCGGGTGTAAACCGTATTCGCTCCGTAAAGGTACCATTTTTCTAAAGTTGTCAGTAATTTACCTGCTTGTTTCAGTATTTTTATTCAAAGGTTACCACCAGTGACATTTCTTGTCAGAATCATGTCAATTAAAATATTTGATTTGAGTCATAAATATTACTACTAATTTATTTAATACAACATCGTATCACATATTTAATTTTAAAGGCATGGGTACCTAAATATTATAAAAATATCTTATGAGATTTATAGCATCTACTTTCAAGCATAAAATAAATGTAAGTATTTTTGATTTTTATTGATTAAGGAGATTGTAATCCGGTAGAAATACCAAAGTTCTTCCGCCTTTTGAGGGGACCCTTTTTTAAAATGGCATTTTATTTTTGACAAAACAAGGGCGAAATTTAAGGTCCTTATATATAGGGTATCCCTGGATGGAGTTACCTATATCGCAAATGGACCTAGTTTTTAGTTTATCGACAAAAAGTCATTCTTTATAAAAGATCTGTGATTAGAAAATTTAGTTTTTGTATACACGGAGGTTAAAATCTAAAAAGTTAATAATTTTACCTAAGAGTAAGGCCCTGTTGTACACAGATATGAACTTAAGTACGAGTTTCTCAAGGCTCGACCTAAAGTTGAACTTCATTCAAAAAGGTAATTCTGTTGTATAACCACAGGTCTGCATAGGTAGGATCAATATAGTATATTACATAACAAGTGATGAAAGTGATACTTTTCAAACGAGGAGATATTTAGCACGAGGCGTCAGCCGAGTGCGGAAATTCTCCGAGTTTAAGAATAATCACTTTCACACGAGTAATGAACACTATTTTTCCTACGACCACAAAGAATTATTAAAAAAACCTTTGATTTGTGAAAAAAATATTTCAACTCTAGAGCTGAAAAAAAATATTTCAACTCTAGAGTGAAAATACAAGGCACACTATTTAATTTAAACATATGATGCCAATTTAATACATCGAAAGGTCACAGGTTCAAATTCCATCAGGAGTACTTGGCTTTTTTTATAAAAACATTAAATAAATTATAAAATTATTTTGAATTGAAATCTTCCTTCTTGAATGATTTTTTTTATTTAATCAAGGAAAGATTCATTAAAAATAAATTAAAAAAATTCACCCAACAAGGAAGATTTCAATTCAAATTAATTCTATAAATTATTTAATGTTTTCATAAAAAAAAGTCAAGTGCTCCTGATGGGATTTGAACCTGTGATCTTTCGATTCGTAGGTCATGGCTCTAGTCTCTAGGCTATGGCGACCCATAAACATTCTCTGTTTAAGTTGAATATATGACATTTTCTTCAGCGGGGCTTGTTTTGACGGGTAATAAATTTTCCAGTATATTCTCAACTTTTTTATAATTTCAGATGGCGTATTTTCACACTCTAATTCTGAATCACTCGACAAATACGTGATATATAAACTAAACTGCTTTCTCAAATTTGTTATTTTTAATAAATAGGCGTGGTCTGTCAAATTGGCATCATATGCCTAAATTAAATAGTGTGCCTTGTAATTTCCATTCTAGAGTTGAAATATTTTCTTTCAACACGCCAGTGATATTCGGCGCTTTCGAGCCAAGTTAACCGTGCTTTTTTTCTCATTTTCATAGGTGGTCGTAGGAAAAATTACATTACCATGATGGCAATGGTTAAGCTGTCAAAAAGACCATCAAATTTTATTTGTTGTGAAAGTTAGCGGTATTTACAATTTGCAGCTACTTTTTCCATGTATTCTAACACAAAACTATCTGTAAATGTTACTATTAAAGAAGAATGTCGCTTTTAGCATCTGTAAAGGAGTATAAAGGTATTTTGGAAAATAAATAAACAGATAATAATACTAATAAAAAAAAAATGGAATGTTAGAAAATTATTGGGACTAAATTTAATTACCAAAATTTAAATATGATCATGTTTCGGTCTATAGTTTTGGGGCCGTCTTCGAGCGTTTTCTGTAGCTCCTAGTACATCCATAAAATCTTCATCATTCGATTCGTCTGTTAAATCCCGAAAGGGTTCAACCTCATCATTCGCATTCACAATTTTAAAGTCAAAAAGAATGTATATATAATGTAAGTTTTGTTTTAATGTGTTATATGTCATCAGTCATTAATAACTTGGTTTAAGACAACTGATCTGAAGAATGAAAGCTCAGCAGAACCGAGTTCAACTTTAGGTCGAGCTTTACAGTGCTTAAGCTCTTATTGTACAACCTTATCTTAGTACCTTAATTTTACGTTTTTAAGAAAAATTCAATTTGGTTAGAATCAGTGGTAAAACTCAAAATGGCACAACCAATGAAATTAACCAACTTCACTGCATCCCTTAATTATGGAATAGTTCAAAAAGTATTTGAATTTCCAAAACCGATATTTTCATCAAAATTAAATCAATCCGTTTCATTTTTAGTTTATTGGATAGACTGTCCCTTAAACCACAAAGTACAATGTGTTTAACTTTACTTTATGTCTTTTTTATACAGGGTTATGGCAAAAATATCAAACTGTGTAAAACCTGCTGACTTTAAATTAATGTTTCTATAATACGGCCCTTTAAAAATTTTGATTAAGTTGTAGGCTTTTTTTCCGTGCGCCGGATGCACTTAGGCCAGATTTGGCCCATTGTGCTCATTATGTTTGGTTGTTACACCCACTCTGTGATCCCAGCTCCTTGCACTAGTTTGTGTAAGTCAACTGGGAAGAGGGTAAGGATGTCCTCTGGTTCCAGTTTTTTAGGCTTGATAACTTTTTTATTTTTAGGTCGATTTTATTGATTATTTTAGAGAACTGCTGAACTCAGTTTAACTTGACTTTTACAAATTTTAAGTAACATTTGTTATTCGATATATTATATATACCCAAATTGAAAAAAATTACAAAGCGGTTTTAGAGATAATGGAAAAAAAAATTCTTTAAATTTAAACACCCATCTCGAATAAAGCGGTTGCGGACCTATGTTCATATAAATAACTTTTGTTTAAATTGTCCAACGTCCAAGTGTTATCGCTCTTTCGGATTAGCATTCAATTATGAAAACTTTTTTTGGATTTTTTTTAATTGACACGAGCAGTACGCGCTGTAATGAATATAGTAAGTACTTAACATAAAGCTGTAAACAATGCAATAATAAAATTCAATTTTCACAGCTTCGTATTTTAGAAACATCAATTTTAAAATCTGCAGATTTCACACAGCTTAATATTGTAGCCATCACCCTGTATAAAAAAAGAACTAAATTGAAGTGTAACACACATTGTACTCAGTGATCCAAGAGACTGCCTACTGATACTAATCTACTAATCCATAATTAATGGACGCAGTGTATTTCAGGGTATTTCAAATCGTCACCAATGCCCAATGACAATACTACAAAAGTGGCTCCCACTCTAATTTTTTATCTTTGCTATGTCGAAAATAAAATGCAATCGTAAAAAGAGGTCCTCCCACAAAGCGACCGGACTATTAGTCTTTCTACCGTATTATTGGTGCATTATTTTAGTATATCATATTTATGTATTAGATGTATACGAAGCTGTAGTTTGCCCATTGTATTTAAATATTTGAAAAGTCTTGGTAATTAAATTACCCATTTTATTGGTAGTTATTGGCTTTTATAAACCCCATGTAACTTAATTACTTCAAGAGTAATTTAAAAAAAAATGTAGTAATTGAATTAATTGGAAAAAAATTCAATTGAGTAAAGAATAAATTAAATTACTTACAAATAATACAATGCCTTTAAAATGGGTAATTGAAATTCTAAATTTTGCTTATTCAATTACTCTAGAGAGGGGGGGGGTTGGTTTTATAATAAAATCGTTTCTATTGCCAAAGGTCGTTTCCTTAAATACAGAGAACGAACGTTGTTTTTGATGCTTTATTATCAAGTCAATGCAATTGAAAATGTTTTTTTCTTCTCCCACTTGAAAATGTACTATTCCCTTTACACTAAAGTGCTCGGAAGAGTGAGCTAATCCGGTTAGCTGAACGGATAGGGTTTCATATCCATCCTAGTTAGGATATGAAACTGACCAATTACAGTGGTCAGTTACAAAGAAACTAATAGCGTTATCGATTTACTGCTCTCGGGTACTCTGATAGTGCTCTCCCCGAGATTATCGAAATCGAGTTATCTTACTAAATGGCTATGATATATCTCGGGCAGATCTATGACGTCTTAGAGCGCTCTCGGAATACTCTCAGAGTGATAATCGAAAACGCTATAAATTTACATGTTGTAAAGTCATTTTCTGACACTTGACAGAAGTTAGGTTAACAATATACTTTAAAAATATGCAAATCTGTCAGGTGAAATTTGTTCTTTTTTAATTTAAATTAAAACATTTATTCCAGAGTCTATACATACACAATTTTTTCCTAAAAAGTAACTACACGAAATGGTTTGAAAATTGAAGGAATAATAACAAAATTAATGCCAAAATATATTTCTACTAAATTATTGTTATTTTCTGACCGAACTAAAGATTTGCGTACAGATGCACTTTCTTATTTCAAAAAATCTTTATTTCCACTCATTTCTAGACAATTACTACACGCTTTAATGCATAAAATGTACTATATAGGCCTATGCCACTTGGTTATTTTTTTTCTATATTTATTTATTTATTTATTTATTTATTTATTTATTTATTCATTTATTTATTTCATACACTGTTTTACAGTTTCCCAGTTACAAAACAGGTAGAAAACAGAATTTAATTAAGTAAAAATTAAAATAAATTATTTAACAATTAACATAAAGATTAGCAATATTTAAATTTATGAAACTAACAATAGGTACCCTACAACAAGAAATAATAATAATAAAAAAAAAGTAATTACATACGTAGTATGTAATTACAGCGCTTAAAAGCTACAATTAAAGACATCATAGGCATGGACATTGTCATTGTAACATGTACACATCCTATTGATGGGAGAATATTTAAAGACATTGGTTCGTAAAGGTGGTAAGTAGAAGGTATATAAGTTTCGGGCATTTAGAGAAGGAATTCTAAAGTTCAGTTTGTGCAGCAGCTCTTCACAAATAATATTGTTATTGATCAGTTTATGTAAAAATAACTGCGTAGAACATGTGCGTCTATCATGTAATCTAACAAACGAGAATCTTTGCAGCAGCTGGTCATGAGGAAAACCTCTGTCGGGATAAACTCCATCAGATCTATACCACAAAGCTTTCAAAAAACGTCTCTGAACGCTCTCAATATTGTCGATGTGGACTTTATAAAACGGAGACCAAATGATTGAAGAGTATTCCAATTTAGATACAACAAGAGAACAATACAAAGTTACTAACGGGTCAAGTGACCTAAAATCTTTAGTAGTTCTAAGGATAAAACCAAGTATCTTATAGGCGGTGGATACGACGTGATTAATATGAGGAAGAAAGGATAGTTCTCTATCGAAAATAACTCCTAGATCCTTAAACACAGTAGGTCTATCCAGAATCTTACCATTTATGTTATAATTGAAATCAAAAGTGGTGTTTTTATTTGTATATGTCATAACATTACATTTAGCAATATTTAAGTTCAATCTGTTTTTAGTGCAATATAGGTAAATAATATACATATTTTCTATATAATTAACTGGTAATTCTTCCTTGTGAAACATGAAGATGAGTGCGTAAAACCCGATAAAACAGACGAAATTATAAGATTTCTAGAAAAAAAATCAATTTTTTACTAAAGCTTTTAAGGTTATGTCATTTCTACTTACAGTATTGCCACTTCTATTTCGACGTTAACAGTGTAGCTACTTTGTAAATTGGCGATTATTTAAAAAAAAAATTACAATAGCGAACGTTAAGAATTCATATTAATTCACAAAATACATTTTTAACTATTTAAAACCAATTCTACAGCTATTTTGTTGTACTGTCGGAGTTACAATTCTTACGCAAGCAGAAATAAACCCGAACAAACATTTTTTTCTTTTGTGTATTTCAGTAAAATAATTTATCAAAATGCCTATGGTTGAGAAAATAAATGGCTCATTTTTATTAATACATATATCGCTCTTTGTGTGTTATTCAAGCCGAATGTGAAAAAGATAGATATATTCAAGGTGATTTTGTGTAATTATAAGAAATTACCCTAATCGATAAATATGTTACAGTGTAATTTGGTCCATGGGATTGTCATCAAAATTAATTTTGTTAAATTGTTTTTTATTATCGTTCTCACAAGTTCATGGCCAACTCAAAAGACAAGTTATGATGCCTCATTTAAATAATTTTCTTAAATTCTTAGTATGAATTTCGGAAGTTGAGTCGTAGAAAAAAATATACTGTACAACCCGAGTGGATTGTCCGCCTATGGCGTCATGCCTAATTTACTCCCTCGTGCGATATGAACATCATATCCACTCTTGTTGTACAAACTACTATTATAGCAGTCTTGGTAGGTAGGTTGGAAATCTATTTTTATTTAGTACTAAATGTTGTGGTATGACCGCATCTACGTTGTGTTTATATCCAGATTCTTGTAAAGTTTGGTAAAATCGTAAAATTAAGTCAGAGTTTTCAGATTTCTTAGCTTTAATCTTATTCTGACGGTTTTCCATAATTATTGTTCGGTATTTAGCCGCCAGATAATGATAATCAAACAGGTTTTATAAAACAACCTATTTATTATAGAAATCGATGTTTTAGTAATGTAATGTATTACAATTTGGACGACCATTTTTTTTTACATACATACACTAAATACCGAAATATTGTACTACGTATTAAGTGTGGTAAAACGCATATTACGCACAAATAGAAAAATCGCAAACGAGTCGCGTAGCGACGATTGCGGTTATTACATGATTACGTAATTGTTTTGCAACACGCAATACGTACTATGGTTTTTCTACGACTATTCCTAATAAATTAAAGATCGGTATATAATTTATAAAGTATCGACTTAAACTTCATATCTCAAATAATGACGATGTCACTCTGTCAAATATTCAAAACGCTAGAAAGATAAATGCCACAATTTTAGCGGTTCAAGGCGCCATCGCCAGGGGGGGAGCCAGTGTGGGCACCGGCCCATCCTTAAGACATGGGTGCCCACCCAAAATTGACGGATTCGGTTTTATAATGGAATTTCCGTTGGGGAAGGGGGATTTGACTATGAAATTTTTAATAAGAGGGGGCGACTAAAAAAATCGATTAAAAAAAGTATCCCGGCTCTAAAAATCTTCTTAGTTCCAGAAGTGACTTCTAAAAAAAACGACCCGTCATACGCCCTACACACACATACGGCACAAAGTAAACAAAACACTAATTGTGTAAAGCTTGGGGGGGGGGGGGTACTGCCTTAGCCCCCTCCCGGGATCCGCGCCTAATCAAAGAGTCAACTTCCCTCTAGTTATTCTTTATTAAAATGTGTGTTAAAAAATTATTTCATTCTTGAGCTGTCTTCTTGACATTCCCTTTGAGAATATGAGTATAAAAAAGAAAAGAAGGGCTGGTTTTATATTCTTTTTTATGATATACTCATAATTCTCAAAGGGAATGTCAAGAAGACAGTCCAAGAATGAAATAAATTTTTAACACATATTTAAAAAAAAAATAACTACAGGGAAATTGTAAGTATACTCTTTGAGTGGTTTACTTGACCAAAATTTTTAAAAACAATTTTACATTAAATATTTAACATTTCGACAATAACTTCTTCGCTTACCTACCCATAGCGTGCATTTGTAGAGGTTCTGAGGTAGGGGCCTGCATGTGCCGGGTTTTTATCTTGGGCGTTCACGCGGTCCGGCCCGACTCTCGGGCTCGGGTCGGGCCGGGCCACTTAATCAATAAAGGTTAGAGTTTTCGGGCCCTAAAAATTTTTTCAAGGCCTGTCGGGCTTGACGACCCCCCCGCACCTATCGGGCCGGTCGGACTTGCTGGACTTCACGGGTCACGTGTCCATCCGGTCTTTCGGGTCAGCCTTGGCGTGCTTTTTTTTAAACAAATATTTGTAAAATAATTTTGAAGCCCTAATAATTTTTCTCGGGTCTTCCAGGCTTGTCGGGCCTGCCGGGCTGTTCCGTTTTGGCTGACGGGTCGGACCGGACCGTGTCGCAAAATTCCGCCTCGGGCCGAGTCTGGTTGCGAATTTCCGGCCCGTGCAGGGCTCTATTCTGAGGAAGAACCTTTTGATGCTCGAAACCGGTAAACCATAAGAATGCTTAGAAAAGCATTTCATAAAGTTGTAAGATGGTGTATCTCCCGTATTATTATTATTTTTTTAATAACTAATTTATTTTCTTTTTGATCATTGAAGCATAATAAAATATTATTGCGTAACTTATTAAGAAAAATATACTATGAGTTGGGCGCCCATAGGAGGGAGAGGCGATGCTCTTCTGGATCCTGGGGATTTTAGAAGTCACTCTTTATAGGTGAAATTTTTGATACCGCATGTCTCCTTTAAATTGGCTCTATGGGCTGTGTGTGTGTGGTTAGGGCCCCGGATTACGTAACGGGCCTAGGGCTCCAAAAATAGGTCCTGATGATTTGTTGCCAAATACGTGCGAATCGTGTTAAACTCTAGTGCCTTAACACTTTACCAAATGTCTTTACTAGAAAGTAAAAAATGTATCATACTCTTACAAGGGTGAATATGAAATATTTTATTAGTATTAGTTTAGGTAACTGGTATAGCCCAATTGTCCACTCGGCAGATTGCAAAGAAAACAGAAAATTTATACGTGGGACTAGGAATTAAGGTTTCTTTATTTATTCTACTGTGTATCTTACCTACACCTAACAATGAATATTACTAAACAAAATAAACTTAGCGGCAAGCGGACAGAGTAGTGCGTCTATCTTTTGCATTAAAGTACACAGGGACTCCAAAGGTAATGGAATCCCTGGGGCACAGGTAGACAATGACAGGCTGTTTCGTTCTTGTTAGAACTCATCAGAAACAGCCTGTCATTGTCTACCTGTGCCCCAGGGATTCCATTACCTTTGGAGTCCCTGTGTACTTTAATGCAAAAGATAGACGCACTACTCTGTCCGCTTGCCGCTAAGCTTCTTTTGTTTATATATTTTAACGGACACTAAATTCTACTATGTTATTTAATAAATATTACTTTTAATACAAGTTTTGTTTTTAGAAATAAAGAAATATAATGCTTGTATTAACTTTCCTTGTGACATCGCTAATAATTCATGTCCTAACTGAGACTACACCGAATGATCCCGGGAGAAGATATTTTAATTGTTTTCATCCTGTATATTGCCTTCATCAGAGGTGGGATGATGATTATGGTCAGGTCCCTCATATTCAAGAAATTATTCAACGATCTGGATTGTACCATGATTCAAAAACGTATGTAGATTTGGTTCAAGTCAATAAAGAAGATACAACGATATCGAACTTTATCAGCTTTATAGGAAGTAAAGGCGACAATCCCGAATATTCTGATATAATATCATTCATTCTTACAAATTTTAAACTTGAACCGGAAGCGGTAAGTAACACTAGATATTTAGATAAAACGAAAACAAATAATAAGTATACTAATAAAAACCTAAATATGTGACGTCAAGTTGCACAATGATATTGAACAATAATTAACTAACAAGACTATGACATAATTGGCATTGGCAGAAATGATTTTCTCACAATCAGAATGGCCCGGTTACTTTCATTCTTGTTTTACTCAGAAAACTTTGATTGTGAGTCAATAACGTCTGCCAATATTACAGTGGGAGTTGTCTGGTTAGTTAATTATTGTTTAAAAATTGTGCAACCCAACATTAGTGAATTAGTTTAATCTAAAGGTTTTAAAAGTGAAAATTTTCAAAAACTGGGGGATTGATAATACATATACGTCGAATAAAATAATACATTTGGCGATCTCACAAAAAAATCAGAGAACACGCCGACTAGTTTCATGAATTCGCTTGCATTTTTTTAGGTTAGGGTTACACGTGAGTAATAATTGTGAAAACTTACATCCATATGGGCAGCTATTCGAATTATGAGCACATGTAGAAAAAGATATAGATATTTGCAGTTTTATTCAACATTTTAGTTAAAAATTGAACCTTTTTGTGATAGCTTTTAAAAAAGGCAGGAAACGCCACCACGTTTCCAAAAAGACAGTTGTTCAACTGTTCAATAAACCTGCAAATATCTATATTTGTTTCTACCTATACTCTATATACTATATAATTCGAATAGCTGCCCATATGGATGTAAGTTTTCACAATTATTATTCACTTCATCTAACCTAAAAAATCCTTTTTTTAAGCTTTCATCTAGTGATGGCAAATATTTCAAGTTTTATTAACATTTATCTTCCTCAATTGGCACTTCGCTTCCATAGTTTCTAATATGCCGAGCCCAGAACCTTTTTTTTATGAATTATTACATTTCTACCTTATTACTCTTCATTTCTCTTTACAATTCTCTTTCTCACACCTGCTTCTTAAACCTTTTATGCTACACTTAAATTCTTATAGTGCCCAAAGCTACAAACCTATACAGATTTTCTCAGTTTTACTCATTTAACCTTTCTTTCATCTAATAATGTAACCTTGAGGCTCCGTTAAGATGATATCTACCCTTTTCTTCTTAATTTCATGGACATAATGTGTTTTCTTGCAAAAATGTTGGAGTGCCATTGGGAAGCTTTTATTCAGTGCGCGAGTTGGCTCAGATCCCAGTTGTAAATTCAAAAGTTCAGTACTAGTACAAACCCAAACGACCGCACACCGGACTTTTTGGCTTTTTTTATAACGCAACATCAGGAGATCTGAAGGAGGGTTCTACGAAAAACGTGTGCCATTGGACAATGCCAATGGTCAGTCTGGCACTCTAACCTAACTTAAAAAATGATTTAGGCTATCGAGTGACTTTTTTGACTTAGAAACCTCTACCTCTCTCTGATTCAGATACCAATTTTTTAGCTTTTTCACTTCACAATTTTTCTATTTAGAGCTGATGATGACTTTCACTAAGGCCAAAACATCTCCACTTTCTTCAATATTAAAAACCCCTGAATTTTTTTAATATTAAAGATATTGTGGTTTAGACAGACTTTTATTCCTACCATTTAATTATTAACCACTGCGAGAAAGGACTATTTCTTGAATACAAAATATAAGATGTTTGTACAGAAAATACTTTTTCTACTCCCACATGGCAATTTGCTGTTTCCTTTACAAGTGACGAGAAAAATAGGCTATTCCAGTTAACTGTACGGCAAAATTTCATAACAGTGTTGCAACCTTTAAAAATAAAATTTCCCATTTTTATAGAAAAATTCCACGAATGCACACAATACGGAAGAAGTATTTTTTTTAGCAGATCACAACAACAAGTGATCCTAAAGAATATCCTTTGAATATAACACTATGCGTAAAATTTTTCCTTTTCCTTTGGAGACAGTGACGACCTATCATTCCTCTGTGCTTTGTTCTCAAGATTTCAGAATATATCGCACTCGAAAGGTTTTACTTTCTCGTGAGATATAGACATCATATCCACTCTTGTTGTACAAACTACTATTCTACAGGGTTCATTATTGACACAAATTCGGAGTAAAATATTACATATTTTTTTAGAATTTAGATCAAAATATTTAATTTGAAGGTCATTGTGGATTAGTCGCTCTATATAGCCGACGGTGTCTTTAGTCACTAAACTCAAGTATTAAGTGATAAACTTTTTTATTTATTAATAAAAAATGTATTTTTTAAATAATTTTAATTTGATTACCTCAAAAACTTATTTTTATTTAAATTTAATTACCCATAAAATGTCTATAATTTTTTTGTGAGTGGAGGTAACAATTGGTTCTGAACTCAATTTAATTTTTCCAGCTTTAATAGAATATACTTATATATTAAGTTTTTAATCATAAAGCTTCTATTTTTTAATGGGGTGAGACACTTAAGGCTCTACCACGCGCAAATTTAGAGGATGAAAAACACCGTTTCGCTACTGCAGGATTCTGCAAAGGCTATTTGAAATATTTGTCGGGACAATTTAAAATTTAATAAAGGAATGTTTGTATTTCTAAGGTACAAAGCCCTTTTTTGAAAAAAATAAGAATATGTATAAGAAAATGCCCACTAAAGGTGCGTATTTTTAGGCACTTTTCCAAGGTTAATATCGTAGCTAAGAATTTTTTTTTCAAAAAAATAGCCATGTACCTTAGAACTTCCATGTCTTATCTTTAAGACTTCAAAAATTGAGACAAAACAATGTCGTAATAAGTCCGTTATCTTGCAGCGCGCAACTCATGTTTTAGGTAAATTTTGTTGTCATGTTATAGAAGTTGCCTATATACAGCTGAATTTGTTCTCGGCTGACGTGAAACAATTTACATCCAGAGAGAATAATGATACACTGAAAAAAATTATAGGTGGTCGAACAGAAAGAAGTAATTTCGGGGGTAATTTTGGGCTAAATTTTATGTTTTCCTTTTTGGATTGTCTGTGCCAATAACAGAATATCTAAGCGTTAATATTAAAAAGACGTAACTAGTAGTTGTGCTATTAACTCCGGGTTACCATACATTTTTCGGCTTAGACCAGGATGGTTTATAATACGCCGCAGGGCAAAAGGTTCAAGGCGCGTTCACCATTTTGTCAAAACTGGTGTTTGGGCTTTCAAAATTTCTTATTCATGTTAGGTAAGGATAAGAATTGAACGAAATCGAGTCGATTTGTTGCAATCAAAAATGGGCTATATTGAATTTTTTGTTTCGTTTTTTATCGAAATGGGTTATTCTCTTGATAGTGAACAAAATATACTAAGGTAAATAGCCTATCGGTATTAGAGGCCCAAACTGGGTCACCGGAAACTTACGTCAAATCCCAGGATGTATGGTAACCCTGGTATATTAACTCTTAGATCTAAAATTAAAGTTTAATTTGTCTTGGTAAAGGGTGATAGGTGCAATAAAATAAAGCCATTTATGAAGGTTCTTAGTGAGTAAAGAAACCAACTGTTGCATAATGAATCTATTTCTATTCGATTGTTTTTATATTTTATGCTTATTATACAGTCTCTATATATTGTTTATATAGTGAGCTTCTGTCTAAACCTGTTAAAATTGAATTCATTTTAAAGGTGAAATGTGTTTATTATTTTATCCATGGTTTAACGATTTAAAAGTAGTTGTCAGGCACGAATTTGGCGTTGGTCACATGACATTTATCTGTTCATGTTATTGGCTCGCAGCTACAATTTAGTGCAGCGAGACTACTGTATAGTGACAATGCTTCTAAGAAGCTAGGTAGGTAATAAATAAAAATTGGACAGTATGCCACGCAGAGTAATAAAATACAATTTTTTGTTAGGCATGGGCGTCCATAAAGAGGGCAGTTGCCCCTGTCTCTTGACCAAGGGGGAGAGGGGGGGGGGGGGGGGTAAATATACTTTTTACTAACTTTTGTTAGGGGAAGTTTATGAAACGACTGCGACATTTTTTTTTGTAGGAATCACTTTTGATAGAAGTTCTTGAAAACGCAAAGTTTTGTTTTTTCTGTAACCACTTTTGAACGGTGGAGAAAGTGTAGAAAAGGCTGCGAAGTATTTTATTTTATTGAATTAACTTTTGAGAACTTACACGTTTTTTTGGCTACCCCCCTATCAGGTGCAGCGCAACTAATCGTCAAAAACATACCACTTTTAAAAAAAATTAATTATAATGGCACGGAACGCGACGGACAAAATACTGCGCGAGTTAGTAACCACAGTCAATAAATCCTGAAACCAGCGGGACTTATCATTTGTTTTATAAATAAATATGGTGAAAAATTTGTAATTATGTCACGCCCAGATTTTAGGGTATGACGAGGGACGTAAGGTAGCACGAGACCTTGGCGACTATTAGGAAAACAAAGCGGTTTTGAAAACAAGTTTATTGAAAATGTAAAATAATAAATTCCTGAAGGGCTTACAAGAAAATCAAATAATAAGCTTGGATTTAGACCTTTATAAAACAGTTGGCAATAAATTATACTTACTTAAATTTGGACTCATCGCTGAGATTTGGGACCAACAAAAATTCACATATTTCAACGTGGATGCGTCACGGACTCGAACACTAGTGCCCGCCGATCGTTTCTCTAGCAACCATGTGTAGTTTCGTCAAGTCAGCGATTCTCCCCCTTTTGTAAGACCACGGGTTTAGGTCGTATACCTTGGTTCTGCCGACTTGACGACGCCACCATACTTGCTAGATCGGGATATACATATAGCATTTCATAATTGCAACTTTTTAGATTTGTTTGATAAACTCGTCGCCGGTTTCATGTTGCGTTGAATGGCCGGCGGTAAACGCGAATGATGATTAAAATATTAAAATGGAAAATATATTGATTTATGAAATGTTATGATCTTATGATTCCCTATCGTGACACATCCCCCGGTCTTAAAAGAGCTGGCCCCCAGCGATGGCCGAAAGGAAGTAGAGGTTACATTATTTACTTTAAAAAATTGAAGTGTATGAAAAAAAAAATTGTAATATTGACTCAAAAGTTGGCTCCACTTCCCTTCTTTTATGAGTACGTGTATTATATTTATAAAGAAAAAAATATCATTGAATATCAAACAACAACAAAACAAACAAACTTTATATAAAAGGAAATGTCTTAATTGTCCCTAAACACTTTTCGCTTGCACTTGGTCACTACACCAAAATGAAGTCCAAGCCTGGGTACGGTCCTGTCGTGTCGTCAATGGTTAGATGGTGGGCCAACGCGCGGTTGGGTCCATTGGCCGACTGGTTGAAGCACGCCGTAGCTGTGGGTGCTCTATCGACGGAATGCATCGTCGATGTTGGTGCCAAGGCTATTGCGTAGACAGCCGATGCCATACTTATTTTTGGTATCCCTTTATTTTCTGACCTGCTGCTTGGGACGCTAACTTTAGTTCCATATCATAGGGTCCTTCCTCTGTGGGTGTTGTCCTATAAAGCCATTTTTTCTTCTGTGGTTGTTGTCCTATAAAGCCATTTTTCTTCTGTGGTCCCTAGTTGTTGTTAGACGTCTCTGATAATTCGGTTTATTTGAAATTTGCAAATGTTGCAAATTCCAGTGTTGCGATGCAAGGCTTCGGGAAACGGCGCGATTAATGGCTTTTCTTGAAGAAAATCGTCTAAATTGGCAATCACTAGTGTTTGTGAAGTGTTATAGTGATAGTTCAAGTGATGCAGTGTACATCTTCTTGATTTGCCAATTGTTTCGTTGTTAGCAGCCTTGCTTTCTCCTCTCGGTCGTAATGCATGGTTAGTGTCGATGAATGGCGGTTTTAGTGTTTCATCTACTTGGGCATGAATTGATAAAGACTTCTATGATTGGATTGGGATAGTGTAGCTTAGTCAGCAGGCATCGATGTGTCTTGGCAGTGAAGGCTGGATACCAACAATACTGAGTCCTGCTTGCTGTACAATGGCTGTTCTGTCTCTAGTGTTGGGGCCGACAGCAATACTGATTGAGGATGGAACAGGTGTCCGACCAGGTGGCTTCGTGGTAGTGCAGCAGTGTTTACATGAAAAGAATGAAACAAAGAGTAAGTATATGCTCCTATTTTTTGCTTAATATTTTATTTAAAATCTCTGAATGTTTTCAATTATTTTTTATATTTTTTTTTTATTTATTAATGCCAGAATATTGCACTTTCTAGCGCTAAAATGCTTAGATAATTAAAATCTTATTTACATTTGCATTTGGGTTTTTGATATTTTGAATATCCTATACTTTTGTTAAAAGAAAATTCAGAATTAAAACTTATAGCGTTAGTTAAATGACTTGATTACTTGAAAATTTACATTAGACTATCTTAATTCATATTATTCATATTCATATTCAACAACTATCAATAGAAAAATAAAGAAATAGCAGGCAATGCAGAGTTTAAGGTTTATTTATTGTATTTAGATTATTAAATCAAGTACTTAAATTGATAATTTGCTAATTAAATTTTTGATTGATAAATTCTTTTGTATTCTATCTCGTCTGCTACTGAATTTTTGTAGAAATAATATTATTTATTAGCATTGCATTTTGAGTTGCTGTAAAATTGAAATGTCAAAGTTTTGGTACTTATACCTAAAGATTTGAGGTCAGATTGATCTACCTATAAAATTGTATCCTCGATTGTATCATTTTCTGAAATTACTATTTATAAATGCATTTATTTTTTCATTGCTATTTTTCCTTTTTTCCCTGCGTAGGATTTTGGATAATACTTGAAAAAGCCTTCTACCGAGTTGTAAGCCCCTATCTTCCACCTACGCAATAATCTTACTTCTGCCTTTTGCAGGATTCATATTTTCTTTATATAACATAAACATACATAATAAAAGTACCTACTTATAAAAATTAGCTTATTTCAGCTTTTCACATATACTTCATAATTGCTTGCTTTATTCAGCTGCCATATTTAAAATCATTATTTCATATTCAATCTATATCCATTATCAACTTTTCATAATGTCAAAATTTCTTCTTGTGAAATTTTGATGTCCCCGAGACTAAGTCATTGTGAATTACGATGATATTTATCCAAAACCTTTTGGCCTTAGTGTTGGCGTAAATAACAAAGTGAAACACCGACTAATGTAGGGTGAAGTAAGGTATGTTCTAGATAATTATAGTTTTTTCGTCAGAAAGTAAAGTAAATGACATGCTTTGTTGCTATAATTGTCGGAGACCTAAGACCTAACAGTATGCCTTTAGATTTTGGTATTTTTTTTATATAAAACTCAACAACAACACGAAAAAAAACTTTCAAAGTAGCCCTAGTCGAGGAGAGTTAATTTCGTGATAGGATATCTAATTTCGTGATATAGGGTAGGTATATTCGTGAGACAACCTTTAATGCTAAAAATTATTTTTATTATCGGTTACAAGTTACAAATTATTAGTCTGAATCATCGCTGCTACTACCGGTGCATCGATCACACATAAAAACCTTGTCTTCATCCGATGATTGACATTTTAGGTGATATAAAAGCTGCAAATAAAAATAACAATAGGTAACTTCCTGATACTAGGTAAGTTTGTGATATGCTCAATAACGTCTTGGTTAGGTTTGTGTTCAAACATAAATTTAACATAACCATAGAATACAGGATGCATACGAAATGCATAAATACGAGATGCATACGAAATGCATAAATACGAGATGCATACGAAATGCATAAATACGAGATGCATACGAAAAAAGATATTTAATATTAAACAACCCTTGAATTTTTATATCTTGAACACGTGTCAGAAATCATAAAAAATTAGTTCCACGGACTAAGCAATTACGGTAAAACTAAGCCAGAATTTGTTAATCGCATTTGACAAGAAGCTTCCCCATCTCAAATACTATAATTAATATAAATTTCAAAAGCCTACCTTTGGGTTAATCCTATTAACACAACAAATTACTTTTTAATTACAAAACCCGCGAAATACCACGACGAAATAAGCACCACATGGAAACAAAGTTTTCTTATGTCCAGTATGTTCGTGATATCGCAACGCAACAGGTAGTGCCATCTAGTAGGATCAAATGCCTTCTAATAGCCAAGAAATCATCCATCTAAAGCAATAGGCAACTTGCTGCCAAATATTTATAATTCTATCACGAACTTACCTATGCCACGAAATTACCTTACTTCACCCTATTAAATATTTGCAATATGGGTCGGGCCTACTAACCCTTATTGGAAAAATTTAATTGAAATATTTTATATTTCGATGCGCTAAATCTGTGCCATAACTTTATTTTCGGAAGACAGTAGTAGAAGGTTTTTATGCTCAAGTATTTCCAGTGTATATCTTTTTATTATAATTTGGTTTTGAGGTTGTCGAAGAATGAGTAGATTACATTGTAGAGATTTCTATTTTTCTACATGTTCGTTTTTATTGTCGAGGTTGATTTTTCTATTAATTGTAGGTTTTCTGAGGTAGCAGAGGAAGGTTCGATGGGTTAAATAGGACGAGAAGATTATTGGACATGTGCACAAGATACCGAAAAAAAAAACATCATGACTCACAAAGGAACTTGGCGATTCTGCGCGTGCAGAGGGTATTGTTGCTGCTAGGAGTAATGTTTGATGAGGTATGGATAGGTCTGGTTATACCATGCAATTGGCGTGGCGTAATAGCCATTATACTTAGGCCTATAGGGTTCATTGTATCCCCTATCGTCTGGGTAATGTCAGCCAGACGGGATCTGCAGCTTAACGTGGGATCCGAACCACGTGTATGCACTTGTTCTCATTTTTTACGCCCCGAGAGGTCCATGACGCCCTTCTCGGTCCCGATATTAGGAATCACAAGTAGCTTACTGCTGTGGCGTGGTTACTCGTTCGTAAAGTTTCCATTGCTGTCTGCTTTGAATTGTGAGAATTTTTATGTGAATAAAGAGTTTGGAATGTGCAAAAGAGCAATCTGCAAATGGAAGTTTAAAATATTTGAAAATTTCTGTGACAGGGATAGCTAGCTCCTGACCAGAGTTTCTTATTTCTTCCTTTCTTGGTTTGATTGTATATCTGTACTATTGGTAACACACATCTGTTGAAGAAAATATTTTTGAATGTGATAATATTGAAATTATTTGTATCTTTTCTCTGTATTCTATACCTAATTATAATGGTATTGTTTACGATGCTGCTATGATTATAATAAAAGTATTTTTTATATTTTTTAGTTTTATGATAGCCTAACGATACGTATGTCATTATTATTTTATTTAAAACTTATTGAAATCAAATCAAATCAAATCAATGTTTTAACATTAGATTGAAAAATTGTTGTTTTAAATTATTTATTTAAGTAAACCCATTTTGAGTAATTGGAAGAACTCTTGTAGCTTTAAAGCGCTTGTTTATTAATATACTGTGCATTTTATTTATACTTATATGATTTTTTTTTTGTTTTTTGTTTTTATTTTTATATTTAATATACCTGTAGCCCATATATAATATCTGTTTTATTTTGTATGATCATAATATTGATCTATATTCATCAATATAATACATTTTTATTATTTTTCTGTCGTATGTTTGATTGAATTTTTATACCAGGGTATTTTTATTAGTAGTAACAAAAGTTTTTTGGCAATTAAGTCAAAAATGAATTTCTGCCCTGTCTGAGTAAGCAGGACTGGTTAAATGTCTATGAGGTTGTAAGAAGTTATGTTAATGGACAGTGGCGTGTATTTATGAATAATTTTATTAATATATTTTTCAACAGTATTTCCATCTAAAGTTCAAAAAAAAAGTTCAGGACGGTAGCAGAGAAATCAAAGTTAAAGAAAGCTGTATTGGTATACCTCAGGGGAGTATACTGGTTTTCACAAAATAAATCAATTTTAAATGATGAGGAAACTAAATTAATTCTTTTCAGGACTAAACAAAATAAATTAAGTGAACCCGATACTGTCACTGTATGTGACAAGAAAATGTATTTGAAATAATAGGTATTACCATAGAAGAATTTTTTTTATCTTGGACAACTATATAAATGGTTTGTGTTTGAAACTGGGTAGTATAGGTTATGGAATGAAAGTATTGGCTAACTATATGAACTTAAACACCTTAAAAATTCTATACCATGAAAATTTTGAATCTGTCCTGCGATATGGCATACTGTTCTGGGGTAGTAAGTAGCTTTGAGCTAAAAAGGGTTTTTGTAATACAAAAAGGAACAATAACGTTAATACCTAAATAAAATGAGCTTTCTAGATTCTTGCATTTAAATAAATGAATATATATACCTATTAACAGTATGTGGTCTTTATATTTTTGCGTATCTAATGTTTTTGCTTAGAAATAATAAATTGGAATTTGAAACTGTAAATGTATATAGTAATTATACAAGGACGAATAACTTGTTACAGAAAGAAAAATTGTTACAGAAAAAAAAATCCTTATTACATGCGCATCAAACTTTACAACAAACTGCCAAATAATATTTATTCAATTTCTAGTGTGTCAGAGTGAAAAAACATTTAAAAAAGTGTTAATAGACATTGAGCCCTATTCATTAGTGGACTTCTTGGTAAATCTATTCCATTCTGTGACGTCATTTTATTTTATCCTTTTTTTTTGTAATCAGTATATTTTGAAATTGAGAGGTATTACTATTATCACATCATTATTACATCATCAAAATTATAAAGACCAATATAAGGAAAAGAAAAAGGAGTATGATGAACTGATCTCATGAAAAACGTATCGAGTATCCCGTTTAACTGTGATAACATATATTTACATATACTACGGTATAATAACATAACATAGTTCCGGTTTTTCTGAAATTCCTACCAGCATTGTAAAATTTTCTATTAGTGTGCATAAAAACATTATTTTTTACATAATATAATTAATAACTCTTTTAAGTATGGTATGTTCCGTGAAAATTTAAAAGTTGCACTAATAAAACCAGTAAAAAGGTCTGTATCACCCTCAAATGAATAATTATAGGCACATAAGTTTATTGACAGATTTTTCAAAATTATTTGAAATGGCAATGTATTCAGGATTAGTAAATTTTCTGACAAACAGTAATATATTTTTAAAAAATTTAAAGTTGAGGAAGTTTGAATTTATAAAGTAATAAACACACACATGCTTTTATTAATTCATTAATCAAAATTTCTTAAGTTCAAAACTGAAGGTAATGGCTGCACAAGCACGATTATTTGCACGATGAGCGAAACCTGGCCTAAGTGCATCCGGCGCACAGACGTGTCCTCGAAAAAAAAGGCGATTATTTGTCCGCTCTTAAATGAAGCGAAAAGGATAAGAAATACTGAACAAAAAATGAATCGGTGAATGCATCACTAGACTTTACTCTTAAACAAAATTCGTTTAACTAGATTTAAGTTAGCAATGTTGTCGATTCTGTAATGATTATTATTTTTAATTATTTTCTTTCAAACGCTAAATTTTAAGAAAAAGATGACAGAGAACTTTTTGTTTAAAATTATATAATAAGTAATAATACAGCTATTGTTTGGAACATTCAATGGCGTAACCTATTTTTTGGTTAAAATTGTATTGAGGCGCGACTGTACCGACGCCACTGCTTTGAGAAAGAAAAAATTTTTTGGATTAGAAATATGTGTTTTCATATCGTAGTAGTTTACATATACCAAAATGTATTATAATATCTTAGGTGGTTTTCGAGATTTTTGATAAAAATCCATCAGAAATCGACCCAAAGTACAAAATTTTTAGGGGTACGAATTAATGAATATTTAGACTGGGCTTTCCATATCAAAGGTCTTTCACAAAAGTTAACTGCTATTTTACGATATTCTTTTAACAAAATGTTTGGAAATGTTTTAGTAAATATTTTAATTAATGTTGTTATAAATAATATATTTTTCAAAATTTCGTTATCCCACATCTTCAAAAAAACTTCACTAATATTTACATAGATATACTTAAACGCTTTCTTTATTTGTAATTTAACTCTTCCATTATTTTAACAAATACCTACTATATTATTATTAAATACACGAAAACTCTAAAAATATTGTAATTTGCTAACTTTGAATCCTGTATGTAATCATTTTTTGGGGAAAGGATTGTCAAATTCAAAATATTTTTGTAATTCAAAAGCGATTAGTTAGAATAATTAAAAAATTAGATTGTAATGAAACATACCGATCTGTCTTTAAAAATACACTTTGTGTTTGTAATTAATAGAAATTAAAATATGTAAAATTGACTGAATAAAAGAAATTAAGTGAATAAGTTTAGATTTCATGACTTGGTCTTAAATTTTGATAAAAAACTTTCTGGAAATACAAAATTTTTGATGGTAGGTCCGTGATTGACAGTAATGATGTTTGACTAGTGCTCTGATTTTGCTTAATTTCTAGACCAAGGATTTTTTAATAAGATATTAAGTAACATGTTTCGTAATATGTTGAAAGAATGCCGTTTTCAAAATGATTCCTAAATATTTTTTGGCTATCCGCATATTTATAGGTTTTATGACGCAAAAAAATTTTTAAAATGAAAGTAATTAAGTCGGTGAATATGCAAAAAAAATTATCAAAATAAATGTTTTCCTGAAAAAAAACTAAATCTGAACCACAAATAAATATTTCAAAGGCCTAAATCCTTGTTATGCTCTTATATTATGTTTAATAATAGTGTAAGGTCCTGGCTTATTGTATAAAAATAAATTTGCTAAAATTTTGAAAAAAAAATGAACAAACTTATGAAAAAAATTGTGTTTATCGCGAAATTTAACAAAAGAAAAATGAATTTATTTTTTAAAGATAAGGAGTGCTGCGCCTCTATCTTTCAATGGTTAAAAAGGCAGATAAAATTTCGTAACACCTCCACTATATGTCTATGATTAAAAAAGAAATAAAATTTCGTAAAAAAAAGAAGACCGGCGCGATTATCATATGTCAATGGTCAAAAAAGAAAACAAAATTTCGTAAAAAAAGAGAAAAGCGGCGCGTCCACTATATGTCAATGGTTAAAAGAGAAAATATGGTTAAAAAAATTAAAATTTTGTGAAAAAAAAGGAGAACCGGCGATTTCTTAAAAAAGACCGGCAATTTCTTAAAAAAGACCGAGCACCTCCACCATGTGTCAATGGTTAAAAAAGAGAATACAATTTCGTAAAAAAAAAGGACGGCGCCTCCACCATATGTCACGCCCAGATTTTAGGGTATGACGAGGGACGTAAGGTAGCACGAGACCTTGGCGACTATTAGGAAAACAAAGCGGTTTTGAAAACAAGTTTATTGAAAATGTAAAATAATAAATTCCTGAAGGGCTTACAAGAAAATCAAATAATAAGCTTGGATTTAGACCTTTATAAAACAGTTGGCAATAAATTATACTTACTTAAATTTGGACTCATCGCTGAGATTTGGGACCAACAAAAATTCACATATTTCAACGTGGATGCGTCACGGACTCGAACACTAGTGCCCGCCGATCGTTTCTCTAGCAACCATGTGTAGTTTCGTCAAGTCAGCGATTCTCCCCCTTTTGTAAGACCACGGGTTTAGGTCGTATACCTTGGTTCTGCCGACTTGACGACGCCACCATACTTGCTAGATCGGGATATACATATAGCATTTCATAATTGCAACTTTTTAGATTTGTTTGATAAACTCGTCGCCGGTTTCATGTTGCGTTGAATGGCCGGCGGTAAACGCGAATGATGATTAAAATATTAAAATGGAAAATATATTGATTTATGAAATGTTATGATCTTATGATTCCCTATCGTGACAATATAAGAAAATTTTGATTGAAAAACTATTGACCTTACGAAGTATTTGATAACCAATGCTGAAAACCTTTAGTTTCAGGGTAGGCCTGTGCCTCCCAATTTTGAAAATTTGACAGTATATGCTAGTGCTGATGGGGGCGATCGGGCGATAGATTTTTTATAATATTTTGATACCTATTAATACAGGGTGTTTAAACAATACGATTAAAAATTAAATTGAAAAACTGCAAAAAGACTAGATTTTCAAATGGAAATACACAAATTTTATAATTATTTCTTATTTAGCATTAAAAATAAGGGTAAGTTTGTATATTCCAAAAAATTTTAGTTTTATAAACATTGCCAACTTAATATTTTTATATGGCGATTTTGCTGCCGATTTTAAGTTTAGTTACTTTTAGTTGGCTATAACGGCGTTGAAAACCAATCAAATGCGAGAAAAATTTATGAAGCTGTCACTTACCATTTAAACATCATTAATTATCATGCCTGTGCGCTTAAATTGTACATACAAACGAAGATTATTTAAATTTATTTATTATTTATGGAGATTGTGTTAAAATTATATCAAGAACATGGGACACATTTGCCAATCGATATCCGCAAAACAGAGGCCATCACAATGTGCTTATTAATAATGTTCAACATTTTTGGGATGTACAAACTTACCCTTTTTTAATGCTAAACTAAAAGAAATTATAAAATTTGGGTGGTTCCCTTTGAAAATTTAGACTTTTTGCAGTTTTCTCAATCTTATTGTTTAAACACCCTGAATTAATAGTTATCAAAATATTATAAAAATCTAATAAAGCAGGTTCTTTATAACAAGGAATCCCGCTTAAATTAAATAAATATACGGCTTCTTTATAGAAAAAATTGATAACTATTTTAAGGCTTGCAAACGTCATTCTTAACAGAAAAATTCAAATATGTCAAAAACGCTTAGATATTTATAGGTATAGGCATACAGGGTAGGGACTTTAACTGGAATAAATTCGATATTATTAAACCTGCTGAAGTTGCGCCTACAAAATTTGGTATGTGGGGGTTTTAGAGCATGCGGAATTGGATTATGATGTCGGCGCAGTTGCCAGATTTCTCAGCTTTGCGCTACACGTAGTAATTTTGTTATTTTAAATAGAATGCCCTATTTATTTTTATTGCAGTGAATTGGTAGCGTCAAATTTAGTAAGATCTCAAATTTACAAAATTCAATCTTCACTAGTTTCTGAGCTATGGCAACACTGAAGTTCCCTTAAAAAGTACCGGGACGCTTGTGTACCTCCATAGTTACTAGGTTATTGACAAGATTCAAGAAAAGTTCTTGTCTTTTTAAAATGGCCTATTTAACTTAAACTTTAAAAATAGAAATTCTCATAATACTTTTTAATGGAATTACAGTATTGCCATAGCTCAGCAATTAGTAAAGATAGAATTTTGTTAATTTGGCATCTTATTAAATTGGACACGCCCAATGCACTGCAATAAAAATAAATAGGCCATTCCATTTAAAATACATACATACTAAATTTTGTAGGCGTAACTTCAGCAGTTTTAATAATATCGAATTTATTCCAATTAAAGTCCCCACCCTGTACAAAATCTGCCTAGAATCTTACGTAGAATGCAAAAATGTAATAATATATAGGATGTTCTATTTAAAATAAACACGCTGACACTAGGGTTGTCAACCCTCCCGATTTAGTCGGGAGGCTCCCGCTTTTTTACTTAACCTCCCGCCTCCCATGCACTTAAACAAAACTCCCGCTTTTCCAATAACACGACGGACGCCTAATAACTGTACAGCTGCCTTAGAGAGGGGCGACCTTTTTTTTTAAGCACGTTTGATGATAGGAGGAAGAAATATAAAAGGCACGCCACAGCGTAAGGTCAACGGGGTATCGACCTTTTTTTTTAGAAATCATCAATATAATTATTTTAAGCACCTCAAAAAAAACTTGTCCTCCAGGCACTATCCACTTCCCGCTTTTCAATTTTTAAAATCTGGCTACCCTAGCTGACACTAACTTCCGGTGTAACCGGAAGTACCACCAATATGAAATTTTTTAGTCCGGTCGTCCCCATCAGCATTACCACGATGGCAAATTTTGAAAATTTTCCTATGTATAGTTTTCCATATATAGTTCGAAGCCGGTTCCCGGTGGAACACGAACACCCTGTTTGCAGGTGCTTTTATACCTATTATTAATTAACACTCCAAACTTTCTGCTCTACCTAATTTTATTTTTTGTAAATATTCTATAGCTTTAATAATAAAATAAGACAAAATTTAAAAGATATATCCGTATAACGATTAGGTACATTATTTTAACTAAGAATACAATAACAAGTACTTATTTTCCACAAAACAAATTTCTCGTCTCCGAAATAAAATCAACCAAAACTCATTAGCATAATAAAGAACCTACCGCCTTGCATCGTGTTTTCAGTGTGTGTCGATGTTTACGGAATATTTTTCACCACGTCATAAGCTCGCTAGTATGCCCACTTCGGGTGAGACTCTCTTGCAAATAAATTTCTTGCTGCACAAAGTTCCGCCTTAAAAGACATAATCGAACGATGCAGTTTTTGATACGGTCGTATTTCCGTAAGAATTGAAAATAAATATCGACAACTATATATTTTTTAAATCGGACCACGAAATGAAATACACTGGTGCAGTTATAAATGTGGGTTGACATTTAAAAAATTTAAAATGGCGTCGTAACTAGGGCTGGGCGATTATCAAAAAAAATAATCGATTTTCGATTATATGAATGAATCGATTATTTTCGATTAATCGATTAATCGAAAATAATCGATTAGTCGAAATAATCGATTAATCAAAATAATCGATTAATCGAAATAATCGACTAATCGAAATAATCGATTAATCGTTTTTTTTTTCGAATCGCCTTATTGAAAACAATCAGTTAATATAAAAAAATCAAATAATCGAAAATAATTATCGATTTTTTTCATTATATACTTAAATAACATTGAAATAATATCTAAATCATAATTATTATTAATTTTGACAAGCCAAACTTGAGGGTAATATGTAATAGAGGCCTCAAGTTATATCGTTGATTTTGTCGCAAAATATTTTTATTAATCTATTCGATTAATCTAAAAATTGTTATTATTCCCATTAATCGAAAAAGACATATTTTAATCGAAATTATATCATCGAAAAATCGAAATAGTTGTTTCGATTTTTTGATTAATCGAAAACATTTCGATTTTTCCATTAATCGATTAATCGAAAACATTTCGATTTTTCGATTAATCGATTAATCGAAAAATCGAATAATTTTCGATTAATAATCGATTAATCGATTTTTCGATTAATCGATTAAAAATATATCCTTAATCGAATAATCGATTAATCGATTATTACACGATTAATCGATTATTTTGCGCACCCCTAGTCGTAACTGTTATTTTTTGACATCTGACCTATATGACAATAACATTGGTGGATCAGCTATAAAAAATTACGTATCTAAAAAAGAACTGAGTTTCTAATCCCAAAGCCTCCGATAATTGTCGTAACTGTCATTTTTTGACATCTGACATATATGACAATAGCATAGGTGGCTCCGCTATAAAAAAGTTACATATCCCCAAAAAAAACTGAGTTTTTAATCTCAAAGCTTCTGTTAATTCGATGATAACAAAATCACCAACTTCGAAACCTCGTATCTTCGGAACGGCTGAAAATAAATGTTGATAACTATAATTTTTTAATGTTGGAACAAATAGGCGAATGCAGCTGGCTTACTATAAGGTAGAGTTGCCATTTAAGAAAATCCAATATGGCGTCGTATCTGTCAAATTTGTAAACATAGATTTTTTTTGACATCAAATTTAGCTTTTCCACAAAAAGCTATTAGGGAATACATAAGTGTTTTTTTATTGTGGTCGATAGGAAAGTCGCCAATCGAGTGAGACACTTAAAATAATATACCTGTACTTAATAAAATTCAGTATCTCTTTTTAGTTGAAATAGATTTTAAAAAATAAATAATTACTAAAAAAAAGTTTAGTACAAAAAAAATTAAATGAAAAAAAGTAAACTCTCCAAAACGGGATTCGAAACCATTAGTTCCAAAGTGAAACACCTTACCACCCCGCCAGGGTACCTACACTTTCAAACAAATGGATTATGTTAAATAAAATATCATGATAACTGCCTAATTACGTATTGGTCAAAATCTGGGGAAATTTTGAAGGTCCTAGATTTGCTGGCCGATCTGGATCTGGATGTCAATTGTTAAAAAACGAGTTTTCTGGTTATTTTTCCTATAGCGTCAGTTGAAAATAAATTAACCTAAAAATTAAAACTGCAAATACATAAAATAGTCTACAATATTCACAACAATGCACACAAATAAAAAATTTGGATAGTCAAATCAATCTCTAACATAAATAAAATACACTAAAGGGGACACGATGCGGCGGTATAAGGAAATAAGAAATCAAGATTTTTACGCAAATCAAATCAAATCAAAATTTATTTATTCTCCAAACAATAACAATTATACAGGGTGATTCACGTTGAGTGGCCTATTAGAAGATCTCGGAAACAAGTAAACTTATCTTTCTAAAAATTTGATAACAGCCATAATTGGCTTTGAGCTTTTAATACATTATATTTTGACGTTTATATTACTTCCGGTTATACCGGAAGTTATTGCCAACTTTGCTATTTCAAATGGAACACCCTGTATATTTTAGCATTTTTGATTACTCTCTTGAAAGGTAAATAACTTTTGTTAATAATAATCTATTCCTATCTCTAACCGTTTTTGAGATATGAATTATAAAAGGATTTTTGTGTGTAAAAACGCTCCGAGAAGAAAGTTTAGTAACTCTAAAACTAATAAAGGTAAACATTTAAAATTTTGTAAGCTTTCAAGTAACACATAGTTCTTTAGTTTAAATTCCTTAGGTTTCACGTTTTTTATACAGGGAGTTCTTAAAATTGTTCCAATGTTTCCATTTAAATAAATGTCAATAAGTCAATTTTTGCAAATGGAACACCCTATTTTTTAGCTTACTAGCGCGTAGAGAATTAACTTTCCTATGTAAATGCCTAATATGTTACAATCCACATTTTCAGCCGTTTTGGAATTATGAGCAATTTAAATAAAAAATCTTGAAATTTCTGTTTGTGTTAATGCGACATTATTTTTAAAAAGGAGGCTTCGACTGGGATTTTCGTTTGACTTTGCGCTTTGTTGCCAATTTATAAAGTAGGCTTTGGCCAAAATGATTTTAAAGTTGACACTTATCTTTGTTATGTTGTCATATAGTTAACTCATTTAAAATTACGTTCATTCTTGGTAATCTGAGAATGGCGACTAATATCTAATTAAAATAATTTTATTTAAAAAAAATCAGAAATAGCTAAGCAACGAACATAGGCACCTAATAACAACTGGTAACAAAGATTAAAGTCAAACGAAAATCCCAGTCGAAGCCTTCTTTTCGAAAATAATGTCGCATTAACACAAACAGACATTTTTTACTTAAATTGCTCATAATTCCAAAACGACTAAAAATATGGATTGTAACATATTAGGCATTTACATAGGAAATTTAATTATCTCCGCGTTAGTAAGCTAAAAAATAGGGTGTTCCATTTGCAAAAATTGACTTAAGCACATTTATTTAAATGGAAACATTGGCACAATTTTAAGAACTTCCTGTATAACAAACGTGAAACCTAAGTAATTTAAATTAAAGCTCTATGTATTACTTAAAAGCTTACAAAATTTTAAATGTTTACCTTTATTAGTTTCAGAGTTACCAAACTTTCTTCTCGGAGTGTTTTTACACAAAAAAATCCGTTTATAATTCATATCTCAAAAACGGTTAGAGATAGAAATAGATTATTATTAACAAAAGTTATTTAGATTTTAATAAGGTAATCAAAATTGCTAAACTATACAGGGTGTTCTATTTGAAATAGCAAAGTTGGCATTAACTTCCGGTATAACCGGAAGTAATAAAAACGTCAAAATATAATGTTTTAAAAGCTCAAAGCCAATTATGCCTGCAATCCAATTTTTAGAAAAATAAGTTTAACTCGTTTTCGAGATCTTCTAATAGGCCACTCAACGTGAATCACCCTGTATATACAGTTAAGGAAAAAAATTAACTATTGCGAGAAATAAATAAAGAAAACCTAAACCCACTAAAGACTACGCTGTGCGTGGGTATGATTTTATTTATTAATATAATTAAAGCGAATAATATCAGACATAAAATTGACAACACATACTCTGACTCTTTCCGCACGGAACCCATCCCTGAAATGATACATTCCACGTTCCCAACATGTGTACACTGCACACAATATACTCGTACTCGTACACATCACACGCTATAATATAATATTACACCTTATTTATATTTAACGATAAATTAATTTCAAATGGAAATGGATAGGCATAAAACTATATTCACACGTCCGCCACACAACATCAACCAGAAAATAATTCAGTTTCCAGAAACTGAAGCCCACTATAGTTAGCAGCAATTCTCATCACTCAGGTATACGGTATATGTTTTTAAAATCCTTGTATTGGTATATTTGATATCTAGGTAATGAAGATATCCATTTTTTAATCCTATTTTTAAAAAGAGGGAAACTGGTTACACTTTTCACTTCCGGAGGTATGGTATTAAAAAGCCTGGGACCCAAGTAATGAAAGTTCCTCTGTAAAATTGATTTTTTTGCCCGAGGTACAACATTTGACCAGCTACTATATCTATGTTATTTATAATCATGTTCGATCCTACCCAACTCAGTTTTCAGAATAAATTGCCTCGAGATGCACGCTAAGAAGTAGAGTTGTCCAATGTTAAATAACCCACTCTCTGAATAAAGCAGGTTAGAAGGATATGTAAAAGGTCTCTTAAAAATTACTTTGAGAACCAATTTTTGAATAATTTCCAAATTATGAATATGAATTTTGGTTGCTGCTCCCCAAGCAATAATTCCATAGGTCAAATGATTTTGTATTAGGGAAAAGTAAAGAATTTTTAGTTGATTTGAGTCTAATATTTTTGAAAGAAGTCTTATATTGTATAGAACCAATCTTATTTTTCTTACCGTATTATTTATATGTTCATCCCATTTAAGGTTACTATCGATTGTAGCAAATCAATAAGTCAACAACCAAATGACCTTATACACAAGCCGAGCCTCGCCGCGAGATGTAGTGAAAAACTTCAAGAGAGTGAAAAGTTGAATACCAAAATCATAAATTCGATTTTATTCTCAAACTTAGTCAGTAATGCCAGGAACTAAAGTGGACCAGAAATAAACGAGAACCATGTAGATAATTTTAAATATTAAAAATGTTGGTTCATAGTTAAAGGTGTGTTCGGGTTTGTTCATTGTATTATTTCTGCTAAATTTAAATTAACTATCTCAAAAACTGTGAAATGAAAAAACGAAAAAAAAATTGAACACGCTGTTTCTCAAAGGTTTTGACCTTGACATTAACTTAGGCCACATATTTATATGAACTTTTGTCTTAATACAAGGCATTACCCCTTGAAGTTTGTCTACGTCTTGAAAACACACAGCTACTAAACACCCTATACAGCTCTAGTGGCGCTTCAGTCTATCGGCATATACAATAAAGGATAGAATAAATTTATGCTAAAAATGTGACGAAATACCCCCGGCTTAGAATATAATATCAGGGTCTTAAATAAGTATTTCATTTAGGTTCAATGGACACCTCTTGATTTTGTTGAATCACCAGCATTTTTGGACCGCATTGTAAACCAAAACATTAAAATGTTTGCGCAAAAACTTGTACATTATTGGCCATTGTTGGGCCGAAAAGTTAATGACCACGTTAAGCAGTTTCCTGGCCAGCATTCTCTATTGTGGCTTCCGAATGGATATATAATTCCCGGAGGAAGATTCAGAGAAATGTCTTACTGGGAATCCTACTGGATAATTAAAGGTAAGAATAGGTTTTAAGTTTTGTTGGATAACTATGAAAAAATGAACAACCGCTATGGTATTAATTTTTTCAGGCTAAGCGACTTGTTTTAGAAAAATAAATTTAAATATCATTCTACAATAACCTTTACGCGGAAGATATTTTATGATTATCTTCTCTTAAAACCCATTTAGTACTGAAACAATAGAACACAAATAAAGAGAAACGCTATTAATGTGATAATTGGTCGATGCCGCTGTGACGTTGACATGCCATTAGATGACGACGATACGTCGCAAAGCTGAGTGGGATTAAACTAATAAAAGAGAACGGGAGGTAGAGGAAATTACTATATGTTTTTGTATTTTTAAGGTTAAATCACTAATATTTTGAAATTTAAAATTTGTTGTAAAATAATATTTTTTAAAAATACGTTTTTGTTGCCAATAATACAATTGAAACTGCACGATATGAAGGTATTTTTGTTGAAAATTATTTACACCAAAGTTTAGTGTCAAAATATTAATTTACCTCGATAGCAAAGAGTAAAACAATCCATGATGTAACTTTTTTATTGCACAAAATCATTTAATCTAGTCTGATAAGGTCGTTTTGAGGCATTTGTTGTCTTATACAAAAGTAGAGGCCAAGCAAGCCTCCTTCAAGGTATCCTCTAGCGACCACACACCACTCTATACAGGATGGTATTTCCTTAGGCTCAGTAATTTTACCTAATGGTTTTATGATGGCCTTTTTCCACACGGCGGGAAAAAAATTATCCAGAATACAACTATTAATTATATTTAATAATGGTTTCATACAGAACGGCAAGCATAACTTTAAATCTTTTGATAAATAATCTTCGCCAATAGCATTTGTATTTATCGTTTGAAGAATTCTTGCAATTCTAGTTCACTCATCAATTCAAACCTTAGTTCTGAGGTCACATTTGCGTGTCTATTTGATTTATAGAAGTTTATTTTTTGTTCTGAGGTGGTATCTATCACATTGTTGCTTGCAAAGTGGTCATTAAGATCTGTTGCATTAGCAAGGTTATCAGGCAAACTATAATCTTTTTCTCTAGTTAAATTTAATTTATTAGCCTGACACCAGAAATCTTTACCCTTTTTCTGAGACATCATATTAAAATAAGTTATTTTTTCCCTTATAATAGCATGCTTAGTATAATTTTTTATTTCCCTATAATACCGCAGGTGTCCTTCGGTTTTTTGTTTCCGGTACTTGCGATAAGCTTTGTAACTTAATTTTATTAAAAACTTGATATTATTAGTAATCCACGGAGTGAATGGCCTTTCTTTAATTATTTTTTGTTTCACAGGTGCATGTTTATTTATTAAAAACAAAATGTTGTCATTAAAAATTGTCAATTTTTTTGTCAATATCTTGAGAATAATAGATTTGATCCCACTGTTATTTATGGGCATCATTTTTAAAATCTACAATATTTATATTATTATAATCTCTAAATAGAATATTTTTACTTTTATTGAAATTTTTAGGCCAATTAAGAACTGAATAAACTAAATTATGATCTGATATTGTTTCGGATATATCTATGGAACCAGTATTCCTTACATCTACAATATTATTTGTTATTATTATATCTATGAGGCTAGAACTATTGGTGGAAATATTTATACGTGTTGGATCTTTAATCAGCTGATGAAGATTAAAAGTTCCAAGCAGTGTTTCTAGTTTAGTTTTAGAAGCGAAGTCCTTTAAAAAATCAATGTTCAGATCTCCTGTAAATGTTACATGATCATAAAATGGTACTGTTAAACCGAAAATACTTTCTAACCAGCCAATAAAATTGTTAATATTAGAAGACGGAGGTCGGTAAATATTTGTAAAAGAGTATATTTTTATTATTAATAGCAAACCTTACACTTATATATTCAAAATCCGAAGGTGCAATATCAAATTCGATGGATTTAAATTTATACCTTTTACCAATATAAAGAGCCACCCCGCCTCCTCTAGCTGCCCTATCCTTTCTTACAAAATTATAACCAGGAATTTAAAAAATACTGTTCCCATAATCAGACCTCAGCCACGTTTCAGACAGGCCCAATATGTCGAAATTATAGTCATTTACATAATTAACAAATTCGTCAAATCCAGTATTAATGGAGCGTATATTAAGATGCGCTACTGCGAAGTTGTTGCTATTGTGATAACTATTACAAAGAAGGCTTTGATGGTTAACCACTCGCATATCGTTGTTATTATCCGCCATCTCCTAACCATCCGAAACCCCAATCCCCCCCGCACCCGTATCGGTCTATCACCAGCCATAACTAAGTAGGTATTAAAAATTGTAAAAATAATGAGAATAATTCTAGTGTACATTATCTCATGCATCGCGCTTTGAACATAACCAACACATCGATCCAATCTTCTAACAAAATTTTGTAACAAATCCAAATAATATACATATTTTTTAGAATAAGTGAAATTAAAAAAATAAATTTCAAATTATGTTACTCAATAGTCCTATACTGCAAAAACGACCACAAATTGAATATAAGACATGCCTAACAAAATTTATTATGTTTTATATCCTATATATAGGTCCATGATTGCAAGAATGATAGCTTGTCAAAAAAGTGTATGTTTTAAAGAAAACACTATATTAGATAAATACCTATTTCTCTTGTAATTACCTAGTTGTCCATAATATAGGCATAATATATTGTAAAGTGTGAAAAAATGTTTTACATTTTTTATAACACGAATTACCTCTAACACAGCAAATATTATTAAATTTAATTTTCCGATTCACTTTCACTAATTGATATGTGCGAAACAATATCATTTAATTTGCTTTGTAAATTTATCACCACTTTAGCACCATCGCTGTTAATAACAAATACTCGACCTCCGGATGTCCAGCACGAGTTTTTAAAGTGTTTTTTTGTTTCTTTAAACAAATCAAGAATATCCGATGTAAGTAATTCAGTAAAGAACACCTGAGAGCCTTTTAACTTTCGTTTACTATAAAATATTTGATCCGGCAGCCATCGCTGACAAAACGAGACTACTACAGGCCTAGATTTTTTTGCATCGGGTTTTTTGGGTCCCAATCGATAGCAAAAATTTAAATCGTTTTTGCGAATTTCAACATTGATTTTCGTTGATATTAAAATAACAACATTTTTATAAATATCGCTCTGGTTTTCTACCATGCCGTGAACTAAGATCGTGTTTTGATTGGTTTTAGGTCATATAGTCAATAAACAAGGCATTCTACCAGACCCAAATAAACTTTCAACTATAAAAAAAATCCATTAAGTACCCATAATTACAAAAAATTTCATTTTATCACAAATATATTTCTTATTTGGTCAAAATAGCACGACCATTACACAAATTAACCAGAAAAAAAAAGTATACACATTATAAACAGAAGAAGCGACCAACCTTAATTATTAAATCAATTTCGACACCGATTTTAGTGCATTACGTTCATACAAAAAAAAATGAGTTACAAATGGATATTTCTACATAAGGTTTATTGCATTACTTTTACTAAAAATGACATGAGTGGTGACCATTTTATTGCATATAATTCATTAACAGTTTTTTTTATACGATTGTCATAACGGTATAAACATAGTCACGGATTATCATGCTTTATATTATTTCAGACTTTGACTATAGTGTTAAACGTTTAAGTGGTAAAAAACAAAAAGGTATTAATTATTGGCCAGGCTATTCAATAAAATAATAAATTTTCTCTCCTCTTGCTTCACAAGAAAAAAAATTTAATATTCCTATAATACATGTATACTATATGTATAACGTGGATTCCGAAACAATTCACTACCATCAAAACAACGATCAAAATTTTAATGAAATCATTTTTTCTTAAAAAAAAAATGCAGTCCATAGTTATTAACATTGTTATATCGCAAAATATTACATTTTATCAGACACCATTTCATTTGAAAGAAATATTTTACCTAATGACAGTCCAGAGTTATCAGTAATTTAAAGTTAAAAAGAAACCAAATATGAACGAATCTTTCATCGGTCACTTGGGCGGTATTAAAATACCCAATTAACTTAGGTCACAGTATTCTTGGGACAGCATGTAAAAAGATAAATTGAAAAATATGTAAAAGAATGTTTAAGAAAATATATAATTAACCCGTTGGACTTTTAAATTGATTGATAATATACCATGATTATAGTTACAAAATACGCTACGCATTAAGCCAAAACCAGAAAAATTACACAAGAAATGCAGAATCAGTTGAAAATTTTATTTTTGATAATTCTATTAGTCCAGAAAACCTAAATTTTTTATGAGTTATCGAGGAAAAAGTTTTCCAGTCTGAATTTATCACTGAACTTTTACAAATAATGAGTAATAACCCTTTAACTATTATCAGTTATCATTCCCAGGTTTAGCAAAAAGATCCCTGGCATCCCTGGACGAAGTAAAACAAAAAAGAAAAACAATAACATAGAAACAGAAATATGAATAGAGTAGGTGACAGTAGCGCTTCTACTGAATCTGAGCT
The DNA here is from genome assembly GCA_935413205.1 of Polydrusus cervinus. NCBI lineage: Eukaryota > Metazoa > Arthropoda > Insecta > Coleoptera > Curculionidae > Polydrusus > Polydrusus cervinus. The sequence continues at coordinate 72,946,507 of OW284511.1, read as the reverse complement.
TGATTTATTGAAAATGTATAAGACTCTCGATATCTACCAGACGGAAGAGCAGCATATTACGTCAGTCAATTTAGGGGGGCGTATCTCCTTACCGCGGATTCTGACACCGTCGAATTCATTAAATCTGGGTAGGGAAAATCCATTCTTGGGAGTAACCAATTTAAATGGGGACAGTGCTAGAAGCAATCCATTTATTAATGATACGCTTCCGCAGCAGGGGGAAAATTGGCTGAGTAAATTGGGCGACATAATATTGCAATGCAAGAAAACAACAATATAATTTTAAACTGGCGAATTATAGTTCACACATATCAGGTACAAAGTCATAAAATTGGCAAAGAAAAATTAACTGATTATGAATAACTTTATTATTAATATCTTTTGCTTTGCTTTTACTAAAAATTTTGTGTTTAAAAGTAATAAGTTTATAGACGACTACTTATTTCGGTCTCTTAACACGTCAACTGCCACATGATCTCCTTACCAGTACACTCCTTGTCAAAAAAAAATTGTTCAGTTGTTTCTTCGTAAAACAAATGTTTTTTAATGTAACTTCTGTTTGTTGCTAAGGCTGTTTTGTTTCAAGGAGAATAATGAATATTTTGTTACTTTGTATTATTACTTATTCTAAGCTTTATACCAATACATTTTAACTCATCCTATTTAAATACATTGTGTTGCAGGTCTTTGCCACCGAATTTAAACTGATAACCACATGCATGGCCTAAATTCGTGCCATAAGATAATAATTAGTAGAAAAATTCACACACATGCCATGCCAAGTGGCATTGTACGTGTTAAATTCTTGGAAATGACAAAATTGAACAAATTATTTAAAAATTTGGAGTTATCTGATGAAAAATGAAAGCCCTATTTTCAGATCTTTTCGTTAAATATAATGTCAATTATATTAATCCAAATTCTGAGCAGTGCCTAACTCCGCCCGCATAATTATTCCAAAAATAGTGACCTCTCAGGTATGTTAATCCTGCACCCCAATTCCGCCCCGAGCGTATTTACTTTATTTTTGCAAGTTTGGGAAAAATTAATATAGATTGCCCTGTTGAACAAGTTCTAACCCGCCCCAATACACCGTTTGGAGCTGTTCGCCAAATTCATAATAATATATTTTTTATAAATTTAACTTGATCGCTTCGCGACGTATTGTATAACATATACACCTATTAGAGCAGATTACCGAACCCTCAGTTCAGCTCCAAACGGGTAGTCCAAAGGTAGTTAGATAAGGGAGCGAAAATATTTCGGGGCGGAGATGGGTACTGTCTGTCCTCGTGTACCTGGCGCCGGGCGGAGTTGGAAATCGCCCCAAATTCTTAGCCAGACATGCATAAAGGCCTTTTTATATTGGGTGCAATTGCAAGAAAAATGGCCTTGAAGCATGCGCTTCGACGACGTTTTAATCACCTGATGCACGTTTTCCCATTTAAAACTTGCATCAGCTGTTTAAAACGTCGACAAAGCGCATGCTTTCAGGCAATTTTTTCTTGCAATTGCACCCAATGTAAAAAGGCTTTAAGGCCTTTGTTTTCATTTTCAAAACACGAACTTAACATATTTTTGGTAGAAATAGGCCAAATATCCCCAAAAACAAAGAAAAATTTCAAAATAAAGCCGACGCGCAAGGACAATTAAAAAATTCACAAAAAGAATATATAGAACTTTTTGATTAATTAAAGAACGGTCTATAAAATACTTAAAACAAATTAAATTAAATTTGTGTCAAAAATGAAGGGGTTGTTGTTGTTGCTGGGGTTGACGGAAGAGCCAGTATACTTAGGCTTATAGGCCCATTATATCCCCTATCCTCTGTGTTATGTCAGCCACACGGGACCTACAGCTTAACGTCGAATCTGAACCACACTTCTTTTTATTCCCCCAGCAGTCCTCGGCGCCCGTCTCTCTAGTTCCCAATATTAGGAATCACTAATAGCATACTGCATTATTTTATCCATTTAAGTTCCGAGTATACTTTTTATTAAGCGTATGCCCACTCCGGGGATCGAACCTGGACCGACACTGTCGAATGCCAGTAACTCACCATGGAGCCAGTGCCGCGGTAAAAATAAAGGGTTACCAGACGTCTGTATTAAATCCGGACTTAATAAACCAAAGAAAGTCTTTGTCAATAAATCCCAAGTCAAATCTGTAGGTAAACTTAAAAACTTAACTAATCTAACAGTGGGTTGCACAAAGCTTTTTTAGAGTTAACGATCGTTAACTCCATAACTACCGTTAAATCTTCCTAGTAACCGATTAAATTTTGTTTTTTTAAGGGACTGTCAACATAATTTTCAGAGAAAAAGTGACAGTTAGTTGGCAGATGCCACTAAAAATTCACAGATGTCGACATTTTCACTTGTTTCTTATCACTTTCGTTAGTTAACGAAGACATAACTTTAATCGGGCAACATACATCGATTAAAGTTATTGGTTTCAAGTATTTTCCAATATTATTGGATTTTTTTAGGGAAATCTAGCACTTTTACTTTTAAATTTGGATAATATGATTAGTTTGAGGTCTATTTAATTAATTATCTATGAAATTATCCTCTAATTTCTCTATAATTCAACTCTATAAAATGATCTAACTACCTACCTGATTTATCATCTTATCCTCGATCTTATCAAACCAATATTAGTCAGATTTCAAGAACCTCTTAAGTAAAACTGTGATTTTGATTACTCCTTGCAATACTTTAACTTTATTCCAGCGGACTATTTCTTAATTATTACCCTTCTATGTCCAAATTGGACCTTTTAAACAAACAACAAACATGTTTACTAGTTTTCCTCACTTCCAGATGTATTTAAATAGCTATATGTCCATCAAAATTTTCTGTAGAACCTGCTCAGGAATTTGTATTTCTCGTGAAACAGGCAGTCTAAAGGCAGTCGCCAATATTTTTCTTAGAGGCAAAATCAGGAAATAAGTGAAGGCACTCATATTCAATTTTTTTTCTTGCCACAGGACTCTCTCGCTAATTTAGAAACAGAAATATAAAAAAACCCCTACAGTCTACTTTGTTTACTTTTTAAAACAAAAGACAAAACAAATGACAGATGATTGCACAGAAAATAAAAGGGTGCGTGAGTTGAATATTCTCATAGCCCAACAGGCAGTACGTGCCGGTATCTTGGTTGAGCCCGAAACAAAATAGAATTGGCTCTGATTGATTAATGAGATATGGGCGTACAGAAAAATATTTTTAGAGGAGGAGGGGGCTCTCTCTTCCTTGTATAATTGATCTGTAAAAAATTGTCATGTTTTCTATTAATTTTAAAAAACCTTTAGAAGAAATTTTTTAGTCAAATTAAGTTAAAACTATAGAAATTTCCATCTGTATACTTTCAAACCACAATTTTCAAAACACAACGGTACTTTTGTAATACAGCCGTGGCGCCAGGGGGGGGGGGCACTGGCCCCCCCACCCAAAATTGTGAAAATCGGTTTTGTAATGGAATTGCTGTGGGGGAAGGGGTATTTGACTCAGTGGCGGCGCCAGGCTTTTTGGGATGAGAGGACACAAATGGGCTCGGTGATTTTTGAGTGGGCACTACCCAAAATAAGTAACTTCAAAAAAAAAAAAAAAAAAGTCCCGGCCTCCCGACGCTATAGGCAGCCGCAAACAAAACCTTCCTCTTTTCTAAGTGATGTCAAAAAACAAAAAGGTCATCGTTCTCTTTTATAGCTAAGTCCCTTACACAACGGATCCATCAATTTTGGGGGGGCACCAGGGTGGGCACTCATGGTTCCGCTTGTGCCCACCCATCCCAAAAATCCTGGCACCCGCCACTGAACGATTGTGACCAATTTTTTATTCAAGTGCTGAATCAAATTTCGTCTGCGCCCCCCCCCCCCGATTTTTATCAAATGGATGTTTTTTACAAATAGTATAGGGTGTGTGAAGGGTCAGAATTTTTTTTTAGAAGTCACCTTTGAGAGTAAGAAGATTTTTAGAGCCGGGATACGTTCTTTTTTTTCTGGAGGTCACTTTTTTTTTAGTCGCCTTCCTTTTGGGAAAAACTCTTCTTCCGGTCAAAGCAACCTCTAAAAAATTGTTCTTGTTGCCAAAACTTCTTTCCGATCCGTAAGTGACATCTCCTCTATTAAGTAAGGATGTCTGATACACCAAAAGTATCGATACAAGCAAGTATCTGTTTGAAAAAGATACTCAAAATATCGATACACGGTCCCCCTATAATAAACGTAAGCTGTGAGTTCATTAAAAAAAGTTTAAAAAAGCTTAGTTACTATTTCCCCACCTTGTTGTATTAAAAGTGACTTCTAAAAATAAAAGGTCCTTGATATATAATGAGTATCGATACATTTTACTCTGTATCATTCAAAAAGTATGAAGTATCATTTGCATTCCTACAGAGTTGTTCAAATCATGATCTGTGGATTCTTTTTTATCGATACAGTATTATGTATCGATTCTCAACAAAAATATCGTATATCGATCTCGTATCCCTACTTTTAAGCACCTATACTCCACAGCCCTTACTTTAAAAACATTCTGAATTTGAAGGTATAAAAACGCTACCCGTAAAAGCGAAATGAAGAGCCTATACGATTTCATTCAGAATGACAGTCCTGAGGGATATCAATCATTCCCGCTGTAGTTTTGCTTCTAATGAAAATTTACATCAGCCATGGCAATCAATTCTTGAAATTTGTCCTTACACAATCGGTAACATTACTGTAATTTCTTTACCAAGCCTGTCAGCCTGAATGATCGTGTAAGGTTTGCAAAATATTTTATTCATAAAAACCCAAGTTCTTTTTGTCACTTAAAAATTTTATTTTATTTTTAATCATGAACAAATACTTTTTTAACATACGTATAAACATTTCATATTGAATATTCGAGAAATGATCCTTTAAACCTGCTTCATTTCCAGTTCTATCATTTTTCTGTGTAAATGTTTAGTGCTTCTAAAACAAAAAATAAATAAAATAATTACTAATAAAAAATAAACTACATAGTAATTATTTTTCACTGCACTATTTGTATATATGTTAGGTATATCTACATAATATGCTTTGCGGATAACTTGTGCTTTAATTTTTTTTTTACTTTGACTCATGAAGCCTCGAGTAGGGCCTATATTGCAATAAAGTAAAAATATATCTTCAGTTTTGTTTCTTTACTTTTAATTTAAAATCGTTTATTGTCCAAAGAATACATTCTTGCTGACAAAGTAATTAAGCCTAGATACACTAGTATTTATTTATACATATAATATCATCACAAAACATAGATACCCTTAATGCTAATGGCCAATGCTGTACGATATGACCGAACTATAATATAACAAGAAACATACAAAGTTAACAACACAAAAACTAGTAAAACAGTCAAAGGTTAAAAAAAATAAGTCAGTTAGAAGTGTTAGAACTGATAGTTCATGGTCAAGGGATACAAAACAATTAAAATCTATCATTAAAATTAAAAAACTCTGGAACGGTATAGTAGGCTTTCTCTAGCAAAAGCCCTTTCACAGCCGATTTGAATCTTTTAAGGGTTCTCAAAGATCTAATGTCAGCTGGTAAGTGGTTAAATACTTTTTTGCCAGTATAAAAGATGGAATTTTTTACCAGAAAAGTATGGGGAATGGGCACCTGCAAAAATTCCACTTGTCTCGTGCAGTAGTGGTGCCCCCTTAAATTATCTTGGCTCTTAAATTTTCAGTTCAGTTCCAGTTGTATTATATTAAAAAAGGCATGTTTCAAGAAATATATGTTAGTTTTTGGCCTCTAAAACAATCAACGATACTAAAAAAATATTTTAAGTGCTATAGGTTGACAAGTCAACTTCGAACTTCAATCAAAGAGGTCTTATAGATTTTTCTTTGGATCTATGCTTTACTCAAAATGCCACAATATACATAACCAGAAAAAAACTTTAAAAGGGACTAGTGTAAAAAGTTGGGCCGCACTCTCAAATTGTTGTAATTTTTGGCAACTATAGACAATTTTATTGTGTGTCATTAAATTATTTTAGAATTTATAAAGTCAATTTGTTTCTAGCAAAAATTATTCTGCAACAGCTTATCAAAATAAAGCTAAGAATAAACATTAAATAGTGATATAAAAAATGTATAATAGCAATAACAGTTTGGGCTACTCGCTACACTGTCTGTCTGTGCCTACAATAAAACAAGAGACATAAATAATTGTTAATTATATTTTTAAACTATAATTTAAAAGAAGCCATTTTCTAACATGTTTTAAATTTATAATTTATTGTAATATTATGTTAACAATAAAACTGGTACTGGAGACTGAATCATTTCAGGTGAGAAGGTATATCGGAACAATCAGTAAAGTAAATATTATAGGCTTTAATAATTCAACTAAGTACAATTATTCTATTACCTACCTGTGGGAGGATGATTTCTTATTTCAAAAGTGCTGGCATGCATGTATATTTGTAATATTAAGTGCACTTTTTTCTTTATTCCCTTACTAAGATCATATTTTAGTGCAAGTTCTGGGATAGGTATAGGAGAATGTTTTCTATATTTCAAGCCATATGGGTATAAAAAAATATCAGTGCCAATTTATGTCTTCTTCATATTAATTTAACTCTGCATACGTTTACCTGGCATACATTTTATCATTGGTTTGGTTCATAATTGAGCAGCTAAAATATGATACAAAATATAAACATAACAAATAACTGGTTACAGTTTTTTTGTGAGAAGCTTATCTTATGCTAATTTTAAAACATACTTTATGAAAATATCAACTAAGCTATTTTGGTTTAATAATAATTACTATATTATTATAACTTGTGGGTACTTACTTCGTGTTTTAATCATCAATGAATTTTCCCTTTTATCTTTGCATAATATGCTTTTGGTATTTCCATAATTTGTTGTTAAAAAAACTCTGCTTTATTCCAATTTAAATTTTATGCAAACATTCGGAATTTCGGAATTAGGCAATCCAACGATGTGTCCAAATGGCGGCTGGCTGGCAAATACTGCTTTGTAATTGGTGCACGTGACCATAAAAATAATGTTGCTGGTGGCATTTAACGGGTGACTCAATGCTTTTTGCCATCCAACCGTCATACTGAATCACGTGGTTTGGATTCCCTAATACTTTTTGACACTTCCAACTGACAGCTCCTAACCTATTTCTTTCCGTATTTGAGGCGCTGTCGCACCACAACGAAGTATGCGTTGCCACACAATTTATACATTTTGTTTCTTAATCAGGGCTAACTAATTTTGCTTCGTGCAACCCGCTGTTAAAATTATTTTGTGCGTATTGCTAGGAAATATCTATAAAGTTGTAAAATCACGAAGAATTTGTCCATTTTTACTCAAAGAGACCTGATATTTGATATTTTGTAAGAAAAAGACACAAAGTCTCTCAAAATTTTTCGGTCTGTTTATTAGATTACATATTTCGCCTTAAACTGCATCATCAGACCTAAATAAGTAAATACAATTACAAATTGCACAGAAAAATTAAATAAAAAACTAATTACCTTATAAACAGTTAAAAATTTTAAAATTGTTTTTAAAACAAACACACGTACCTACATTATAACAGAAATAAAACGATATTAACCCAAACGTAGGACGAAGCCAGTTGGTTGCCTATTCTAACTCAAGACACTCAAAGTCAAAGTCCAACTTAAAGGGTGCGTCAAAAAATAAATAAAAACAGAAACTAATAGCCTATTATTTTTATTATATATATAATTTTTTCTTAAAAATCATGAAAATTTTATTTAAATTTTTCTTTTTCTGTTCCTCAAGCAGGTAAGAATATATACTATTATAACTCTTTATATAAAAGACTGAATTTCAAATGTTAGTACAATCTATTATTTCAAAAGACTCAATTTCAATTTTATTATAATTTATTTTTCTCTTCCAGTTTATCTTGCAATGTTGAGGGTCTCTTTTCTTGTAAAATCCTTGAACTAATTTTACTCGCTGATGATGAAGGTTTTTACCTTCGAAACATGTCCGAAGACATTAGGATTCTCACTTTGAGATCCTTTAATAAACTAGTGGAGCAGACTGTGTGTATTATTCTCCTACTCAAAGATTTACTTATTAAAACCATGAGTTATTCAGTAAATTTAGAAAGTTTGAAGGGAAACAAAATTTACATTGTTCCACAATCCTGTATATTTTTCCAATAAATGTTACTTTTGGTGCCGGTTTTACGATTTAACAAAGACATATTTTTAATTTTTCTTTTCGTTTATTGCGTTTAATAATACTCTTCAAATAAGATCCGTAAGATAAATAAGACAGACTTATGCAATTTTGATATGAAAGAAAAGGTTATAAAAAGCAAATTTTCTGGTGTTTTGCATCCCCAAGCAAGAATAATGATGCTTAATGTGTTAAACTTGTATTTTGTAATACAACAAAATATTAAATATCAGGTCTCTCTGAGTAAAAAATGGACGAATTCTTCGAATGGTTAAACTAGGTTTCTTTTCTTTTCTTTGTTAGTGTGTAGACTGTAGATATACTAAGCTGTATTTATTTGTAGAGAGGAAGCCTGCATAAAGGATGTAATTCTTTTTATCGTTCGAATAAAAATTATTATTATTCTTAAGGACTGTGCATAAAAAAAGATATTATAAGACCGAAGAATACTAAAATATGTAAACGAAGAAAGCGAAAGACTGAAGATTTGCTTGAAAATATTAATATCGATGTTCGGAATGTGATTTATGTAGAGCAAAATGTAACCTTTCCAGTTTAAAAAATACTGTTACCTGATATTTTTATGTGAGCAGCCACAGATAGTAAGTCAACGTGTTTAGTTTTTAAAAAGATATAAGGGCAATTACAAATCAAAATTTAGAAAAGTAGTAGGTATTTTTAGATAAAACGTGGATATTTTTAAATGGACGTGGTTCAAAATCTTGGCAAGATGAGTCTGTGGAAAGCGTGAAAAGAAAAAAGGATGTGGCATGGGAAAGCCGTTCATTATTTTACATATCGGTTCTGTAACAGGATATGTTCCAGGTGCAAGCTTAATTTTTTCTTCCATATCAAAAAGTTGTGAGTATCATGACAATATGAATTGTGAAATGTTTGAAAATGGCTTAAAGCTCAATTAATACCAAATTTAGATGCTCCGTCTATAATTGTATTAGACATTGTATCGTATGCCTCAAGATTTTAAATAAACAATCAAGTGCATCATGGCCAGAAAGTGATCTTTTTGAGTGATTTGAAAAACACAACCAAAATCCTTTACCAACTATGTTAAAATTGGAACTCCTATCTGCCGCAATATCATTGCCAGCTTAATGCGATAGAATTAGTATGTGGCTGTTATAGGAAAAGACGTCGATCTCGCTGTGCTACTTACAGAAAATGCAACCTGACAACAACATCCTGTTCATAATACATGGCAGGGAAAAACTGCAAATCCACGTTTATTTCACCCACCAAATTCAACAGCTGGGACTTATTTTGTTCCTGCACGTATTCACTGGCTGCGATTCTACTAGTGAGACATTCCAGAACTTGAATTTGTAAAAATTTACCAAAAACATCATTGCATTTAAAGAGCAGCAGATGTGTTCCACAACCTCTCGTCGTCGTATGCTTATGTTGAAGAACCTGTGCGAATATGTATGCTTAAATGATACGGTTAGCTGCAAAGATGAACACTTCAACTACAATTATTTCAAAATTCCCAGGGAATTGTTTAAACGGCGTGCTCATTTTAAACGAGAACCACGACGAAGATGATTTGAAACCCTTGCCAACATCCTCTGCGGACATTTTATTCCACCCTCAGGAACCTGATAACGCAGACAAAGGTGATACGCAATTCGTGCAGCGATCAGTATCGATGATGGAAGCAGAAGCAGTACCCTCCCGGCCCAGGAGAAACAAACCCAATTAATTTATGTTTTAAAAATAATTATTCAAGTATTAAGTCATTTGTTCTTATATTTTTTGTAGTTTAATATTTCTCGTTTTGATGTTAGTTTTTGAAAAATAAAAATAAAATTTATATAAATCATCGTCAGGCAATCACCTTCAAGGGTTTTCATCTCGGAAACGGTATAATGTAATGAGAAAATGTGTAAAACTAATCTTGTAAAAAATTATGAAAGCTTTATTTTTTAGTTGTTTATATCTTTTGCTACGACGCGCCGTTTTTAAGTTAAGCCAAAAACCAAAAAAAGTACCTTTCTATCCCTCTACCCCAATCAACTGTCTATCTGCAAAGAACTAACTAACTGTAACTGCCTTTCCCAAGCTCTGTTCTGGCTTTTTATACCCAATTTTTCCATCAATCAAGTCTCAGGCTGCAGGTGTTGACCTGTTTATTAATATCAATTCTTGGTATTTCCTAGAATAAACACGAACAAATATGCTCTTTGTACTGTATAAATTTAGTCATGAAAACAAGGAAGATAGTAATCTCGCGAGATGGACGTCGAATGATTCATACGCGCAGGTGACGTTTTCCCCTTACAAAAATAAACTTGACGGTGTTTGGCTATTTCTAACGCGATCTAGATATTTCGGGTTAATCGAGGCTAACAAAAGATGTACGGGGTTAATTACCTGCTAATTTTAGCTTGGCCATAATCGCGTCTTTGTTTTAAAGGTGTTACGACCTTTCTCGGAGGAACAGATGCTTCGTAGAGAAATTGGAGTATATATTATAGCATATAATACTCAATATTCACCTGAAGACGACTGGCGATACTTACTAGTTGAAACGTTATGATTCAATACAATGTAAGTCAAAAACTCTTCTATCATTCAAGAAACATCATTGTCTCCAACCTTCAAACAGACAATTGAATGTCATTTCCCATTTTTCGGAAGTAGGCCCAAATCAAGAAGTTATGTTATAAGAGTAGGTACTATAGTGGTCTATAAGTCATCACATCACGAACAAATCGTGTGTTTCCTCCGCATCGTGCATGTTGTACCTGTGTCGGACTATGACAATATGCTCCATATTATTAAAACAAGTTTCACGAGAATTAAATGGAGCGGCGTCAGTGAAGATTTTAAAAATAATATCGGGGCATTGTTTGTAATTTTCGTGGAAAATAAGAAATTAACATGAATAGCCGAAATATTTCTATTTTTATGTTCTGCATGGCGGATGATATAATTTATATAATAACATTTTATGTAATTGAAACTCTACAATTATTAATTTTTTTTAACAAAAAATAAGGTATCATTCGTCGAGTTAGAAGTTTCGTGAAAAAAATGTTTGTATTAAATTTTCAATTAGACAAGCCAGGAAACGACGCCACATTTCATGCTGGTATGAGAGGCTCTTAATAAATATCTGTACCTACATTTTTTATATAGTTAGATAGTTGTCTAAGATAGAGTGAAGTTAAAGTTGTTTTTTAAAAGATATATCACCAGTATTATTTTTTAAAATGGCGGTGTAGGAGGTATTTCTATTTATTTATTGTCTGAGGCATTTTTCTCTAAAGATAATAAGATACTCAATGCTGGTATTTAGTAAGTACCACTACCTATTGAAAATTTCAGGAGAGTTTACTAGTAGTTACCAAATGATCATTCACGGTTGCTAAATAATCATGCAATTGCTGCCATGTTGACCACCCTTTACATATAAATAATATATTTTTAATTTCTCCCTAAAGCGCCCATTTGTTTTGTTGTAGGTTTGCTTTTATGTGAAATGGCAGAAACCGCTAAAGGAATGTTGAGTAATTTAGTTTATTTAATCAAAGATGATTATAAAAGCTGTATTAGGAAGGGATCTAGACATTATTATAGGTATCGCTCATGTCCGCCATTATTATCTGCAATGGTTAATATTTATATCGAACACACCAACGATATGGAATGGCTAAGAAAAAATATGTACGATGTCGAGCGTCACTACATTGAACATTGGTGGGATTCCAAATCATATCAGATCACAATGCATAATAAACATTATATAATAACAACTTATGGAGGTTTCAACAATCATCCCAGGGAAGATAACTTAATGGAAGACAAAGCTATATGTTCTTTTTATGAAGGCCAGGACAAGGTAAGCAACTCTGAAATCTCTGAAAAGTCCAATATATCAGTTGTCAACAGAAAAACCGCCTATCTAAAACTCCTTTAAAAAAATAGCTAATTTAAATGTTCTAAAATATGGTTACGGTTTTGGATAACCAAGGGATGGTAGAATGATCTTATTAAAGAAATCTGACCATAATTTATACAGGGTAATTTTTGCAGAGGTGCCAATATTGCTATATTTAAAGTATCAAATCTTCATTTTTTTAAATAGTTCACTCTGTATATTAATGGGTCATGTTATTAGGTATTTAATTCCCTCTATATTTGCAATTATAACTTATGTCCCAAAATCTACCGTTTTGTCACAATTTTGGATTTTATTTGAAAATGCAAAAAAAATGCATTATTTTTTTTTTGTAGGCCGTGACTCAAACAAAAGCGGTTATTATCACATGTCAAAATAATATTTCAAAAATACCATGATTAATATTTAATTTTGAATATGTAATAATGACTTTTTTACGGTTAAGAAATTACAATGGATTTTTGAAAAGAAGAACTTGTTGATATGGTTTTTATATTAGGCGCCAATGACAAGAATTGTTTATTAGCCACTAGGCCTTATTATGAATCCTTGGACTTCTTTATATAAGGCTATGTTAAATAACAAATGCATAGAATTTCTCCGACAACTAAGGAAGATAATTATGAAACATCGTATAACGGAGGTTTTTTATTTAAAAAAAAATATTATATAAAAATCCTGATCGTTTAGAGTCGGCAATGACTCAAATTAACGAAGAAGAAAATTTTCAATATTCTCAAAATCTTTTTAAGGCCCCAATTCCACCCAAAATCATGCCTATAAAACCAAACTTATTACCTATATGACCAAATTTCCCAATATATGGTCATAATAATAATTATAATCATAATCAAATAGTAAGACCAAATTTCATGCAACCAAGACATTTTAATAATTATCAGAACTATAATAACAATATGCAAAATGCACATATGATGCATAATAGGCCGGCGCAGCCACATCAAAATATGCCTATGCAAAATTTCTCTCAAAATAACTCTTTCCTAAGAGCACCTAATAATGTACAACCCCATTTTGTTAACAGAAATTACCCAACAAATAGGCAAGTTTTTGGTCCACCCAAAAATGTTTTTAAGCCTACTGGTCAATTACCTACCAACAAGCCAGAATCAATGTCGGTTAGATCGCGTTATCGCCTAACGAACGTAATAATTCAAATCAATCTAATTTCTTTAAACAAAGCGGTCCGAGAAATTTTGTTTCGCAAGAATTATACCAAATTGACGAATATCAAAATGATAATTTACAACAAAGAACAGCAGCATCTGGTGCAGCCAGTGATGTTAAAGAAATCTCTGAAAACACCTGAAACATAAAATACGAAAATTTTGAATTTCTTGAACATCAAAATCCGGAATTTTTAAATTAATATTACGATTACGACCAATATAATCAATATAACCAATATACTAACGATATTGAATATCCCGAAAATTAGCAAAATAATGACCAATACGAAAATTTTACGATACCGAGCCGGTCAAATTAACATCTGATATGAACACCGAAATAAATAACAGTTTACCCTATATTCAAATTAAAAATCCCCCTTTAAAACTTTTAGTTGATACAGGTTGCTATCATTCAATTATTAAACCTGACATAGCAGAACAATATTTCGCAAAAAAAAATTTATCACTGTCCTACGGTAATAAAAACCGGTGTACTTTTTAATTTTCATGAATATTTTGACGGTATCACAGGGCTAAACGAATTAGGAAGATTTAATTTTTCTATTGATTTATAATAATAATAATAATAATAATAATAATAATAATAATAATAATAATAATAATAATAATAATAAATGACTTTATTGTAAATAATTTATTAAGGCGAAGTTGAAGCAAGCTTCCTCACTTAACCACTAAGTATATAAACAAAATTTTATTAAATTTTCAGATTATACCCTCTACAAGGGATTAAAAACATAATTAAACATATTTCAGAATAAAACAAATACATGTCAAACACAATAATAATCAGCTCGATATATGCATATAGATACACAGTATGTATTATGGTCTTTGGACAGAACTATAAAAAGTTGCCGATAATTTTCTTAATTGCCCCTTTAAACCTTGTACCTGTTAAAAATTGTATGCTGTCAGGAACCTTATTATAATATTTCGCAAGACTAAAACTGAAGGAACGTTCGTAATGGGCTGTAGAATGTATGGGCGTAGTAATAGTATATTTATATCGAATATCCAGACTATGCGCCTCATTCCGAAATTTAATTTTGTTATATAAGTATTATTATTATTTAATAAACAACTAGTAAACAAAAATATGACAATACCAATTTTATACCGAGAACCAGATAAGGAAACTTATAGCATATCAGTTAACGCCCACGAAGTTTTAACTACAAACGTGCCCGTATCACAAAATAATGTAGATGTAATTTTACCTGAATGTGTTATCAATGATTTATATATTCCCGAGACTTTAACTGTCGCTAAGAACGGGTTTGCACAAACAGTAATTTATAACATAGTAGAATTTAGTGTCCGTTAAAATATATAAACAAAAGAAGCTTAGCGGCAAGCGGATAGAGTAGTGCGTCTATCTTTTGCATTAAAGTACACAGGGACTCCAAAGATAATGGAATCCCTGGGGCACAGGTAGACAATGACAGGCTGTTTCGTTCTTGTTAGAACTCATCAAAAAGTCATAACTCGTAAGCGACCCCCAGTACAGCGAGCCTGTTCTTTCAAGGCGTTTTTAAGAAATAAAAACGCGATAAGAACCCAGTAACGCCATCATAAGGAATCAACTCAATGCAAAAGATATAGCCATCTAACGTGAAAACGTAGAAATATAAATAATTCTAAATAAATCAAGCACGGAACGGCCACTTCACCAGTTAAGGAAACATTTTTCGTTTCTCCATACATCTCCACGCTTTGTGGATTCAGATCTAGATCGCGCTGCAGTTGGTTATTTTCAGATTCTCATAAGGAAAATTTCGATTTCTTACATATAGAATATATTCTACAACAAACAAACAAAACTATAAACAGACAGACAGACTTTTCAAGTTTAATTCGTTGTGAACATTTAAATGCTGAGGAAAAACCGCGTTAATAAAACTCTGTAAAGAATATACATAAATTTTCCACCGTGAAAATGACAAACTTACCTTTACCAATAAAATTAAACATGTCATAAGGACGACCGACGAAATCCCCGTGCATACAAAATCATATAGGTATCCATTTATTCATAAGGAGGAGGTACAAAGATCGATTAATAAAATGCTCGACGAAGGAATTATTAGGCACAGCCAAAGCCCTTGGAGCAGTCCAATATGGGTAGTTTTGAAAAAAAAAGACGCTAGCGGAAAGAAAAAGTGGAGAATAGTCTGCGATTTTCGCTGCGTAAACGCAAAAACAATTGATGACAACAATGATTCGATTACCGAATATCAATGACATCTTAGATAAGTTAGGCCGTTGTAACTACTTTTCAATCATATACCTCTTATCAGGGTTTCACCAGATTGAAATGGACCCTAATTCGATCGAAAAAACAGGTTTTAATGTTGAGAATGGACACTACGAGTTTGTGCGCATGCCCTTCGGACTGAAGTGCGCACCGGCGACGTTTCAACGCGTAATGGATAATATCCTGCGTGACTTACAAGGAAAAATATGCCTAGTGTATATGAACGATATTATAATCTTCTCGACTAGCCTAGAAGAGCATATTAAACATCTACAATTAGTTTTTGATAAACTAATAGAAGCTCAGTTAAAAATACACCTAGATAAATTGGAATTTCTTAGAATTGAAGTAGAATTTCTGGGACATTTGATCACAAAAGATGGTATAAAACCGAATCCTCGAAAAATCGCTGCAATACAAAAATTTTGATTGCCAAAAACTGCAAAAAATATCAAATCATTTTTGGGCTTACTCGGATACTATAGAAGGTTTATAAAAGAATTTGACTTTGAAACTATGACAGATTTAACTAATTTTATCAAAATTCAAAACACCCTATTTCAAGTTATTTTGAATTGTCAAAGTTTTATTACATTTTTAGATAATTTAGAAGACGTCATTATGTTCGCTAAACTAAACACGCTACATAGTGCAGTAATTTCAGCATCCGAGTTAGAACAAATAATTTTTACTTGAAGAAATAGTCCATACTTAAAGTGGAGTGGAAATTTAGAAGGAAAGAAATAAGGACACAAAGTCTTCCTCCACTATTATATTAAAGAATCTCGTATAGTTCAGAAAAACTTTTCTCTACATGTTTCGAATACAGAAGCATTCATCATCAGGAGAATGAATAAAAAAGGAAGAAAACTAATAGATATCACCTTAACGGAGCATCAAAATTGTAAGTACAATGAATAGAAATTTGAGAAAACTAATACACACGGGGTATCGTAAAAGAAAATTATATATGGGATTAAAGCCCATGGTACAGAAGAGTCTACATGTGGAAAAAAAGAAAGTATAACATATGTGTGTGAGAAGAATGGTGGAAAATTGTGAGATGAAAAAGGTTAAAAATTAATCAAGAAAATAGATGGCTGATCATAGCAGAAAATGAAGTGTGAGGAAGATAAAGTTATTAAATTATAATAAAAACTGAAGTTATAGTGGTAGTTCTAACAAGGTTTGTTAGATGAAGACCTGAAAAAGAGATATCTTTTAGGGAACATCGAGTGAACAAATATTGTGAAAACTTACCACATGTCTATTATTTATTATGAGTAGAAAAATCGGAAAAAGTAAATTTTTCTATGTTTCTTTAGCATATTGTAACTTTTACAATTTATATTTTATACATATTTTATTACAATAAAAGTGAAGTACTACTCCACTTTATCTTATTAGTTCCAAGGGAGATTAAATTTTAAAATATATAGTTATTTTTATTTTAGTGGGATTGTTATAATGCTCTAAAAACGGGTTGTGAGACTGGATGGGACTTCTCATCGCGCTGGATGTTTGATGATAAGGGTGCCGTTAATGGATCTAAATCAAATATGCACCCTAAAAGGGTAATTCCTGTTGATTTGAATGCTATTCTTTGTCAAGCAGCTCATCATCTATCAAACTTTTTTGAGAAAATTGGAGATAAGGATAAAACAAGAAAATACTACAACTTACATCAAAAATTGGTGAAGACAATGGAAGAAATATTTTACAACGAAACAGACGGAATATGGTATGACATAGACAGGGACACAAAAAAACATAGAACATTCTTCTATCCCAGTAACTTCGCACCTCTTTGGACAAATTGCGTTCCTCCCCACAAGAAAGAGTACTATGGACAAAGGGCAGCCGAATATATATATTCTCATGGTATCGATACGTATTTGGGAGGAATTCCCACGTCCTTACGTCAAGATACCAACGAAAACTGGGATTTTCCGAATGCCTGGCCTCCTCTACAGAATATGGTAGTTTCAGGTAATTACCGCGTCGCTGCTGATGCGTAAAGCAAACAGGACCAGGTAAAGTAAGCGCAACAACATATAGCATTATAGTTTACATTTCTGTCTTCTATATAAAAACTCCAACAAAAATGCAACCTTTTGTAAAGAAGAAGCATATACAACACGGTAAAAAGGGATCCAACAATTTATAGCAGACCGTACACTATCATTTAGACTGCCAGTTTTGATAAAGGAATGACAGTAATACTGATCGTGTAAAGACAAATTTCAGGGATTGATGACCGGACTGATGTAAATTCACATTAGAAAAAATACTATTTTAAAACGTATGTGTACAATCACAATGCAAATTTAACTTGCATGTAATCTAGAATGCTCTGACATACAAATGAATTGTTGATAGCAAGAAATATTTGACCGGGACCGTCAAAACGCGTTAAAATTTCTAAAGTACATAAAAATGGTGTTATTAAGTTGTGAAGAAAAAAATTGAAATTATTTCGATTACAAGAGATTAATGTTCATTCATAATAAATTCATAATGCAGAAAAAATATTAAAAAAAAATAACTATTTTTTCATCGTAAATGGGTGTAATTACATATTTGAACATGGTTTTTAGTTCTAATCAAAAATTTTTAATAACAATTTTCGATATTGTCAAAACTAAAGGTACCTTGCTAAATTTATATTTTTTGAGAAACCTCGAATACGCCTAGAAGAATTTAATATCTGATAGTAGCATTTTAGGATTTAGACCATGCAGACCTTTTTTATGAAGAATAACTTTTTATCGTTAAATTAATAATAAAAAAGTATTCCATAATATGGTTCCAACTTATGGAGACATACTTTATAAATTAGATATGAGATGCTCAAGAGTGTCTAACAACGACCCAGATATCGCTCCCCGCAACATCTTGCTGGTGTGTCTCAACAAATACTGCATAAGCAGTTTTGAGTTATTTCTTTCTTTCGTCGAGTCCTAGCTTTACTGATGACTCATGATATAGCGAAACGCGTCTAGGGATGGATCTAATAAAATGAAAGAAAAAACTTTATTTTTTAATTAAAAAAACATTTCTTTTGTTATTTACGAAGGCGGAGATTCGTTATCCTGTAAAACATTTTTAAATATAAATGTAGATTGTAAGATGTCATTTTAAAGGACTTTTTACGCTGAATTTACCTTACAATTTTAATAATCTAAAATAAGCCGTTTCAAAATAGCCAATCGAAACATATTCAAAAAAGATATTATTTATATCTTGAATAACAAAACAACAATTTTTTTCCAAAAACAAGTATTTCACACAAAATTATTGTTACATTTTAGGATTATTCGATAGTGGAAACAGGGAAGCAAAAAAACTGGCACAAAAGTTTGCCAACCGCTATATCGTGTCTTGTATGAAGGCTTGGGTAGCCACAGACGGGAGCTTGTTCGACAGGTATAGCGCCATTGAACCGGGAATGCATGGATCAGGAGGGTCCTATCCAGTTCAAATTGGATATGGATGGTCAATTGGAGTGGCATTTTCATTCATAAGCCAATATGCGTGTTCTGCCAGCAGCATAATAAATCCATTATTTTACACGATCATTTTTACATTTATAAGGAAATTGTTATTTTAGTGAGTAATAGGATTGGGTTTTTCGTTTTTAATAAAGTATTATAAAAATTTTCATAAATGTAATTTATGTAGTTACAGTAAATAAATTCTATAAAACTACATTTTTTGTTTAAAAGTTTTATTTAGGGCGAGTTTCCAATAATTCCATAATTTATCTATTAAAACAGTAAACGAAATCAAGATATTTATGTCATATTTTTTTACCTGTTTATTGGAATACATACCTGAAAATTTAAGAGATTTAGGTTGGAAAATGACACCCTACTTTTGCGCTATATATTTATATTAAAGTAAACGCTGTAAACTAAAGCCTTTGTTTATATCAAATTATTCTTTTCTTTATTAATTAATATGAGGTATTATTTTATTTTAAGATTAATAAAAAAACAGATGAAACACGACTTTTTACATTTATTCAAACATACTTTATAGTTTTTTTGATAAGTAAAAACTAGGGAAGCAATACCGATTTGACAAAATTGATACTGGGTCAAAATTATTGGGATTAAACTTAGGCGTTAGGTGATCCACACCAGTGGCCATTTAGGGCCGGGGGGGGGTTGGCTGCCGGGCTGCAGATTAAATAATGCCTGCCTATATCATTAATCTCACATGGCAGACCAAGCCGCGGTTACTGCTATATCTAAAATATGTTTCCTACAATTATAAACTAAGTTTACATAAGTATACCAAATCTTGTTCAGATTGGATAAGTAGTTTACGAGGTAAATTCATTTTACATGCGTATGCCAAATTTATGGTAGATCGGTTAGGTAGTTTTCGAGTTACAATAAAATCGATTTGTTAAGGAGGACAAAACTGCAGTTATTGTTATTTTTTAAGTATTTTTTCTAAAATTATAAACGTCTTTTACATATGACCACCAAATTTTGTGCAGATCGGTAAAGTAGTTTTCGAGGTAAATTTATTTTACATGCTTTCACCAAATTCTGGATAGTTTGATTAAAATTTAAAAAAATTTAAAGTAAATTAATTTTACGCGTACCTAGATCACATTTTTATCCTTTTATCCTTATTGCTTTTTCCGAATATAGAAATTAAAGATGTTTATCTAGGGTCGAAACATTAGACTCGATATCTGATACCATCATATTATAGAAAACGAAATGGAAGGTCATAATTATATTTTTTTCATCTCTCTAAATAAAACTTTTCCAAACATAATTTAGAGGGAAAAAATTGTTTCTGTTATTGTTTGGGCCGTGGCGCATTGCTTGTCAAACGTTGGGCCGCAGCGCCGGAAGTTTTTGCGGCTGCGGCGCCTTGTCTTTTGCGGTATCAAAAATTTTACTCATTTTACATAGGTATACCAATTTTTTTTTAGACCGGATAAGTAGTTTTCATAGTAATATTCTATTAGATACGTATTCCAAATTTCGGATGGATCGGTTCAGTGGTTTTCGAGTTAGTTTAATGATTCAATTTGTTAAGGCGGGCAAACCCATGCGTATTTTTCTTTCTAAAACATTTTTCCTCATATAATAACTCATTTTTCATTCGTATACCAAATTTTGTTCAGACCGGTTAAGTAGTTTCCAAGGTTAATTAATTTTACATGCCTTTACGTCTTCCGATATACTCGTTTTTCTAGCAGTCCATTTTAAATTTTACAACTATCATACATTTTCCGAATATAAAAATTGAAGATATGTTATAGGGTCGAAATATTGCTATTTGATTACAACATTATTGTACAAAGACATTAGAAGAGCAAGATTTACGAAACTGCAATAAAAATTACAGGTTTATAAAGAGACTCGATGATGGTATCTCGATGACGAATCGTTGTTCTCGAAATCTGATGACATCATATGATAGGAAGCAAAATAAAGTAATGGAAAATAAAATTGTTTTTTTCATCTCTGTAATTAAAACTTTTGTAAACATAATTTAGAGGGAAAACCCGTTTCTGTTAAAGTTTGGGCCGCGGCGCATCATCTGTCGAAGTTTAATTGCAGCGCCGAAAATTTTACTCATTTTACATGGGTAAACCAAATTTTTTTTAAATTGGATAAGTAGTTTTCGTGGTACGATTCTATTAAATGTATATACCAAATTTCGGATAGATCGGTTAAAA
Organism: Polydrusus cervinus; assembly: GCA_935413205.1. Lineage (NCBI taxonomy): Eukaryota > Metazoa > Arthropoda > Insecta > Coleoptera > Curculionidae > Polydrusus > Polydrusus cervinus. Next base: position 72,925,205 of record OW284511.1, on the reverse strand, counting down.
AGTTTTCAAATTATTATTATGATTGTCAAGGCGGACAAAGCCACGTTAATTTTTATTTCTAAAATATTTTTCCGGATTTTAAAACTAATTTTTCATACGTATCCCAAATTTTGTTCAGACCAGATAAGTAGTTTTCGAGGTAAATTCATTTTATAACTTCGGATATATTCATTTTTCTAAGGCATTGATAGCAGTCAATTTCAAATTTCACAACAATCATACTTTTCCGAATATAAAGATTAAAGATATTTTATAGGGTCGAAAAAAGAAGCAAGATTTACAAAACTGCAATAAAAATTACAGGTTTATATTTAAAAATAAAATGCTGATGGTGGTATCTAGATGACGAAACGTTTTACTCGAAATCTGATGATATCATATGATAGGAAACAAAATACGGCAATGTAAAAGTTAAATTATTTTTTCTTTATCTCTCCAAATAAAGTCAAAAGGAATAAAAGTTCAGGACAAACCTTGTCGGTAATTTTCGGCTGTTCCGAATATCCCCGATCATTGAAAATATAGGGTTTGCAGACCAACGTTTTACTCAAAATCTGCTGACATCATATAATACACACCAAAATGTCGCAATGGAAAAGTTAAATAATTTTTTCTTCTATTACCACTTACCTTGTTTTACCAAAGTTATGGAAGTTTTAAGTTTTTAAGGTTTCAACTAGTCGAAAAATGGTAATTTACACACTTATTAACTAATAAATAAGGCGCGTATATATCTAATACAGGTTCAAATATCGAAGAATATTAATTTTTCTCGAAGCGTGAAGTTTGCTAATCGTTTTAAGTATATTTTTTTCACCGGTAAATTCAACCAGTGGTGGAACTGTTGAACTTATGATTGACAGCTGGTGGAATGACGTCATCAAGCGGTTAATTATATTATATCTCTCTGGGTAATACAATAGGCAATTTAAGAACGCCACTGGTAAAGTTACCAGGAGATATACAGGGTGATTCCTAAGTTGATATTTCTTTTTTAGCTGTGTATAATAGAAGGCATTAAAATTAACAACATTTTCAAATAAATTTTTTCAAAAAACTTAAAATAGCCGAGTTACAGAAGTAAAAAATCTAAGTGCGGACCTGGTAATCGAAACGTAGTCTTTTACTTTATATTGTTTTTGTCCTTTTTTTGTATTGTTAGTCATGAATTTTAGGGGTCGGTCGTCGGTTATTTATTTTAGCAATTCGCTGCGGGGTGTGTCTCTGAAGCAAGTTAATTTTAAATTGGTGACACGTGAAATATGGTAAAATTTGAAAACAATGAACTAAAAAATATGGTGCTAATTTAGAGTGAGTGTCTTCAAAGTGCGGCGTTTGCTTAATGTTATTCAACGGGCAATGTAGGCAAAACCGTATTTAATCCATAGTGTAATAAATGAATGTAAATACCTTATTTTTGAGTTTTTTGAAAAAAGGTATTTGAAAATGTTGTTTATTTTAATGCCTTCTATACACAGCTAAAAAAGAAGTATCAACTTAGGTATCATCCTGTATAATACGGGCCTTAACCGCGGCAGTGGTTCAGAGGTGAGGTACTGGCATTCGACCGTGGCGGTCCGGGTTCGATCCCCGGAGTGGGCATACGCATAAAAAAAAAGTATGTCCGAAATTTAGTGGATAAAAGAAAAGCAGTATGCTACTAGTGATTCCTAATATCGGGACCGAGAAGGGTGTCATGAACCTCTGGGGGCGTAAAAAGAATAACTAGTGCATACACGTGGTTCGGATTCCACGTTAAGTTGTAGGTCCCGTCTGGTTGACATTACCCAGACAATAGGCGATACAATGGACTCTTTAGGCCTAAATATATTGGCTCTTCCAACTCCAACAAAAAAAATAATAACAATACCGGCCTTTCAAGTATCTTACCCGACTAATAGTGAAAAAATATTTGTTGGTGAATACGGATGTAAACCGTATTCGATCCTTAAAGGTGCAATTTTTCTGAAGTTGTCAGTAATTTACCTGCTTGTTTCAGTATTTTTATTCAAAGGTTATAACCAGTGACATTTCTTGTCAGAATCATGCCAATTAAATGATTTGATATAGGTCATAAATATTGCTACTAATTTATTTAATACAATATCGTATCACATATTTAATTTTAAAGGCATACCTAAATATTATAACAATATTTTATGTGATCTATAGCATCTACCTTCAAGCATAAAATAAATGTAAGTAATTTTGACTTTTATTGATTAAGGAAAAATTTAAGAGCTTACGAGAAATTTTTGATTTTTGGATACTCTTGTTGAGAAATAGGTACAGGTAATTTTTTAATATCATGTTTTTTCCAAAATTTTAAGAATTTTACATTTTGTTTGGCAACGTTGCAAAAAATTAAAAAACTAAATATGGCGTTATATGGAGAATTTTGTAAGGAAACAAAAAATACTAAAATATATAGGGCGATCCTTTTAAAAAAAAATGTCTTTTTATTGTTCTACTTTTCGGGACCAACCTGTATTTTTAAAAATAATTTTAGAATATATATTTTTTATACCTCACAACTTTTATAAAAACTATTGCTTTGTTAGACAAATGGGCCACCCTGTATCTATGTATTAGATGTATACGAAGCTGTAGGTTGCCAATTGTATTTAAATAATTAAAAACTATTGGTAATTGAATTACCTATTTTAATGGTGTTTATTGACTTTTATAAACCCCATGTAACTTTTACTTACTTAAAGAGTAATTTAAAAAAAATTTAGTAATTGAATTACTTGCAAAAAAATCAATTGAGTAAAAATAAATTAAATTACTTACAAATAATACAATACCTTTAAAATGGGTAATTGATATTCTAAATTTTTCTTAATCAATTACTCTTGAGGGAAACAAACAAAATTGTTTTATAATGAATCGTTTCTATTGCCAAAGGACGTTTCCTCAAATACAGGGAATAACTTTGTTTTTGATACTTTATTACCAAGTCAATGCAATTGAAAATGTTTTTATAGCAGTCTTGGTAGGTAGGTTGAAAATTATATTATATTATTTTAAAAAAGAAAAGAAGGCTGGTTTTATATTATTTTCTATTTTATACTTATAATTCTAAAAGGGGATGTCTAGAAGACAGCTCAAGGATGAAATACATTTTCAACACATATTTTAATAGAAAATAACTAGAGGGAAATTGTAAGTATACTCTTTGAGTGTTTTTCTTCACCAACATTTTTAAAAACAATTTTACATTAAATATTTAACATTTAGACCAGTGCTACTCAAACTGTGGTCCGCGGACCAGTGCTGGTCCGCGAGCCGATAGTAGCTGGTCCGCGAATCTTATCAATTAATTAAACATCAATAAATGCCGTTAATAAATGTTATATTACATTTGGTAGTACTTCTGACCCTTACTGCCCCTACATTTTTGTCGGTTATTCTCTCATAGGTGGCGTCCAAGTCGGGTTTCTACTAATAAATGTGTTTTTTGCGTTGTCGGTTGTCGTGTTTAGCCGACACGTGCTGCGTTGCATGAGGTGCGTAAAAAATTGATAGTGTGTTTTTAGAAGGTATATTATGAATTCTACCGCAAAAGTAAGTATGTTATGAAATATATGAAATTAAAGTCATTAGCTGATAATTCTTTATGTTATATTTTTGACTAAATATCGATATCGGATATCATTAAAACGCCCAAAAAGGGGCGTGGTACCCAAAAAATGTTTCGCCTCTCACTCTGGTCCGCGGATAACATGACAAAATAATTACTGGTCCGCGACTCAAAAAGTTTAAGTAGCACTGATTTAGACAATAACTTTTTCGCTTACCTACCTACAGGATGCATTTGCAGAGGTTCTGAGGTAGAGGCCTGCATGGGCCGGGTTTTTATATTGGGCCTTCACGCGGCCCGGCCTGACTCTCAGGCTCGGGTCGAACCGGGCCACTTAATCAATAAAGGTTAGAGTTTTCGGGCCCTAAAATTTTTTTCTGGACCTGGCTAGCTTGACGGTCCTGCCACACCTGTCGGGCCGGTCGGGCTTGCTGGGCCTGATGTATCTGCCGAGCTTTTGTGTACAGCTGGTCTTTCAGATCAGTCTTGGTTTGCTTAGAGCTTTTTTTTTAACAAATATTTGTAAAATAATTTTTAAGCCCTAATAATTTTTCTCGGGTCTTCCAGGCTTGTCGAACCTATCGGGCTGTTCAGATTTGGCTGACGAGGCGAGCCGGACCGCGTCGCAAAATTCTGGCTCGGTTCGGGTCGGGTAGCGAAATTCCGGCCCGTGCAGGGCTCTATTCTGAGGAAGAACGTTTTGATGCTCGAAACCGGTAAACCATAAGAATGCGTTTGTGAGAGAAAATACTGTTTTTTCCTTAGAAAAAAATTTCATATAGTTGTAAGATGGTGTATCTTCAGTTTTATTATTGTTTTTGTAGTAACTAACTTATTTTCTTTACAATCATTGAAGCATAATAAATTATTATTGCGTAACGTATTAAGAAAAATATACTAGTTGGGCGCCCATATGGGGGAGAGGCGATGCTCTCCTGGGTCCTGGGGATTTTAGAAGTCACTCTTGATAGGTGAATTTTTTGATACCGCATGCCGCGACGTTTTTCTGGATGGTTACCCTGCCCGCCTTAAATTGGCTCTATGGGCTGTGTGTGTGTGATTAGGGCTCCGGATTGCGTAACGGGCCTAGGGCCCCCTGATAATCAAAAATAGGTCCTGATGATTTGTCTCCAAATACGTGTGAATCGTGTTAAACTCTAGCGCCTTAACACTTAAGCCAAATATCATTACTAGAAAGTAAAAAATGTAGTTAAAGTAATTCCATAACGAATCAATAATGAAGGCATAAACACTAACGGTGATTGGTCAGTATCATACCCTTACAAGGATGAATCTGAAATATTATTAGTATAAGTTTAGGTAACTGGTATAGCCCAATTGTCCACTAAGTAGATTGCAAAGAAAACAGAAAATTTACACGTGAGACTAGAAATTAAGGTTTTTTGATTCATTCTACTATATATCTTACCTACACCTAACAATAAATATTACTTTTAATACAAGTTTTGTTTTTAGAAATAAAGAAATAGAATGCTTGTATTAACTTTCCTTGTGACATCGCTAATAATTCATGTCCTAACTGAGACTACACCGAAAATTCCCGGGAAGTCTTATTTTAATTGTGGTCATCCTGTATATTGCCTTCATGGTGATTGGATTAAGGATTATGGTGTCCCTTATATTCAAGAAATTATTCAACGATCTGGATTGTATCTTGATTCAAAAACGTATGTCGATTTGGTTCAAGTCAATGAAATAGATACAACGATATCGAACTATCTCAGCTTTATAAGAAGTAAAGGCGACAATCCCGAATATTCTGATATAATATCATTCCTTCTTACAAATTTTAAACTTGAACCGGAAGCGGTAAGTAACACTAGATAAAACCTAAACAAATAGTAAGTATATTATTAAAAACTTAAATATGTGACATCAAGTTGGACAATGATATTTAATAATAATTAACTAACAAGACTATGACATAATTGGCATTGGCAGAAATGATTTTCTAACAATCAGAATGGCCCCGTTAGCTTCATTCTTGTTTTACTCAGACAACTTTGATTGTGAGCCATTAACGTCTGCCAATATCACAGTGAGAGTTGTCTGGTAAGTTAATTATTGTTCAAAAATTGTTTAACCCAACATTAGTGCATTAGTTTAATCTAAAGGTGTAAAGGTGAAAATTTTTCAAAAACTGGGGTTTGATTTTTCAACTACGTCAAATAAAATAATATCCTCTCAAAGCAGAACTCAAAAAAAAATCAGAGAACACGCCGACTAGTTTCATGAATTCGCTTGCATTCTTTTAGGTTACGGTTACACGTAAAATAATAATTGTAAAAACCCTTATCCGTATGGGCAGCTATTCGAATTAGGAGTACATGTAAAAAAATATAGATATTTGCAGTTTTATTCAACATATTTTAATTAAAAATTAAACCTGTTTGTTTGTGTATTATAAATAGAAAAATCCAGGGGATATTTATTGTTTTTTAATAATCGCAGTTGCAGATAAGAAAATTTAAATAAGAACAATTCAGTTCTATAAGCAATTAAACAACCCAAAAGGTTTATTAAAATAAGTTAAAAATCTAGTGTTTCTGTTTTGTATTGCATAAGTATGCATTATAAAAAAAATGAGAAAACAAGGATATTGGATATAATTTTTTTTTAAGAAACCATAATATCCCTGATAATTTATTCCAATTAGTTTACGCATACCTAATAGAGTAGTAATACCAAGGCCTTTTTGTATTTAAATGGGGACTCTAGGGAGGAATATTTTTCGTTACTAAGTATAAATTACATATGACATTTATTTTTAGAAATGAAACAGACTTTTTTTTAAGTTTCTGCTATCAAATCAACTTGCTAATTTTGCCATGCGTTATAAGCAGTTCATTCAAACTTTCTAATGTGCAACTGCAATGACAAAAATATAAAATGTTTACTATTTATGATTCAACTTTTTTCTTACAATTAGAAAGTACAGAAAAAAAATAATAAACACAATGTTGTGACTACATACGTAATTGTTACTCTATGAAAATTTTAAGTTTGGCCCAAATAAATGATTGCTTTAGCAATATTTGTAGATTGCATCATTAACAAAAACAATATTTCCTTGAAAAAAAATTTTCAATTTTCCATATTTACACATTAGTTGTGACAACTAATAGGTATGGTTTAAAAGTGGGAGTACCATATAATATTTAGTTATCCGTATATAAAATTTCGTTATGACAACTAAAATGTATAGGTTGGGTTGGTTAATGTTATTAATTAGTTCAATAGTGCAATAACGACAATTTTTTTTAGTTGTACAAACTAATTTTTGTGTTCAGTCCGATTTCACGAAAATAAATAGTTTCAGAACCAAATTTTAGTAATCCATACCATGTTATTTTTAAGAGTGCTTGAAATAATTATATTAGAAAAATAACCTTGAAAAATTTGTAATATTAAAAATAATGAATAAGGTAAGAATTTTCAGTGGTCATGCACGCGGCAATTATCATAATTGAAACATACACTTATGTCTTTCTAAAATACTGATCACTTATCTATATATTTATAGTTTTTAAAGTTTTATAGTTAATTAAAACACAACAATGCACTGTCACTGTCACAAAATGTACGACAAACAAAAATTTATTCAGTCGAATAACTTTTTCAGAACCCCTTTAATTTTTGTTATTTTCTATTAGAAATAGTTTTCACGTAAATTATTTCGTGTAAAATTATTTCTTTTCTTAGTATCGTCAAAAACTTTGAGTACAAATGTAAAAGTCTTTGTTTGTAGTAATTTGGGAATATAGTTCAACAAACCAATGCACTTTAAAAGGACGTTACATTCGATATGCCGGGTTATAAGTAAGTGTTCTTTTACAACCCATCTCTTAACATCTACTCTATGCAATGTCACTATCACATCTGTGGCCCAATGTCCATAAATGTATCGATACTTAGCAGCTAATGTTTGCGATTGATAGATTGGTTATATTATGGTACTCCAAAAATTAAGTATAACAATAAGTATTGATATCTAGGATTCTAAAATTACAAGCAATTGATATATACAGTGTGTCCAAAAATGTATGCAACATATTTAAAAGTTTTTTATTACCTATTTCTCAGAAAATTTTATTCTTGATAAAAGTTGGTGCATACCTTGAAACTATAAATGCATATTTCACGTTTCACCTGCGGCTAATAGTAAGGGAGCAAATGCCATTTTTTCGAAATTGCATTAAGAGTAAAGTACCTTAGTTATTAGAAATACAGCAAAATTTTATATGGAAATGTTATTGCAAATTAAAAACATAGCCCAAATACGAAATTTGAGTTACGTGTCTCAATTTTTATTTTATTTTTTCTAATCTCTAATTTCCCCTAACCGGTACGCCTCTGGTCGATTTTTCGTTTACGCAATTTTAATATATTTATCAAATAACTTAAACGTGGGTTTATAATAAAAATGCATTAAGTAAGTAGTTGCAAACTTTTAAAAACCTTTCAATGAACCGGGTCGGTTTAGATATAAGCGTGTTGCACGCCTACTTAAACACATTTTAGCTAACTTCTGTTCGAAACTAAATTGTAATAAAATTCAACCCTATTCATAGTACTGAAAATAACTACTAATTTATTTGTCATTTTCACCCAGTACCCTAAAGTCCAAAAACCTACTTAAAAAAAATGCATATAAAATTAGAGATTAGAAAAAAAAATAAAAATTGAGACACGTAACTCAAATTTCGTATTTGGGCTATGTTTTTAATTTGCAATAACATTTCCATATAAAATTTTGCTGTATTTCTAATAACTAAGGTACTTTACTCTTAATGCAATTTCGAAAAAATGGCATTTGCTCCCTTACTATTAGCCGCGGGTTAAATGTGAAATATGCATTTATAGTTTCAAGGCATGCACCAACTTTTATCAAGAATAAAATTTTCTGAGAAATCGGTAATAAAAAACTTTTACATATGTTGCATACTTTTTTGGACACACTGTATATATATATTTAGGTTTCGGCATGGTGTGGGAAAATCAAAGGAGACAAGTCTCCATAAAACCACACTTTATTTGTAAACAAATCTGAAAAGGCTTTTAGCTACAAAAAATTATAAATATATATATATATATATATATATGTATTTGTATATGACAATATCATGGGTGGCTCCGCTATAAAAAATTTTGTATCTGCAAAAAAAATTGAGTTTCTAACCACAAAGCTTCTATTTCTGAATGGGGTGAGACACTTAAAAGACATAATCGAACGATGCAGTTTTTGACGAGGTCGTATTTCCATAAGGATTGAAAATAAATATCGACAACTATATATTTTTAAAATTGGACCGCGAAATGCAATACACTGGTGTTGTTATAAATGTGGGTTGGCATTTAAAAAAAAATTAAAATGGCGTCTGTCATTTTTTGACATCTGACATATATGACAATAGCACGGTAGCTCCGCTGTAAAAAAATACGTATCTCCAAGTAAATTGAGTTTTGAATCATAAAGCTTCTATTTTTTAACGGGGTGAGACACTTAAAAGACATAATCGAACGATGCAGGTTTGATGCGGCCGTATTTCCGTAAGAATTGAAAATAAATATCGACGGCTATATATTTTTGAAGTCGGACTGCGAAGTGCAATACACTGATGTAGTGGTAAATGTGGGTTGGTATTTAAAAAAATCCCAAAGCTTTCATTTTTTAATGGGGTGAGACACTTAAAAGTCATAATCGAACGATGCATTTTTTGATGCGGTCGTATTTCCGTAAGGGTTGGACATAAATATCGACAACTATATATTTTTAAAATCGGACCACAAAATGCAGTACACTGGTGTAGTTATAAATGTGGGTTGCCATTTAAAAAATTCAAAATGGCACCGCAACTGTCATTTTTTGACATCTGACATATATGACAATATCATGGGTAGCTTCGCTATAAAAAAATTATGTATCTCCAAAAAAAAAACTGAGTTTCTAATCTCAAAACCTCTGATAATTCGATGATAACAAAATCACCAACTTCGAAACCTCGTATCTTCGGAACGGCTGAAAATAAATGTTGACAACTATAATTTTTTAATGTTGGAACAAATAAGCAAATGCAGCGGGCTTACTATAAAGTAGGGTTGCTTTTTAAGAAAATCCAATATTGCGTCGTATCTGTCAAATTTGTAAACATATATTTTTTTTACATCAAATTTGGCTTTTTCACAAAAAGCTATTAGGGAATACATAAGTGTTTTTTTATTGTGGTCGATAGGAAAGTCGCCAATCGGGTGAGACACTTAAAATAATGTCCCTGTACTTAATAAAATTCAGTATTTTTTTTAGTTGAAAAGAATTTTAAAAAATAAATAATTACTAAAAAAAAAGTTTAATACACAAAAAATTAAATGAAAAAAAGTAAACTCTCCAGAACGGGATTTGAAACCATTAGTTCCAAAGTGAAACACCGTACCATTCCGCCAGGGTACACTTTCAAACAAATTGATTTAAATGCCTTATATAACTCTAAACCCTAAATGTGACAAATATACGTGTAAAAATAAATTCAAACTATTTATAATGAATTACCTTATTCTCTTTAGCAATGACATCAGCGAGGTACTAGGCAAACAATAATTATGATAATAATTGTTAGTTATAGTCTACAACAAATATATCATACGTTTATGGCGCATAACATTTTGGGACAAATTAATTTTACTTACCGCCAATTTAATAGTAACTCCAACAATCGAATACTAAATAAAACGTTCAATTTAATGTACAAAATTACAAATCTCACCCTAAAACATCGTTTAAACTATGTTAAATAAAACATCATGATTATTGCCTGAATACGTCTCGGTCAAAATCTGGGAAAAATTTGAAGGTCCTAGATCAGCTGGCCGATGTCATGTATCTGGATGTCAATTGTCGAAAAACGAGTTCTCTGGTTATTTTTTCTATGGGGTCAGTTGAAAATAAATTAACCTACAAATTAAAACTGCAAATACATAAAATAGTCTACAATATTCACAACAATACACACAAATAAAAAAAAATTAGACAGTCAAATCAATCTCTAACATAAATAAAATATACTAAAGGTGACACGATACCACGATGCGGTGGTATAAGGAAATAAGAAATCAATATTTTTACGCAAATGTAGCAAATCAATGGGTCAACCAAATGACCTTATGGAAAAGCTGAGCCTGGCCACGAGACGTAGTGAAAAACTTCAAGAGAGTGGAAATTTGAATAATAAAATAATAAATTAGATTTTATTCTAAAACTCAGTCAGTAATGCCAGGGACTAAAGTGGACCAGAAAAAAACGAGAACCATGTAGATAATTTTAAATATTAAAAACGTTGGTTCATAGATAAAGGTAAAAGTATCACCTACCTCTAAAACTGTGAAATGAAAAAACGAAAAAAAAATTGAACATGCTGTTTCTCAAAGGTTTTGACCTTGACATTTACTTAGGCCACATATTTATATGAACTTTTGTCTTAATACAAGGCATTACCCCTTGAAGTTTGTCTACTTACTTGAAAACACACAGCTACTAAACACCCTATAGTACAGCTCTAGTGGCGCTTCACTCTGTCGGCATATAGAATAAATGTATGCTAAAAATGTGACGAAATACCCCCGGCTTAGAATATAATATCAGGGTCTTAAATAAGTATTTCATTTAGGTTCAATGGACACCTCTTGATTTTGTTGAATCACCAGCATTTTTGGACCGCATTGTAAACCAAAACATTAAAATGTTTGCGCAAAAACTTGTACATTATTGGCCATTGTTGGGCCGAAAAGTTAATGACCACGTTAAGCAGTTTCCTGGCCAGCATTCTCTATTGTGGCTTCCGAATGGATATATAATTCCCGGAGGAAGATTCAGAGAAATGTCTTACTGGGAATCCTACTGGATAATTAAAGGTAAGAATAGGTTTTAAGTTTTGTTGGATAACTATGAAAAAATGAACAACCGCTATGGTATTAATTTTTTCAGGCTAAGCGACTTGTTTTAGAAAAATAAATTTAAATATCATTCTACAATAACCTTTACGCGGAAGATATTTTATGATTATCCTCTCTTAAAACCCATTTAGTACTGAAACCATAGAACACAAATAAAGAGAAACGCTATTATTGTGATAATTGGTCGATGCCGCTGTGACGTTGACATGCCATTAGATGACGACGATACGTCGCAAAGCTGAGTGGGATTAAACTAATAAGAAAGAAAGGGGGGTAGAGGAAATTACTATATGTTTTTATATTTTTAAGGTTAAATAACTAATATTTTGAAATTTAAAATTTCTTGTAAAAAAACATTTTTTAAAAATACGTTTTTATTGCCAATAATACAATTTAAACTGCACGACTTAAAATACGAAGGTATTTTTGTTGAAAATTATTTACACCAAAGTTTAGTGTCAAAATATTAATTTACCTCGATAGCAAAGACTAAAACAATCCATGATGTAACTTTTTTATTGCACAAAATCATTCAATCTAGTCTTGTAAGGTCGTCTTGAGGCCGTTGTTGTCTTATACAAAAGTAGAGGCCAAGCCTCCTTCAAGGTATCCTCTAGCGACCACACACCACTCTATACCGGATGGTACGTCGTGGTTGAAAACATGAAATCCCATGCAAGTTTTAGACTGTCCAAATATTTGCTTCCCTGTTGACTTTAGAGCAGGGTTGTAGGGATACTTATTTAGGGTCTCTGTGATGTGAGTGGACATGCGGAGCTTGAGCAATTTTGAAAAACCCGATCTTAACCTATTTAAATAGGGTTGCGGTTGATTTTTCGTTGGAATTCAACAGGTGATGCTGCGGACATCAGCATTGATTGGACTTGTCAATCTATGATTTGTCAAATGTAATTTGCAAATGGTAGGCTTTTTAATAATCTTTAACAGAAACATTTTACACTGGATTTAACTAATATTTTCCAATAAAAAGAACATTATTTTAAAAACGGGTCTTTTAATTAAAAATGATTTATTTTACTTACAATAAAACCTATTAAATAATATTAAAATTTTCAAGAATTGCTAAAAAGGGTGTATAAAAATAAACAATTGTTTATAAAAAAAACCTAATAATTTATTTTAAGAAAACTGTACAATCGTTTGGAATATTGCTATTTCTGAATTAAACATTCAAATAGGCAGCCATTTGCTGCTAAACAATATCCTGCACAATCGTAAAATTCTCTACGAAAATTAGCGAGTTATTTTGAAAGAAAAAGGACACAAAGTCTCGGCCTCAAAATTTTTCGTTATGTTTATTATGGTAACATGTTTCGCCTTAAACTAGCATCATCAGACCTTATAAACAGTTAAAAATTTTAAAATTATTTTTAAAACAAACACACGTACATTATACAGGAATAAAACGATACTCGTTTTATGTTCTATCGTACAATATCGATTATAGTCTGGAACATTTACCCCTAATTCCCTGTAGATGAAATATTCAATGTAAAAGAATACATTAATAGTTAATAAATATATAAACATTGCAAAATATTACAAGTTAGGTCAGTATCTAAAGCAAGCATCCAAAAGATATGAAGCGAGAAAATCGAAAATATTGACTCGAGAAGATGTGCTAAAATTTATCCGTGAAGCTCCCAATAAAACTTTCTTGATGTAGAGGCAGTGGCGCAGCGAGGGGGGGGTTTTAGGAGTTAAACCCCCCCCCCCCCAGACCCAGACGATTTTAAAATTAAAATAGCAAAAGTAATCCTAGACAACATGACAACAATGTTACAGACAACATGACAACAATGTTACTTGTTTTCAAAGCGCCACACATGCCGCCGATTCATTTAATTTTCCTTATTACCACTTAACGGTCGTCACAGGTGTCTGTTTTGTGATTTTGAGGATTACTGTGAGTTGCGTGGTTTACCATGGATAAATTTATAATCAAGAAACCGAAACTTGATTTTAATGTAGAGGCTCAGACTGCTCAGAGAAGGAACATCATTACTGTAAGTATTTTTTTTTAAAGCGCATGCAACTGCAAGTACGCTTGTCGAGGATTGCACCGTTGCCGTGTTTAGCACAATCGCAGGGTGTTCGATTTATATAGACTTATATTATTTTTATTTTGTGATATTTTCAATACACATTTTTGATTTTGATTTATATGTGCTAAACAAAAAAGTTAACTAAAAGGTACGAATTCAAAGGTATTTTTTCTGTGACTGGAAAAAAGTTTGACATTTTATCTCTTGACAGGAAACAAAGTGTCACTTTTTATGAAATTACTTTTTTCTCGAATATATAAGAAATATAAGATTTGAGCTCTCGGTTTTTTGTCAACACAACCTCGAGCTAAAATCTAATACCTACTTTTTTCTCTTGTATAATAAATAACTTTTTTCTTACAGGTTACGTCAGACTTAACTAGTTCAGAATGCTCAGGCTCAAATAATAATAAAGTTATTGAAAAAAAGGCCGCAACATCTAAAAATATTGGTAAACGACATTTTCACGAAGAAAGCAATTGGGTACTTGATTTCGGGTCGTATTTCGGGAAAATAATCGATGATGTTACAAAGCAGAAACTTTTAGAAAAACCTTGGTCACCGAGTCTTTCTTTTAAATTTCCACCGTCAGGACCTAGAAACTTAAAATTCCAGATGAAATGGCTTGACGAGTGGAGATGGCTAGTTTACTCCCCTTCTCAGGATTCTGTGTTCTGCAAGTATTGTTCGTTATTTTCCACTGTTGTCGGGCAACAAGCAAGTAAAGGCGGAAAACTGGTTAATACGCCGTTTAAAAACTGGAAGGATGCCAGGAAAGAATTCAGAAATCATGAAAAACATTTATATCATAAGAATTGTTTCGAACGAGCTGCTAACTTTTTAGATAGTATGACAGGAAAATCTGAAAATGTTGTTTTAAAAATTGATAAACAACGAAACGATCAAATAATTAAAAATCGGGAAAGCCTTAAACCCATCATTAAAACAGCGATGTATCTTGCTAGATTGGGAAACTCATTTCGTGGTCACCGTGACTCTGGACTTCTTAATATAAAAGAACCTCCAGTCAAAGGAGAGGGTAATTTTAGGTCTTTACTTAAATTTCGAATAGATGCAGGAGATGAAATTTTGACCAAACATTTAAGCACAGCTGGTGCTAATGCAACTTATATTAGCTGGCAAATACAAAATGAAATAATATCGTCATTCAATTCAATATTATTAAAAAAACTTGTTGACAAAGTAAATGCTGCAAGATACTTTTCCGTTTTATGCGACGAGACTACCGACATAAGTGGTACTACTCAAATGTCATTATGTGTAAGATTTGTGGAAAATTGCATGATAAGGGAGGAATTTTTGCAGTTTATTCCTGTTTCTGATGTCACTGGCGCTGGTTTAGCAAATACCATCTGCAATACCATGGTGGAAGTAGGTCTAGATGTAAATGTAAAAAATCTGGTTGGCCAAGGATATGATGGGGCTAGTTCCATGAGTGGTGCTTTAAGAGGGGCACAAGCAATTGTTCGACAGCGGTATCCCAAAGCTCTCTACGTTCATTGTTCGTCACACTGCTTTAATTTAGCACTTTCGGATGGATGTTCAGTGGCAGAAGTACGAAACTGTCTGGGTACTATCGAAGCTATTTATAATTTTTTTAATTATCCGAAACGACAACGGATTCTGGAAAATGAGATTAATAAATTAGCAGAAAAACTAAAAATAGAAAAACTTAAAAGATTATGTCCCACCAGATGGATTCAGAGACATGACGCCGTGAATGCATTCGTTATTCTTCTAAAACCAATAATAAATGCCTTGTTTGAGATTTCAGCATGGACTGATAAAAAAACGGCAACCGACGCTCAATTACTTTCATCGGCAATTTGTCAAAGTAGCTTTCTTTTGTGTACTTTTGTGATAAAAGCTGTGTTTTCATTGACTTTGCCACTGAGCAAGTACTTACAGACTCCAAATTTGGACCTCAGCTTAGCTCTTGAGTCAGCTGAAAATGTAAAGAAATCTTTTAAAAAAATGAGAGAAGACGACCAGAAGTCATTTTCAGATATTTATCAGGAGACTAAACCGATTTGTGACGAGTTTAATATTACAATTTTACAACCTAGAACCACTAATCGGCAAACTAACAGAAATAATGTTCCTGGATCATCGCCAGAAGAATATTATCGAAGGGCTATTTATATTCCATTTCTCGACCAAACAATACAGGCACTAGATGAAAAATTTACGAACCACAAAAAAACTCTTGGACCTTTTCAAATACTTTTATGTCATAATAGTTTAGACATCCAAGACATTTTAAATTCCACCCAACAGCTTTTAGAATTTTATGAACTGGATGATTCTGATGATATGGGAGAAGTTACACTTTGGGTCCAGTTTATCAGAAATAAAACAGAAAAGCCACAAAGTGCGATTGAGGCTTTGGAAAAATGTAATAAAAATTTATTTCCAAAAATTTATAAACTTCTTAAAATAATGGCAACTTTACCAGTCACAACATGTTCTTGTGAAAGATCGTTCTCTTCTTTAAAATTTTTAAAAAATTATTTGAGGAATTCTGTTAGAGACGATAGATTAAACGGCCTAGCTCTGATGTATATACATCCAGATGTTCCCATTCTGGAAGATGAAGTTCTTGATGTATTAGCTCTCCAATCTCGCCGTCTTAAAATTTTATTAAAAATCATAATTTTATTCAGTTTAATTCATTACGTTAGTATTTTTTTTTCTCGTTTTTATTTAGTAAGTATACTAATTTTGTTGTTTATACTTTTTAATGTATTTTATATTATATTATATTCTTGTTTTTTAATACTCTTCTCAATTTTTTTTTAAAAACCCCCCCTAATACAAAATTCTGGCTGCGCCACTGTGTAGAGGATGCATAGTAATAGTTAATATTCCCAATACAAAGATCGATAAAAACGTGTCTTCACAATAATTATTGATGAGCGGGAGATGGGTTGTTCAAAGCTACTGAGAACATATTGGCCTTTACGCCTGATGAACTGCAACATCAATAGATTATTTTTGTTTTACCGTAACGGTCGTTGTTTTCGCAGCCAGTTGGGAAGAACGCCATAGGCAAGATTCCTTCCATTATCGCAAAATACCTGGGTCTAAGTGATGTGGACAAATATACTGGTCATTGTTTGCGCAGAACTTCTTCAACTTTGATCGAATGAGAAGGCTTAATCAGCCTTAACTAGAACTCAGGAGCAGCCAAGCTGCCTACCTCTCATGTGTCGAATAAATCACCGACAACAATGAGCTAAGGAGTCTAGAGGATCAATATGATAACTGGACATCGAACGTGTCACATTGCCAAGCCAGATCACTGATAAGCACCCAGAATCGGAAACAAGGATGACCTCACATTTCATTTTAGGTGAGGCGAGGAATGTTAACATCAAATTTAATGACAGGCTAGCCATGGTACCATCACAAACCCGATGGACGTACCTATCGGTAAACGATTCGTTTATTGGTAGCTATCCACGGCATCGAGCGTCCGGGGTTTGCACGCTGTGCACCCCTTCGTCTATTACCCGCTGTCCCCTCACCTTGTCAGTGGGGAATGGCAGTTTACGGAGGTTTTAGACTCACTGCTAACAACGGTATGCCCTGTCTTCTTCCGTTAACATCTCAATCCTTTCGTTGTTTCGTCCTACTGGAACTCATCAGAGACGCGCGACCAACCTGAGGCCGCGGCCCGCAAAGGGTCTGCGCCTATGGATGGTAAATCGTCTGACAACTGGCGTTATTCATCATCGTCATGGAAGGTATCAGTCTCCACACTCACGGACCTCCCTTCAAGGATCCGGACTGGGTCGGCTTTTGGTAAGCTTAGTTAAAGCCAATAGTTGGTCTCGAAAAAGAACTCAGTTTGTTCGTTCAGCGGCAGCCTAGCTCGACTGTCGCAAGGACAGAAAACGGTGAGCCAGGTAAAGGACCTGTGGAACTCTGGGCAAGGACTACAAAGATTGTAGTGTTGCACGATCGAGAGTGCAGGGGTGATTCCCCTCTCGGCACCAGACAACCGCCGGTTGTTCCTTGGCAACAGACGACTTTGTGACATGAGCTCCATACCCCCAGCCATAAACGAACATCCGGGTTCCCAAGTCCCGGACCCCCCCGGGGGATGCGTGAGGGTGGACTGGAAACAACCAAGACGACAGGCATGTGATTGACGTAACGAACGATGCTTGAGGGCTTAACCCGCCCTTGGGTGGTCCAATTTGATCGAATGAGAAGGCTTAATCAGCCTTAACTAGAACTCAGGAGCAGCCAAGCTGCCTACCTCTCATGTGTCGAATAAATCACCGACAACAATGAGCTAAGGAGTCTAGAGGATCAATATGATAACTGGACATCGAACGTGTCACATTGCCAAGCCAGATCACTGATAAGCACCCAGAATCGGAAACAAGGATGACCTCACATTTCATTTTAAGTGAGGCGAGGAATGTTAACATCAAATTTAATGACAGGCTAGCCATGGTACCATCACAAACCCGATGGACGTACCTATCGGTAAACGATTCGTTTATTGGTAGCTATCCACGGCATCGAGCGTCCGGGGTTTGCACGCTGTGCACCCCTTCGTCTATTACCCGCTGTCCCCTCACCTTGTCAGTGGGGAATGGCAGTTTACGGAGGTTTTAGACACACTGCTAACAACGGTATGCCCTGTCTTGCCTTGCCCAGAGTTCCACAGGTCCTTTACCTGGCTCACCGTTTTCTGTCCTTGCGACAGTCGAGCTAGGCTGCCGCTGAACAAACAAACTGAGTTCTCTTTCGAGACCAACTATTGGCTTTAACTAAGCTCACCAAAAGCCGACCCAGTCCGGATCCTTGAAGGGAGGTCCGTGAGTGTGGAGACTGATACCTTCCATGACGATGATGAATAACGCCAGTTGTCAGACGATTTACCATCCATAGGCGCAGACCCTTTGCGGGCCGCGGCCTCAGGTTGGTCGCGCGTCTCTGATGAGTCCCAGTAGGACGAAACAACGAAAGGATTGAGATGTTAACGGAAGAAGACAGGGCATACCGTTGTTAGCAGTGAGTCTAAAACCTCCGTAAACTGCCATTCCCCACTGACAAGGTGAGGGGACAGCGGGTAATAGACGAAGGGGTGCACAGCGTGCAAACCCCTGACGCTCGATGCCGTGGATAGCTACCAATAAACGAATCGTTTACCGATAGGTACGTCCATCGGGTTTGTGATGGTACCATGGCTAGCCTGTCATTAAATTTGATGTTAACATTCCTCGCCTCACTTAAAATGAAATGTGAGGTCATCCTTGTTTCCGATTCTGGGTGCTTATCAGTGATCTGGCTTGGCAATGTGACACGTTCGATGTCCAGTTATCATTTTTCTTCAACTTTGTTGGCGGACGTGGGGGCAAACATGACCACATTGAAAAGACATGGCGGTTGGAAAAGTTCAGATGTGTTTGAGGGATATTTGGAAGAGAGAATGTCTTCTAAAAATAAAATTTCGAAATTGATAATGGATATCTGGAGTACCATTAACGAGACCATCAACATCAAAAAATGAAATAATAGAAAACATTACTTATCAAAAGCCGGTAAATTCGTTTTTACTGGGTCTTTTCATAACTGTTCATTTAATATAAATGATAAATAAGTTTTTTTTTAAATAAAAAGTTGTTACCTACTTTGTGTAACTAGACATTAAAAAAATCAAGAGAGCGCACTGTAGATTAAATAATTAACGCGATTCGCACAACGCTACAAAAAACTAGCACTTACCGGATTTTTAGGATGACAGGATGCCACGGCTTCTAGATACGCCTGGATTTTGCATCTTCTGAGGGCCCTCAGGGTGGTAGCTCTCTGTTAACACAACTCAATAACTTGATACACTCACGGTTTAACGGAAAATTTTAGTGTCTTTAGTGTGTGGATAAGAGAAGCTGTACGGGTTGTCACGTTGATATTGGAACTCTTTATCCTGGTATCTCACTGGCGTGCTGCGCACCCGTGCTGTGAGTCGATTGACGTTGTGAGATAAAATTATTAATTTCAAACCTTACCGAAAACAATCAAGGAGGATAGAAAAAGCTGTATTTAAATAATAATTCTTTGTTACCACCCGAAACCAATGTAAGCAAATGATAGACCAAAGCAAAGAAGCTCATAACGAGAGAATCAAAAACAAACTTCTTGCCAGTCCTAACGGATCAAGGTCCTTTTGGTCAGTCGCTAAGGCCGTCAGCCAAAACTTTACAAAGTCAACTATTCCACCTCTAACACGTTCAGACGGCACAATAGCAACCACAGCCGGGGATAAAGCAAACCTACTTGCTGAACTGTTTTCCTCGCATTCCACTGTAGACTTTCAGGGAAAATCACCACCCAACATTCCCTCAGTTCAATCGCAAATGTCTGAAATCGTGTTCCGTCAGCGTCTTGTTAAACGGATTCTTAAAGGACTCGACGTCAATAAAGCTTCTGGTCCAGACGAAATTCCTATCATTGTTCTCAAGACATGCGCCGATGAACTTACACCAGTATTTTGTAGACTTTTCAACTTATCCTACAAAAAAGAAATATTTCCATCCTGCTGGAAGTCGGCGCGTGTCCAGCCCATTCCAAAGAAAGGTAAAAAGACCCTGCCAAGCAACTACCGACCCGTCGCATTGCTTTCAGTAATTTCAAAAGTAATGGAGAAAGCTATTAACCAACAACTTCTAAAGTATCTGGAAGGGCTTAACATTATCAGCGACCATCAATACGGTTTTCGAAAGTCCAGATCAACAGGTGACCTTTTGGCATATGTCACTCATCTTTGGAGCAACACCATCGAACATCATGGAGAATCCCGGGCTGTTGCACTGGACATCTCTAGGGCTTTTGATCGTGTTTGGCACGATGGGCTTCTAAGTAAATTGCGATCCTACGGTATGCCTAATGGATTTTGTTTATGGTTAACCAGCTTCCTTAAGAACCGTTCTCTGCAAGTGGCGATTGACGGGTTTCTCTCAGACACCTTCACCATCAATGCCGGTGTTCCTCAAGGGTCCATATTGTCGCCTACCCTCTTTTTACTGTATATTAACGACCTTCTAGTGAAAACCCAAAATCCAATTTATAGCTTTGCTGATGACAGCACACTTGTCTCATCTTTTACCTTGACTCCCCAAACATCCGCTGCCGACGCACATCTTCGCAGGCAGCATGAAGTATTGCGCCTCAACAATGACCTGGAAGAAATTTTGGCTTGGGGTGACAGTAACCAAGTCGAATTTAATGCTAAGAAAACCCAGGCAGCAGTCTTCTCCAAAAAGGTTAACATTGCAGAACCGGATATAGTCATGGCAGGATACGCAATTCCCCTGGCGCCGTCTATTAATTTGCTGGGGGTCAATCTGGGAGGTAATATGTCTTGGCATGATCACGTTGCCGCAATTGCCAGGGCAGCTGCACAGAAACTTGGTGTACTTTTCCGCACCAAAAGGTTGTACACACCTCATCAACATTTGACACTCTACAAAGCCCAGATTCGACCATCATTAGAATATTGCTCTCATGTCTGGAGCTCTGCACCCAAGCACACCCTTCGGCTACTGGATTCCATTCAAAGGAGAGCCGTTCGTCTGATCGGCGACCCCGAGCTGACCAAGTCCCTCGATAGCCTGGAGCATCGAAGACAGGTTGGTGATTTGGCTCTCTTTTACAGATATTTCCATGGCAGGTGTTCGACTGACATTGCCCACTTGATTCCACCTAGAGCAATGCAAAACAGAAATACACGGCGAACCGCTGCCGCTCATCCATATGTTGTTCAGCTTAGTACTCCTCGAACTTCATTGTTCAAGAATTCTTTCATCTGGAGAACGTCATCTTTGTGGAATGATCTTCCTGAGGTCGTGTTTCCCAATGAATACAATCTTCAACGTTTCAAGACCAACGTTAATCGCTTTCTTCGCACACGCACCGCTCCCAGAGCGCCTTAAAGGATTTTTTCTACAGTGCAGGTGTTTTATCATAAAAAAAAAAAAAATAATGGTAATAATTAGTTTAATTAAGTTTAAGTTTATTAAGGAAGTTTCTAAGGGCATTAGAAACTTCCTTAATGACCTAAAATATCTATTATTGTTTTCTTCAGCTTTTTCATAATTCTGTGCAGTTGTTTATTAAAGTGCCTTTCGACTCAAACTTAGTAACTTTTTGTACTGGCGACTTGGTAGGAATGGGTCTATCAGGGAAATAAACGGACAACATATCAGCTACTACACTATATTTCCCCGCATGGTATAATTAGAATAGTGGCTTTTTCTTCTATTGTGCTGTTACTAGTAAAAAATGTAATACTTTTAAATTAGTACATTTGACATTGATAAATCATAAGTTGACAAGTCCAATCAATGCTGGTGTCCGAAGCATCACCTGTTGAATTTAAATAAGAAACCAACCGCAATACTATTTAAATAAGTTCAGATCGGGTTGTCCAAAGTTGTTTAAACTCCGCATGTGCACTCACAACAGAGACTAAAAAAGTTTCTCAGAACCCCGCTGAGCAAATATTTGGACAGTCTAAAACTTCTATTGGATTTACTGTTTCCAACCACGGTATAAACACCTAAAATATAAATAACACTAGATATTAAGAAAATAAATATCATAAGGTCATACATCCATGTACAAAAATAGAGGTCATAATTTTGGGAAAGGCAGGTTAAGACCCACTACCAGTAGAATTCAATGATCGGGTTCAGCTCTTACTCCAGTTAATTGTCGTAGTATTGAAAAAATTGAGATATTCATTAGAAAAATAAGATCATAGTTAAATACTACAAAATCGTCACAACACTTCTCATACAAGTCTAGAACTTCACTGGGCGATGGGGTCCACTTGTATCTTTTCAATACAGCGATCTGAGAAGTCAAGCGATGTCGGGCATGGTTACTACTAGGATGGGCGACCGCTTGGGACCGGCGGGTGTCACGGATACCCCCTCAAGAAAAAACAACATTGATGGATATGGCTGGGTACAGACACACAGGCGGAATAGTCAAAGTTTGTGTACTACAAAAGGCCACGTTAATTCTAAACTGAGAACGACGGCGCGTGCTGGAGTAAATAGTATAAATTTTATCCCATAAAATTCTAGAGTCAAGCAAGAAGTCACAATAGGTCACAAACCTCAGCGCTATATTAGGAAAAATTGCGCGTTAATTAGCTTATCGATATTGTTCGGAATTAACTAAGTTGCCGTTATTGTGCGGGCGCGTAATTTTTTATAGTTTAATATATTTTATTGTGATACGTTTAATTAAAATATCTTAGTACAGATAAAAAATGTCTTGCGAAGAAAATACTTCCAAAAAAGTAGAAGCTTTGTAAATCTCTTAAAGAAGAGTAATGTTGTGACTCAAGATAGGGATAGATCAGCTGTAAAACATTATAGGGTTTTTAAGCGGAAGGTAGCGACAAAAGACAGGACAATTTCCTTGAGTAAATTTAAATTTAAAAAGTCAGGCCCTCTGTGTTCACCACAGCACTTGCAATGTGTTGGTAGGTTAGTTGGACGTGCCGGCGCCAACGACAATTTAATTTTTTTAGCAACGCTTATTGAGGATACACTAGGTCTTGCCCTAGACTCAAATACAGTCGTGATTTTACTTCCAAAAATATAAATAAATAAATTAAATTAATTCCCTTAAATATTTAATTTTGAAAAAAGCCATTATTTCTCTTTGCGCTTGTGTGGTCTTCTGACACTTTAGTTAGCGGGGAATACGGTGTTGGGATATATTCTTGACGGACTGACACAGCGTGATCAGTTGGTTAAACGGTCATTAAGGCCTGGCATCCCTGGACGAAGTAAAACAAAAAAGAAAAATAATAACATAGAAACAGAAATATGAATAGAGTAGGTGACAGTAGCGAATCTGAGCTTGAATTATTGGAAATAATTAAGACTCTCGATATCTACCAGACGAAGAGCAGCATATTACGTCAGTCAATTTAGGGGGCGTATCTCCTTACCGCGGAGTCTGACGTCAAATTCATTAAATCTGGGTGGGGAAAATCCATTCTTGGGAGTAACCAATTTAAATAAGGACAGTGCTAGCAATCCATTTATACGTTTCCGCAGCAGGGGGAAAATTCCCAACTAGCATTTTCAGGACTTATGACTACATATAAACTAAATCTGACGTCTTACGTCGTTTAAACGTAATAATCTGACCTTAAGGAATAATAGCCGAGGTAATAGCTGTGATGCTAAAAGTAGTCATACAGACGTTGCACTATGACTCATTTCTAAAGGTCCTTGAGGGACTACATTTATCGTCGGCCGGAGGTAAAAATATTACTAAGAGTATACAGAAAGTAATTTTCTTGACTTGAAAGTTTGGCACTTTCATTACCTATGCACGTTTTAAGTATACCTATTTTAACTAAATCTGTCTATACGTCATTAGTGTTCGACTAATTCTTCCCTAAAGCGTGCTTTAAACCCTTCTAGGTAACTACGTAACGCCGCCATATTTTGACGGGAGCCAATTTTAGGGTTTCGTTTTCCATAAGATAATTTCGGAAAACATAAAACTAAATACTGGAAACTGCATCTATTTGATCTATAATAATCTACTTTACGTATTCTGGGTGTTTAGATGCTAATTTAATTTATGTAAGTTTCTCCTTTATCCAAGATATTTTTTTATATTTCTATTATTAGTTCTTTTTTTCATCAATTAAGGAGCGCTTAGTTTTTAAGGCTCTATATTGCCAAATTTTAACAATAATGTGTCTTGCGTTTCAATTTTAAGCGACCGAAATATTCTAACATAGGTTTATTCTAGTAAGAGTAAGCTCTTATAGCAGCACTTATATTTTATAAAAGAATCCACAAAATATCAGTTGGTTATATTTGTAAGTAATCTAGTTTGTTAATCCGTGCAGAAGTCAAATAAAGATATTTTTAAAATTTCCCGACATTTTAGATGCAGGATAAGTTACTTATAATGTGCAGAAGTCATATACTGACGTCCTTACAACCCTTATTTTGTTCACCAAAATGGTGCAAATTCGAGTCTTCTCGACGTCAGATCGACGTAAGTTTCCAACGTCAAAGAATACCTATATAAAACTTTTTGATTGGTTCTTTTTAAAGAACGGTCTATAAAATACTAAAAACAACATACATTAAATTTATTTCAAAAATTATATCTAGTAACGTTACAAAATAATAACAGACATTTCGTCCTTTAACGTAAGTCCTGGCCCCGCAAAACCTGGCGCCGGCCAGGGTTGACGGAAGAGCCAGTATACTTAGGCTCATAGGCCCATTATATCTTCTATCCTCTGGGTTATGTTAGCCACACGGGACCTACAGCTTAGCGTGAAATCCGAACCACACTTCTTTTTATTTCCCCAGCGGTTCTCGGTCCTCGGCGCCCCTCTCTCTAGTTCCCAATATTAGGATTCACTAATAGCATACTGCATTTTTTTATCCATTTAAGTTCCGAGTATACTTGTTTATTAAGTGTATGCCCACTCCGGGGATCGAACCTGGACCGACACGGTCGAATGCCAGTAACTCACCATGGAGCCAGTGCCGCGGTAAAAATGAAGGGTTACCAGACGTCTGTATTAAATCCGGACTTAATAAACCAAAGGAAGTATTTGCCCACAAATCCCAAATCAAATCTGTAGGTATACCCATCCTTAGCTAATCTAAAACTTATTTTGTGCGTATTGCTAGGAAATACCTATAAAGTTGTAGAATTTGTCCATTTTTACTCACAGAGACCTGACATTTGATATTTTGTAAGAAAAAGACAGTCTCGGCCTCAAAATTTTTCGGTCTGTTTATTATGGTTACATGGCCTTAAACTGGCATCATCAGGCCTAAATAAGTAAATACAATTACAAATTGCACAGAAATATTAAATAAAATCTAATTACCTTATAAACAGTTAAAAATTTTAAAATTGTTTTTAAAACAAACACACGTACACACATATAACAGGAATAAAACGATACTTACCCAAACGTAGGACGAAGCCAGTTGGTTGCCTATTCTAACTCAAGACACCCAAAGTCAAAGTCCAACTTAAAGGTCGCATCAAAAAATAGATAAAAACAGAAACAAATAGCTATTCCCTTTTGAGCTTATTAAAAATCAGATGGGGCTCAAAATTAAAAACATTATTTACGCAGGCAAGTACTGGACTTTTCCTTGCCTTAGTAATTTTCATTTTTTCGAGCAAGTCGAGTTTTTTACCTTTAGTGCATTGGTGTGATAATGTTACGTTTTCTGGTGTGGAAAAAGAAACAAAATCCAAATATTAATAAGTAACAAAAATAATACATTAAAAATTTTGTGTTTAATTTTTTAATGATGTTCTGAAGCTACTCCACCATGGTAGTTAAGGTAGAAAAAATTAATTATTTTTTGTAGTAAACTTTAATTGAAGTAAACAAAGATTTACTTATTAAAACCATGAGTTATTCAGTATATTTAGAAATTTTAAAGGGGATCAAAATTTATATTGTTTGACAATCCTGTATATTTTTCCAATAAATGTTACTTTTGGTGCCGGTTTTACGATTTAACAAAGACATATTTTTAATTTTTCTTTTCGTTTATTGCGTTTAATCAAACTATTCAAATAAGATCCGTAAGATAAATAAGACATGCTTATGCAATTTTGATATGAAAGAAAAGGTAATAAAAAGCAAATTTTTTGGTGTTTTGCATCCCCAAGCAAGAAGAATGATGCTTAACTTGTTAAACTAGTATTTTGTAATGTAACAAAATATCAAATATCAGGTCTCTTTGAGTAAAAAATGGACAAATTCTTCGAATTGTTAAACTACGTTTATTTTATTTTCTTTGTTAGTGTGTAGTATACTAAGCTGTATTTATTTGTAGAGGAGAAGCCTGCATAAAGAATTCTTTCTATCGTGGGAATAAATATTATTATTATTTTTATTTTTAAGACTGTGCATAAAAAAAATATATTATAAGACCAAAGAATACTTAAATATGTAAACGAAGAAAGCGAAAGACTAAAGATTTGCTCGAAATATTAAAAATAATAATAGTATGAGGCATTTTTCTCTAGAGATATTAAGATACTTAATGCTGGTATTTAGTAAGTACCACTACATATTGAAAATTTCGGGAAAGTTTACAAGTAGTTACCAAATAATGATCATTCACGGTTGCTAAATAATAATGCGATTGCTGTCATGTTGTGTAGCAGTGAAATGAATAGATTTTAGCAACAAAGCTTATATGAATTTGTATTAATAGCAAGTTGTCGTGAATCATATGGTTAGCAAAATATGTAGTAATGATTACTAAATAGACTCAAATAAATATATTTAGCCGTAACAACATGAAGTTAAGGTTGGCGCTATATTTACTTTAATATTTGGCCATAGTTGCTGCATATCAAGCGATCACAGCTAAATCATTTTCTTAGTGTATAGGACTCACAGGCTTCCAGAACTCGCGTTGAACTAGGCAATTCAGTCCGGTTTCCTTCAGCCTGTAAAATGGTACCTTCTGAGTAAGCTGTTTTCACAAGCTTGTTTTTAAATGACCACCCTTTACATATAAATAATATATTTTAATTTTTTTCCTAAAGCGCCCATTTATTTTGTTGTAGGTTTGCTTTTATGTGAAATGACAGAAACCGCTAAAGGAATGTTGAGTAATTTAGTTTATTTAATCAAAGATGATTATAATAGCTGTATTAGGAAGGGATCTAGACATTATTATAGGTATCGTTCAAGTCCGCCATTATTATCTGCAATGATTAATATTTATATCGAACACACCAACGATGTAGAATGGCTGAGAAAAAATATATACGATGTTGAGAGTCACTACATTAAAAATTGGTGGGATGTCAAATCATACCAAATCACAATGCATAATAAACAATATATAATAACAACTTATGGAGGTCACAACAATCATCCCAGAGAAGATAACTTAATGGAAGACAAAGCTATATGTTCTTTTTATAAAGACTTGCAACAGGTGGTGAGCAACTCTGAAATTTCATTGTACCTATATGGAATCTTAAATTCGGCCCTCATTACAAGGAATATTGGGATTTTGGAAACAACAGCGTAAAGCCGCGTTGACACAGGTCGTGAATGACGGACGTAAACCACGCTTTTGTGAACTACGCCTCTGTAAACTACTTAGGCCGTGAAATAAAAATGGTAAATTCCGATCACGAACCAAAATGATTTCTTTCGTGGTAAGATCAAACTTATTTGATTTTATGTATCGTTTAGTCGTTTGTGGGCAGAACAACAGGACAGTTGTGTTTGTCATGTCCATATTGTAAATATGAGTGAATGAATTTACTTATTGATAATTTGGGAACCCTAAATAAAAATTGTAAGCTTTTAAAAGAGTCTCCAGTCGCTAAATATCTAAGTGTTATTTCCAGTTTCAGTTTGACCGGTACTGCCGGTAGACCTTCCCTTATATTAGTATAATTTGGGATACTCGGAAAGATATTTAATAAATTATTATTACTTTTTTGTAGAATCTACTTTCTTGTTCACCACCGTCTCCTGTTTCTTTGACGAAAGAGTATTTAAAATGCTGCCTGCTCACATATCACTTAACATGTCTCTGTTACCAAGCACTATATTTCTGCTACTGAAGCAAATACAGAATTTGTCGTGTGTACATTGTTACGAAAGTAAAAAGACAGTCATAAAATCGATACCACGAGCGTGGTTCACGTTCGCCATTTAACATGATACTATTATTAATAAGATAAACCCACACATCTATTAAATTACAAGGCCGGCTGATCGAACCTTAGTTGTTTCTTTTCGCTCACAATTGTTTTCTTGTATACAGGCTGAGGATGACACTTGCTAGTGTCGAAACATGTCCCCTTTAAGATCAAATTTTAAATAAATTCATAGTGGTGTGCGACTTTCATTACTTAAACCTATTCACCACAGAAATGGACTACTTCCAAAACCTTAAAAATTGAATGTGAAATATATTATTTGGGACTTTTACAATTTAATTAGACCAAAATTAAAGCTTCATATGTCAGATGAATTATCGAATTTTCAAATCAAAAATGCTCTGCAATTTCCATATAAGTTTCATTTTAACAGAATTATTATGATTTTTCGAAAAGAATGCCTTGGATTCACAAAGCGTCATCATGGATATTAAATATTTTATATAAAGTGTCAAAAACGGCCGAAAATAGCATATTGCATCGTAAGTTTTTAGAGTTATTTTAGCATTTCGTGCTTTAAAATTTGGGATAAGAGATAGCTCAAAACATCTACAATACAGTGTTATAAAACAGATAGCTCCAAATATAATATTTATAGATGCATTTTTCATTTTAATATCGGTCTGCATATCTTAAAATTGGTCTGTATTCAATGTTCGGGGATATTCGGAACAGCCGAAAATTGCCGACAAGATTTGTTCCGAGTTTTTATTTCTTGTGACTTTTGTGCTATTTGTAGAGATAAAGAACAAATAATTTAACTTTCCCATTGCGACATTTTGTTTCCTATCATATGATGTCATCAGATTTCGAGTAAAACGTTTCGTCATCTAGCTAGATACCAAGGGTTTTATTTTTAAATATAAACTTGTAATTTTTATTGCGGTTTCATAAATCTTGCTTTTTCTAACGTCTTTATGCGATATTGCTTTAACCAAATATCAACGTTATGACCCTATAAAACATCTTAAATCTTTATATTCGGAAATGTATGAAAGTTGTGAAATTTGGAATGGACTGCTAAAAAAACGAATATATCCGAAGATCTAAAAGCATGTAAAAGTAATTTACCTCGGAAACTACTTATTCGGTCTGAACAAAATTTGGCATACGAATGAAAAATGAGTTATAATATCAGGAAAAATACTTTAAAAGAGAAACACGCATGGCTTTGCCCACCTTGACAAATTGAATCTTTAAACTAACTCGAAAACTACTTGACCATCCGAAATTTGGTATACGTATCTACTAGAATATTACTATGAAAACTACTTATTCGGTCTGAAAAAAAATTGGTATACCTATGTAAAATAAGTAAAATTTTCGGTGCCGCAATTAAAGTTTGACAGGCAATGCGCCGCGGCCCAAACGATAACAGATACGGGTTTTCTCTATAAATTATGGTTGAAAAAGTGTCATTCACAAAGATGAAGAAAATATAATTTTACCCTTCCATTCCGTTTCCTATAATATGATGTTATCAGATATCGAGTCCAATGTTTCGACCATAGATAAACATTTTCAATTTCTATATTCGGAAAAAGTAAAACATAATTCAAAGATTAAAATTTAATGTAGGTAAGCGTAAAATTAATTTACTTTGAAAACTATTTAATCGAACTACCCAGAATTTTGTGAACGCATGTCAAATAAATTTACCTCGAAAACTACTTAACTCATTTGAACAAAATTTGGTATTCGTATGTAAAAGACGTTTATAATTTTAGGAAAAATATTTAAAAAATACCAGTAACTGCAATATTGTCCTCCTTAACAAATCGATTTTATTGTAACTCGAAAACTACCTAACCTATCTACCATAAATTTTGCATATGCATGTAAAATGAATTACTTATCCAATCGAAACAAAATTTAGTATAAGTATGTAAACTGAGTTTATAATTATTGTAGGCATAATATTTTAGAGATGGCAGTAACTGTGGCTTTGTCTACCTGGAAGATAAATGATATAGGCAGGCATTATTTAATCACAATCAAAGTTACCTGATTATTGTGTGGAACAAACAATTTGTGTGATGAAAAAAGGTTGTTTTTTGCTAGCTGTCATTTTGACATTTTCAAAGTTCAACTATTTTAATTAAACTATTTAATATTAAGTATTAATTTTGTGACACATAAATAAAAGGGATAAAAATGAAATACACGAGTTACAGTAATATTAGTTATATACTAACAGCTGTCATTTTGACATTTTTTATGTGTAATAATTGCATTTATAAAAAAATATTTTGTTGTTAGGTGTAGTTCTCATATTATGATTGAAATACATAAATACCGTGCGAGCAAAAATTATTTTCTTTAAAGAGAGCTTGGATTAAAAAACGTAGGACTTGGTTTAGATCACAATGATATGTGGACAATATATCTAAACAAATCTAGGTTAAAATTTTGTCAAATTCATATTATGGCATGATATACCAAACTAATGAGTATAAAAAAATAAGTAGACAAATACAAATTTATTTTTGTTCTTTTCAAAATTAACAACGTAAGAATATAGAGCAAGAAAAAGAAAAATAATTACATAAATTGCTGAAATTGGCCACCGCCATGCTCCAAGCATAAATTTACACGTCTCTTCATATTTTCGAAAGTGTTGACAGGCATCTCTGGAGAAATATTATCACATTCTTGGATAATTCTTTCTCGTAATTGTTCTAAATTTGCAACTGGTGTTTTAAAAATAGTGTTCTTTAAATGAGGAAAAACGAAGTAATCCATAACCGTTAAACAAGGTGATCTAGGTGGGAATTCAATGTATGATCGAAAACTGATCAATCTGTCGTCGAAAAAATTGCATAAGTAGTTAATAATTTCGGCGGCTGTATGGGCAGTTGCACCGTTCTGTTGAAAATATCCTAAACGTAGTTCGTCGTCAAGTAATTGCTTCACAAATGGATTTAAAATATTTTCTCTATACCGCTGTGATGTAACTGTGTCATGGAAAAAATAGGACCAACAATTCTTCTTCGTAAAACAGCTAACCAGACACCAATTTTTTGAGGGTGCAATGTGGACTCTACAAAAAAATGGGGATTTTCACTACTCCACTTGCGTGTATTTTGAGAATTCACATAACCGGAGAGGTGAAACCAGGCTTCATCCGAAAAAAATGTCAGGTCTAATAAATCATTTCTTTCCAATAAATTTTGGGTAAACCATTGAGAGTAATTTCTGCGTCTTTTAAAATCTGCGACTTGTATTTCTTGGATACTTGCACTTTATAAGGAAATAAATTTAGCTTCTTCTTAAGAATAGTCCTGCATGTTCCATAAGATCTTCCCACTTCTTGGGACAGGCGTCTTATACAATTTGTTGGCGTATTTTACGAACGTTTGCAACTAGTTCTTCTGTTCTTACAGATGGTCTTCCTGTTCCTTTTTTGTGTTGTATAGAACCTGTTTCCCTAAACACAGCCAAGGTTCTTTTCAGGCAATGATAAAAATACCCAGCAATAAAAGCAACGTTAGGAAAATGTTCACCATTCTCTTAGAATATTTTCTATAAACCGTAGTAACCGCGGCAGTGTCTCAGATGAGAGGTACTGGCATTCGACCATGGCAGTCCGGGTTCGATCCCCGGAGTGGGCATACGCATAATGAAAAAAAGTATGTCCGAAATTTAGTGGATAATGGAATGCAGTATGCTACTAGTATTTCCTAATATCGGGACCGAGAACGGCGTCATGGATCTCTGGGGGTGTAAAAAGGATAAATATGGTCTATTTCTTTTCGATTGCGAACGATGACAGAAACCCGTTTTACAATAAAAAAATGCAAGAATTTTTATTTTTGACAAGTTGAAAAAGTAAGGTTAGGGATTTACGTCATAACTGACATTTTGTTGTTTATAGCGGTTATAATTTTAAATTAACACTTGTTAAGGCCGCTTTACAGTTTGCAATTTTTCTTTCACGCAAGAAAAGATTGCCCGGGAGTATGCGCAGAACGAGGCTAATGATCAGCTGGCGCAATTTGTATTGCTTGCAAGAAATATAACTCGGACCGTATTTTTATTGCCATTGCAAGCGCAATTCTGAGGATTTTCTGGTGATTTATGAGACACCAAACTAAATATAAAAATCCCTGACATTTATTTATGTTTTTTCTAACCTATAGCGGGTACGTTTTGTTTTTGTTGGTTTGCTTTCATCTCCTGTAATAATGTTTTGTTAAAATGAATGCACAAAAAGCGCAGGTAAGTCCTAACCAAATGTATTTTTATTTTAATGGTTGGCAAGTGGTACATCACCTACGATCTTGGCAAGTCATTGCACACTGTAAAACGAAGTGAAATTCTTATTGCCGCAATATTAATTGCTGCAAGACAACTTGCGTGAAAGAAAAATTGCAAACTGTAAAGCGGCCTTTAAGAAGATGAATTTTTAGGTTATGTCACAATGTTTGGCTTTTGGCATGACCTATATTTTGTCGATAAATCGGGCATCCTTTTTGCTTCAACATAAAGTAGGCATATGTTTACTATTTTATGTTGCAGAAAAACGTGAAATTAACCGATTTTATGTACAGAAAGTTAATAGATTGTTTGTTTCGTAATATAACTAGAGCTAAAAGTTATTTTTAATTGCTAAAAGCATATATTTGCTAGAAATCAATCGAACGGAAATTTCTTATTCTTCTTCTGTGATTTAAAAAAAAGACCTTTAATAAGTTGGCGATGCATTTATGTAGTGTAAATTGGTCCATGATTTAACCAATTAGGTGAATTTTTGTTCAATTTTTTTTTCTGTCATGGTTCGCAATCGAAAAGAAATAGACCATAGTGCATACACGTGGTTCGGATTCTACGTTAAGCTATAGATCACGGTTTACTCTAACCCTGTTTCGAAAATACGCTTCAACCATGAATATTTTGTTCTGTTCCGTAAAGCCCATTGTGTGAATTGTTCAAGACATTGGAAAAATTGGCGATGAATCAAATTACTTGTAACGACCGTCAAAGATGAAGAAATAACTGATTGATTGTTAATTCAGGTAGTGACACCCAACAGGTATTAAGCTCTACGGCTAAGCATTACGTCCTTAGATGCACGGCCTTCTTTGATGCAAATAATTTTTGTTCGCACGGTATCAAATGAAATATTTGTAAATATTTTTTGACAGGTTTTATATCGACAAACTAAGCGATATGTTTTCACATCACAGTCCGCAGGACTGTGATACAAAAGTAAATCATTTAATAAAACAGAATATTTAGAAATAAAAATATTATATTGTGGATACACACAGGCAGGTGGAATTTAGAATTCATTTTTAAGATTTTTTTTCAGTTTTAGATTTTATCTATCCTTTGTTTCGCTCTTGTCTCCCTTGCGATCGTTGCCTGGTTGGATATTTGTTCATATTTCCTCCTGACTGGTCGGTTACAATAAAAGTAAAGTACTAACTACAGTTTTTCTTATTAGTTCCAAGGGGGATTAAATTTTAAAATATATAGTTATTTTTATTTTAGGAGGATTGTTATAATGCTCTAAGAACGGGTTGTGAGACTGGATGGGACTTCTCATCGCGCTGGATGTTTGAAGATATGGGTGCCGTTAATGGATCTCAATCAAATATGCACCCTAAAAGGGTAATTCCTGTTGATTTGAATGCTATTCTTTGTCAAGCAGCTCTTCATCTATCAAACTTTTTTGAGAAAATTGGAGATAAGGATAAAACAAGAAAATACTACAACTTACATCAAAGATTGGTGAAGACCATGGAAGAAATATTTTACAACGAAACAGACGGAATATGGTATGACATAGACAGGGACACAAAAAAACATAGAACATTCTTCTATCCCAGTAACTTCGCACCTCTTTGGACAAATTGCGTTCCTCCCCACAAGAAAGAGTACTATGGACAAAGGGCTGCCGAATATATATATTCTCATGGTATTGATACGTATTTGGGAGGAATTCCCACGTCCTTACGTCAAGATACCAACGAAAACTGGGATTTTCCTAATGCATGGCCTCCTCTACAGGATATGGTAGTTTCAGGTAATTACCACGTCGCTGCGTAAAGCAGACAGGTCTAGGTAAAGTAAGCGCAACAAATATAGCATTATAGTTTACATTTCTGTCTTCTATATAAAAACTCCAACAAAAATGCAACCTCTTTGTAAACCAGAAGCATATACGACACGGTAAAAAGGGATCCAACAATTTATAGCAGACCGTACACTATCATTTAGACTGCCAGTTTTGATAAAGGAATGACAGTAATACTGATCGTGTAAAGAAAAATTTTAGGGATTGATGGCCGGACTGATGTAAATTCTACAATAACAATGCAAATTTAACTCTAGTTACATGTAACCTAGAATGCTCTGACATACAAATAAATAATAATTGTTGATAGCAAAAAAAGTTTGACAGCGACCGTCCAAACGCGTTAAAATTTATAGAGTAGATAAAAATGGTGTTATTAAGCTGTGAAGAAAAAAATAGAAATTGTTTTGATTGCAAGAGAAAAAGGTGCATTCACAATTAATGAATAAAGCAGAAAAATTATTATGAAATAAAAATAAAATATTTTTTCATCGTAAATGGGTGTAACTACATATTTGAACGTGGTTTTTAGTTCTAATCAATTTTTTTTAATAACAATTTTCGATATTGTCAAAACTAAAGGTACTTTGCTCTTGGGCAAAATTCATATTTTTTGAGAAACCTCGTATACACCTAGAAGAATTTAATATCTGATAGTTGCATATTAGAATTTAGACCATGCAGACATTTTTATGAAGAATAACTTTTTATCGTAAAATTAATAATAAAAAAGTTTTCCATATGGTTCCAACTTACAGAGGCATACTGAATAAATTTATTAGAGATACTGGTATGCTCAAGAGTGTCTAACAACCACCCAGATGTCGCTCCCCGCCACATCTTGCTGGTGTGTTTCAACAAATACTGCACGAGTAGTTTTGAGTTATTTCTTTCTTTCGTCGAGTCCTAGCTTTACTGATGGCCCATGATATGGCGAAATGCGTCTAGGGGTGGATCTGACAAAATGAAAGAAAATTCTTTATTTGTTTAAAAAAGCATTTGTTTTATTATTTAAGAAGGCGGAGATCCGTTATCTTGTAAAACATTTTTAAATATAAAGGGAGATTGTGTGATATCTCATTTTAAAGGACTTTTTACGCTGAATTTACCTTGCAATTTTTATAATCTAAAGAATGATGTTTTAAAATAGCGAACCGAAAAAATATTCAAAAAAGATATTTTTGCCGGATCACCGCCATCTTGAATAACAAAACCACATTTTTTCCAAAAATAAGTATTTCACACAAAATTATTGTTACATTTTAGGACTGTTCGATAGTGGAAACAGGGAAGCAAAAAAACTGGCACAAAAGTTTGCCAACCGCTATATCATTTCTAGTATGAAAGCTTGGGTAGCCACAGATGGGGCCTTGTTCGACAGGTATAGCGCTGTTGAACCGGGAATGCATGGATCAGCAGAGTCCTATCCAGTTCAAATTGGATATGGATGGTCAATTGGAGTGGCATTTTCATTCATAAACCAATATGCGTGTTCTGCCATAGTATTAAAAGCAATAATAAATCCATTGTTTTACACGATCATTTTTACATTTGTAAGGACATTGTTATTTTAACGAGTAATAAGTTTGGGTTTTTTGTTTTCAATAAAGTATTACAAATTTCTATAAAAGTGACTTAAGTAGTTACTGTAATAAAATTCTATAAAACTACATTTTTTGTTTAAAAGTTTTATTTAGGGCGAGTTTCCAATAATTCCATAATTTATCTATTAAATCAGTAAACAAAAGATATTTATGTCATATTTGTTTAACTGAAGGATTTTAAGGCAAGGGCCTGTCGACATATTAAGCACCGGTTCCCGCAGATCACAGAAGTTAAGCTGTGTCGAGCGCGGTTAGTACTTGGGCGGGTGACCGCTTGGGAACACGGCGTGCTCTTGCCTCAGGGAAGAGTGTAAAATGAATCGAGACCTAGCCATCCTATTCACGCCGGACAGGCCGGATGAGATCGGATATCTCGTAGGATGAAGGTGCCGTTTCACACTCCCCAGTCGGTAGATCACATTTGTGGTCGATGACCGGTTCAAGATGGCCTACGTAGTCGGCAAACCGTAAAAAAAAAAAAAGAAGGATTTTAAAGCAAAGGGGGATACGAATTTTGGTCACATTTTTTGAAGCACCAATAATGCCCATTATTAGGCCCGTTGTAAACAATTTTTTAGAAAAACGCTCGAGGAATTCTGAAAATTAGTATAATTTAGCTTTGTCGTTTTGTGTTAATTTGACAAGGGCGTCAAGTTGCGTTTGAGCGTTCAGATGGTATTTTCTATTAAGCCCTTTTTGGGACGCCCGTCTTTTATACATGTTTGACGTTTATCAGTACTTGATTTACAGCTGTCACATATTTATTCGTTTTCAGTGTTAAATAAAAACACTATATAATATATATACTAACGACCAACCTCTCCCGGATAATACCAGACAGTTCATTTACGCGGACGATACAGCCGTAGCCGCTCAAGGCAAAAGCTTTGAGGAGGTGGAGGTCAAACTGTCGGAAGCCTTGGAGGAGCTGTCTGCTTACTACGACTCCAACCACCTTAGACCAAACCCTAGTAAGACGCAGATTTGTGCTTTTCACCTCAATAACAAACAGGCAGGGCGAGAGTTGAACATTGCTTGG
This sequence comes from Polydrusus cervinus, assembly GCA_935413205.1. NCBI lineage: Eukaryota > Metazoa > Arthropoda > Insecta > Coleoptera > Curculionidae > Polydrusus > Polydrusus cervinus. Next base: position 72,888,109 of record OW284511.1, on the reverse strand, counting down.
CGTGGAACCCAACTGCAACATTTTCAAGCACCAAAATACCTAGGCGTCACGCTGGACCGTACACTAAGCTTTAAGCAGCACTGCATAAATACAAAGGCCAAAGTAAGTGCGCGCAACAACATCCTTAGGAAACTCACAAATAGATATTGGGGAGCCGATCCACAAACCTTAAGAACATCCGCGTTGGCCCTATGTGTATCAGCCTCTGAATATGCAGCTCCGGTCTAGAGCGCTTCAAAACATGCAAAACACGTCGACACAGCCGTCAATGAGACTGCTCGGATAGTGACTGGATGCCTAAAACCCACCCCTATCCAAAAACTCTACCCTCCAATTGGAATCGCCCCACCACATATTCGACGTGAGGTTGCGGCCGATGTTGAAAGGAAAAAACAACAAAACGATCCAAGACACCCTCTGCATGGCCATCAACCACCAAATAAACGTCTCAAGTCTAGAAAAAGTTTTCTTTTTCGAACAAAAGCACTGGAGGGTTCGGCAGAGAAAAATCGCGTGGAGAGGTGGAAGGAGGAGTTGGGTCAAAACAATGCACAGAATGTTAAAGAGGAACTTGCTTCCGGTAGCCAGTGCCCCTTTCCTGTATGGAGGACCCTAAATCGAATGAGAACTGGGGTTCCGAGATGCAAAACGAACAAGGCTAGATGGGGACTACTTCCGGCCAACGAAGACACAAGATGCGACTGTGATGAAATCCAGGACCCGAATCACCTTTTGGTCTGCCCAAGGCTTGAACAGTCCTGCAGGATGGAGGACTTGGTTGTTGGAAATGACAAGGCCATAGCGGCTGCTAATTATTGGAAAATGAGTGCCTGAACCGGACACGAAAAGTAAAGTAAAGTAGTGTTAAATTTAAGTATTCATTGAAAGAAATATTTTATTTGTAGTGACTTATACAAATACAAATTCACTAATAACGCTGGCTAAACGAGTAAACAGCAAGTTCCCATGGATTAAAAAAAATTAGAACGGTCATGTCTTCGGCTGTTTTTAATTTTTTTAAATTAGAACGTGTTTTTAAAATGTGTACATTTTTTTTAATCGCAGGGGGCTGTTGCCTTCCCCCCCCCCCCCCCCCCCCCTAAATATCGCCACTGACGTAAAGACATAATTAAATAGAAATAACAGAATGTTTATTTTATTTATGCCATATACGTGTGTTCAATCTCATGATGTTCTGAAAGCACTGATTTGCTTAGATGAAAATAAGGGCGGTGGACCTGATAAAGTCCTTTCATATTTTGTAAAAAGATGTGCTTTTTCTATTCACGTCCCACTACAATTATTTTTAATATGTCATTCGAACATTGCAAATTTTCTGAAAATTGGAAACGGGCTAGTGTTATTCCAATTTTCAAAAGTGGAGTGAGAGATAGTGTTACTAATTACAACAAACCCATAAGCAAATTTAACATCTTTGGAAAAGTTTTAGCATCTATTGTGCATAACACAGTACTTAACTTCATAAAGCCTCACATTATTGAGGAACAACATGGATTTTTTCCCAAACGATCAATTAAATCTAATCTAGTATCTTGCTCTGTGTATATCCTCTCTTCCATGGACTGTCAAATTCAGGTGGATTCCATATACACCGATTTCAATAAGGCGTTTGATAAAATTGATCACAATATTTTGGTAGCTAAGCTGAGTCAAATTGGTGTATGTGGGGACCTCCTTAAGTGGATAACCTCTTATATATTTAATAGATCACAATTTGTTGCAGTAAACGGTCACCAGTCTCCTGTTAAACGGTCACCAGTCTCCTGTTTACAACGTGACTTGTGGTGTGCCCCAAGGCTCCCAATTGGGGCCTTTATTTTTCATCATATACTTAAACGATGTGAAAAAATACTTTAAATTTTGTAAAATTTTACTTTACGCAAACGATATGAAAAATTTTCGCAGCATAGTGAGTATCGGGGACTGCTGCTTTAGAGTGAACTAGATTCTTTTTTTCAATATTGTCTTTTAAATAAACTCGTTCTGAACTTAGATAAATGTATATTTATTTCATTCTCAAGAAATGTTAATATTTTCTCTTATGGTTACAATTTTATTGGGATATTATTTAAAGAAGTAGGTAAAATAAAGGATATCGGTGTTATTTATGATAAAAAAATTATCTTCAACGAGCACATTGATTATGTTGCTAACAAATGTAATCGCATGCTAGGCTTTATAATTAGATCATGCAAATTTGTGTATTCTTTGCAGTCTTTAAAGGTTCTATATTTTGCATATGTTTACAGTAGACTTAGTTTTGCCTCTGTCGTCTGGACACCTCAGTATGCGGTATATAAAAGCAGATTAGAAATTATTTAGAATAAATTTCTTAGATTTTTAAACTTTACCCAAAGAGGAGATTTCCTCTTAACATTTTTACTTATTTCTATAAGTTTGTTAGAGGTGCTGGTATGCTCAAGAGTGTCTAATAACGATACAGATGGCGCTCCGTGCCACATCTTACTGGTGTGTCCCACCACTGTGCTGCCATAAGCAGCTTTGAGTTCTCTTTGTTTCGTCGGATCCTAGCTCTACTGATGAGTCATGATATGACGAAACGCGTCTAGGGATGGATCTGACGAAATAAAGAGAAATTCTTCTTCTGTATTCTTGTTTTCGGTTAATAAACCGATGCGAGTTAGCGCTGCCTAGCGGGACTCCTGTAATTGTGACGAATGTCTTTACAGGAGATTTCCTCTTAACATTTTTACTTATTTCTATAAGTTTGTTAGAGGTGCTGGTATGCTCAAGAGTGTCTAATAACGATACAGATGGCGCTCCGTGCCACATCTTACTGGTGTGTCCCACCACTGTGCTGCCATAAGCAGCTTTGAGTTCTCTTTGTTTCGTCGGATCCTAGCTCTACTGATGAGTCATGATATGACGAAACGCGTCTAGGGATGGATCTGACGAAATAAAGAGAAATTCTTCTTCTGTATTCTTGTTTTCGGTTAATAAACCGATGCGAGTTAGCGCTGCCTAGCGGGACTCCTGTAATTGGGACGAATGTCTTTACAGGAGATTTCCTCTTAACATTTTTACTTATTTCTATAAGTTTGTTAGAGGTGCTGGTATGCTCAAGAGTGTCTAATAACGATACAGATGGCGCTCCGTGCCACATCTTACTGGTGTGTCCCACCACTGTGCTGCCATAAGCAGCTTTGAGTTCTCTTTGTTTCGTCGGATCCTAGCTCTACTGATGAGTCATGATATGACGAAACGCGTCTAGGGATGGATCTGACGAAATAAAGAGAAATTCTTCTTCTGTTTACCCAAAGAGCATTTAGACGTCTGATTAATGTCGCTATAGACAATCAGACGTCGGTAACGGACGTCGTAACGATTACGTGTTGACCCGCTTTTGTACCAAAACGGAGCAGACAAATTTGGGTCTGTTAGACGTCGGTAACTTACACTTGTGTGTACACTTTTTAACCAAATTTCACGCTATTTAATGTATACTTTTGATAACCAAAAATGTCATAATGAAGTTTTATTTGTTCATGTGGAAGTACCTACATGTTGCGCCTGTATAATATGGTGTAAACAAAACATAATTTAATTTGTCGTTAATCTGTAAAAGAAGACAAAGACCAGTAAACCAAAAATTAAAATGTCAAACAGTTTTCTTGTTAAAGAATATAGGTAATACATTAGATAAAATTATAAAGGTTTGCTCGAGAATAAAACTGGCTTGCGCAGGGTATTTTACTGACAAATGTGACCAAGATAGATCGAAAAATTTGTGTTTTTCCCAAAATAAACGAATATTTATTTATTTTTAATAATTATTTTTATGAATGACCCGAAAAAAAATTTATATTGGCTCGTTTTCTAACTTCACTTAAATAAAGCGCTAAACAAACAAAGTTTTTTTATATATGGCCAGTTGAAATGGCATTTAGTTTCAAAATTTTAAAAAAAAACATACTTTTCTTTAATGGCCGACGGGACGCTGCACACTTTTTAGTCAGCATGAAAATGGCGGAGTTATCAAGTTTGGTAGGTGCAAAAGGCGACGTCTAATCGTGATTTGCAAGTCTCAGAAAACTACAACTTATGGTGTCAACATATTTCAAAGTTATAATTCATTTTGTTACACAACAGAAATCTGAAATAACAAATCCTATTCGAAGCCATTTAACAAAAAGTATATTAAAGTAGTAGAAGTTTAGTACCCGTAATAAAATAGAAAGAAAAGTTATCGACAAGCGAACAAAGTGGTGCATCTATGTTATGCATTAAAGTACACGTACAGGGACGCCAAAATATTGTCTACCTAATGCATGTGTACTTTAATGCGAAAGATAGATGCATAACTTTGTCCCCTTGTGGATAACTTTTCTTTCTAAGAATTATATTGTTTAAAGACCAGTAAAGCGATTTTTGTAAATTTTCTCAATGTATTTCTTAGGTTTAAGTTTTTTTATTTTAATACATCATTTTTTTAAAGTTACACTGTGTTTTATTTTTATAATATGTATGTATTTTTTTTTCTATAAAAATATGCCTACTTTTCATATATTTTTTTTTGTATAAACCGACGCCTTTTCTAAAATATTTTATTAAAGTTTTAAAAGAGAAAAAATCCTCAACAATCTTACACTAAATATTTCCCTCATATGTTAAAGTTCCCATAAGAGAAATGCAATTTTCGCAAAATTACAGCGAATATTTCCCTCAAATGTTAAAGTTCCCATAAGAGAAATGCAATTTTCGCAAAATTACAGCGAAAACAGCACTGCCAGAAATCGAAAATTGCATCGCAAGTTTATATTGTTGACGAAACGTCAAAGCGGGATTTTATTGTTAACAAACGTCAAAAAATGTAATATACTGACAATTAACGTCATCTTATTGAGTGACAGCAGACAAAAAAGTCAATGTCAACGAATATTTTCCTTTCATTTTAATTTTATTGTTAGTATTTTCTGTTAAATAAAATATTTAAATTTACTTGATTCGAGTTCTTAATTAATTTGGGAAATATTCGGGGGTAATACCACGAGTGCTTAAAAATTACCGATAATTTTCATGAAAGCTTGTTATTTATAATTCCACGAGTTCGAAGAACGAGTGGAATTAGTATAACAAGCTTGAATAAAAATTATCTGGTTAATTTTTATGCACGAGCGGTATTTAGGGAGAATATTTCTAGAATGAAATATATATAAAAAAAAATTTTTGTCATACAATTTTCAATTTCATATAACATAATTAAAATTGCAATGAATTTCCCGAAGGAAACTCATAACAATAACGATCACGTTCGCAGTAAAAAGGTAAAAAAAAAACTGTCTCGTCAAATAGGTTCGATTGTTGTGTGTTGATATTTGATAGACTCCTGCGGAGTCCGGCTTTTTCGCGAAAATATGAAAAGAAACTCTTGCAATTATAAAAAAACACATTTCATTCAAAAATTATCGGTAATTTTGATGCACTTGTGCACTTACCCCCGAATATACCATAGGTAACAGCATCGTTTGTTAAAACGATATATTATATGTCTTATTTAACTATTGTAGATGATACCTTTTTTTATGTTTAAAAACTTAAGTTGTATTAAGGATTAAAAATATTTGATAATAATAATAAATCGACGTTTATTAGCAACATAAAAAAAACTAACATTTCTTCTTAATGAAACATATTCTCGACAAATAAAATCTGAAGTTCCTTAAATCTATATCTGTATAAAACCTTATATATATTTTCATTTAAAGAAAATAATTTTGGTTACATTAAGAAACTTATTTATTTACGCTACCTTGTCTGGTGCCAACTGGTCACACTATCGATTTAGGATGAAGCGTCCCCTCTTTTACCTCGTCTAAGGAAAAAATACTTGTTGGTGAATCCGGGTGTAAACCGTATTCGCTCCGTAAAGGTACCATTTTTCTAAAGTTGTCAGTTATTTACCTACTTGTTTCAGTCTTTTCATTCAAAGGTCACAACCAGTGACATTAATTTCTTGTCAGAATCATGTCAATTAAAATTTTTGATATAAGTCATAAATATTGCTGCTAATTTATTGAATACAATATTGTATTACATATTTAATTTTAAAGGTATACCTATGTGATTTATAACATCTACCTTCAAGCATAACGTTAATAAATGTAAGTATTTTTTTTTACTTTTATTGAAACACGTTCGCGGACAGTTGCCTCCTTTGATATGTTTGTAAAAACACACAAATTATATTTTTAAAATAAATAAATAAATCATAATGACAGCCACTAGTAGGGACAATTCATAAATTGTTTTGAGTTCTGCTGGGACAGCATGAGTAAACGCATATTACTTTACACGTAAAAATGCGCGGCATTCAGCGCTTTGCGTTTGAGAAAGTTATAAACTTCAGCGGCATATTCCGCTTTGTCCCAGCACATAGAGCGGGATATCCCGCTTTGTCCGCGAACGTAATCCGGTGGAAATACCAATGTTCTTTTGCTTTTTGAGGGGACCTTTTTTACAATGGCATTTCATTTTTGACAAAGCAAGGACGAAATTTAAGGTTCTAATATATAGGGTGTCCCTGGTTGAAGTTACCTATATTTCAAATGGATCTAAGTTTTAGTTTCTCGACAAAAAGTAATTCTTTATAAAAGATTTGTCATAAGAAAATTTAGTTTTTTTATACAGGGAGGTCAAAATCTTAAAGATAACAATTTTACCTAAGAGAAAGTCCTCTAAATTTACGTTTTTAAGGAAAGTTCAATTTAGTTAGAATCAGTAACATAACTCAAAATGTCAGCACCACCCCCCTTCCCCCCGCAATGTAAGTTTAGGGCCCTCTATTCGCACATAACATAATAATGAAGTAATACCGGGAGTGTTGCTATTTAATTTAAAAAAATAGTATTCATGTATAAAAAATGCTTAATTTTTAACCTTGACTTTTTATATACTGGGTGTCCACGGAAGGTGGTCGTCCCTATAACTTTTTTCTTTTTAAAGATAGTGAAATGAAAATTGGAGGATTTATATATGACATAAAATTGCATTTTTTAACAAGTGATTTAACTTTATGAAACTTCCGGTTTAACCGGAAGTAAAATAAACTTTTTATTTTTAAATGGGACACCCGGTATATTTTTCCTTATTTTTAACTCTATATGACGTTCTAAATACAACCATGTTTCACTTGTCACTTTTTGTCTTCAAATTTATAATTTTATTTTAAATATATTTTTTTATCTAGAGGGCTATGAATACGTTTAAATCACTTATTTCACTCCTAAAATCTTGGGAAAAATACAACTTGACTGTTTTTCGTCAAAATCTATCTGCTGTGTGAAATTTAAAATTTAAACTTGTTTTACTCATTTTTTTTAAAAGGCAACAGATTAGAAACAAAAAGCACTTTGGTACGATTAATTTGATACCACACACTATTAGGTTTTAACCAAATTTTGCAGAAGCAACGTACATTTAATAAGATGTCGACATGTCAATTTCCTACAAAACACCCTAAGGTTTTTGCTTTATTATTTTGATGCATTTAAAGCATATTTTATTCGAAATTGTTGGTCACGGGCTACTCGATGCATTTAAGCGTATTTTATTCGAAATTGTTGGTCACAGGCTACTCGATGCATTTAAAGCGAATTTTATTCAAAAACGATGTTTTATTTTAGGGACGTTCTAACGTTACATTTTTAAAGTTTTTTAATGAAAATTTGGTTTAAACCTAATAGTGTGTGGTATCAAATTAATCGTAACAAAGTGCTCTTTGTTTCTAATCTGACGAGCCACCATGTTGCCATTTGAAATGAGTAAAACAAGTTTAAATTTCACACAGCAGATAGATTTTGACAAAAAACAGTCAAGTTGTATTTTTCCCAAGATTTTATTAATAAAATAAGTGATTTAAACGTATTCACAGCCCTTTAGATAAAAAAATATATTTAAAAAAAAATTATAATTTTGGAGACAAAAAGTGACAAGTAACACATGGTTGTATTTAGAACGTCATACGAGTTAAAAAAAGAAAAAATATACCAGGTGTCCCATTTAAAAATAAAAAGTGTATGTCACTTCCGGTTAAACCGGAAGTTTCATAAAGTTAAATCACTTGTCAAAAAATGCAATTTTACGTCATAATATAAATCCTTCAATTTTCATTTCACTATCTTTAAAAAAAAAAAGTTATAGGGGCGAGCCACCTTCCGTGGACACCCGGTATAGTTTTTATGAAGCGTACGTCTGTATTTTTATTAAAAAAATTGAGTGAACACCTGCATTAAGAAATAAGTGATGGGTGAGATAATAAAATCGTGTATAATTTTAGTTTAAATGTTTGTTATTAATGATGTTTATTTAAACTAAACCATTTTTCACAGTAATGAAAAGCTACAAATAAAATCATGAAAATTCAATATTGTAGATGGCGATGGGTTTTTGGGCCCTGCCGCGGTGCGGTGATTGCGGGGATGTAATTTACGCCACTCGTTAAAATTACCTTTTTCGTCATAATTTAAGATTTAAAGAAAATTTATTTTACATCGATTTTTCCGCGTGCCTTCGATTTCTTACATTCGGAAAACGGTATCAAGGCAAACAAGATCTAAAAAGCTATTGAACAATAAAATATACCAATATTTTCTTGTCCGTTTTTTTTTACCAACAGTGTTTTAAGAGGGGGATAACTTTGTTTTCTTGATGTATAGTGAAAAGCTCGTATTGAGCCCTTATTCATCTAAATCTTCTTAAACATTGAAATTAACCAATTATAGAACTCGTTTTTCGACAATTGAGATCCAGATACATGATATCGGCTAGCTGATCAGGACCTTCAAAATTTCCCCTGATTTTGGCAGAAACGTATTCAGGCCGTCATGAGTTTGTGATGTTTTATTTAACGTAGTTTTAAACAATGTTTAGATCGGTTTTAGCGTGAGGCTCTTTTTTGTAATTTTGGACATTAAATTGAACGTTTTATTTAGTATTTGATTGATGAAGTTATTAGTAAATTGACGGTAAGTAAAATTAACTTGTCCCAAAATGATATGCGCCATAAATGCATGATATTTTGTTGTAGACTATAACAAACATTTATGGATCATAATTAAGCAGCAGGCGCATTGAATCGACTTGGACCGGTCGACTCGGTATAGAGCGATCGGAATGTCAACATCAGTCGAGCATTGATTTTGCATTGTCGGCAGCAGTGATGTAAATTTTCGTTACTTTTGAGGACTTGGACCGTTTCGTTACTTTGGGTATTAGGACTCGTTACTCAGGACTCGTTACTTTATGTAAATCGTTACTTTTAAAAATAAAAAATATGGCTTTGATCGATGGCCAAATACTCATGTTTTGTAGTATAAATATATTAAATCTAGGTTATGTACTATTGTCAATTCTCAAATATGTGATTAAGAAACACATAAAAACATACAATATAACAAGAAATAGGAATAGAACATGGCGTATTGATTAAAAAATAGATTTACTTGTTCTCAATTTACACAAAATATAAACAAATAACACTTCGTTTCTGCTTTTGGGCATCTGATTCTAGGAATCGAAGATCTATTGTTTTATAATTTTCTAAATACCAGTGTGCGAAGTGAACTTGACTAAATACAATTTGTTTACGCTATACAATCTAAGAAACAGAATACTCAATTTATATTATGTTAATAAAATAAGTGCCTGTTAAAATTAAAAAAGAAATATAAATTAAAAATACATAAGAATAAACATTGCTTTCATCTCTTAATGGTAACTTCCAGTCCTGTATTTCCTCAACCCAACAGGCAACATGGCTTTCCGAATTTCCGACAACAAATATTAATACGCCATCTCTCCAAAGTACATGCAAAACGACACGCCATCGGCCGCCTGACGAGGTAAAAACAAAATCCAGCTCGAAAAATAATTATGATACGTTTTGTCTGTCATCCGTTTGGCTATCAAGTCCACGAACGAAACCGCCCGCTGTAAAATTCTGGGTAGAATAGTTAGTTAGATTTAAATTCAGAGTAACGAAATGCCAAAAGTAACGAGCCTTTTATAACATTAGGACTCGTTACTTTTAGTGATCACATAGTAACGCTTACTTTGTAACGAGTCCTTATTTATTTTACATCACTGGTCGGCAGTCGTCTGCCAGTTGTCGAGTGAGAAACAAGAGAATACGATTTCTTTGTGGTTTTATTTATTAAACATGGCTAGTTCGGATTTTTCAGATTCTGATGAAGACTTTATGATTACTCTAGCGTGTGCTGAAATTGAAAAAGAAATCAAAGTCAAAAACCAAAACACTTTGGCTGTCAGAACATTCGACAGTTTTTGACGCCGCGCCGAGTCGAGTCGACGAGTCCGACGCAGTGCGCGGGATCCCACTTAATTGCATAAATATCAAAAACTGCCGAGTCGACCGGAACGAGTCGATTCAATGCGCGTCCTGCTTTATTGTTCGCCTAGTACTTCGCTGATGCCATTGCTGAAGTGAATAAGGAAATAAATAAACAGTTTCAATTTATTTTTACAAGTATTTGTCACATTTAGCGTTATGTAAGGCATTTGAACCAATTTGTTGAAAGTGTATTCTGGCGGGGTGGCACGGTTTTTTACTTCGGAACTAATGATCGCGGTTTTGAATCCCGCTTCGGACAGTTTATTTTACAGTTTATATTAATTATTTTATTTATCGATTTCAACTAAAAAAAAACTATAAGAGAATTATTGAATTTAAATTTTTTAAATAAAAAAATATCGAATTTTAATATGTATGTATAAGGTGATTTACAAGATATTTTTACACTCACTAAATTTATTTAAAGAAAAACGGTTGATAGAAATAAATTTTGGTATTAAATTCATACTACCAAATTGCCGTAATGAGGTTTTTTTATAATCTAATAAGAAATATCAAAGTATAAATTCGTTTAATTTTACGTAATTAAAATGTTATAGCTACAACACGCCAAGAATTGTTCAGGAACGATGTCTTTTAGGGCGTAGATTACGACTCTAAATACCGTTTTTGTCGGAAACGCTTAGTTTTTACTTCGAATTAAATTTTTTGGGTTGAAATTTTAAAGGAAAAACTAGTAAAGGGAGCAATATTTTATATTCTCCTAATATTAAGCTATTTTAAATCAAAAATATAACCAAATGCAAAGCCGAATACAATAAATGAATGAATAGATGTTTTCTTAAACTTTGCACCACGTTCGCTAACATTTGACTATTTACTTCCTCATCTTATTATAATCTAGTTTGCATGATAACAGTTACTATTATGGCTTAAAGAATATTATTCATTTAAAAATAAACTTTAAATATTAAAAATGTAAGTCCAATTCTGGTATTTACGTCAAATATTACCAACATACACTAAAATTAACCAGCATGTCATTCATATCACGTGATTGGGCCACGATCTCGCGAGTTCTGTCAAAATTATTACTATACACTTCGTCCCTTAATTATCAAATAGTTCCATTTTTAGTTTATTGGATAGACTATCCCTGGACCACTAAGTACAACGTGTTTAACTTCACTTTTTGTCTTTTTATACAGGGGATGGCTAAAATATCAAACTGTGTAAAATCTGCTGATTTTAAAATTGATGTTTCTAGAATACGAACCTTTGAAAATTAAATTTTATTATTGTGTTAGTTACAGCTTTATGCTATGTACTTACTGTACCCACTAAACCGCAGTGCTATTCATGTCAATTAAAATTAATTTTCAAAAATCGTTTTAAACTTGCTTGCACAAAAAACGGCCCTTTAAAAATTTTGGTAATTTTTTATTTTTAGGTCGATTTTAATCATTATTTTAGAGAACTGCAGTTACAACTATTAGTTTTAACTTGACTTTTACAAATTTTAAGTAACATTGATTATTCGATATATTATACAAGGATAATCCAAATTTTGTTTTTTTTTCACCTAATTTCAAAGCACCCTGTGTATAATCAAGTATCAAAATTATTTCAAGATACCAGTTTTCGTTTAGAGTCATATATTCTTTACATTTTGTTTTTTGATTCATATCAATTTTTTTTTTGGCCCGTCCGTTCGCCGGATGAACTTAGGCCAGGTTTGGCCCATTGTGCTCACCCTGTTAGGTTGTTACACCCACTCCGTGATCCCAGTTTCTTGCACTAGTCTGTGTAGGTCAACCGGGGAGATGGTAAGGGTGTCCTCTGGTTCTAGTTTTGGTTGCGCGAGTATTTGGTGCCCCTTCCGATCTACTGACCCGCAATGGCAAACTATGTGCTGTACAGTTTCCCTGTCTTGTCCGCATAACCTGCAGTCAAGGTATCCATTGTACAGTTGCATTCTGTGTAGATGGTCCTTGACAATCATGTGTCCTGTCAGAGTTACTGTAATGGTTCTCGGCTGATTTCTATTCATTTAAAGCAACTGTTTCGTAAGTCTTGGGTCTGAATCCCCAAGGAAGCTTTTGCTGTTGTGTAATCCCTGTCTGTTATTCCAGTGGATCTTGTGTTCACTCCTAATCAATCGGTTTATGGCATCTCATATTGTGCACATTGGTACTCTGAGTGTCGGTTCTGGACCAATGAATGTATTTTCTAAGCATTTCCTTGCAAATTTATCGGCTTTCTCATTTCCTGTAATACCTTTCTGTCCTGGTACCCACTTACTTTGTTTACTTTTGCCAGGGCCTCCAATTCCTCTTGACATTCCCATACCAGTCTTGAGGTTACCTTGTTGCATATTAGCGATCTAAGGGCTGCAGCCATGACTGTCAGAGTATATATCGATCCGCTTATGTCAATATATGCATTTATTCTCACACAAATAGTTCCTGCATGATCTGGGGTGCAATTTCTATGAAAGCACCCCAGACAACCGACCCTGTTTTCATTTGTCGGGATGACCGTGTTCGGGGAAGAGAAGGTTTAACGGGTGCTAGGTACATCGAGAAGATTTTAACATTTCATTTGGTACCTTATATAAACTACATTGGACATGAATTTCTTTTTATGCATGACAATGTGAGGCCACACACCTTAAGAACCGTGCAAGCTTACATTACTGAAGTCGGTTATCGGATTATGGAGTGGCCAGCATATAGTCCAGACCTAAATCCGATCGAACATTTATGGAATTAGCTAAAACGAAAAATTCGTGCTAGACATCGTGCCTCAACCTCGCTTAGTGTTGCAGTAGAAAAAGAGTTGCTTAACATCCCACAAGAAACAATCAAACAAATCTATGCATTATCGTATGACAGAGGTTCTTAGGTCATACCCATTATTAAAACTTAATTAATTTACTTAGTTAGTTCAGATAATTGTAATTAAATCGTTTTTAGTAAAAAAAAAAAATAATCGGACCAAAAATAAAAAGGTTTCAAGCCTATAACTTAATCAAAATTTTGTTCGGGCTGTTTATTGTGCTTTCGACTGTATTATTGAAAACCACTTTTTCCTGGATTTTAAGAATACGAAAAAATGTTGATTACAGCTATATGTTAGGTACCCATTAAACCCATTACAGCTCAGAGCCGTTCGTGTTAATTAAAAAAGTTAAAATCGTTATATTTCTAATCACACTTCATAACAGCATAATTAGCAATACAGGGTGTTCATAACTGAATGATAATCTGAAAAGCGATAATACTTGGACGATTTTAAGAGAAATTCTTAATATGAACATAGGTCCGCAACCCCTTTATTTCTGTGGGTGTGGAAATAAAAAATGTCTCTAAAATCAATTTTGATTCATGCATACAGTGCGCATAAAAATAAATTTTTTTCAGGATAAATGTTTTTTTTAAGATGCCCTGAAATACTTTTAATCAAAAAACTGATACGCCACTGATTTTTAAAAAAATAATAATTATCACATATCGCCCCTTTCGAGCGAGGTGATTCATGACGAGCTTGCATTAGAACTTTTGAGGAAACTACTGAAAATATTTGGTAGTACGTTTAGTGGTTTAAAACGTTTTTTTTTACCAAAAGCAAATTTTCCAAATATTTTTGGTTTGTATTGTCCGTATCAGCCTGTATAGTTTGATCTTGTTCGTTTCTTACTTCCTGCTGTGCTGTTAGCTCTTCCCCTTGCTGAAGGTTGTGCAATGTTCTGCCAACTTCACGCCGGATTTGGTCTATTTCAGCTTGGGGTAGCAGGCGGTTAGCGTAAATAGCTCTTTGACGGCACGCTACATTTTGTTCGGTGAGTTTTAATTCCGGATATATCTGGCTTATTTCGCGGTGGAGTTTTATTCTCCAGCCAGGGCGGGGGTTATCTTCACAGTCGTTGATCAAGAGGAATGTTTTGATAAATGTTCTATTCATGTCACGCGTCCACTTGATTCGACCGGTCTCTGTTCTTCTGGGTAGACCAGCGGCAGTTCTATTGACTCCAGGGTCGGGCTGCAAGCTAGTCTCCATTGTATTGTGTTTCTCGCCGATGTTTTGATGACTAATAGTACGGTTGTCGGCAGGGGCTTGTCCTAGCATCCTGCCGTTAGTTGTTAGTTGTTAGTTGTTGTTGTTATTATTATTATTATTATTATTATTATTATTATTATTATTATTATTATTATTATTATTATTATTATTATTATTATTATTATTATTTTTCTCAATGTTAGTTTTCACAGCTTTTTGTTGGTATTGCTGGTATTATTTACAGTACAGAGAAGAAATTCATCTTAACCTGTATTGTTTAGAAACTTCCGTACTATATGGCATGTTTGGAGGATGACGCTTTTCTGAATAAGTTGGAACAAATAACCTGAAAGGCCCAGTTTTTCCAAGTTGGGCTTGAAATTTTTCGTCATTGCTCCTTCCACCGATATTATGATCGGAATTATGTCAATTTTATCCAGCTTCCATATATTTTTTATCTCTATAGCCAAATTCGAGTACTTGGTCTTCTTCTCCGATTCGGTTTTAGAGAGGTTGTGTGTTAGTGGGTAACCTATATCGATTATGAAAGCTTTCTTGGTGGTTTTTTCGATGAGAAGAATATCCGGACGGTTGTGGTCTACTGTTCTATCCGTTATTATTGGCCTGTCCCAGTATAAGAAATATTCAGGGGATTCAAGGACTGGCTCGGGTGAGTTTTGGTAGTATGGTGGGAGGTTTTCCCTTAGCCCTAGTTTATGGGCCAGTTCCTTGTGGATGATCTTTGCCACCTGATTATGTCTCCCCAGGTAAGCGTTGGGGGCCATAGCACCACAACCCTCCGTGATATGTTCTATCGTCTCTCCGGGGCAGTTGCATTTTCTGCACACATCTTCCACATTCCTTTTCATGATGACCTTTTCATAGTTTCGAGTTCGAATGACACGGTCTTGGATAGAGATAATAAAACCTTCTGTTTCAGCGTTAAGCTGCCTTTTCTCTAACCAATTTAGTGACATTTCTCTATCTATGAGTGGATTTTGGAGTGCAGTAGGGTATTTGCCGTGTAGAGCTTTCTCTTGCCAAGTTACAAGCTGTTGACTTGGCGGTGCGCGGATGATGTTAGGTAGTCCGTTTCGCTTTAAGTTGAGGGCTGTATATCCAGCGTCTGCTGCTACCACTTTTTTAAGAATTTACCCATTCGATTCTTGGAAGTATTTTCTTATAGAGGTCTCTTGTGACTTTCTCCCTCCTTCGTTTTAGGTAGATTCTTTCAAGTGCAGAGCGTGGGTGGTGAAATCTGAATTTTGTTAGCAGCCTGCGCGTAAGCCTATCTAATTCGTGCAAATCCGTGTCTGAATACTTAAGGATTCCGAATGAGTAGGTAAGTATTGGTATTGCCCAGGTGTTGATGGCAGTAGTAAGGTTACCAGCATTCAGGTGAGTATTAAAAAGCTTGTTCAGTCTGCTTTTGTATTTGTTTTTAAACTCCCTTTTTAGGCTTGTGTGGTTTATTTGTTGGTTTTGGGAGATGCCTAAGTATTTATATGTTTTGTCCTCATCTAGTATATCTATGCCTTCAAGCAGTCCACGATTTTGTTCAGTCTTTCCGCGTAGGACATTCAAGATTGCGCACTTGTCTAATCCAAACGACATTTTGATGTCATCGCTAAATGTCTTGGTTATTTGAATTAGGGACTGTAGGTGGATTTTGCTTTCAGCGTAGAGTTTGATATCGTCCATAAATAGAAGGTGGTTTATTCTAAAATTCTCAGTTAAGTTGGGACGATATCCGTAGGATGTTGATTTTAGTAGTGAGGACAGTGGGTTCATGGCCAAAATGAACCAGAGGGGGCTTAAAGAGTCGCCTTGAAATATACCTTTTGATATATTAATATTGCCAAGCTTCTCTTGTCCAACATGGAGATTGGTATTCCATTGCTCCATTAGGGTGCCTAACATGTTGCGTATTAGGGGGTGTACTTTGTATATTTGCAATATCTTCTTTAGCCAGTCGTGAGGAACAGAATAGAAAGCTTTACTATAATCAATGTAGCACATATTTAGATTTCACCTTTTAACTTCAGCCTGTTTTATAATAACGGCATCGATTGTAAGCTGTTCCTTGCAACCCAAAGCTTTCCTAATACAGCCTGTTAAATATTAACCGTTTGCGTTAAATAAAAACCCAGAACGTAACAAATGTTGTTGTATTCAGACTTTTTACAATAAAATAATAATTATGAAAAATGTTCGTTTTAAAAAACTGTCACTGTCATCGACTTTTTTCTGACAACTACCTGTCGCCTTGATCAGGTACGAGTACGGGCATAGTAGCTAGTGGCTTCATTGTTTAGTTAGACCGTATTTTCAACATCCTCCCCCGACGAAAGTTGCTCAATCTCAAGAGGGTGTAACAACTGGATAGGTCGCCGCAGGCATGTTCCATTACTAGTCTTAACCTCACATGTTCTGGTTCGTTTGTGGGTCTATTAATTAAACATCGATCGATAGAATAATCATTGAGCAATGGAAGTTCTTCTCGCCATTTTATCCATTCCTTCTTTAGGTCCTTAGGTATTATGTCGTCCCAATCTAAATTGCTTTTCCAGATGTTTTGAAGTATTATTTTAGCCTTTACGATATAGGGTCCCAAGATTCCAATTGGGTCAAATATCTTCGCTATAGTTTGCAAGACGTTGCGTTTTGTAATCATATTGGAGCTGTCGTTTTCAAGTATAGCACTCAAGTTGATGGTTAATTCATCGGTAACTGGTCGCCAAATAACACCTAAAACCTTCTTGTCTAAATTGGTCTTGGTTGGCGATTGTTTTTCTTCTTCGTTAATTCGTTGCATTATAGTTGGATCATTTGAGCACCATTTGCGTAAATTCATGTTTGCCTTTGACAAAATATTCTTTGCCTTTTCATACAACTTCAAAGCTTCTGCCTTTGACTCTACTGCTAGAACCAAATCGTCAACGTAAAAAGATTTTAACAAGGTGGCCGCTATCTCACGTTCAGGAGATTCCATTAAATGTTTTCTTAATGTAGCTGCAAGCAAAAATGGACTGGTCGTTACTCCAAATGTAACCCGTGTCATGCGAAACGTTGTAAAATCTGGTAGCTCTGTCGTTGAGGTGATATTATCCTTAACTGCTTCTTTAAACCATAAAAATCTGTGATAATCCCTATCTTCTTCACACAATCCAATCTGTAAAAATGCCTTCTCTATATCGGCTATAACGGCTACAGCACCAATACGAAAATTGATTAGAATTTTAATAAGATTTGGCAACAAATTTTCACCAGATAATAATTTTTCGTTTAAAGAAGGAGTATCAGGAGCATGCGCGGACGCATCAAATACAACTCGCAGTTTGGTTGTTTCCTTATCGTTGCGGTAAACTGGTCGATGTGGCATATAGTAGGTCTATTTCATTGCGTTATTTTCGTTATCTGAAACCTCTTCTGCACAACCCGACCGTACGTATTCACGAACCGCATTATCGTACTCCGTTAATGTTCCGTTTTTACATAGTCTATTTATTAGTCTTTTTCCACGCACTAGAGCACCGGAAAAGTTTGAATCGAGAACTTTATCGTCTCGCCATGGTAATGATACTTGATATCGATCGTTCTCCAAGGTTACATTATTTTTTATAAAGTCATTGGTAAAATTGTTCTGGGCGGTAATATCACTAGCGTTTATGCCGATAGTTTCTAAGTCCCAAAACTTTTTCAAATTTATTTCAGTTTGGTCTGAAAATTTTACTTGCGCGTGAAGTATCATGCTTGAATTAAAATTTACTATGTAATCGTTTATTTCGTTGTCATAAATGTTACTCGCGCCATGAATTGTCCAACCAAATTTCGTATTAACAGCCGTTAAAGTATTCGTTAAAAATGTGGTTTCGTTTGACACAATTTCCCAATAGTTATTTGCACCTATTAATAGAGAAAATCCACTTATTGGCTGTTGGGGTCCTATGACAAAATCAGCTAAACGGTGGTTTACGCTAAACTGCTTAATTATTGGATTAGCTTGCGATGGTGGTTTTAAATTATCAAAACATATCTCAGGTACCTCTACAGCCGATATCTCTACAATATTGTCATTATACTGACTCTTAAGCTTAAGTTTAACACAATTACAGAGTCTAGCAGGCGTCATTTCATTTTGTCCAAATGATTGTATCGCTATTTTATGAGTTCCGATAACAGGTAGTGCCATCTTACGTGATATGTCCTCCCTTATGAAGGTAAGCTGGCTACCTCCGTCAACAATAATGCGTATAAGTGCTTCCTCGTTACTATTCTTGGACGAAATGAAAGCGCAAGCAGTCTTTAAATAAATATTATTTGCAATACCATTAGCTAATAAAGCAGTCGAACTATTGTTGTGAGTACTATCAACACCGCTCCTTGGCTCAGACCTTGTGTTTGTTGTGTGTACATTCTGCGGCTCGCACATGGTTGTCGCGTGTCTCCTTTTACATTTTGCGCAAAAAATGTCTCTAGTTTTACAAAACTTTGAAATATGATTAGGTTTAGCGCAACGAAAGCAAAGTCTATTTTTCTTTAAAATGTCCTTTTTCGTAGCAACACTTAAAGAACCATCACAATTTATTGTTGCATGATATTTAGAATGACAAAATAAGTAGCATTCTTTAGCGCCCGTTAATAAACCTGCTGCAGTAAAAGATTCTTTATTTTGTCCGTTATTCCACGATTGATTAAAATGCTTAATGATTTTATCTTTAGTTTCAAAGTCACTACTACAACTAGCTTGTTCAGTTGAGTCTAGTTCCACCTTTAAAAATTGCAAAAGTCCGTTAATTTGTTTTTCGTAGTCCATTTCACTGCCAGCAGCACTTGTCGTTGATTGCCCACTGACAGACGCGTTATCGTTAGAGTCCGAGATTTTTTGTTTGTTATAAGCAACACGCATATTATATGGAAGAGCTTGAAACACGACTGATTTTACTAAAAGACCATACTGGTCAGCAGATATTCCCAATGTCGTTAGGGACTTGGTGATTGTCGATACGGTAGTAAATAATTTTCTTAAACCAACAGTGTCTCTTTCATTTTTTATATGGGAAATCGAAAACAATTTTTGAACATACTTATCGATAATTCTTTCGGTGCATGCATATTCAGATTTTAATAAATCGATAGCATCTTCATAGGAGCTTTGACCAGACGTTAACCCGAATATTGTTACAGCAGCTTTCCCCACTAAATACGATTTTAAATAAGCAAATTTTGAGGTATTATCAAGATATTTATTGTCATGAATAGCTGTGCTATATTGTTCCCAAAATTCTGGCCACAGAGCGATTTCACCATTAAACTTAGTGATGTCAAGTTTAGGTAGTCTTACCGATATGTTCTGCATATTATTTTGCTTGATTTCAACGTTACCCGATAGCGCATTGGGTGCATCAGACGTTTCTTGCTGCAATTCCCTTTGAAGCTGTGTTTCTTTCGTTAATTTGCGTTCCAATCTTGCAATCGCCTCCGTTGCAGCAAGGTCATATTCCACTATTTTTTCACATTCACCTTCATATTGATCTTCTTTGAAACTAGATGCCACTTGACTATTTAAGTCCTTTAAAGTCAAATTTACCGTTTGTATTCGTTGAATTAGTACCGCGACGTCGTCTAAACTCACATTTTCGTCCGTTATTATAGAATTTGCAGAGTTTACTAACTTCGTTAACTGTCCACGGTACGATTTTCTTAACGTTAATTCCATAATTATTTTTATTTTCGCTCGTTACACACGTTTAAAATCCAAAATCAAACAACACTTCCCGGGTTTCGGCACCAAAATGTTAAATATTAACCGTTTGCGTTAAATAAAAACCCAGAACGTAACAAATGTTGTTGTATTCAGACTTTTTACAATAAAATAATAATTATGAAAAATGTTCGTTTTAAAAAACTGTCACTGTCATCGACTTTTTTCTGACAACTACCTGTCGCCTTGATCAGGTACGAGTACGGGCATAGTAGCTGGTGGCTTCATTGTTTAGTTAGACCGTATTTTCAACACAGCCCTTTTGCTCATCAGCTACCAGGTTGTTATTTATGCAGTGTGTGTATATTTTTGAGTACATGACTGATGTTAAAAGTTTATACACCACTGACAGACAGGTGATCGATCTGTAATTTTTGGGGTCGTTTACCTGCCCTTTTTTAAATAAAAGGAAGGGGGGAAGTGTTCGGGGTTCAGGAGAGCCTTGCTAAAGCAGTTTGCGATTACAGGGTGTAGGCTGGTGAAAGTTTTGAGCCAAAAATTATGAATTTGGTCAGGTCCCGGTGATTTCCAGTTAGCCAAGTTCTTAGTGGCATCCCTTATGTCGATGAATGTTACTTGCGGCTCAGGCATTTCTTGCAAAGTTTCAGCCTCGGCTTCAACTTTTTCGAGCCAGCTTGCTTCTTCATTGAAATGGGACGCGTCGGACCAAATATTACTCCAAAATGCATTAAATTGGTCTTTATTTATGTCAGTTGGAGTAACGTCATTTTCTTCTTGATTCAGTGTCCTATAGAAGGTTTTTTGGTTCGTGGTGAACTGTTGGTTTTGTACCTTCCTCTTTGTGGCTTTATTGTATCGCCTTAGACGGGCACCTTTAGCCTTACATTTTTGTCTAATGTTGTCTCTTACGATTGTTAGCAGCCGTTTTACATCGGGACTATCTAAAGGAATACTCTCTGCTTTCAGTATATTTTTAACCTTTTTAGCAACCTTCCTGCTAGAGTTTCCATTAAGATGTTCTCCAATGATATCACTTTGTGCTCGTAACTGGCTTATTTGTGTTTCAAGTCGCATTTTCCAAGCGGGTACCGCTTGTTTCTTGGTGATTTTGTTCTCCGTTCTCTGATATAATGCCTGACCATTGAGTTTAATTACAGTTGCTGCTGCAGCATATAACCCACTGTGTAGTGTCTCGAGGTCCTCAGTTCTATTTAAGGACGTCCCTGCTGCTAGGTTTACTCCCGCTAGTATTTCGTGGGTTCCTTTCTTGAATCTCAGCTTAGGAATACTCGGTCTCAAGGTCGGGTCACTATTTTCGAATAAGGACAAATTTTCCAAATATTTTTGGTTTGTATTGTCCGTATCAGCCTGTATAGTTTGATCTTGTTCGTTTATTACTTCCTGCTGTGTTGTTAGCTCTTCCACATGCTGAAGGTTGTGCAACGTTCTGCCAACTTCACGCCGTATTTGATCTATTTCAGTTTGGGGTAGCAGGTGGTTAGCATAAATAGCTCTTTGACGGCACGCTACATTTTGTTCGGACAGTTTTAATTCCGGATATATTTGGCTTATTTCTCGGTGGAGTTTTATTCTCCAGCCAGGGCGGGGATTATCTTCACAGTCGTTGATCAAGAGGAATGTTTTGATAAAGGTTCTATTCATGTCACGACTCCACTTGATTCGACCGGTTTCTGTTCTTCTGGGTAGACCAGCGGCAGTTTTATCGACTCCAGGGTCGGGCTGCAAGCTAGTCTCCATTGTGATGTGTTCCTCGCCGGTGTTATGTTGACTTATAGTTCGGTTGTCGGCAGGGGCTTGCCTTAGCATCCTGCCGTTATTTGTGTTAATACTATTCGAATTTATGCCTCCCCCAGAATCCGTGAGGCTGCCTGCTTGCGCAGTGTGGGATTGCGAGCTTTCGTTGTTACCCACCTGGGGTACATTTTCTTCTAAATTCGACATCATATTTTTTTAAATCGCTTTTACACATTTCGTTAGAAATGGTTTGCATTTTATACCTCCTGCAAGGTTACTGTTCAGCCGCCCTTAACATAGGGAACAGACGCTGTTGAGAAACCGCTCCTAACCTGGAGACAGCCGTTCCTTCACTACACCAGTTCCTACGCCTACCTGCGGTAGCCGGTGACCAATGTAGGCCCCTTTAAGGCAAGGACCACCAACCTTTTAGCCGCCTTTTACGGCAGGCAGGTTCTACCCTGGGTCTATTCGTCAATCGAACCCAGACGGCTTTTATTATTATTATTATTATTATTATTATTATTATTATTATTATTATTATTATTATTATTATTATTATTATTATTATTATTATTAAAAGAACTTCACAATTCGAAGTCGAAAATACCCATTTTAGGCCAATTTTTACAGCGGAAATTATTCTAATATGGAAGCCTTTTTATAGACAAAACAATATTTCAAGGCAATTTTTTCGATAACCATGTATTTCGAGATTTGACGAATTTTCCAGTTCCCGCTGCCAAAATATCAATTTTACTCAAATTTAAAAAAAAATTGGTATATTCAAGTATACAGGCGTGTTGAGAAAAGATTAAGGAATAAAATAAGCCTAAAATGAACTCTCTAAGGATTTTATAGTACAAAATATAGTCGAATATAAAAAACTTTTCCTAAAAAAAACGTAAAAAAATTAAATTTTATTTTTTTGAACCACTAAACGTACTACCGAACAGCGCACATGGTATGAATTTTAAAGTCTATTTATCCCTCTAAACAGTCCAAAAAAAAGTTTAAAAAGTTAATTACAGTCGCTCTGAGATGGATTTGAGCGGACCTTAAAAAAATTGTAAAAAATCAAAATTCATTCTATTATTCCTCTGTAAATTAAAATGATTAAGGATCGAAAAAATATATTTTAAATGTAATTCGACGAACTCTTTTCGATAGGATATATGACATTTTAATAAAAAAGTTATTTTTCGAGAAAAAAATTTAAAACCGTGGAAATTTTAGGTCTAAAATCGTAATTTTTAAATTTTTACAATTTTTCAAAATGTATAATGATTTTAGGTATAGAAAGATATATTTTGAAAGGATAGTATGTGATCGTTTAAACCGGGTATATGTCCGACGTACCCAATTCGACTTATTCGGTACCCAAGACGTCCCTGCGAGGGCCATTTTTCAACTTTTAAAAAATACCTTCTATTTTCAAATTTTTCTCAAAAACAATAGTGTTCGAAAGCTGCCGGTCCCCTCAAACCTCCAGAAGTAAAAATCGAAAAAAATAATTTTTGGGACCTGAAATGCATTACAGCGGGTTTCGCATATTTCAAAATTTTGCTATGACGACGACAAGGTCGCACATTTTTAAAAGAAAGGAGATATATACATATCGCCCGAAAGAAACGATATGTAAAAGCTGCATATCGCCGATCGTCAACTGGCGTTGCCTTTCAAGGTAAAAGTTATTACATAAAATAATTTTTTAAAATTTTTTGAAAAAAATTTTTAATAATTTTTTTTTTAAATATTCTGTTTTATTATATTATTTGCTTTCGTATCACACCCCTGCGGACTGTGATGTGACAACGTATCGCTTAATTTGTCGATATAAAACCTGTCAAAAAATATTTCATTTAATATTTATGTATTTCAATCATAATATGTGAACTACATCCGACAACAATATATTTTTTAATAAACGCTATTATTACACATAAAAAATGTCAAAATGACAGCTGTCAGTATATAACTAAAAATACTGTAACTCGAATAAAAAAGAATAAAAAATTAACAAACATAGTTCTAATCTGATCGTTATCAGTGAAGGGGATTCCATGGTGTATGTTTTTATCTGCAATGTTTTTATTCGTAGGGAATTCCTAACTTTTTTGTGACAATGCTTGAACACATACAAATATGTAAATGTTTTTTGGGTATACTTTAAATTTTTTCGCGCCAAGAATTGCAATTAATAAGTTTTTAATAAATTAAATAACAGGATTATTCTTAATAATGTCTCTCCCAGGAGAACAGCTACGTTGTTCTAAATGTCAGTCAGATTGTGTTTATAAAACCAGACCAACAAATGAAGAAATATTTGGGGCACCCTGCGATCTGTGCAAGAGTGTTATTTGCAAGAACTGCTGTGATATTACAACAACAGAAGCACATGCAATTGTAATAACTGAAAGAAAATTGATCTTTTACTGTGGAAATTGCAGAATGTCTCTCAAGGACTTACCTAAATTTAAAAAGTTAATAGAAAATTATGATAAAAAAAGAAATGAACTGAAAAGAAAGGACGAAAAAATAGCAAAATTAGAAAGCAACTATGATGAAACAACAAGTGAATTACAGGAAGAGATAAATAAACTTCATGTGGAAAATAAAGAGAAGGAAAAATATATCACTCGTTTAAAACGAAGAACCCAGGATTTTGAAGATACAGTATTTTCTGCGGAGCAAGACTATGAAAAAAAGATTAACGAACAAAGTAACGAGATTCTAGTTTTGAATAAGGAACTAGTAGATATAATGACTAAAAACAAGAGTTTCCGTCAAAACATTGTAGAGCTCGAATCAAAAATGAAAGATTTGGAATCGGAAATAACAGGAATTAAAGAGATAAAAAAATAATATGTTAACAAGCATAGAAACTCTAACAGTAGAAAATGAAGTTTATCTTAAGGATTTAAAAAGAGCAAACGTTAAATTACTTTCTTTGCAGGAGCAAAAATATGAAAACCCAAAAACAGATGTTGTAATAGTAAACAAAGAGGTTATTTCAACAATAAATCTAGTCCAAGGGGAACAACATTGTGAAAATGCACCTAAACAGAAAACATCTAAGAATTTAGCCACCGAAGAAAATTTTGTTAAAGACAAAGTTATAGGGGAGGATTCGGGGAAGAAACAAAGACTTCTTTTTTTATGTGATCAGTTAGGATATAAAATGGTGAACTCTTTAGCTACGTTAAGGGGCAAATATAATATTCAGACAATTATAAAGACACACGCCACTTACGTTAATGTCATGGACGATTTAATTAATTTAACTAGTGATTTTACAACTGATGATTATGTTATAATATCGGCCGGGAGTAATGACTTTAAAAATAATAAATATCCTTCTTTTAAAGAGATAAATAATAACTCAAACATATGGGTCACACAAATGTAATATTGCTTGGGGTGCCCTACACTGTTAATTACTATATAAATAAAAAAATGTATGCATTTAACTCTAAACTTAATAGTTACGCCACTAGGTTGGTCAGACACATTCCAGGTAGTATTTATTTTCTTGACTCAAATGATATTAATGGAGTTATTCTGAGTAAACAAAAACTTATAAATAGGATAACTTATCTATTGACCACAAACTATAATGTTGGTAGGAATCTTATATTTGTTCATGCTTCTGAAACTGCATGTTGTAGCGAAAAAGTCGGTCAAACTTTTTTAGAGAATCAGCAGAAGCTTCTACAGGTGGTATAGTTATGGCGGAATCTGCAGGCATGGCGAACTCAAACACGATAAATAAGACAACTTTGCTTTTACTTAACATTTAATCAGTAAGAAATAAGGTTGAT
Organism: Polydrusus cervinus; assembly: GCA_935413205.1. Classification (NCBI taxonomy): domain Eukaryota; kingdom Metazoa; phylum Arthropoda; class Insecta; order Coleoptera; family Curculionidae; genus Polydrusus; species Polydrusus cervinus. Next base: position 72,862,398 of record OW284511.1, on the reverse strand, counting down.
GAGCTCGCTGTGTTTATAGAGGACCAGAATGCACCAACTTTTTTACTGCTGACTGAGCATTGGTTAAATGCTGAAGAGCCGTGTTACATTCCTAATTATAGGATAGTCTCGAAATTTTGTCGTGAACGAAGGGCTCATGGAGGTACAATGATACTAGTCAACGAGCAATTCCTGGAAACTGCTATAGTTGAAAGGAGTGATGCTTATAATCATTTGCTGGTGGAAAATGAATTTGAGTTTTCGGTCGCATTAATTAAAAAGTTTAAAATATATTTAATATGCCTTTATAGACCTCCATCATCAAACGTAAAAGAGTTTATTGAAAATCTTGAATTATTGTTATCATGTTTCTCCCTCGACGCGAATATAATTCTGACTGGCGACTTTAATGTGAACTTTCAAGGTAAGACATTTGAGGCACGGGAATTGAGTGACCTTTTTTGCTCTTTTAATTTGAGAATGCTGGTTCAGGAACCGACACGTATTTCGGGATATTCTTCGTCTTTAATAGATTATGTATGTGTGAATTTTGACTGGGAGAGTGTATGTTCTGTAATTCCGGCTGCTTTATCAGATCATGAAGCAGTCGGTGTAAGTTTTACTTTAGGCTATGATAAATGTGTAACAAAAGAAAGAGTAGGTAGAATCTATAGTGCTTCAAATTTTTCTAAATTTAGAGAACAAGCCAATCAGGCAACCTGGGAAAAAATTTTAGAATCTAACAATCCTATAAGCAATTTTCACAACACCTTAGAATGTATATTTAAAAAAAGTTTTCCTTTAAAAAAATTAAAACATAAAAATAAAAAACCATGGATCACTCTAGGTATTAGAACTTCAGCTAAAAATTTAAGATGTCTCCATACAATGAGAAAATATACAGATGATCTTTATTTTATAAATTATTTTCTTAGGTATAGAAATATATATCGAAACATTATAAAAAAAGCGAAGCAAAACTATTATCAAGCACAAATTAAACAATCTCATAATAAGGCCAAGGAAAGTTGGGTAATAGTTAATAAACTTAGAGGTAAAAATAAATCTCAATCGAATGTAATAAATTTAAATCCTAATACATTGAACAGCTTCTATTGTGAAGTTGCTAAAAATATTTCTTCACAGCTTCAGTCAAAGGTTAATCCATTAAGTTATTTACAAGAAACACCTACAGCTCAATCTTTCTTTCTAAGTGGTACTGATATTAGTGAATTAAAAAACATCTTAAAAGATATTAGAAACCGGAATTCCTCTGGTATGGATGACATGTCTGTGAAGATTTTTGAAAGCTTGCCGGAGTCGGCGCTCAGAGTTTTGGTTGAGGCAATAAATGAGTCCTTTGAGGCAGGTGTTTTTCCGTCATGTATTAAAACTGCGGTGGTACTTCCTTTGCATAAGGGAGGGGATCTGGATGACCCGGCTAACTATCGGCCTATATCCTTGCTTCCTACGCTATCAAAGATAATTGAAAAATTGGTGAAAAAGAGACTTCTGAAACGCCATAATATTTTAAATAACTGTCAGTTCGGCTTTCAAAGCTCGATAGGCACAAATGACGCTTTTTTTTCACTAGATGGGCTTTATAACAGTCTTAATGATGGAGATGTGGCAGCGGCAGTTTTTTGTGATATTTCCAAAGCATTTGACTGCGTTAATCACAGGATATTGCTGGCAAAGCTTGAACATTATGGTATTAGGGGTGTGACTCTAGATTGGTTTGCGTCTTATCTTATTGACAGGAAACAGATAGTCCGGACTGGTAACGAAGCATCAAGCTCATTCGTTATAAATAGTGGAGTACCTCAGGGCTCCGTGCTGGGTGCAATATTATTTTTATTGTATTTCAATGATTTGCCTAAATTAAAAATAAGGGGCACTTTTACAATATTTGCCGATAATACCACTATATTATGGCGAGGTAGAGATTCGGACGAATTAAAAGCAATTATTCAGGAGGATCTGGAAGAGGTGAGGAAGTGGTGTCACTCAAATTGTCTGTGTTTAAATGTCGATAAGACCAGCATTCTTACTTTTAAATTTAGTTTCGACGATTTAATTTTGGAAAATATTTTTGTGGACAGTTGTAAAGTTGCAAAATTTCTGGGCCTATTTATAGATAATAAACTAAAATTTAACGACCATGTTGTCGCTCTTAATAAAAAAATTGCATCAGGATGTTATGCTGTAAGAGTTGCCTTCAGGGAACTAGGAAAGCAAATGGGAAGAACAGTATATTTTTCGCTTATAGAAAGCCACTTGCGATATGGTATAGCTTTTTGGGGGTTCTGTAAGAAAGAAATGATAAGATCTATTTTAGTATTACAAAAAAGGGCTATTAGGTATCTTTCTGGTGTCAGAAGCAGAGAGCACTGTAAACCACTTTTTATTGACCTTAAAATACTTACGGTAATAAGTCTATTCATTATGGAGACTGTTTGTTTAGTTCATAAGAAATACAAAAACTATGATAATGTTGTTGTTTATAATATGCGTAATAATGACAATTTACCCTTGCCCATCCCTAAAACGACACTCACGAAAAACTCACAGCACTCACGAAAAACTCAATTATATTTGAAAGTATTAAATTGTAGAATCATGTTCCCCTCGCTTTGCGACAGATTCGAGATGATAAGGCTTTTAAGGGATCTATAAAGGGGTTATTAATTTCAAGGCCATACTATAGCATCCAGGAATTTTATAATGAAGACTTCTGAGCACCTGTTTTTAGATTATGTTTGTGACCGGTATTTTGAGATTTTCTCCTCTTTCTTTTTTATTTAGAATAGTTTTGTGTATATTTTTAGTGTTTGATCCTGTGATTTTTTAAAATTATGTCAGTACTATAAGATTTTAATATTTTTATTTACCTGATTACTATTCTAAACTTTTTTTTTAAATATTTTTGTATCTGTAATTTTCTATGACTCTCGTTCCTTGGAATGTTAGACTGGTTTGTTCACGTTTTGTGTATATTTTTAGTGTTTTATCCTGTGATTTTTTAAAATTATGTCAGTACTATAAGATTTTAATATTTTTATTTACCTGATTATTATTCTAGACTGTTTTTTAAAATATTTTTGTATATGCAATTTTCTTTGTCTCTCGTTCCTTAGAATGTTAGACTAGTTTGTTCAAAAAAAAAAGCCTATTTGTAAATTGTCTGTGGTTGATTGGACTATTGGATATTATACTGAATTGGACTATTAGATATTAAGTGATACGCTTTGTCAATAGAGTTTTTCTTGGACAATAAAGCATATTATTATTATTATATTATTATTATTATTATTATTATTATTATTATTATTATTATTATTATTATTATTATTATTATTATTATTATTATCGTATATTTCATCTTTTTCCCTTTTATTTATATTTTGCAAAATTAACCCTTAATATTAAATAGTTTAATTGAAATAGTTGAACTTCAAAAATGTCAAAATGACAGTTAGCAAAAATCAACTTTTCTTCATCACATAAATTATTTGTTCTACACAATAATCAGGTAACTTTCATTGTAATTAAATAATGCCTGCCTATATCATTTATCTCACAGGCAGACAAAGCCGCGGTTACTGCCATTTCTAAAATATTATGCCTTCAATTATAAACTCAGTTTACATACTTCTACTAAATTTTGCTCAGATTGGAGAAGTAGTTTATGAGGTAAATTCATTTTACATGCATATACCAAATTTTTGGTAGATCATTTAGGTAGTTTTCGAGTTAGATTTGTTAAGGAGACCAAAATTGCAGTAACTGGTATTTCTTAAATATTTTTCCTAAAATTAAAAACGTCTTTTACATACGAATACCAAATGTTGTTTAGATAGGTTAAGTAGTTTTCGAGGTAAATTTATTTGACATACGTTCACAAAATTCTGGTTAGTTCGATTAAATAGTTTTTAAAGTAAATTAATTGTACGCGTACCTACATCACAGTTTAATCTTTTAATTATATTTTACTTTTTTCGAATATATAAATTAAAGATGTTTATCTAGGATCGAAACATTGGACTCGATATCTTACCTACACCTAACAATAAATATTACTTTTAATACAAGTTTTGTTTTTAGAAATAAAGAAAAAAGAAATAGAATGCTTGTATTAACTTTCTTTGTGACATCGCTAATAATTTATGTCCTAACTGAGACGTCCCGTAAACCAGATACTTTGTATTTTGATTGTCGGGATCCTGTATATTGCTTTCATCATACGTGGGAAAAGGATTATGGGGTCCCTTATCTTCAAGAAACTTTGCAACGATCTGGATTGTATCATGATCCAAAAACGTATGTAGATTTGGTTCAACTCAATCCAAGACATACAACGGTATCGAATTATCTCAGTTTTATGAAAAGTAAAAGCAACAAACCCGAAAATTCTGATATAATATCATTCATTCGTACAAATTTTAAACTTGAACCGGAAGCGGTAAGTAACACTAGATATCTAGATAAAACCTAAACTAATAGTAAGTAATAAAAACCTAAATATGTGACGTCAAGTGGCACAATTATATTAAACAATAATTAACTAACACGACTGTGACATAATTGGCATTGGCAGAAATGTTTTTCTCACAATCAAAATGGCCCGGTAAGCTTCATGCTTGCTTTACTCAGACAACTTTGATTGTTAAATCTTTTATTCTACACTTAAATTCTTAGAGTGCCCAAAGCTACAAACCTACAGATTTTCTCACTGTTCAACTCATTGAACCTTTATTTTATCTAATAATGTAACCTTGAGGCTCCGTTAAGATGATATCTACCCCTTTTCTTCTTAATTTCATGTTTTTTTGCAAAAATTTAGGAGTGCCATTCGGGTGCTTTTATACAGTTCGCGAGTTGTCTCAGATCTCAGTTGTAAATTCAAAAGTTCAGTACAGCTCGTGCAATATAGCTTGAGCTCTGACTTTTGGGTGCGCAGTAAACAGGTGGGAGGAGCTAGCCGAGAGCTCATTATTCTGATGATCTTTGAAGCGCACACTTCTGTACAGTCTGTCAGAAAAGTAGGACGTTCATTGGAAAAAAAGCTTTTATTCAGTGCGCGAGTTGGCTCAGATCTCAGTTGTATATTCAAAAGTTCAGTACTAGTACAAACGACTGCAGACCGGACTTTTTGACTTTTTTATAATGCAACATCAGGAGACTGATAAATGAGGGTTCTACGGAACACGTGTATCATTGGACAATGCCCAAGGTCAGCCACTCTAACCTAACCTAGAAAAGTATTTAGACTATCGAGTGACTTTTTTGATTTAGAAACCTCTAATTTGTAATATTAAAAATAATGAATAAGGTACGAATTTTCAGTGGTCATGCACGCGGCAATTGTAATAATTGAAACATACACTTACCTTAGGTCTATCTAAAATACTAATCAATTATATACCTATATATTTATAGTTTATAAAGTATTATGGTTAAAACACAACAATACACTGTCGAGTCACTTTTTCAGAACCCTTTTAATTTCTGTTATTTTTTATTAAAAATAGTTTTCATGTAAATTGTTTCCTTTCTTGGTATCGTCAAAAACTTTAAGTTTAAACGTAAATAATTTTTGTTTGTAGTCATTTGTTTAATATAATTCAACAAACCAAAGCACTTTAAAAATACGTTGCATTCGATATGTCTGGTTATAAGATTAGTAAGTGTTATTTTTTATATTCCATCTCTTAACATCTACCCTATGCGATGTCACTAACTATGCAAGAGTCAAGATTATATCCAGCCCACAGTTATGTTATGGAACCTAAACCGGCCAATTAGAGGTGCTTACATCAGGCCTGAGGGAGGAGTTTATTTGGCGCGTTATTTAAATTTATTTTGCGAATGTAGCGTTCTTTATTCAGATGGCGGAAACGGTAGATTATTTCTTAAAGAAAGATGGCTAGCGAAAATTGATAAATAGAAGAGTTTCAGAGTTTTCAAATATCATTTGCAAATGTTGGTAAACGTTCGTTAAGAGCATTCCATACCAGGGTAAAACGCGGCACCTTCTCCTGGCTTAAATAATTTAAAGTATAATATAAAAATGTTACTAAGAGATTCACAAGCACTTCTAGTTTGGCGGATGATACCTTATTTTTTTGTTAAAAAAATTTTGAATTTTTTTTTAAAAGGTTTTGAAGTTATAGCTTTAATTTATATCATCCGCCATAGAATAATAATAAATAGAAACATTGTGACTATTCTTATCACTTCACTATTGTTCAATAAAGCTACAAACGATGCCCCGTTTTTTTCTACAAATTTTATAGAAAAATATCTCCATCCCTTATAGTCGCTTTCTGTCAGGCAAACCCGTGTGGCGAGAATTTTACCTCGGCGGCGTCGGGCTAGCGCGTTCCGTTTAAAATACGACCCAGTAGCGCTACAGAAAGGTTATCAATTTAGTTAATTACCAGTCTTTGTATTGTGAGGTAGTTATCAATTTAATTTTTTTTACTTTGACAATTTGACATTGTTGTGAAATAAGTTTATTATGGGCCAATACAGGCAAAGAGAAAGACATTTAAACCGAAAAAATACAGCTTTGACAACGAAAGAAAAAGTAAGAGACGAGCTAAATTGCGGTAAGTATCTACCTTTATATTATTAATGCGTTACATTTTTTACAAAAGCAAAGGAAAACATAGGTTTTATATTTTTCATCAATTAAAATAAATGGTTTTCTTAAAGTTATATAGTATATTAGTAGGCTAGACAACGAAGTGGGTGTAGAGTGCATGGAGGGGGGGAACATTTTTTGTTTTAGGAATGTGTTGGGGGTACTTGAGGGGTAAACATACTAAAAGTCCCTGCCCCTAGCCCGTCCGCTTTAGTGGAGAAGGAGGATAGAAAGGTCCCTTTTTTGGTTCTTCGCAAATAAAACGTTAAGGAGTTTTCTTGAAAAATCATTATTTTAAACCAAAAAATTCAAGTGGCTGTTGTAACTTCTGATCCATTGGAGAAAAAATAGTATATGTCTCTATATATATTCTTAAAGAAAATTTAACGCTCTATAACATTCTCCAATGGAAATTTTCTCTAAAACAAACAGCCGAGGAGTTATCAGGAGAATTATGACAAAAAAGTAATGATTTTTAAAAAAATGACCGACTCTTCAGAGCAGATATCTTGAAAATAGTGTCTTAGCGAAAAAATGTATAGAACTAATCGTTTAGAAAATGTTATAAGCTTTTATTTTGATGTAACAAATATCTTGGTACGTTATGTTGTTTTCGAGTTATTAGCGATAAACCAAAAAAGAGTCCATACTATCCCCGCCCCCCCTGAAGAGGACTAGCTACGGTGGGGGCTATTTATTTATTTATTTAACCAAACGGAAACCTGTGATATATTCGATAAGGTACAATAAAAGTCCTATAAAAGTGGTTTGATTACTGCATGTTTTTAAATTTTACAGAGATATTATATCTAAAATAATACCTACTTTAGCGCAAGACGTCATATGGTCAAGTCATTATTTACCCTGTATAAAGGTTGATGCCTACCTTTGTTAGAGACGACTGTGGTTTTATTTTTGTCAAGTATACTAATGTTAATTAGGTACTTGAACCTCGAATTTGTTACACAACTCAAATTTTTGGTAAATTATTTTATTTTAATGGGATTTTTTTTCTTTTTATATTTTCTAGACGTAAACAAAAAAAACATAAGCTATTTCACAAATAGGGTCCCTGCAAGAAAATGTGCCGCCAAATATCGATTCTAATACATCCCCCTCAACCTGGATGTAGTTGAATGATAGAAGAGTTTTGGACTTATTGCATTGTCTTTATTTGTTTTACATCAGAACGTTTCAACTGGTAAGTATCTCCAGTCGTCTTCAAGTGAATACTAAAACAAATGAAGACAATGCAAGTCCAAAACTCTTCTATCATTCAAGAAACATCATTGTCTCCAACCTTCAAACTGGATGTAGTTATTGGAATGAAGAAAATTATACTATAATAACAGAAAATATTTTCGCAAAAAGCTACACCTACACCCTTCCGGGAGAAGGGTATTTGATGTCAAATACCTGTTTAGTCAAATGTTAAACCAGGAAAGGCACAAACCATTTGACTGCAATATTACGTTTATGGAAGTTATAGCAGAAAATAGACGAGGCCCTTACTCCAATTTCGTCATAAAATGTAAAATGTGTGGGATTATCAAAGAATTACCAACTGAAAGTTCGGAAGATACTAATTTTTTATAAGAAATAAAAACAGCTCTAGCAATAGCAGCGATCTCAACTGGAATTGGTTATTCAAGTTTAAACGAAGTAGCCGCGGCTATTAATTTACCTATAATGAGCGAGAAAACGTACGTTGAACGTCATAACCAAGCCAGTGAGATCATTCGTAAAACAGCTTGGTCGATAATGGAAAGAAGCCGCTAAAGAAGAGGCAAAAATAGCTATTGAATTAGGTGAAGTAAGCAAAGATGGAATGCCGCAGAATAAAGCAGGCACTTTAGATGTGAATAGTCCAAAGAAGCAGAAAAAGTGGGCAATGTAATTTATTGTTCTTTAGTACATTTTTTATTTTATTTCATTAACTATTCAAATTGACCACTATCGGTCTCGATTTTTTAAGTTCCAATAACTGTGTTATTAATTGTTTTTGATTCATGAGATACAGGGTACGTGGTTTCCTAAAAAGGTCAAATATTTATGCAATTTTACGTTAGTTAACTAAAAATTATGCAGGTTTTTTCGTCTCTTCAAGATTGCAGTTCTTGTTATGTGATTTATTATACCTTGAATTATTAGCGTCACTTTCTTTTCAAAAAAGGACCTGGATTTTGTATTTTATTTTTTAGAATACATTTTACCCCGAATACAATGACTTAACCCTGTTGACTGACGTTTTGACAAAAAATATTACATTATCAGGAATATTTTGTTTTAAAATCCGAGCATGTAATGAAATTTTATCATCTACTAATTTTTTTTAATTGAAGATTTAGTGTTTTAATTTTTAACGTAGATTTCCTGCTGATATAATAATACACAAAAATCTAGGTCCATATTGAAAATATTAATTAATGGTGATAACATAATACTGACAACTCAGTTATAACAAATAATTTAAAAGAAACTGATAACGCCATTTTTCATAAAAGATAAATACATTGTGAATTAAAAAATATTATATACAAATATAATTATTTAATAAAAATATATTTGTTTTATTCTATCCAGTAAATCTACTTACCTACTCATTGGCGGCTTGTAAATGGAACATTATAGTATCAGATACCGTAATGTGTTGCCTATAGCAACCATATTTTGATTCTAGAAACGATGACTACTTACTTTCGATTTTTGACAAGTTGTCACTTAAAATAATAATTCATTTAACGATTTGACAAGCAAAGACAATCCTATTTATTTATAGAAACCAATAGCTATCAATTGCAATTAAGGTAGGTAATATGGTTTAATACAACCAACTATTTTTAAAACGTTAATAAACATTCGTATTGTTTTAAAAAAGGGTTATAGACAGGATGAAATAAAATATCATACTATATACGTCCTTTAGGTGGTATTACAGTACTCGCTTGTATTGCTAACTAGGCGTCCGCAAAACAACGTGTGCTATAATAGTCATCTATCGGACTTGTAACGTAAACTACTCCATAAAAATGTATGATACCAATAAAATTCCCTATTATTTGACTTCAATATTTTTTTGTAAAAAAATATATTATGTAAAAAATGTATATTTGGATCCCCGTCAAATACTTTCATATTTTGTGTTGACAGCTGGAGATAAGAGATTTTTTTATAAAACATATTTTGTTATACAGGGTGTGCCCAACTCAGTGGCCTATTAGAAATATTTGGAATACGACAAAATAGGTTTTTATGAAAATTTTAGTGTTCATAAGTGTTCTAGCATTTGAAAATATCTTGCATTCATTTATATTAGGAAGTTTACGTTTTTTTGATATGCCCTGTGTAAAAATATTTTTATAACTCGTCAAAATTCCTAGATGGCCATGCTTTAAGAACCGTCTGTAACTGTTAACTTTCTAGGTGACAAAAATATATGATTTTCTGGTTAGCATGTTATGGCCCCAAAAAATTACTAATTAATTAATATCTTAAAAACAATAATATACACAAAAATGTTTGTGTTATTAAGCAGAAACAAAAAGTAAAATTATACAGGGTGTCTTATTTAAAATTGCTAGGAGTTTCAAGATGATCTGGTAACACCGTCTCTTTCAAAATATTTTCAAACGCTAGAATATTAACTCTTATGAACACACTCCAGTTTTCATAAAAACATCTTTTGTGGTTTTCTAAATATTTCTAATAGGCCACTAAGTTTGACTCTCCCTGTATACCTACCTATTTATAAAGCCTTTTATTTTCCTTTCTCATAAATATTGATAATCTACAAATTTCATATGTCCTACTTTAAAGTACTTATTTATAATTTAACCTGAAGTGTAAAATAAATAAGTTTACTGAATTTATTTACTAACGCGACGCCGCGCCGCCTCAGTTTTTACGGAATTAATTTGCATAACCCAGGTAAAAATCTCGATAATCGGCCACCGTCCGCCGTAAAGAGAATATTTAGGACGTGGAGAAATTAAATGTTCCAATTGTGATGACTCACCCCACTCCTACTTGTTCTTAACATATGTTTGGGTGTTCTGTACACGCATTTATATTTTATTTATTTTTTGGTTTTAATTCATTAAAAAAAGCTAAATTTTGAATTTTAGCAAATAACATTTTTTCAAGATAACAAAAATGTATAATTAAAATGTTTAAATATTTGAAAAATTTGATATTTTTTTGAAATTAGTAAAAAAAATTTGAATGTTTGTTTTAAACTTTCCAGACCAGCATAAAATGAAAATCTAAACACTTTTTTTGAATAACGTTTTTTTAATATCTTGGACTCTAATACCAGATTTACACGACAAAATATATACTTTTCCAGACAAACGAGTAGTCACGTGGCTAACGTCAAAACAAGTTTTTAGGTTACCAATCATGCAGAGACTATCAGCATAAAAAGTTTTTTTACAATTTGGGTTCAGCTTTTTGCCGGTCACTGTATAATATATATTATAATCTCCCTAGAGCATGAATTATTTCCGGAAATTTCTTCGAGGTCGCGAATTATTTTGTTTTGTTAATAATAATTTTCTTAACAAATTCGCGATTGAGAAAAAATATTCGGATGTAATGTAAAATGTCGCACCAGAATTTAATAATTTTATTATAAATGAAAGACATTTTAAATAACATAGTGATCTGTGGATAAGAATAAAATTACGTTGGTTGTTTTCTTGGCAACTAAAAAACTTGCCCTTTTTGCCCTGGCAAATAATTATTTTTGTCATTATATTTACATTTAATGTGACAAAAAAAAATTCCGGGGTAATACCATAAGTGATAAAATTATCGATAATTTTTACGATTGCGTGTTTTCTATAATTTCACGAGTAAAATTGGAAAGCAAACACGCAAGAGTAAAAATTTTCTGGTTAATTTTTTACCACGAATGGTATTCGGTAGGAAATTTCACGAATACAAAAAATTAATTTAGTAGAAATTATTTATTGTAATTAATGGTACAATTGTGTTCATATTATGTGTACACTTGCTGATAAATGACATATTTACAATGCAAAACGTCAAAATTACCGGATTACATCATCGCAGTGGAATTATCACTTATTAATTTTTCGGTAATTCCACACCTCTTGTGGGCGTTCTTACATATAAATGAAATTTCCAGTGTAATTTGATCGCCGGAAGTTCAGAGCATGAATATTTCCGGAATTTTTTTTTGTTGTCATCGGAATGATTCAAAATAAATTCTTCTCATTGGTTAGAAAAAGTGGGTGTAAAATTTTCTATACAATTTATCATTAACAAATGTCTCGTCGAGAAAATACAATATAATAAAAAGTTTATATAATAATTATGGAACAATATATTTTTAATTTTCGAACCATTTTTCCTATTCAAGGAAAACACAGGTTGTTATTTAAGTGCGTAGACAAACGTTAAGAGATAATTACTTGTATGATTTTAATACAAAAAAATCATATAAATATGTGGCCTAAATGTTTAGATTGTCGAGATAGAGTTTTTTTCTTTCTTATTATTCCTTTTACAGTTTTAGGAATAGTTAATTCAAATTTAGCACAAATAATACTTTTACCAGTATCTATGAAACAGTATTATTATTAACATTTAAGGGGCAATTAACGCCGCCATTTTCTTGCTTTTATCTGTCAATGAGATTTGCTTTAATTAGAAGTAGATGGCGCGCAAATATCGGATCGGCCAATATTCATTTTTATCGTAAAACATTCCGATCGGTTGTAAAACCCAGATTATTTTATTCAAATACAGGGTTGTCACGTTGTAAAAATTTGTGTAGCTCATATTCTACACCTGTGAAATATGACTTTTTATATATTTAGCCTCCCGTTTGTACAAACATCATCTATGTATAAAACATTCGGCTTTTGTTGCAATTGCTAATTAACATAACACGAATTTTATATAAAATTATTCTCAAGAAAACATACAATCGAAAAGCTAAACGTTACCTGACGTATTTCTCTTAAAATCAAATCAGTATAAGTATTTTATTATTATTTCAATAAAAATGTGTTTAAATCTTGTTCACATATTGACTAGCGTTATAACGTTACGTATAAATTTAATTAATACATCTCGCTCTTAAAACTTTTATTTTACGTGTACTTCTTGGCGTTTACCAACTTCACAAAATCTAAAGTTCTCTATTCCAAATTTCTTTCAAAAATGAGCGGCTTTCATATATAACCTTATAAATTATTATAAATGTAAAGCGATCCTTTGTGTAAAATGCCTGATACATCGTAATACAATGGATCCTAAGAAGTAAGAAAAGTAACATTTTAGTTCTAGTCGGGAAGTTATTTTTAATATTTATGTAAAACCATATATATATTTATTTTTATTTTATTTTATTTAATATTACCACATTCTACATAATCAGATATCCAATTATCGAATGGGATTTAAAAAAAAAAGTTTTAACATAATACAAAGCATTATAAAAAAGAACAACATAGATATAGTAAAAATAATTACACAATGATATATAATATGTAAATAATTACAGAGTCAGGCTTTTAACGGAGGCCACAGTACAGGTATGTATATCTAACTGGTTTTGAATTTTATTATATTTTTCACATATTTGATGTAATGGAGAAAACTTTAGTGTATTTGTCTTTGGAGTTGGTAGAGTAAAAGTCAGGTTATTACGCGAGGTTGGCCTTGGCACCTGAAAGTGCAGGGACTGTAAAATATTTCCAGCATCAATTTTTCCGAGTACGTATGTAGAAAGATAATTTGAGATTTTGTTCGCCGTGTTTCGAGGCTTTCCATTGAAAATCTTGCCAAGAGACGATCGTGCGGGAACCCTATTTCAGGGTAGATTCCATCTAGCTTAAAACTGGTGTACTTTAAAAAGCGTCTTTGAATTTTTTCCAGACTACTAATGTGGGTTTGATAGAAAGGGCACCAAATAACCGAGGAGTACTCAAGGTGTGACCTAACAAAGCTATTAAATAACAACCTAAGTGTGTCCCAACTCGTGAAATCTCCAGCGTTTCTTATAATAAAGCCCAGCAATTTTAAACTTTCTCCAACAATTTTAGAATAATGATCACGGAAAGAGAGCTTTGAGTCCAGCACAACACCAAGATCACACACAGACTCACACCGTTTTAACATATCCCCATTTATACTATACTCATATACAATCGGATGCACTTTTTTAGTAAAGGTTATAATACTACACTTAACACATTTAATAGTAATTTATTTTTCTCACACCACCTATTCATTTTCTCAAAGTTATCTTGTAATTTCATGCAGTCCCTCTCGTCTCTAATTCTAAGATATAACTTGACATCGTCGGCATAAATTAAATGATCGACATCTAGGATAAAAATAAGGTCATTAAGAAATATAATGAAAAGTAGGGGTCCCAGATGTAACCCCTGGGGGACACCTGAGGTGGCAGCAAACTCTCTGGAATTTTGACCATGGCATTGAACATATTATAGGCGGTTAGTCAAATATGACTCAAAAAATGGAATAAGTCTTTGTGATAGACCAAACGTAGCCAATTTATCGAGAAGAATACCATGATCGAGCCGATCAAAGGCTTTGGAGCAATCAGTGTAAATGACGTCAGTTTGTTCACCCGCATCAAGAGATTCCGCAAGATCCTGAGTAACACAAAATAGATTTAAGACGGTTGAGCGACCCTTCATAAAACCGTGCTGTTGAGCAGATTTGTGAATGCTAATTGAATTATATATATATTCGTGTAAAATAATTTCCAAAACTTACAAGAAATTATTTATTACTGATTGGTCTATAGTTGGTAATGTTACTGCTCTCCCCTTTTTTAAAAACCGGAGTTATGCGGTATATTTTCCACAGGTCTGGAAATGTAGAAGTTGAAAGTGATAAATTAAATAGAATTGCAAGCGGACGAGCAAGAACAATCGCACAGTCTTTCAGCAAGAATGCAGGGATTTTATCTGGCCCTATAGTGGCTTTAGGTTTAAGTTGTTTTAGTACAGTAGTGACTACCTGTTCAGTTATTTTATAGACATCTAGGGAACTCTGTGAGGGATAGAAATCAGTCGAATCACTTATTTTTTTGGAGGAAGCAACATAGGAGTTCTGGAAAAATGAGGCAAAACTGTCTGCAATAACCTTGGGATCTCGAATAATTGTATTTTCATAGGACATAGTATACATAAATAAGTGAGGAGGGTAGTCTTGACCGACTAGTTACAGCGGGTTGCACGAACCAAAATTAGTTATGCATGGATAAGAAACAAAATTTATAAATTGTGTGGCAACGCATACTTCGTTTTGGTGCGATAGTGCCAAAAATACGGAAAGAAATAGGTTAGGAGCTGTCAGTTGGAAGTGTCAAAAACTATTCCGAATTGTTTGCATTAAATTTAAATTGGAGTTTTTTAAGTTTTTTTTAACAACAAATTATGGAAATACCAAAAGCATATTATGCAATGATAAAAGGGAAAATTTATTGATGATTAAAATACGAAGTAAGTACCCACAAGTTATAATAATATAGTAATTATTATTAAACCAAAATAAGCATTATTTTCTTAAATAATGGACACTGCGACTAGCTTAGTTTATATTTTCATAAAGTATATTTTAAAATTAGCATAAGATAAGCTTTTCACAAAAAAACTGTAACCAGTTATTTGTTATGTTTATATTTTGTATCATATTTTAGCTGCTCAATTCTGAACCAAACCAATGATAAAATGTATGCAAGGTAAATGTATGCAGAGTTAAATGAATATGAAGAAGACATAAATTGGCATTGATACCCATATGGCTTGAAATAAAGAAAAAATTCTCCTATATCTATCCCAGAACTTGCACTAAAATATTATCTTAGTAAGGGAATAAAGAAAAAAGTGCATTTAATATTACACACAGCACTTTTGAAATAAGAAATCATCCTCCCACAGGTAGGTAATAGAATAATTGTACTTAGTTGAATTATTAAAACCCATAATATCCAGCCCATATACTTTACTGATTGTTCCGATATACCTTCTCACCTGAAATGCTCAGTCTCCAGTACCAGTTTTATTGTTAACATAATATTACAATAAATTATAAATTTAGAACACGTTAGAAACTGGCTTCTTTTAAATTAGTTTAAAAAATATAATTAACAATTATTTATGTCTCTTGTTTTGGTGTAGTATTATTGTAGGCACAGACAGACAGAGTAGCGAGTAGCCCAAACTATTATTGCTATTATACATTTTTTATATCGCTATTTAATGTTTATTCTTAGCTTTATTTTGATAAGCTGTTGCAACTTTTTACACTAGTCCCTTTTAAAGTTGTTTCTGTTTATGTATATTGTGGCATTTTGAGTAAAACATAGATCCAAAGAAAAATCTATAAGATCTCTTTCATTAAAGTTCGAAGTTGACTTGTCAACCTATACCACTTAAAATATTTTTTAAGAATCGTTGATTATTTTAGAGGCCAAAAACTGACATATATTTTTTCAAACATGGCTTTTTTAATATAATACAACTGAAATTGAACTGTACTGAAAATTTAAGAGCCAAGATAGTTTAAGGGTGCATCACTACGGCACGAGACAAGTGGAAGTTTTGCAGTTGCCCATACCCCATACTTCTCTGGTAAAAAATTCCTTTTTTTATACTGGCACAAAAGTATTTAACCACTTACTAGCTTACATTAGATCTTTGAGAACCCCTAAAAGATTCAAATTGTCTGTGAAAGGGCTTTTGCTAGAGAAAGCCTACTATACCATTTCAGAGTTTTTTAATGATTGTTTTAAATTGTTTTGTATCCCTTGACCATGAACTATTAGTTCTAACTGACTTCTCTTTTTTAACCTTTGACTGGTTTACTGGTCATATCGTACAGCTTTGTCCATTAGAATTAAGAGTACCTATGTTCTGTGATGATATTATATGTATAAGTAAATATTATATACTTTGTCAGCAAGAATGTATTCTTTGGACAATAAAGGATTTTCAAGTAAAAGAAATAAAACTGAAGATATATTGTTACTTTATTCCATTATACTACACTATACTTGGGGCTTCATCAGTCAATGTAAAAAAAATCAAAGCACAAGTTTTCCGCAAAGCCTATTATGTAGATAATATAACGTACAAATACTGCAGTGAAAAAAAATTACTATGTAGTTTATTTTTCATTACTTAGTAATTATTTTATTTATTTTTTGTTTTAGGCACTGCAGTTACACAGAAAAATGATAGAACTGGAAATGAAGCAGTTTTAAAGGATCATTTCTTAAATATTCAATATGAAATGTTTATATGTATGTTAAAAAAGTATTTGTTCATGATAAAAAAAAATAAAGTCAAATTTTTCAGTGACAAAAAGAACTTTAGTTTTTATGAATAAAATATTTTGCAAACCTTACACGATCATTCAGGCTGACAGGCTTGATAAAGAGATTACAATAATTTTACCAATTGTGTAAGGACAAATTTCAAGAATTTGAATTGATTGCCAGGCTGATGTAAATTTTCATTAGAAGCAAAACTGCGGCGGGAATGAGGATCACTTAGGACTGTCAGTCTGAATGAAATCGTATAGGCTCTTCATTTCGCTTTTAAGGGTAGCGTTTTTATACCTTTAAATTCAGAAAATTTAAAATTTATGTTAGTTTTTAAAGTAAGGTAAGGGCTGTGGAGTATAGGTGCCTTAAAGTAGGGATGCGCGATCGATATACGATATTTTTGAGTATCGATGCATAATACTGTGTATCGATCAAATGGTATCGACAGATCATGATTTGAACAACTATAGGAATGCAAATGAAACTTCATACTTTTTAAATGATGCACAGTAAAATGTATTGATACTCAATATATATCGAGGACCTTTTATTTTTAGAAGTCACTTTTGATAAGACAAGGTTGGGAGGTAGTAGTTAAGATTTTTTTATAGAACTTACTGTCATAGGAGGTTACGTTTATTATAGGTTATCGATATTTTGATTATTTATCTTTTTCAAACCGATACTTGCTTGTATCGATACTTCTGGTGTATCAGACATCCCTACTTAATAGAGGAGATGTCACTACGGATCGGAAAGAAGTTTTGGCAACAAGAACATTTCTTAAGAGGTTGCTTTGACCGGAAGAAGAGTTTTTCCCAAAAGGAAGGCGACTAAAAAAAAATGACCTCCAGAAGAAAAGAACGTATCCCGGCTCTAAAAATCTTCTTACTCTCAAAAGTGACTTCTAAAAAAAATTCTGACCCTTCACACGCCCCTATACTATTTTCATGGCTTACAGTAAAAACCACCCATTTGATAAGGCTCGGGGGGGGGGGGGGGGGGGAGCAAAGGCCCTTCGCAGGCGAAATTTGATTCAGCACTTGAATACAAAATTGGTAGCAATCGTACAGTGGCGGGTGCCAGGATTTTTGGGATGGGTGGGCACAAGCGGGCCCGATGATTTGAAGGTGGGCGCTTTCCCCCCAAAAAAAGGTCAATCTTCGTTCTCTTTTTACATCCTTCTATAATCTCGCTTCCTTTCTCATTAATAATTTCATAGTCAAATACCCCTTCCCCCACAGCAATTCCATTACAAAACCCATTTTCAAAATTTTGGGTGGGCACCCGTGTTTGTAGAGTGGGCCAGTGCCCCCCTCTTGCGCCGCCGCTGTATTACAAAAGTACCGTTGTGCTCTGATTGAACTTCGATTTTATTCCCTTTCTTATTTGATTTTATTAACATTTTTCGTAACACTTTCAATAAAACCCATGTAAATGTTTTGAAAATGCCATTTCTTTTTTTTTTTAAGTAGGTATGTTTACTTTTCAATTCAAATTATACAGATGGCAATTTCTATAGTTTTAATTAATTCGACTAAAAAATTTCTTCCAAAGGTTTTTTTTTAATAGAAAACATGACAATTTTTTACAGATCAATTATACAACGAAGAGAGCCCCCCCCCCCCCCCCACTCTGAAAATATTTTTCTGTACGCCCATATCACCTTAATCAGGGCCGATCCCGGCCGATTCAATTTTGTTTTGGGCTAAACCCCTAAGATACCGGCACGTACTGCCTGTTGGGATATGAGAATATATAACTCATACACCCTTTTATTTTCTGTGCAATGGTCTGTCAATTGTCATTTGTTTTAAAAAGTAATACAACAAAGTTTTTTATAGAATAAAAATTAACTCCACTTTAAGAATGGACTACTTCTTCAAAATTAAAGTTTTTTATGTTTGTTTCTAAATTTGGGATAAATTCGCGAGAGAGAGTCCTGTGACAAGAAAAAAATTGAATATGAGTGCCTTCACTTATTTCCTGATTTTGCCTTTAAAGAAAAATATTGGGGACTGTCTATTTCACGAGATATACAAATTCCTAAGCAGGTCCTACAGAAAACTTCATGGGCATTTATTTATATATAATTACGTTTGGAAATGATGAAAACTAGAAAACATGTTTGTTTAAAACGTCCTATTTGGACACAAGGGCAATTAAGAAATAATCTGCTGTAATAAAGTTAAAATATTGGAAGGAGTAATCAAAATCAACAGTTTTACTTAAAACCTAAAAGGGGTTCTTGGAATCTGTGACTAAAATATTGGTTTTATAAAGTCATAAATCAGGTAGGTTATTAAATCATCTTAGAAATTTGAATTATAGAGAAATTAGAGGTTAATTTTATAGTTAATCGATCAAAAAAACCTTAAGCTAATCATATTATCTAAAATTATAAGTAAAAGTGCTAGATTTTCCTAAAAAATTCCAATAATATTGGAAAATACTTGAAACCCATAACTTTAATCAGTGTATATCGACCTATTAAAGTTATGTCTTCGTTAACTAACGAAAGTGATAAGAAACAAATGAAAATGTGGACATCTGTATATTTTTAGTGGCATCTGCCAACTAACTGTCACTTTTTCTGTGAAAATTATGTTGACAGTGCCTTAAAAAAACAAAATTTATTTGGTTTCTATGAAAAGTTAACGGTAGTTAAGGAGTTAACGATCGTTAACTCTAAAAAAGCTTTGTGCAACCCACTGTTAATCAACAAAAGACAAAGTAATATATAATATAATAAGTTTTTAAATCAAAATCTGATATTCCCTTTCGATCTTTTCGTAGGATACCCCCAACTCTATAGCCGTCCTTGTCCAGACATATCTCGCATTTTTCTTTTAACTCAGGGCGACACTCGCTGCAGGCACAAGGACGTCCCCAAAAACACTCTTTAGGCATTGTGCTCGCTTTAAGAGATTAACTAGGACTAATTGTTTCAGACAAATAATACAATAATATAGTAGTTTGGGAGGGTTTAAAGTGGAGGGAGTAAAATTTTGACGATTATAAAGCCTGTCTTTACTGCATACTAACCCGTAAACATTCATCCCTAAACACACCTTGACCACGCCCCCAACCGAGGTTATAAATAGGGGTGCCGTACAGAGTAAAGTTTATTCTGTCTTTGTACGTCTTAGAGAGCAGACGTGTTTTGAGCAATATTTCGTTTGTTACAGAAAAAAATGTCATTCCCAAGTGAATACGTTAAGTCAATTAGGGTTCAGGTAGAGAACGATAATTTAACCCTAGAAGTATGTGGTGGGATTATAAAAGAATGCACTCGTGCAATTTCCAATTTAAATAGACAGCTAAAACATGCCACTTCTGTTTCCGAGAAGTCTCATATTACATCTTGTTTGAGCCAAATTAAGGGGTTTCAACATATTTTAAAGGACAAGAGGGTGGGGGGTGGTACGGGGGTTAGAAGGGCGGAAACAGCTACCCATCGCGTTAAATGGTCCGATATCAATTCAGCCTGTCAACCAAGGGTTAGAACTGGGGTTATTACCAACATGCGTCATACTGATGTGATGTCGTTCTTAGAAGACGCATCAGCCCTGCTTAAACGTAGAATTCAAAATGCCCTAAAAAAGAACTGCGCCTTAAAGGTCAATGCTGTATTGTGTGGAGAATTTCAAATTAGTAAAGCCGATAAAATTGTAGAAGAGAATAAATATTTAAATACCGCTAACGCTCCCATCTATCAGGAGACCGATTTGGGTGGGTGGTTTGGTGAAAAAATTAAACAACCCCTCTAAACAGACTTGGATGAGTTCCAGGAAAGGGACTCGGGGTGGGCGCTAAGTAGGGTTGTTAATCTTATGATTTCAATTAACAAGTTCAACCCCCTGCGTGCTGGAAGCTACATTGAGCTGCCTAAACAGATTGTTAAAAGAAATGCCTGTGTAAATGTGGCTAATGAGGATTATATGTGTTGGGCGTGGAGTATTGTATCTGCATTATACCCTGCGGCTGCGAACGCAAATGTTAGTAGAATGTCGTCATACCCGGATCCCAAGAATGTGCTTAATTTAAAAGGAATTCAGTTTCCAATGACAATAGGACAAATTCCCTGATTTGAGAAGTAGAATAATCCCTCTGTTAATGTTTACCGGTTGGAAAAATTAACCAATAAAAAATTTGCTCCCATATTACTTATGCAAGAATAAGGAATCTAAGCACGTCAATTTGCTACGCCTTCAAGATGTATATGCCACAGATGATAACTTGGATGAGTTGGCCTCTGTTAGGCTTCATTATGTCTGGATTAAAAATTTGTCTTGATTACTTTCCTCTCAGCTAAGCAAGCATGATGGTCAAAAGTTTATTTGTGATCGGTGTTTGCACTACTTTCGATCAGAATATAAATTAAATTTACATGCCAAGGAATGTTTAAAACTTAACCCAGGGGTTGTTCCACAAGCACCAACTGAAGCCAACAAGTGGGTCGAATTTAAAGATTTTAAAAACAAAGAAATAGCGCCCTTTGTAATTTATGCCGATACCGAGTGCTTACTGGTTCCTGTGGAAGATGATGTTAAAAAAAACACGCAAAAATTGCAAAATCATGTACCTTATAGTGCAGGATATTACGTAAAATGTAATTATGACGACAGCCTCTCATTCTACAAGTCCCATACTGGTCCGGATTGCATGAAGTGGTTTGTTAAAGAACTTCAGGATTTCGCCGAGAACGCTGAAACTGTGTTTCGCATGTAATACCAGTCCTGTTTCATAACTTAAGTTGTTATGACGGGCATATGGTCATAAAAGCTTTAACCGAGGTAGAAGGACGGATTGATATTCTACCCGTAAATAATGAGAAATATATATCTTTCATTAAACACATACCCGGCAATTTAATTCAATTTAGATGTGTTGACAGCTTTAGATTTTTGGCGTCTGGATTGGACAAATTAGCTAAGGACCTCCCCGACTACCCCATTCTAAGATCAGAGTTTTCAAATTTAACTGAAGAACAGCATTCTCTGCTATGCAGAAAGCGTGTCTTCCCTTATGATTTCATGAACGGTTGGTCCAAACTTACTGAGCCTAAATTACCGATAAAGGCAGAGTTTGACTGATTCTTTTATAAGTAACGATGACTACGCACACGCTCAAAAAGTTTGGACTAGCTTTAATTGCCAGTCGATGCAAGAGTATTCCGAGCTGTATATGAAGACTGATATTCTACTTTTGGCTGATATATTTGAACGTTTTAGAGCTACATCGCACAAAACGTATGGACTAGACCCGGCTTGGTCATACACTTTACCTGGGTATTCCTGGTCTTGTTTGCTTTTCCAGTTGCATAAATCCAATCATGCTAAACTAGAACTGATGACTGATTTGAATATGATATGCTTTATTGAGCGAGGTATTCGTGGGGGGTTAAGTCAATGCTCAAAAAGATATGCTGAAGCCAACAACAAGTTTTTACCCGATTATGATTCGGATAAAGAAGATTCTTATCTCATATATTTTGATATAAACAACCAATATGGCTGGGCCATGAGTCAAAAATTGCCTCTTGGAGAATTTAAATGGCTCTCAGAAGATGAAAGGTCACAGTTGAACGTTTCAGAGATCTCTGATGACTCTAACGATGGCTATACAGGGTGTCCCGAAATTAGGTGACAATATTTTAAGGGGATAAAGTACATCCAAAAATAGGACTAAAATCCTCTATTAATATACCTTCAAAAACGCTTCGTTATGGGGCTAGAGCCCCCCGAATGGAAGCTATGATAAGCGGTTTTTTCACATTATCTCAGAAACTGATTGAAGTATCAAAACAAAATTTGATACATGTTTTACCCATGACAAGACGCAATAAACGGTTTGTTTAGCTTAGGTGTATTTCTTCCAGTGGCGTCCCACTGGGTAGGTAGTGAGGAGAATATTGCCCTAACTTGTAGGATTTTTTAACGCCAGATGTTTTTTTTTAAAAGCACTTAAGTCTTCTATTGAAAAAAGATACTCTTGCTTCATTTTGGTAGGATTTACCATTTTTCAGTAAAATCGATTTAAAAATTTTCGGTTTTTTACAAGCCGTTGAAAAGGCTAAGGTGTTTTTTGCATATCTCAGCAAACACTTAATATTAAAACATGAAATTTATTAGAAGTTCTACTAGCGACAAGGCATATTTATTAAAGGATGTAACATGAAAATATTTTTCCAGTGGTGTCGCACGGATTGGAGCCTAAAGTAAATATTACTATTTTTTTTTTATTTAAGGGGCTTTCCTTTTATACCATTTTCAAATTCTCCGTGCCTCACAAAACATAACACGCAGGTCTAGATTTTGCATCCAACAAAATGGAAATGATTTTGAACTTTTGCTTAAGAATTAGTTTCCCGTGTGGTTTTACAATTAAATTTGATTTGCAATTTGTTATTCTTTTTTGTTTTATTTTAAGTCTCTTATAAAAATAAATATTTAAAAAAGAAGGTTTAAAAATCTGTTGAAAACCTTATATTCTGTCAAATTACAATAATGGAAGGTTTTATTAACAAAAAATTTAAAAATTTAAAAAAATTACATTAAAAGTATGAAAGCCCTTCAAATTAAAAAAAAAAATGTAATATTTACTTTAGGCTCCACCCCGTGCGACGCCACTGGAAAAATATTTTAATGTTACATTCTTTAATAAATATGCCTTGTCGCTAGTAGAACTTCTAATAAATTTCATGTTTTAATATCAAGTGTTTGCTGAGATATGCAAAAAAAACACCTTAGCTTGTAAAAAACTGAAAATTTTTAAATCGATTTTACTGAAAAATGGTGAATCCTACCAAAATGAAGCAAGACTATCTTTTTTCAATAGAAGACTTTAGTGTTTTTAAAAATTGCACCTGGCGTTAAAAATCCTACAAATAAAAAAGTTAGGGCAATATTCTCCTCACCACCTACCCAGTGGGACGCCACTGGAAGAAATAAACCTAAGCTAAACACACCGTTTATTGCATCTTGTCATGGGTAAAACATGTATCACATTTTGTTTTGATACTTCAATCAGTTTCTGAGATATTGTAAAAAAACCGCTTATCATAGCTTCCATTCGGGGGGCTCTAGCCCCATAACGAAGCGTTTTTGAAAGTATATTAATAGAGGATTTTAGTCCTATTTTTGGATGTACTTTATCCCCTTAAAATATTGTCACCTAATTTCGGGACACCCTGTATAGTAGAGGTTGATTTAGAAATATCCCATGAGCTCCACGATAAGTTTTCAGATCTTCCACCTTGTCCCCAGCATGCTAAACCTCCCGGATCAAAGAATGAAAAGCTGCTGGCAACACTATACAATAAGACAGAGTACGTCATCCACTACAGGAACCTAAAGCAAGCCTTGGCATTGGGTATTAACCTAACTAAAATACACCGTGTTTTAGGCTTCAAACAATCTCCTTTGCTTAAAACTTACATCGATTTAAATACCAGTCTACGTCAAGCAGCGAAAAATGACTTTGAAAAGAACCCATTCAAGCTCATGAATAATGCCGTTTTTGGCAAGACCATGGAAAATATTAGGAAACATTCGAGCGTTAAATTAGTTATGAATTGGGATGGGCAATACGGTGCAGAAGCTCTTTTATCAAGGCCGGAATTTAAGAGCAGCACCATAATTAACGAAAACATGGTAATTATTGAATTCGCCAAAACAAGGGTATATTTTAACAAGCCAATATATGTGGGTATGTGTATTTTGGACTTGGTAAAAACAACCATATATGACTTTCACTATAATTACATGTACAAATTTAAATTAAGAGTCCAAGCGTGAGACGAAAAATTAAGTTGCAATTAGACTTTTAGACCCGAACTCCTAGGCTCGCCACTGCTGACAACCGATGGTTATCGGCGTGTTAAGAAACCGCCATTATGCACTATGGCAAATTCCCAATGCCTGTGCAAAACGTTAATAAAACATACAAATTATTTTACTACTTTTAGATTTTTAAGCCGTAATCTATCGGTTACACCCCTGAGTAACATAGCAGTGATGGAAGTCACCCTTCCGTCAGGCTTTACCGCAGATAGGGATTCATTACCCAGCTTGGAAGTATCTCAAAACGTCCAAAAAGTAGAAACCAGTCATGGGAGTACCAAAGTGATTTTGTACTTCAACAACTTAACTAACACAGAGTATTGTCCAACAGTTTCAGCTTATAGAACACACAAAGTTGCAAAGCAGACACCGGTACCTGTTGTGATTTATGACTATTATGATACATGTAAGTATTTCTATCACTATTGGATGAACAAAAAAAAGAACGTGGTAAAGGTAAAGCCATTAAATTTCATATTTGACATTTAAATCTTCTGGTCCAGGTAACTACTTTTTTGAATTCTAACTATGAAGGATAAAAATGTTTACGATGAGTTTCGGAAGCCAATTTAGAACTTTCAAAGATAATAAAATTATAATCATTTTACAACTCTTTCTTACAGTGATTTCTCTTTCATTGGCAACGACGTATTAACGCGTCGATTGCGACCGACGGTGACGTCATGTTGTGGCCTAAATTGTAAGGCGGGCTGTTGTGTGCAGATGGGTATAATAGCCCCGTAAGTGGATTCATGAATGCTGTCAACGATCCAAAATGTAATATTAAAGATTGCCAAAATATGCTAAAATGGCAACATCAGTAGAATTGCTCACTATAATTACATGTACAAAACTTTTGGTGATCGTAGCAAAGTTTTATACACTGACACAGATTCCCTGATTTATGAGATTAAACACCACAATGTATACGAGGTAATGAAAAAAGATTGTTATGATATTTTTGATACGTCTGAAAATAACGCCTATGACATTCCGAGAGTCAACAAAAAGGTTCTGGGTATGATGAAGGATGAAAATAACGGTCGCATCATGACTCATTTTGTTGGTCTAAGATCAAAGATGTATGCAACCAAACTTCTTTACTCGCCCGAGGAAATCGCAGAGGAAAAATTAAAATTGGAGAAAGCTAGTAGGGAGCGTGAAGAAATAGAGCGAGCGTTAGCTAACTTGGGCGTAACTAAAAAGATTAAGGGGGTTCAGAAATCGGTTATAAAAAATAAAATTACCTTTGAGGATTATGTAGCGTGTCTGGAAACGTTTTCAGAAAAGTCTATATCACAAAAATTAATTAGGTCTAAACATCATTAACACAATTAAGCAGACCAAAATTGGTCTCAGCCCTTCTGATGATAAGCGTAAAATATTTAAAACATCCCCCGATAAGCTGCCTTGGGGACATTGTAGTATTATGGAAAAAGATTAACGGTAATTTACAAAAATATATCTTGTTAACAATTAATATATTAACAGATTTTGACCGTTTTAGCTGTTTTTAAACAGGGCTGTTTTAGCTGTTTTTAAACACGGCTGTTTTTAAACACGGCTGTTTTAAACAGAGCTGTTTTAAACAGGGCTGTTTTAAATAAGGCTGTTTTTAGCGATTTTTAGCTGTTTTTAAACAGGGCTGTTTTAGCTGTATAAGTTGATTTAGTTTACGTAAAATTATTTGTTTAGTTGCTTATCTCATAACCCATCCTGTATAACTTTAAAAAGAGTCCATCGTGGTTATACTGTTACAAGAAGGCCAAAAATACTAACTCATATCATCTAACCTGTATAACTTTAAAAATAGTCCATCGTGGTTATACTGTTACAAGAAGGCCAAAAATACTAACTCATATCATCTAACCTGTATAACTTTAAAAAGAGTCCATCGTGGTTATACTGTTTATTGGATATACCCTGTATAGCGTATGCTTACAAAAGGAGAAAAAGCAAAGATATCATTTTCCACACTGTTTTGTTTGCAATAAAATAAGAACTGCTGATTAAGATGAAAAACTAAATTGAGAACCGAGCCGACGTGGGTATGCAATGATTATTCATTCTAATCAGATCAGCTCTCTCTGCTTGTATTGAATTCCGTTGTTTTATTTAAATGCCCTTTTTCCCATAACAAAGTTAATAGGTTATGGACCCAGTCTAATTAAACGGTTTAAAACTTTTTTTGTGTTTGTGTGAATTTGGTGATAAACAATTTTTAGTGACAATGGAAGCAAATAAAAATAGAAGTAATATTAAACAATTTAACGGTGAACGATATGGCATCTGGAAATTTCGTTTAAGAGCATTACTTGCCGAAGAGGCTGCAATAAAAGTGCTGGATGAGATTTCTCCAAGAGACACTGATAAAAAATGGGAGAAACTAGAACGATTTGCCAAGAGTACAATAATTGAATAATACCTTAACGACACAATGTTAGGTGTTATAACAGAAGAGACAAGTGCTCGTGACATTATGGCTAAACTAGACTCCATATATGAACGAAAAGGCCTAGCAACACAGTTAGCTGTTCAGAAAAAGTTACTGAGTTTAAAGTTTAAAAGTGATATGCCGTTAGTGAAACATTTTCTCGAATTTGACGAATTAATAATTGAACTTTTGTCTGCTGGTGGCAGTATAACCGAAATGTCTAAAATAGCCCACCTTCTTCTTACCTTGCCGTCAACTTACGATGGCATCGTAACTGCTATACAGACATTGACACATGATAATTTAAGTCTAGCGTTTGTAAAAACTAAATTGTTAGACTATGAGACAAAATTAAAAAATGAGAGCGTTGAAACAAGTGGCAAAGTTTTACATGCAGAAACTAATCAAACAAAGAATTTTTTACCTTTTAAAAAATATAAAGACCAAAGCCCAAAAACAAAGTTTCGTAACCAGACAACTAGAAAGTTTTATTCAAATCCAAGGCAACAAAAAACTTAATAGCTCTATTAAGTGTAATCATTGTGGAGGCCGAAATCACAAAATAAATGACTGTTTTTATTACAAGAAAGTGCTTCAAAATTAAGGAGTAGATCGTAAACGTACTTTACAAACAATTCAGACTACATTAAATGGTGAAAAGGGGTTTGCATTCATGTTAGGAAATGTATCTCTGCAAACAAATAATTCAGAAAAGGAATTATCATTTATATTGGACTCAGGTACTACGGATCACATGGTGAATCAAGCAAATGTTTTTACAACTTACAGACAATTGGATAATCCATTAAAAATATCTGTATGAAAAGTTGGCGTCTCCATTACAGCGACCAAGAAAGGAACCATAAATGTTACTACTGATCAAGGTATAACCGGAGTACTAGAGGACGTTTTATATGCTAAAGATATTACATACAACCTACTATCAGTACGCCGTATCCAGAGAGCTGGTATGACTGTCATATTTAAAGAAAATGGTGGAGTAAGTATTGAAAAGGGTAACAAAACAATTATACGAGGTAAGCTACAAAATAATTTAATAATTGTTACTTTAAAATTTCATATCCCTAACCACGTAAACACTCTTTCAGAAGGAACATTAAATAATTATAAATTTTGGCATGCACGGTTAGGACACATTAGTAAACAAAAATGTTGCAACTTAAAAACATAAATTTATTAGATGATAACAAGTATTTAAATAATATTCTACCTACTCAAGAAGTTTGTGAAACTTATATTTATGGGAAACAAGCCCATTTACCGTTCGCTAAAGCCAAAGATAAAACTTATGTTAAAAGGCCATTATTTATTGTTCATTCAGATGTATGTGGTCCAATAACTCCACCCACTATTGACAATAAAAATTATTTTTCTATTTTTGTTAATGAATTTACTCATTATACAGTTACATATTTAATAGCCTATAAGTCTGAAGTTTTTAGAGTATTTCAGGATTTTGTACTAAAAAGTGAAGCACATTTTAATTTAAAAATCTCAAACTTATATTGCGATAATGAAAGAGAATATCTTTCGAATGAGTTTAAATATTTTTGTGTTCAAAGGGGTATAAGTTATCATTTAACCGTACCTCATACACCGCAACAAAATGCAGTGGCGGAACGTATGAACAGGACAATTACGGAAAAGGCCCGAGCAATGATAAATGGAGCAGAGTTAGATAAAAGTTTGTGGGGTGAAGCAGTTCTTACAGCTACATATTTAATAAATCTAATACCTACTAAAGCTCTGAAACAAAATAAAACACCATTTGAACTGTGGCATAGTAAAAAGCCCAGAATAAATAATTTAAGAATTTTTGGTGCTACAACATACCAGCATATTAAAGTCAGAAAGCATAAATTTGACAAAAAGTCCAATAAAGGAATATTAGTTGGTTATCATCCAAATGGTTATAAAATATTAGACATCGAAACTAATAAATTTATTATTGCTCGTGACGTCATCTTCGACGAAATAAACTTTAAAACATCAAGACCAAAACTTGATGAAGAGGTTAAAAAATCAAAGTTAGAACTTGATGAAGGCATTCAGCCAGAAAACTCCAATGATGACAAAATTTCTAAAACTACCTCGAAAGTAAAAAATACTCCAAAAGAACCTGTAGAAATTAAAACAGGTAAATCTGTCGCCAAAACAGATAATGAACATGAACAATAACTCCAATAATGATATTCAAAATACCGATTTTAGGCGGAGTGAAAGAATAAAAAAACTTCCTACCGTTTCATATAACGAAGAACGCGATTTAAATAATTACATGTTATGTGCACAATCACTTATTTGTGCAATTCCACAATCCTTTCATGATATAAAAAAAATAGGGACGATAAGATTCAGTGGGAGCAGGCAATAAATGACGAAATAAATTCTCTAATAATAAACAATTCATGGTCATTAGTTAATCGACCTCTAAATAAAAACATTGTAGACTGTAAATGCGTAGTTACAATAAAAAACGATGCTTACGGAAACCCACAAAAATATAAGGCAAGATTAGTAGCGCGGGGTTTTAGTCAGCAATATTTATTAGACTACAATGAAACGTTTGCCCCTGTAGCTCGTATTTCTACATTTCGATTTCTTATTATTTTTGCCAATTAGTATAACTTGTTATTACATCAAATGGATGTTAAAACCGCTTATCTAAATGGTACTTTAAAAGAAGAAATCTATATGCGAATACCGAATGAAATTAAAGCTCAGCAAAATCAAGTTTGTATACTAAATAAATCATTATACGGTTTAAAGCAATCGGCGCGATGTTGGTTTCAGCGTTTCGATGAAGTGTTAAAACAACATAATTTTAAAAAACTCTTTAGTCGATCATTGTTTATATTTCTTAGACCGAGGCCACATAAGTAAAAATATCTATGTCATTTTATATGTTGACGATATTTTGATAGCCACAGCTGATAAAAATACCATGACTAATTTGAAAGCGTATTTGATGAATCAATTCTCTATGGAAGATATGCAAGAAATAAAACTCTTTCTGGGTATTAAAGTAAACAGAATAAAAGATCAAATTACTTTAGACCAAAATTCTTATTTAAAAATAGTTCTCAATAAATTCAATATGAGTGATTGTAAAAGTGTTAATACACCGTTGCCTACTAAATTAAATTATAAAGATTTAAATTCAGATGAAAACATAAATGCACCATGTCGAAATTTAATAGGTTGCCTCATGTATGTAATGTTATGTACACGGCCAGATTTATGTACACCCATAAATTTACTTAGTAGATATCAAAATAAAAATAACAAAGAATTATGGCAGTGTCTTAAACGTATTTTAAGGTATATAAAAGGTACACTTGAACTTAAATTAGTTTATAAAAGAAGCAATTTTACCCATATTTTAATTGGCTATGTAGATTCTGATTGGGGTAATAATAAAACAGATTGTAGAAGTACAACTGGATATATTTTTAAATTGTTCGAAAATTGCACAATATGTTGGAATACTAAACGACAAAATTCTGTTGCAGCTTCATCCACTGAGGCTGAATATATGGCACTCTTTGAAAGTGTACGTGAAGCCTTATGGATCAAATCTCTTTTAAAAGATATTAATATTATAATTACAAAGCCTATAGTAATATATGAAGATAATAACTATAGCTAATATGGCTATAGATAATATCTATAGCCATAGCCAATAATCCTGTTTTTCACAAACGTTCAAAACACAATGATATTAAATATCATTTTATAAGAGAACAAGTTGAACAAAAGGTAGTAATTTTGCAATATATTTCAACAGGTAACCAATTGTCAGATTCTTTTACCAAATCACTACCATTTCCAAGACTCAACGAACTACGTTTCAAGATGGGTTTGGAAGAAGTTAACAATTTATAATTCAATAACAATAAGTAATTTATGGTCTGATTGGGTTTTCTTGGGGTTTTCCCAATCCACGCAACAAATGTTGGGCCAATTTCTTTAGAATATCTCCCTACTATAATTATAGAATATAGATTTCAAAATATATACATAAAATACACATATATTTTTTTAATACAGGCCGAATATAAAATTGTATGAAAATTCCTTATCACAGTTCAAATATTTTTGTTTTTCTTCTTTTGAGTGGGAGTATTGGATATACCCTGTATAGCGTATGCTTACAAAAGGAGAAAAAGCAAAGATATCATTTTACACACTGTTTTGTTTGCAATAAAATAAGAACTGCTGATTAAGATGAAAAACTAAATTGAGAACCGAGCCGATGTGGGTATGCAATGATTATTCATTCTAATCAGATCAGCTCTCTCTGCTTGTAATTAATTCCGTTGTTTTATTTAAATGCCCTTTTTGCCATAACAAAGTTAATACTGTTAAAAGAAGACCAAAAATACTAACTTATATCATCTAACCTGTATAACGGTAAAAAGAATCCATATAGTTATACTGTTAAAAGAAGATCAAAAATACTAACTCATATTATCTAACCTGTATAACGGTAAAAAGAATCCATAGTAGTTATACTGTTAAAAGAAGACCAAAAATACTAACTCATATCATCTAACCTGTATAACGGTAAAAAGAATCCATAGTAGTTATACAGCTAAAAAGAGGATCAAATTACCACCACTCTCATATCATTATACTGCATAACATTTAAAAAAGAGTTCATATTAGTTATGCATTTAAAAAAAATATATTAACTCATATATATCATAACCCACCCTGTATAACTTTAAAAAATAGCCCATATAAGTTATGCAGTAAAAGAAGGCTTGGGGTTTGCTTTTGAAAACTTTCGTTCCCCTAAAAAATCGAAAGTGGGATGCCATGGGGGAAGGAGTCCACGTCTCGCATCCTGGAGCGATTATTTTTTTATTTTACACTAAAGTTGTTTAATTATTCCAAAATTATTAATATTAAATAAAAAAAAGAGTTTACTAACGTCCCCCCGATATAACATTTATTATATAATTTATTAACCATTTGTTTGCTATTATGCCTTTTTATATTAATATATAACTACAATACATCTGCTATTCATTTTTTATTCGTTATAATATTTTTACCTCTTACACCTAATTGGCCTCACGTTTTCTCCCAAAATTTTCTACCAAAAATTTCGTGAGCCTCAAGTGAGGTATTTAATCTAATTTACCCATTTTTGTTTACATAAATTTGATATTTTTATATAAAAAGACAAGCCTCCTTAGTTCATAAAAAAAATTTTACCACTCTGTAATTATTCTCATTTCAACTAAAAATTAGTGTATCTTGAATATAAATTAATACTCCAGAACTGGTCGTTTTCATGAGTTTATAATAAATTGGTATTTGCAAAATTAAACAAGAACTATTTAACCCAAGGATTTCTAATTTTAAATGGGGTTTACTTTTAAAGACATAAATAATACAACGAAAAAGATTTTATTTTATCCTTTCATTTGGTACCACGGTCCAACCATGTGAGGGATAATGGGGTAAACTACTCTTTGGTGCATTCAACAGTGGTACTTATCATATACTTAGGGGTCAGACTATTTTAAGTATTTACAACAGTGGTACATTAGGGGTTAACTACCCTATTTATATTGTCGTCTGTGATAAGGTAACTACCCTTAACCTTATATTTGCAATCGTTGCATGTGTTTACGTCATTGAATGGTGTATCCTAATGACGATTTTTGAAACTTGTAAACTTATTTTTAGGTTATGTGTACAATATGAATTTAATCACAATATTTATTGAAAAAATATTGTGGTGTTTTTCCGTTATACAAACAAAAATATCTGCCAGAGGGGGGTCATTAAGGCATTATTAGGGCTTCTGATGTTGATGATTTGTGTACTAAAATAAAGTTTAATTGTAATTGTTACACTCTATAAAAAATTTTCCCATATATTTATGCTATAACTTGTTTTTTAAATCAGCATTTAATATGCGTATTAAACGTTAAATGTCGTGGTAATAAATTTTGGTTTTATATGCATTTGACTTGTTGTTTGTATAGAATATTATCCATATATGACCGTGGCAATATTTGCGGTATAACTGGTAACTGGTCAATTTAGTAGCGATGCGACAAGAAATGTATTTTTTAATTGCTGAAATTATTTAAAACAAATAACTAATTCAATCGGTCTATTAAAATTTTTCCCTTTTATTTGATATTACTATCTATTTTGGTGGGGGTGGTTGTAAAAGCAACCCTTATGTTTACAATTATTATAATTTATATTGTGAGACTACCAGGTCTATTGCCAAGGCCACCTACTTTCTAAATGTTCATAATTATCGCCATCCTTTTTTAGCTCGCGCCTTTAATAGCATAGCGTCGCGGGTAGCGCTCTAGGTCACTGACGTGTCTGAACTAGCCTCGCGAAACATGTGAAGGGCCCCGCGACATCGGCTTCTATCACCGTGTGCCTTCGGCACCTGTAGTAGAGGCTCTGGAGCTGACTCCTGGGAATAAGTGACCACGCCCCGCGTAATAAAAATGCAGATCGAACCTTAAATTTTCTTATGGCGAATAACATGGAAAAACAACCCTCTGGGTCCTGGAACTGTCCTAGATACTTTACTGTGATGCCATGATGCGGCGGTAAAAGGAAATAAGAAATCAATGATTTTATTATTCAAATGTTGCAAATCAACGAGCACATTTGGTTAATAATTTCTCTTTGTCTAACTCAAATAAATTTCTGAGCGTTTCGAGTGTGTCTCAATCACTGACGGTTTCAATAAGCTACCGTCACACCACCTAGAAAGCGATATGATTGCTTCCGCCGTTGACAAAAGGTCTAATTTAAAATCTCATTTTAACTTCTGAACTAACTTATATGTTTGTCTCGCTCTTAGGTCTGGTTTCAATTCATTCTTGTCATCTTCTATTTAACATAAACCCAAAAAGTCAATCGTTGGTTAACGTAAAATACGGCCGTGAGTGCTTCCAACCACATATATTGGGGAGTTTTCGCCTGACACTTACACTATGGAACTTGTATTTTGTGAAGGATAATTTTTTTTTGTTTCCAAAAATAAATAAATATGATGGGTTAAATTTGTAGGTGGGTCATTAATCAAATGATCTTATGGAGAGGCCGAGTCTGATCGCGAGACGTAGTGAAAAAATTCAATAGTGAAAAGTTGAATAAAATACAAATTTACAGATTTATTTACAAGAGTGGTTATATGCGGGTATTTACAATAAATTTGTGTCACGAAGGTAGAGCTTTTTGAAAACGGTATGTACGGGACCAATTCCCTATCATTCATTATAAAATTATGGATATGTTTGAAGTGCGACTTCACCGTTGCGTCCTACATTTTGCACTCTTCGTCGCCTGCGCTCTCTTCTGGTACCGCGTAAAATCTTCACTCTTGTTGGCACCGTTGCCAAACGTATCTTTTGTTGGGTTTGGTATCCAACAGGTTCATAAATCAAGGTAAAAGTATTATTTCTGCTAAACTTGAATTAATTATCTCTAAAACTGTGAAATGAAAAAACGAAAAAACAAAAAAAAAATTAACAACCTGTTTCTCGAAGCCCAAAACATTTACTTAGGCCACATATTTATATGAAATTTTGTCTTAAAATTATACAAGGCATTAGCCCTTGAAGTTTGTCTACGTACTTAAATACACAGAGCTTATAAATATAAACACCCTATACAGCTGTAGTGGCGCTTCAGTCTGTGGGTATACAGAATAAAGGACAAAATACATTTATGCCAAAAATGTGACGAAATACCCCCGGCTTAGAATATAATATCAGGGTCTTAAATAAGTATTTCATTTAGGTTCAATGGACGCCTCTTGATTTTGTTGAATCACCAGCATTTGTGGATCGCATTAAAGACCAAAACATTAAAATGTTTGCGCAAAAACTTGTACATTATTGGCCATTGTTGGGCCGAAAAGATAATGATCACGTTAAGCGGTTTCCCGAGCAGCATTCTCTAGAATGGCTTCCGAATGGATATATTATTCCCGGAGGAAGATTCAGAGAAATGTCTTACTGGGATTCCTACTGGATAATCAAGGGTAAGAATAGTTTTTGTTGGATAACTATGAAAAAATGAACAACCGCTATGGTATTTATTTCTTCACGCTAAGCGACTAGTTTTAGAAAAATAAATTTAAATATTGTCTGTTTGAAGGTCAGGTACAATGATGTTTCTTGACTGATAAAAGAGTTTTGGACTTGCATTAACTTTATTTGTTTTATATCACAACGTTTCAACTGGTAAGTATCTCCAGCCATCTTCAGGTGAATACTGTATTCACCTGAAAACGGCTGGTTTATATATTCTCTTTGTAAACCCTTCAGGTAATTATTATTTTTATCTTTTTAATAAATTTGTTTTCGAAATCACTTTGTTTTTCTAATAGTCGCTAGAGTCTTGTGCTACCTTTACATACCTCGTCTTACCCTAAAATCTGGGCGTGACAATATCATTCTACAATAACCTTCACGCAAAAGATATTTTATAACCATCCTCTCTTAAAACCCATTTAGTGCTGAAACCATAGAACACAAATAAAGAGAAAGGCTATTTACATGATAATTGGTCGATGCCGCTGTGACGTTGACATGCCATTAGATGACGACGATACGTCGCGAAGCGGAGTGGGATTAAACCGAAAATGATTTAATTCAACCTCGCTGCCGTCCCACACTAAACAAATGTCATCTACATACCTTTGACATGCTCTGAGATAGCCTGCAAAGGGACTATTCATAACTTAACCTTGGAATATTTTAAAATAACTAAAAATAAACTGTATCCAATGAATCCTAAGACACCATTGCTCTATGGTTTACCAAAAGTACACAAAGAAGGTATTCCAATTAGACCGGTCGTTTCTTTTGTGAACTCACCTTGTTATAACCTCTCATCTTGGCTCAATAAAATTTTGAGAGAGGTAACAGGTTTTTTAAGTACATACTTTGTTAGGAATTCCGTAGATTTCGCGGCTTATCTGAAGAATATTTATGTTCCAGACGGTGCCATTTTAATATCACTAGATGTCAAAAATTTGTTTCCCAGCATTCCACCGGCTGAATGTGTCGACCTAGTAAGAGGTTTGTTGGAGAGCAAAAATCTTCCTAAAATGGTAATCGATAATCTGATTTTGCTCCTCTCCACAGTACTTGACCACAATTTTTTTCAATTTAATGACAAATATTTTGGACAGACTCCGGCGCTTGGCCATGGGCTCATGTCTCTCCCCTTTTTTGAGCGAGGTGTTTTTGAATAACTTAGAAAATAAAATTATGAATAGTTCCTTTGCAGAGCATATAAAAGGTATGTAGATGACATTTGTTTAGTGTGGGACGGCAGCGAGGTTGAATTAAATAATTTTGTAAAGTTTGTAAATACCTTACATGATAAGTTTGAGTTCACACTAGAAAAGGAGACACAGGGCAAACTACCGTTCTTAGATCTTTTACTTATAAGAAATAACAACAAAATCAATTTCGAAGTATTTAGAAAACCAACATCTATTGATAACATCATTCGGTTTACATCCAATTCAACGTTTTCACATAAATTTGCTGCGTTCAATTCTTTCTTTAATAGACTATTTAATTTGCCGTTACCTAAAGAAGAGTTTACTAAAGAACTAAACATAATTAAACAAATCCCACTTAATAATGGTTTTCCAATTAAGTCTATAAATGAACTTTATTACAAATTCGTTAACAAATACAAGTTCTTTTACCATATTATACATGCAAAACCCATAGATGTTAAAAACAAGTTTAAAAGTCTTACATTTTTACAACTGGCTAAGTTTTTTAAAAAGCCTAAATATTTCAATTGCATTTAAGACGGTTAACACTTTAAAACAACACTTGGTTAAGATCAAGGACAGAACGGACCGTTTTGCAAAATCTGGTGTGTATGCCTTAAATTGTGATGATTGATCAGCGGTTTATGTCGGCCAATCACGTAGAAGGATATCCACTAGAGTACAGGAACATCTCAGCCTTTTCAATAAGTATAAACATTCGGATACCACCGAGACTAAGTCTGCATTCGCTAATGACCTGTTAACTTCTGGACACCAGTTCTCTTCCCCTACAAATATCAAGGTTTTACATGAATGTTCTAAGGATGTGAAGTTGGATCTATTGGAAAAAATGGAGATTACTAAGGCCAAAAAAAGCCCCACTTACTTGTGTCAACGACGTGTTTAATTTTGAATCTAGTTTGATTTTTAACAATATTAGTAAATGTATTGGTTATGATTTGCTTTGTTTATATATAACCCGATGTTGAAATCGGGACGGTCACCTTTCGTTAATTTTAATTCACAGAACTGATTGGCTAAGCTCTCATCTTCTTTCATATTTTCAAGCAGTTGAACATAGTTATATCCCGTCTCATTCGTTTCACTGGATTTGATGATCTAATTGACCCGACTGCTCTCTGACATTTGACTTTTTGTTATTGTTATTTACATTTTTATATTTTAATATGTACTGACTATTTTTCGCGGTTTTAAATTCTAGGTAATTAGTGGTTTTTAATTATTCGTGTATCTGTTAGTTAGGTCTCTTGTTTTAGGTCTGATGATGCCCGAAAGGGAGAAACACATGTAACCACACAATTATATTTGCTGAGACCGAGACTTTGTTGTCTTTCTTTTTCCTTTAAATCTATATTCGGTCTCTTTGAGAATTATGGACGATTTCTTCGATGTAATTAATAGTTATTTACATTAATAGATGCGAAAGTTATATTATTGGTGTGAGGAGGTTCTTGAATTGCCGAGGCGAAGCCGAGGTGATTTAATACCTCCGACCACCAAAAAAGGCTTGCGCATTGTGTAATGCATTAAATTTATCCTACTACTGTTCTCTGATCCATATAAATTAATAAACTTTGATTTTAATCAAATTAAAATGATAAAATAAGTTTTTTTGCACCTGTAAAATAATCCATGACAACCAGGTATTTAAGTCAGTCTGTCAGTTCGAATAAAATAAGGATTTTCCACCATGTAAAATAATCCATGTCAACTAGTTATTTCAGTACTGTCAGAGTCTGTCAGTTAGATTTTTTTTATTTTCGGTACTCAAAATGTTCTCCAAAGATCAAAATGTTGATACTCAGAAGGCGACTAGGTTGGCATGTACCTCACTATTACCGGAGAAGTCAAAAGATAGGTATTCTCAAATGTACAATCAGTTTCTGGAATGGTTCGTGGATAAAAACCTTTCTCCACGACCATTACTGAATGCAATAATTCCAAAATCATTTTTGATAATAGAATGTAAAAATGCTCGCTCTTGAGTTGGAATATTTATTCTGAAACACTTGCTTTTTATGCGTTTTGCGTGTATTTTTATTCCATAACAAGATACGGAATGAATATTCTGTAATTGATCTAAACGACATAGGTTGCCATGAATTTCAAAACTGTCAATGTCAACAGACAAATTTTAGTGCGAGTCAAAATATGAGTGAAAAATCGGATGAATCAGATATGGAACTGGATAATACTCCACCTGAAATTACAAATATTGCGAATAGTATTTTTGGTCGTGGAGAAAATATAGTGTGCTACTCGGTTAGAATGAAAATTCGATACTCGTGGTTCCTCACGCTTGCGTTCGGAATCTTCCACTCGGATCGAATTTTCATTCCAACCTCGTTACAGAATCTACTATTCTCAAATTGACGAAAATGTGATGTTAACGTACTTCCAAGAGAAATCTGAAGATTTATCACCTCCGTCCCTATGGCCACAATATTCCATGCTCAAATTGACGATTTCTGTGAACAAAATTTATTAAATTCACTTGAATAAATACAATAAAAATTTCCTATGAGTATTCGTGTTTTTTTGTCCTGGCACCGAAAATAATACTTTACATAGCTAGCAACGTATAATAATCAGGTAACTCGAATGTTTACTTTCGTTATCTGTCGTATTGCTAAGGCCCGAAAGTTAATTTATTTATACAGTAGTAGAAAGAAAAACATTGATTTATTAGTAAAAAAAGAAGAAAATGATTATATAATTCTGATTAATATAGTAGACACCTACATCAGGAACGTTGTGAAAATAAATAAACTAAAACAAAATTACTGAAACAAAAATAAAGGTTTAGTGGAAACTAAACATACCGGCCCCCAAAGATGCTACGCATCTTAAGAGAGCGCACATTTATATGTGCTTACCTATGTAAGGGGCATAATTTCGATAAAGGCCGCTTTAGAACATTAGTGGTGGTTTTAACAGTAGCGACTCGAGCAATACCGTCCTTACCAGGATGTAGGGATACAATACGTCCCAGGTGCCACTGAAGAGGTGGCGCTAAGTCATCCGTAATCAAAACTAGTGCTCCAGCAGATGGAGCAGAGGTGGGTTCCAGCCACTTGCTGTGCTGCTGGAGCGGATGCAGGTATTCAGAATACCAACGCCTCCAAAAATCCCGATGAATTGTTTGGAGAAGCTGCCATCTAGACAAGCGGGAATGAAACTTAGTGGCTCCATACTTAAAAAAATGACCAGGCGTTAAAACGGATAAGTCATTAGGATCCGAACTCAATGGGGTAAGAGGGATTTGACAGATTTTACGCCGGTTTCCCACAAGCCGCTAAAATGTGGACTTTGTGGAGGGATAAAATGCCATTGAATTGGCTGATCAGAATCAATCTGAAGCAGCTGCTATTTGCGCTAATAAAATTAGTAGCGTTATCCGAATAAATATGAGTATATCGCCCTCGACGTGCTACAAACCGGCGTAGAGCAGCAATAAAGGCGTCGCTGATTAAATAACTGCACAGCTCCAAATGAATAGCCTTAGTGGACATGCATACAAATAAAACAATAAATATTAACATTTCAACCTTTTTCTTGATGTCAATAGATTGTGTTTTTTGAGGGTGCTAGATTTAGGGGCTTAGCATCACAAAGTATCCCCCGAACTACGCCTATGTCAATATTAGATATATTATATAACAACAGATTAGTTAATAATTTTTATATAAATAAAGCAAATAAGCATTTCTATTGTATGTTTTACCCAAATAGCTTACACATCATTTTCTATTTACCACTGTGTCGACCGGTAAGCTATCTCTGTTATAATTACCTATTTCCAAACGAGGAAAGAACACAAGGGATATAGGCGAATAAAAGAAGCTGTCATTTCCTAATCTGTTTTGCAACTTTTTACCTTCATTTTATTCTAATCTTGTTTAGCATGACAACAGTAACTATTTGTGACTTAAAGAATATTATTCGTTTAAACATACATTTTACATATTAAAAATTTGTGATTTCCGATCCTGTAATTTACGTCAAGTCATACCAACATTACACACTAAAATTAACCAGCATGTAATTCATATCACGTGATTGGGCCAGGATCTCGCGAGTTCTATCAAGATTATTACTATACATAACCAAAGATGGTGTTAAAGGCAGGGGGTTCATTCAGATTGCCTAAAATTTTAACATCTTGTAAAATATAAGACAAAAAATCACTTGTCACAATCAAGCTGACGAATATGTATATTTGCGGAACCTAACTGCGAATTAACTGTCCAATGCCTTGTATATCCGAAGATATGCGGTGGCGGGGCAAATTAAGTTGATTTGCTCGGTTTTGAGTTATGAAGCTAACTTGAGACCCGGTGTCCAATAATCCTAATCGATCTAAAATTAGTAAAGTAGCGGTTGAAAGAATCGAGCAGTTATTAAAGAGAGAAGATAGATCTGTGTTCGATGTACCGAGATTTGAAAAGCATTGAGATGTGGTTGGGTTACATCAGCAGCATTGGCATCAGAACTAGAACTTTTAGTAAAATTCAATAGAGTATGATGGCGTTTTCGACAGAAATACAAGCAAAAGTGGATTCACACTTGGCAGTGCGATGCATACAGCTTAGGCAATTAATACAAAGAGTTTTATTTTTTGCCCAATTAAAGCGATCATTAGAGGTTTTAGCGGAATATGCGGGGCATTTATAAATTAAATGCGTCCCATGACAGTAGAGATATTTTGGCAGCGTAGGCGCATCTGTCAACTCGACATTTTGAATTAGCTGTTGATGAGTACTTAAGAAAGTAGCTGATGACCTATGAAAATTAGGTTTATCACTTTTAACAAAGTTAGTTTTTGTAGCACTTTTAGTAGAAAAAGAATTGACCGTAAATAAGGCATTACACTGATTTTCCAAAAAATCAAAAACTGACTGATACTTAGGCATTTCACCTAATTTACATTGCGTAATTTCATAGCATGTGATAGTTTCATTATCAATTTTTTTAAGTAACATATGATTTAATACAAAATATCAGCATCAGGATTTAAATGTAGCGTTTTAAGAGCCTCTAAATTAAAAAAAAAATTTTATACCCCCCTAAACTTGATAAGTTCTAGTTTAAGTAAATGTATGTGTTGCGGATATACTGAGGGAGTAGTATTAGGCGGTGATTGCTTAGGGTTAATGGTAGAACATACTTTATTATAAATAACGCAAGTCTCTGCATACAATAATTGAAATGCATGAACTTTTGCAGTAGCAAGCTTAACTTCATCCTCATCAATAAAAATAAGATTAATTAACGCGGTATGTTGTTTTGAAAATTCTTGTTTAAAGTCGTCGATATTTTGAAAGTGAATTTCTAAAATATCTTTTTTCGAAAGGTCGATTTCGGTGACAAGCGCCGCTTTATTAATTTCATTGAGTTTGGAAAACTCAAGGTCGCGCAATATTTTTATTTTAGTAACTTTATTATCTTGAGCCATATTGAGGCAAATTCGTAAATATTTTTATATTTAGTACACAACAATCAAACTAAAGGTTGAGATTAACCTTGCCTTACAACTCTGCGGTGTAAGCGTAGTCAGCCGATTTGTTTGACCATATATCAGACATAAAGAAACCAACGAGAGTAAAGGTATGCGGACAAGTGTTTTTTACATCAAAAAAATACTTGCTGACGGAAACCACCAACTAACGTTATAATGCGATGAAAATAAAAATCAATTTACTAGACGATAAAAATTATTGATCATTATAATTAAAACAAATCAATTCCAATTGTCTGGTGAAAACGGATAAACTCTAAAATCTAGTCATCCGGTGACGAAGGATCAAATGTATAATGTAAGCTCTTATAATTTAAACAAAAATGAAAACAAAGAAAAAATTAATTGGAAAAGTAGTTAGTTAAGAGTTAAATGCCTGACGAGTAACAAAAAAAAACAGTTAATATTTTTTGGTGCGGGAAAATTGAATAATTTTATTAAGACAAAAAATATGGAGGAAACATAGTAGCGACCAGTGATTTATTCAAAAATAAAATAGTCGGTGACTTACCCAATATTGGTTACGTCGCACAGTGTGACGGATCGGCAATCTAGCGGGACAAAATTAATTCCATAAATAATTTATATATTTTTTTACGTCATATTGTTGATAGTGTATGTTAAAATATGTTTTAATGGTTATTTACGTATCAAGAGACGAAAAGCGAAATTTTATGGACAAGAAACCTTTTGTTGAGATTTTAAAGTTTTTACCTTATTTAACCATATAATATGACGGAAAAAGCTGGAGACTTATCTTGTTGACCTGTTCTCTTATCACATTATTTTGATGTGTTGAAAGATCAGCGTCGATCATTAG
Organism: Polydrusus cervinus; assembly: GCA_935413205.1. Lineage (NCBI taxonomy): Eukaryota > Metazoa > Arthropoda > Insecta > Coleoptera > Curculionidae > Polydrusus > Polydrusus cervinus. The sequence goes on along the minus strand of OW284511.1, from coordinate 72,819,496 downwards.
TGCAAGAGCTTTATCATCTGACAATGTTTTAGTATTATCTTTTTTTAACTCCCTACTTTTTTAAATTTGGGTGCCACGAGCAGGCGATGCTTGTGACAGCTCCTTCTATTACTGCGGAATCTCTTTTCCCCACTTCACAGCTTCATCTCAGCAGCCATGGATAGTTCTTTAATATTTTTCGATTTCATCAAACTCGTTAGCTTTCTCTTTTTTGTCTATTCAGAACACTTTTGAAATGACTTTGATGGTCTGTTCAAAACAGAAGGAACTGATCGGTGAATGTAGATGGTACTGTCAGAAAACGTAATTATTCCACTAAGCCAATGAAAATTGATATTTACAAATTTGTTGCGGTTGCGGTAACTTTTGCTTCACTTTAAAGCCATTTGTTGGCATATACTTCTTAAAGAAGTCTTTAAAACATCTTCGGAAAATATGCCTTGACCAAATTTCCCAATGATAAAGTCACAAACTGCATCATAGCGCCCTACCTTTTTTTGATTCACCCAAATTTCTAAAATTTCCTGACGGAAAATTGTGTGAACTATTCTAGAAAAAAAAGAAATGTTTCCTAGAGACGCAAACAAACGCAAAAAATTACATGTGGTCTTAAAGTAGAAAGTCTAACTAAAGTTCGAGTAATAGTAGAAGTCCATATTTACCCATATAAGAAACTTTTAGTCTACAAAAAATTGATATTATAAACAAGTTGTGACATCATTACAGTATTTCCCAAAATTTGATATAACAAATTTCAACAACAAAAAAAACCTACCTTTAGGGATTATTAGAACACTAGATAATACATAAATGCCAAAATATCACACTAATAACAATCCACTCTGAAATAACTATCACGAGTGACGGACTCGTTAATAGAGTCTAGATAAATTCCTACCTGCTGCCCTTTGGGGTTTCACGTAATTATGACCACTTTTACGTACCTAACAATAAAAATGGTGCTAATCTGACCTAAATGAAATATTTTTATGCTAATTATTTATTATCACTTAATTCCATGAACCTAAAATTTCCGACTTAAATCCCTCTAGATTTCCGATTCGTCACACTGTGCGTCGTCCTGTAGTGGATAAGGTGGCCCCCTGCGACTGGAAAACACACACAGAAAAATGGCAATTTGGCTTGGTCTGGTCACCGCGCAGAACAGCGAGCGTGTCGGTACTCAGTAATTTCGATTCCAATGCTATTCCCAAAAGTCACCTGACTAATATGGATATAAAGCCCAGGATGTTTCGCGCGCAATAGCGGTTTTGAATGTAAAAAAAAACTAGAGCAGATAACTCGTATAAAAACGGCATTTTGAAATAATGATAGCAATCTAATTAAAAATATAACTTTAATAGTAAAAAAAGAAGAAAATAATTAAATAATTCTGAACTAATATAGTAGACACCTATATCAGGAACGCTGTGAAAATAAATAAACTTAAACAAAATTACTGAAACAAAAATAAAGGTTTAGTGGAAAATACACACTTAGTTTATGGAGGAATTCTTATTATATCTGGAAAAAGAGAAAAAAAAGGTGTTAGTTATTAGAATACGAAATCTAAAAATGTTTTATATGACAAAACACTTTGGTAATTATCTGTTATAGCTACACACAAGATTGGTTGTTATTTACATTTGGTTATATTTTTGATTTAAAATTCCTTAAAATTAGGGAAATATAAAATATTTCCCCCTTTATTCGTTTTTCCTTTAATATTGAATCCCAAAAAATTAAATTTGAAGTTAAAATTAAGCGTTTCCCACAAGAACGGCATTTAGATTCGTAATCTACGCACTAAAATACATCGTTCCTGAAAAAATCATCAATTTTGGCGTGGTGTAACAGATATATAACAGATCTTTACCAACATTTTAATTACGTAAAAATAAACGAATTTATACTTTGTTATTTCTTATCAAATTATAAAAAAATCTCATTGCGGCCATTTTGTAATATGAATTTAATACCAAAATTTATTTCGATTAACCGTTTTTCTTTAAATAGGTTTAGTGAGTATAAAATATCTTGTAAATCACCTCATACATACATAATAAAATTTAGCATTTTGTTATTTTAAAAATTTTAATTCAATAATTATCTTAGATTTTTTTTTTTGTTAAAATCGATTTATAAAAATAAATTCTTACTAAAAAAAAGTTTAAAACTAAAAAAATTAATTGTGTTGTAAAAAAAAGTAAACTGTCCGACGCGGGATTCGAAACCGCGACCATTAGTTCCAAAGTGAAAAGCCGTACACCCCGCCAGGGGACACTTTCAACAAATTGGCCTTACAAAACTCTAAACGCTAAATGTGACAAATAATGGTAAAAATAAATTGAAACAGCAATTCAGCAATGGCATCAGCGAAGTACTGGGCAAACAATAATTATGATCCATAATTGTTAGTTATAGTCTAGAACAAAATATCATACGTAAATAAATTATAACACAGTCTGCTCCACTAGTTTATTAAAGGTTTCCTTTTCAGAAAACCTCAATATTAAACCGTACATATTTCGAAGGTAAAAACATTTATCTACAAGCGTGCGGTAAGTAACTACTTACCGCAATAATTTGAGTGCGGTAAGTATCACTTTGCCGCATTCCGTTGTCAAGTTTTACACCTGTCATAAAATAGCCAACTATTAATTTTCTATAATTTATTTCCCTAGCAACCTGATATTAATGCATTATTGATAACGACTTAGAGGCACCTACGGGGTAAATTAAAACAGCGCTCTTTTAGTTTTTAATATTTGTGCCCTAAAACATGCTTGTAGATAAAATATCGTACAATACACTTACGGTAGGTGTCTTTACCGCAATTGCGTGATTTACCAAACTCGCCTTCGGCTCGTTTTATTAAACATCACGCACATGCGTTGAAGACGTACCTACCGTACTTGTATTTTAATATACTATTATCATTAGCGAAATATTACTAATACAGGGTGGCCCATTTGTCTGACAAAGTAATATACCGTCTCTACTAATAAAGATATCAAAAACAAGTTTTTATAAAAGTTGTGAGGTACAAAAAAATATATGTTCTAAAATTATTTTTAAACATACAGGATGGTCCAAAAAAGTAGGACAATAAAAAGATACATTTTTTTAAATGGAACACCCTATATATTTTAGCATTTTTTGTTTCCTTACAATTGTCCATATGACGCCATTATTAGTTTTTTAATTTATAATGTTTGTAAACTTATTTTCAATATCAAGTTGCGTAATAAAAACAATTTTTTTTTAAATTAAATAAATACGTAACTAACTATGGTTATCAATTTATTTTAATATGGGATAATATTTAATTACATTTGTTTTTAGTTTGCTGGTCATGGCTTACTAGAAAAATAAAAATTATAGTTTTTTTCACCAAAATTTAAATAAAAATCGAAATATTGCCAAAACTAGTAAATTTAGGTATAGATATGACTTAACAATAATAAAAGATACTTACAATATCTATCAGGCGAGCCTAATAAATACAGGGTGTTTCATTTGAAAAAACAGAGTTATTGTATTTTAAAATTTTGTATATTTGGATGTCAACAGAAAACACCCTGTACAAAATTTTCGGTACTTAAAGATTTAAGACAATTTATCTATCCCTAAACTTAAGAGCTTACAAGAAATTTTCGATTTTCGATACTCTTATTGAGAAATACAGGTAATTTTTTACTATCATGTTTTTTCCAAAATTTTAAGAATTTTGCATTTTGTTTGGCAACGTTGCAAAAAATTAAAAAACTAAATATGGCGTCATATGGATAATTTTGTAAGGAAACAAAATATGCTAAAATATATGGGGTGTTTCATTTAAAAAAATGTATCTTTTTATTGTCCTACTTTTTTGGACCATCCTGTTTGTTTAAAAATAATTTTAGAACATAGAGTTTTTCATACCTCACAACTTTTATAAATACTTTTTTTTGATATATTTAATAGTAGAGACGGTATATTACTTTGTCAGACAAATGGGCCACCCTGTATATTACATGAGAGATTCTCGACAAAAGAGAAAATGTAAATGAAAAAAATTGTTCATTTTTTTAACAAAAAATAAGGTATCATCCGTCAAACTAGCAGATCTAGTAAACCCCATAGTAAAATTTTTGTATTAAATTTTCAATTGGACAAGCCAGGAAACGATGCCACATTTCATTGTAACGGTTTTATTTTCTAACCCTAAATTATACCCTCATAATTATAATTATTAAACACTTACCCAGTCCTTCGCTATTTATTTTCTAAAATAAAACAATTTTATCGCTACAGTGTATAATATGTGTCTGTTTGAGGGTTGGAGACAATGATGTTTCTTGAATGATAGAATAGTTTTGGACTTGCATTGTCTTTAATTTGTTTTACATCACAACGTTTCAACTGGTAAGTATCTCCAGTCGTCTTCAGGTGAATACTAAATAAGTAAAGTAACTACCGCTCTATTTATACCAGCTAGATGCACTGAAGCATGACTCAGATGGGTGCAGTCATGCGTTTAATTCGTGTGCGGTATTTTAAGTTTACATCTACTTAACAAGGAACACAGAAACAATACGCTTAAAGGAGAAACCGAAAAGTCAGGGGCAGCTGACCATGCCTGGACACACGGTCATCACATTAAGTGGACAGAAGCTCGAATCCTGCACAAAGAACCACATTGGAGGAAGAGGAAGTTCAAGGAAGCTGCTACCATATACCAGAACCCAGATTGTTTTAGTAAGCCCTCACTAGATATAAGAAATATCTGGAAACCTTTGTTAAGTAGATGTAAACTTAAAATACCGCACACGAATTAAACGCATGACTGCACCCATCTCAGTCATGCTTCAGTGCATCTAGCTGGTATAAATAGAGCTGTAGTTACTTTACTTATTTAGTATTCACCTGAAGACGACTGGAGATACTTACCAGTTGAAACGTTGTGATGTAAAACAAATTAAATACAATTCAAGTCCAAAACTATTCTATCATTCAGTGTATAATATATTTCGACTACCTTATAAGCTGACAGTTCAGTGGTTAATGTATTGGTCACTGTCTTCTGACTGTCCCAGCTTCTTTACTCCCTTGTGTACCTAAAAATAATTAACTCGATAAATAAATTACTGAGATGGGTTATTATTCGTTAAATATTATTAAATAAGGTAATACGAGTACAGGTCGGTTAGATAATCGAGATTTTAGAGATACAGTACATCAGCGAAACAACAATGGACACTTTGTGGTGAAAAATAAGAGGTCATTGATTTTTAGTAAATTACCTTATTGTGTTCGTTAGTAAAGACACTATGTAGTCTAAGTTAAACATTAATTAACGAGAAAAGTAAAGATAAAATGTAATGTTATTGTTTTGGGAGAAATTACTAAAATGTCAATAGTATCAAAGTTTGTTGGTTAGCCAGCAAAAATCCCTAAAAATAGGACGCCGAATTTGCCGCCTTTTTTGATACAGAAAAAACTAGAGTGGGAATGTAGCCTTTGTGCATCTGAAAGGTCCCAATTGTGCAATTTTTGAAGATTTTTTAAAAGAAAGAGTGAGTCCTTGTTGGAAAATTGGTAGCAGATCGCTTCCTGTACCAATTAGGTCGAATTTGACCATTGTACTTCCAACAAAATGGAATAATCTCCGCTTTCTGCTTTTCTGTTCCAAGAAAAGGTAAGTCCCTTCTTTGTATTTTCATTCTAAATAAGACCAGTATCAGTAAGTGTATCTTTAAACTAACATCTAAATTCTTACCTTTTACAAAATGACTTCTAATGTACAGGGACATTATTTTAAGTGTCTCACCCGATTGGCGACTTTGCTATCGACCACAATATAAAAAACAATTATGTATTCCCTAACAGCTTTTAGTGAAGAAGCCAAATTTGATGTAAAAAAAAATCTATGTTTACAAATTTGACAGATACGACGCCATATTGGATTTTTCTAAATGGCAACCCTACCTTATAGTAAGCCAGCTGCATTCGCCTATTTGTTCCAACATTAAAAATGTATAATTGTCAATATTTATTTTCAGTTGTTCCGGAGATACGAGGCTTTGAAGTTGGTGATTTTATTATCATCGAATTAACAGAAGCTTTGAGGTTAGAAACTCAATTTTTTTTGGAGATACGTAATTTTTTATAACGGAGCCACCCATGCTATTGTCATATATGTCAGATGTCAAAAAATGACAGCTACGACGCCATTTTGAATTTTTTTAAATGGCAACCCACATTTATAACTACGTCAGTGTATGGCATTTTCATTTTTTGTGGTCGATAGCAAAGTCGCCAATCGGGTGAGACACTTAAAATAATGTCCCTGTACAGGTTTGTCCTTAGGCCTTTTTTTTTCTTTGGTTCCTTCTACGTTTTATCTTGGTTCTCCATGAAGTTCCCTACTCTATCGTTTTGGCTGTGAGTCCTCCTCTCCTAATGAAGTGCACCAGCCTCAGATCTCCACACCTCACTGTTGTGAGTCCGGCTTATTGAAGAAGCAACTACATGTGACCAGCCCTTGCAGTTTTCTGTATCCTGCCAGGCCTGGAGTATTTTCAAAGAACCTGGCCCGCTTCTTAAGTCTTCATATATCAGGTTATCTTATCATCTCAATTCTTTAAAGTCACTTAATAACTGTATTAACTTGTAAATTTCCTCACTAATAGAGGTATATTTAGAAAGTGTTCAGTTGGTGAAATACCCAACGTGTAAACCGGAATGAAATAGGCCTATTTACACCGAGTCTGTGGTATTTATCGTAGCTGTCGTTTTTAATAATGTATTGCACGCATAATTAAGTTAAATTTATCTTTATCACCATGAAACTCACAAATTAGACCACATTTAGATTAAACTACCTAACCTATATTTTCTCTGAAACTAAACCGGTTTGGTTTCGCTTCACTTTTTAAGACCACAAATATCTAACAGTGCAGTCGACTTTCGAAAGGTCGATTCCACAGAGAAGGTCAGGCGGTATAAGGGTGCTTCCACTCTGGGGCCCCAGTGATTAACTTTCATGAACTATTTATACTTTATTGACAATAATAAGCCTTGCTAGGTACCCTCAACAAAAGGTAATAGCATTTTTATATGTTTGGTGTAGCGATTAAAACGAATTGTTTTGAATTAGCGTTTTCTTAAGCATTTTCCTGTTTTCTTCTAGATAACCAATCACTGCCTTAACCGTAAGGGCCACAAAACAGGTGGCGCAGTTAAGTAATTTTACCCACACTACACACCACTCTCCGCTGAGGAGCTAGTCGGCGGCCTAAAAGGCAGTGATTGTTAAAGGGAACCTAGTTTGAAATTAATTTGCATTTCCCCAACTCCAAATAGGAGAAATCTTATTTGACATCATGCTGGTATGGAAGAGACTCTTATAAATATCTGTACATTTTTTATATAGTTGGATAGTTGTCTAAGATGAAGTAAAGTTAAAGTTGTCTTTTAATTGATATATCACCAGTATTATTTTTCAAAATGGCGATACAGGAGGTATTTATATTTATTAATATTTATTATATTCTATTAGGGATTTTTCTGTAGAGATGATAATAAGATACTCAATGCTGGTATTTAATAAGTACCACTTTCTATTAAAAATTTCGGGATAGTTTACTAGTAGTTACCACATGATCATTCACGGTTGCTAAATAATCATGCAATGGCTGTCATGTTGTGTAGCATTGAAAGAAATAGATTTTAGCAACAAGGCTTATATGGATTTTTAATAATAGCAAGTTGTCGTGAACATTGTTAGTAAAATATGTAGTAATGATTACTAAATAGACTCAAATAAATTTATTTAGCAGTAACAACACGACGTTAAGGTTGACGCTATATTTACTCTAATATTTGGTCATAGTTGCTGTATATCAAGCTCTCACAGCTAAATCATTTTCTCAGTGTGTAGGACTCGCAGACTTCCAGAACTCGGTTTGCGCTAGGCAATTCAGACTGGTTTTCTTCAGCCTGTAAAATAGTACTCTCTGAGTAAGCTGCTTTCACAAGCCCTTTCTTAGTTGACCACCCTTTACATATAAATAATATATTCTTATTTTCTCCCTAAGGCGCCCATTTATTTTGTTGTAGGTTTGCTTTTATGTGAAATGGCAGAAACCGCTAAAGGAATGTTGAGTAATATGGTTTATTTAATCAAACAAGATGGCATTGGTTCTATTAGGAAGGGATCTAGACATTATTATATAATGCGCTCAACTCCGCCATTATTTTCTGCAATGGTCAATATTTATATCGAACACACCAATGATGTAGAATGGCTAAGAAAAAATATAGACATTGTTGAGATTCACTACATTGAATATTGGTGGGAGGACAAATCATATCCGATCACAATGCATAATGGACAATATCTAATAACAACTTATGGAGATAACGGCAATCTTCCCAGAATAGATGACATAATGAAAGACAAAGCAATATGTTCTTTTTTTAAAGACAACCAACAGATGGTGAGCAACTCTAAAATTTCACTGTACCTACAGGGTGGCCCATTTGTCTGACAAAGTAATATACTGGCTCTACTATTAAAGATATCAAAAAAAAAGTTTTTATAAAAGTTGTTAGGTATAAAAAAATATATATTCTAAAATTATTTTTAAACATACAGGATGGCCCAAAAAAGTAGGACAATAAAAAAATAAATTTTTTTAAATGGAACACCCTATATATTTTAGCATTTTTTGTTTCCTTACAAATTTATCCATATGCCGCCATATTTAGTTTTTTAATTTTTTGCAACGTTGTCAAACAAAATGCAAAATTCTTAAAATTTTGGAAAAAACATGATAGTAAAAAATTACCTGTATTTCTCAATAAGAGTATCGAAAATCGAAAATTTCTTGGAAGCTCTTAAGTTTAGGGATAGAAAACTGTCCTAAGTCTTTAAGTACTGAAAATTTTGTACAGGGTGTTTTCTGTTGACATCCAAATATACAAAATTTTAAAACACAATAACTCTGTTTTTTCAAATGAAACACCCCATATTTATTAGACTCGTCTGATAGATATTTTAAATATCTTTTATTATTGTTAAGTCATACTTATACCTAAATTTACTAGTTTTGGCAAAATTTCGATTTTTATTTAAATTTTCGTAAAAAAAACTATAGTTTTTATTTTTCTAGTAAGCCATGACCAGCAAAGTAAAAACAAATGTAATTGAATATAATGTCTTATTTATAATTATTATATTTATATTTATAATGTTTGTGAACTTATTTTTAAGTTGCGTAATAAAAAAGGAGTTTTATTTAATTTAATAAATATGTAACTAACTATGGTTATCAATTTATTTTAATATGATACAATATTCAATTACATTTGTTTTTACTTTGCTGGTTATGGTTTACTAGAAAAATAAAAACTATAGTTTTTTTTACCAAAATTTAAATAAAAATCAAAATATTGCCAAAACTAGTAAATTTAGGTATAGGTATTACTTAACAATAATAAAAGATACTTAAAATATCTATCAGACGAGCCTAATAAATATAGGGCGTTTCATTTGAAAAAACAGAGTTATTGTATTTTAAAATTTTATATGTTTGGATGTCAACAGAAAACACCCTGTACAAAATTTTTTGTACTTAAAGATTTAAAACAGTTTTTGTATTCCTAAACTTAAGAGCTCACAAGAAATTTTCGATTTTCGATACTCTTATTGAGAAATACAGGTAATTTTTTACTATCATGTTTTTTCCAAAATTTTAAGAATTTTACATTTTGTTTGGCAACGTTGCAAAAAATTAAAAAACTAAATATGGCGTCATATGGATAATTATGTATAGAAACAAAAAATGCTAAAATGTATAGGGTGTTCCATTTTAAAAAATGTATCCTTTTATTGTCCTACTTTTCTGGACCATCCTGTATGTTTAAAAATAATTTTAGAACATAGAGTTTTTCATACCTCACAACTTTTATAGAAACTTTTTTTTGATATCTTTAATAGTAGAGACGGTATATTACTTTGTCAGACAAATGGGCCACCCTGTATAATATGGAATCTTGAATTTGGTCCTCATCACAAGGAATATTGGGACTTTGGTAACAATAATAAATACCGCGTAAAGCCGCGTTGACACAGGTCGTGAATGACAGACATAAACCACGCTTCTTTGAAACTACTTAAGTCGTGAAATACAAATGGTAAATTCTGTTAACGAACCGAAATTATTTCTTTCGTGGGAAGATCGAACGTGTTTGATTTTATGTGTCGTTTAGTCGTTCGTGAGCAGAACAAGAGGATAGTTGTGTTTGTCATGGCGGTCCAAATTTTAAATAGGAGTGAATGAATTTACTTGTTGATAATTTGGGAACCCTAAATCAAAATTGTAAGCTTTTAAAAGAGTCCCCAGTCGCTAAATATCTTAGTGTTATTTCCAGTTTCAGTTTGGCCGGTACTGCCGGTAGACATGCCCTTATATTAGTATAATTTAGAATTCTCGGAAATATATTTAATTAAATTAGTATTATTTCTTTGTAGAATCCACTTTGTTACCCACCATCGTCTCCTGTTTTTTTTTGACGAAAGAGTTTTTAAAATGCTGCCTGCTCACACATAACTTGACATGTCTCTGTTACCAAGCACTGCATTTCTGCTACTGAAGCAAATACAGAGTTTGTCGTGTGTACCTTTCTCACGAAACTAAAAAGACAGTCTTAAAATCGATACCACGAGGGTGGTTCACGATCGTCATTTAACATGATACTATTATTAATAAGATAAATCCACTCGTCTATTAAATTACAAGGCCGGCTGATCGAACCTCGATCATTTCGTTATCGCGCGTAGACAGTAAAATAAAATACTGATTTTTTAAAATTGTTTTTACAGCAGTATAAATATTCTGTGGCAATATTCTAAGAGATCGTTATAAGAGCTGTGTGCATTGTGTTGTATTTGGCTGTTCTAGTGTCAACAGAAAAACGAGTAAAAGCTATATAAAATGTCCATATTTTCGTTTTCCAAAAACAAGAAAATGTGTAAGAAGTGAATTCATAAACGCTGTCGTCAATAATACGAGTACAACATGCTAAACTGGGAGGATCAGTAGAATTGCTTAAAAAACTAACTAAATCTTCTCCAATTTCAAAAATAGAATGAAATAAAATGATCCAAGCTATTATATTATATGGTTTATTTACATGCACCCTTTACTTCAATTTATTTTTAAACATAACAACCCTGCTTTTCAAAGGGCGTCATATAGTTGGGCCAAACTACCAGGAGGCTAATGGGTTAGAGAATAAGGTATATAAATCGCACAGTATAGTTGGGCCAAAATTACCTGTAGTGATAAAGTTTACTATTTAAAATAAAAATAGTTATTCTTTATTTAATTTACAAAAAAAAGTAACATTCAGTTTTTCCAAAAATAATAAGTAAATATGAGTTATAAAGGAGCATATTTATAACAAATAGTCTTGACAAGAGTGAGTCTGTCTACAGGGTGTGTCAGTAAGGTGTCTGTCTTAAATAGCACCTAAACTATCAAAGATAGGGAAAAAAGTGTAATACAAAAGTTAAGGGTTTTTTAGGATGCATATTCTAAAAATATTTTCTAATCTACAGGGTGGTCCTAAAAAGTGGTACTGAATAATAAAAAAGAAAATTAAATGGGACACCCAGTATTATTTTCTAGAATATGATTCAATGGAATAAGGACTTTGCAACCCTATTAAAATGTTTGAAGTGTAATGCAACGTTGCCAAGTAATTAATTTTTTTCCGAAATTTTAGTAATTTTAGGGGTATCGTTAAAAAATCATAGCAACCTGTGGATTAACCCTAGGCAAATATAATTTACGTTGTAAGTACTTTAAGGTACGATATATTGATTTATAATAATGTTTTTTAAATCTCTTATACAGAGCGTTCATTACAAGTTGGACAACTCGATAGTTTTAAAAATGCTTTATTTCAATTTTTTTAAATGGGACCCCCCTAATTTTTTTAGGCAAAAGAATTTACCTTTCGAAAACCTTACTTTGTTGTTATACATGTCATATATCTAAATATCATAGTTTTTGAAATATTTTAGGATTTGTCTTAAATCAGGGTAAAAAAGAAAAGTTCTAATTAAACTATTTAGTCAAGATTGCTTTGGAACAAAAAATAAATAATTTTTTTTTTCACTGCTGTCATTGCAAAATTATTTCGCCATTATTATGTGCTTTATACTGTTTAAATTTTAGTTTCCTGAACTAACTTTATCATAACTCATATTTTTCTATTTCGATAAAGTTAGTTCAGGAAACTAAACTTTAAACAGTAATAAAGCATAAAATGTTGGTGAAATAATTTTGCAATGACAGCTGTGACAAAGGAAATTATTTATTTTTTGTTCCAAAGCAAGCTTGACTAAATAGTTTAATTAGAACTTTCCTTTTTTACCCTGATTTAAGACAAATCCTAAAATATTTCAAAAACTATGATGCTTAGATATATGACATGTTTAACAAAAAAGTAAGGTTTTCGAAAGATAAATTCTCTTGCCTGAAAAAATTAGGGGGGTCCCATTTAAAAAAATTGAAATAAAGCATTTTTAAAACTATCGAGTTGTCCAACTTGTAATGAACGCTCTGTATAAGAGATTTAAAAAACATTATTATAGATTAATATATCGTACCTTAAAGTCCTTACAACGTAAATTATATTTGCCTAGGGTTAATCCACAGGTTGCTATGATTTTTTAACGATACCCTTAAAATTACTAACATTTTGGAAAAAAAATTAATTACTTGGCAACGTTGCATTTCACTTCAAAAATTTTAATAGGGTTGCAAAGTCCTTATTCCATTGAATCATATTCTAGAAAATTTTACTGGGTGTCCCATTTAATTTTCTTTTTTATTATTCAATACCACTTTTTAGGACCACCCTGTAGATTAGAAAATATTTTTAGATTAGGTATCCTAAAAAACCCTTTAACTTTTGTATTACACTTTTTTCCCTATCTTTGATAGTTTAGGTGCTATCTAAGACAGACACCTTAATGACACACCCTGTATATTGCCATGTTTATACTCTTCCATTTAAAAAAAAATAAAATCGTGTTTCTTTTTGATACTCTGTCTAAGAGCTTTAACATATTTATTTGAACTATTTATCTGTATGTATACTTCACCTTAAAAATTTAATAATACATCTAAAAAGGCGAAAATATTTGGATGGCGACAGTAAAAACGTTTATTAAATCTTGAATGAAATGATTCGCATGCATTAGTTGTTCTAGATAAAGAACTATCCAATGAAGCCCATACATGTGGCGGGAAAACAGAATCTTCACTAATATAATTTTCTATTAAATAATCAGAAAATTTTTGTAATTTATCATTATCGGGCAAATCACAAGCGAAAAAGTAAAGCAATCACCAATATCTTCAGGATTTAGAAACTGAAGTCCAAAAAAATATTTTAAAAATTTGTTCAATCTCAGTATTTTGTTTATATTGTTAGGTTAATTCAAGACTTTAAATTTTTCTGTACCAAGCTTGTGCCAAATGAAACCTACAACCAATTATATCCACCTTACTCCAAGTTTTGATAACAGCATTATGTAGAGCTAATTCATAGTCTACAACAAAATTAACATTATATTCTTTACATTTAGATATAATCATGGCAAACAATCTGATATTTGTTGGTTAATAAACAAAATACTAACGGTGTGTAATGGCTATTTTTTAAACCGTGAATTGTAAAAAATTGTTTGAAAAATTTTGGCAAAAGTTGAACGTGCCATCCATATAAACTGTATCCAATGAAGATAGAAAATGAAGATGTATATAGCATGAAAATACTACAAGGTTCTTTTCTTTATTATTCATTAAGAGAAAAGGTTCTTCTTTGTTCGTTTTTGGTGCAAGTTTCTCTAAAGATGCAAAAACTTCGCTTAATTGTTTGGGTAAAGGTGGCAATTGATTCCTTTTAGTCACGTAGATGTTGTGCCTTATTAAGTTAATATCATTTAAGGTGATTGTGTTGAAAGCTGCACCTACTTCTCGTAATTCTTCATGGGTAACTCTAGCAGGCTTTTCGTGTAAGTCACTGACTGCTTTTATTTTAGCTCCGTTGCTGATAATCTGTCATTCGAGGTGTTCGTCTTCTGCTTGATTGTGATTCAAACTTGAATTTAAAACAACACTATCATTACCAACTGCAGTATAAAGTTTCGATGGACACTTTGAACTTTTATTTGTACATCTCCATCGGACTTGGCCGTCTTTTAAAGTATTCGCTACGCAAAATTTAAAATTGTTCACAATGAGCAAAACCTTGCCGTTTTCACTGATCATTTTTGTCACTTCCATTATTGAAAAAAATATCACAACACTATTGCACTAAGCCACTGAAAGCAATATTCAGAGTAAAATTAAACTACATTCATTAGCCTATTTATGGTTCTTAGGATTGCTAATTAATTATAATATTTAATGACCGCAAGGGTAGGTAGCCGTTCCTCGAAATCTATAATCCCCTGGTCGAAAGAGTTTGGCCCAACTATACTATCAGTTTCAACTTACCTGGTCCTCTTGGCCCAACTATACGACGCCGTTTTCAAATTATTCTTCTCTTCGCCTTATCTTTTAAATATTTAAGTATTCAAAATCATTTATTGTTCGTTTTTAAAATGTGAAACAATAATAAACGTTAAAGGGGAATTTATTTTATCTAGTATCTAATACTTTATTTAGAGGCTAATATATCCTTGTATGAATCCTAAGTCCTAAATTAAATCATAAAGAAAATATAATAATACTATGATATTCTTATAAATAATAATAAAATCCGCTCTACAGGCAATGCTTTTCCATGCCCACAAGCGATATTATAGCCGCAGAGTGACGTCATGCGCAATGTCACGTCGTACGAAATTGGATCGCCAAGTAGTTTTATCTTAGTAGTAATAGTGTCATGGCGCTGCTACGCTTTTCTTTGTGCCTGCGCACAGGTGTGCAAAAAAATAGTTAAAAAAAGATAATTTTACTTACCAATTACGACCATAGATAAATTAAATTAAGTTAGGTTAAGCTGAGGGAGAGGAGCTAACTGAAAGCGTGCAAAAAGTGCCCTAACTCAAAATGCCGGAGAGTAGGGGGGTTAAATGGCGCCACCGATTTGTCAGCCGGGCAAATCGGAATCCATCCAAGATCGCGTTGGGACCTCGCTCTCAGCTACACTTACAGTCTAAAAGCAAAAGTTTACTTCTAATTAAGGAAGGCAAAAGATGAGAGAATAGAATAAGGTGCACCAGGAAATGATGTGCGACGTCAAAATAAAATACGCACTTACTTCAAAACACTCGAGTACTATGTTTATTCCAACATTGTATAGAACATGTACAAAACCATAAAATAAGCGATTTAATAAAGTGAAAAATATATGAAAAACCAATGAAATAAAGGTAACTCCACCAGCGTAACCTCTGTGATCACGTCCGGTTTTACAAAGCGCTATTGTGTTAAACGTTTACTTTAATAAAACCTTAATCGTCATTTCATTGATATAATAAAACTATGTTTGCAACCCCATCCCGGTAAAATTATTTGCCAGTAAAACGATTTAATTACAAAAAAATCAAATAAACTAAATATGCAACATGATAATAATATAACATATCAAAATAATGTCACGATGAAAACATGACTGGGAGACTATAAGATCTTAAAAATGCGATAATCTAAATTTAAAAAAAAAACTCTTTAGTGAATATGGACAGGGTCTATTTTTGGTTATAGGGGCCCCTAGGCCCGTTAGTCATTTCGGGGCCCCTAATCATGGGCGCCCATAGAGTCAATTTCAGGCGGGGAGAGAGCAAATCCTCAGGATCCAAGGACACCACACTACCTGGGTCTCCATGCTTCTCACGTTCTTTATTTATTTTATTTATTTATTTATTTATTTCATACACTGTTTTACAGTTTCCCAGTTACAAAACAGGTAGAAAACAGAATTTAATTAAGTAAAAATTAAAATAAATTATTTAACAATTAACATAAAGATTAGCAATATTTAAATTTATGAAACTAACAATAGGTACCCTACAACAAGAAATAATAATAATAAAAAAAAAGTAATTACATACGTAGTATAGGTACTAGTGATAAAAATGTCTTTTGACAGCGCTTAAGCTACAATTAAAGACATCATAGGCATGGACATTGTTATTGTAACATGTACACATCCTATTGATGGGAGAATATTTAAAGACATTGGTTCGTGAAGGTGGTAAGTAGAAGGTATATAAGTTTCGGGCATTTGGAGAAGGAATTCTAAAGTTCAGTTTGTGCAGCAGCTCTTCACAAATAATATTGTTATTAATCAGTTTATGTAAAAATAACTGCGTAGAACATGTGCGTCTATCATGTAATCCAACAAACGAGAATCTTTGCAGCAGCTGGTCATGAGGAAAACCTCTGTCGGGATAAACTCCATCAGATCTATACCACAAAGCTTTTAAAAAACGTCTCTGAACGCTCTCAATATTGTCGATGTGGACTTTATAAAACGGAGACCAAATGATTGAAGAGTATTCCAATTTAGATACAACAAGAGAACAATACAAAGTTACTAACGGGTCAAGTGACCTAAAATCTTTAGTAGTTCTAAGGATAAAACCAAGTATCTTATAGGCGGTGAATACGACGTGATTAATATGAGGAAGAAAGGATAGTTCTCTATCGAAAATAACTCCTAGATCCTTAAACACAGTAGGTCTATCCAGAATCTTACCATTTATGTTATAATTGAAATCAAAAG
The DNA here is from genome assembly GCA_935413205.1 of Polydrusus cervinus. Lineage (NCBI taxonomy): Eukaryota > Metazoa > Arthropoda > Insecta > Coleoptera > Curculionidae > Polydrusus > Polydrusus cervinus. The sequence goes on along the minus strand of OW284511.1, from coordinate 72,802,699 downwards.
TGGTGTTTTTATTTGTATATGTCATAACATTACATTTAGCAATATTTAAGTTTAATCTGTTTTTAGTGCACCAATCATACAATAAATCCAGATTACGCTGTAGCTTTAAACAGTCCATTAAACTTGATATTAAACAGAAAATGTTTAGATCATCTGCATATAGCAGACAACAAATAGTAAGCCTTTTGACAATATCGTTTATAAATAATGTAAAAAGAAGAGGACCAAGGATGGATCCTTGGGGAACTCCATATGTTGCGAAATATTCGATAGACTTGACCCCGCCATAAGCTACAAACTGCCTCCTATTTTTTAAATATGAGTCGAAAATGACAGTAAATTATTAGAAAACCCAAAGGTTTGTAGTTTGCTTAATAATATGGAGTGATCTAGCTGATCGAAAGCCTTGGAAAAGTCAGTATAAACAACATCTGTCTGCATGCGTTGATCAATGCCTTCAGCCAAAAATTGAGTAATACACATTAGATTCGTTGTTGTTGAACGACCTTTTACAAATCCATGTTGTTCAGGAGCAATAGCGTTTTTAACTTTATAAAAAATATTATTATGTAATAACACTTCAAAGATTTTAGAAAAATTCGATATTATTGATATAGGTCTATAATTTGAGATGTCCAATTTATCACCTTTTTTGTAGACTGGGCATACCTTTGAAGATTTCCATATGCTTGGCATTTGACAGAAACGGAGACATTTATTGAAGATTAAAGACAAAGGACGTGCAAACACACCCGCACAATCCCTAACAATAAACGCAGGAATATTATCAGGCCCGGTGGTTAACTTAGGTTTGATCCGCCTGATTGCATTGAAAACCTCAATCTCGTCAAAACTGACAATATCAACATCTAAATCCGATATTTGAGGTTCCGGGGTTGTACTCGAATTAGAGGGTGCAAGATACGAACGGTTAAAGAAATCAGCAAAAGCATTGACTATGTCTTCAGAATTGGAGAACGTAGCATCCTCAAAATGCATTCCGCGGGCCATAAAGTTCGAACCCCTTTTGGAACCAACAAAAGCCCAAAATTTGTTAGGATCACGAGTTACATTATTTTCGATACCCTGTATATATTCCCCATATGAAACATGTATGTCAGACTTTATCTGGCGTCTTAATTCGGAGAAAATTTCATAGTCTAATTGATCACCAGTTCGCTTATATTTACGCCAGCAGATAGCTTTTAGTCGAATATCACGTTTAATATTTGGAGTGAACCATGGTGGGTAACTGCGTCGATTTGACATGCCAAATCGGGGAACACATGCTTCAAAAACAGTATAAATCTTATCGTAAAATAATTTACAACAATCTTCTGGATCGTTCTTTTGCTCCAAAAAGGTCCAGTCAATATTAAGAAACATGTTATACATATCTGGAAAATTCGCCTTTCGGAAATTATAGAGACCCGTTTGCTTCTTAGGAATACAATTATTTAGACTAACGCTAGTGTTGTACGAAAATGAGATACATAGCGCTGTATGATGTTCATCAATTCTAGTAAGAGTGACTTCAGAATTTTTAACTTCGCAGTGTCTACCAAACATGACCAGATCAAGCAATCTGTCGTCATTATTGAGAATGAAATTATTTTGATTTAAGCCTGTGATGTTTAGGAAATTAATTAAAACATTGACATAATTATCCTGAGGTCCACCCCTCAGATAAAAATTTGCATAATTTGATACGTTAAAATCACCAAGTATGAGTGAATCGGCATTGCATAAATAATCTAAGGACGACAAGTATTCAAAAAAGGTTTCATATTCTTCAACACTTAAACGCGGAGGTACATAAAATAACAAAACATACAGACTATTTCTGTTGGAAGTGATCTTAACTCCCACTGCATCAATAAGCAGAGAAACATTTGCATTGGCCAGGCCAATATCAATTGGCTCACAGGAAAATCGGTCATGAATCGCGAGCAATACTCCACCTCCGCGACTACGTCCAGCAGCTGCAAAGTCTCTATCACATCGAAATAAATTAAATTGGGTAGGGCATATCATCTCCGCATCGTTCACCGTAGAATCAAGCCAAGTTTCGGTCATCGCTACAATATCATATTCAAAATAAGTTAAGGAATTATAAATGTCAACGGTACGATTTTTAATACTTCGTACGTTTTGATAGTAAACAAATAAGACATCATTGCCCAGCCCGTCAGAATCCACGGATATTGGAGATGCCGCAGAGAAGCATGGCGGTAATTGCTATTGCTCGGCCAGTACGTCCGATCGGAGCCGATCACAAGCTTGCTTATACGCAGTACACGTTTTTAAATCCCAAGCGGCATGTCCCGCATCAATAGACCCGTTAAGTTTTTAAGAGATTTGGACTTGCAGTCCTGAACTTAATGATTTTTCCCGCATAGAGGGCATGAAACCGAGTTCTTAAGAAGTTACCCAAGAACAATTTATTATGCTTTTTACAGAAACAATAATAATTAGTATTCTAGTCTGGAAAACCGTCTTAAAATAGGTATAAAAACATAAAATCAAAAAAGAGTTTAAAAAACTTCTCAACTAAATATAACATACAAAAAAGCCGATATAGATCAAAGAACAAATCGAACTGTCCGCTCCTCGCCGGCTAAACGAGTAAGCGGCACAATGCTAGTAGGACAGTTTAATCCGTTCGACTTTCTTGCTGCGCCTATTTTTATTTAAAAATAGTTTTAAATTAAAAAGATAAATTTGGATAAATTTTATATTAGAATTCCTATTTTTGAATAAATGGAAATCGAAAGAAAATCTCACCCTAAAATATTTTAACAATATCATATTTTCCCAGAAACTATAAAGAAGCTTCCACCATCGTCGAGGTAGGCGCGGATCCACAAATTCGTTTGTGGGAATCATTTTTACAAAAACCTTTTTATCATCAATTTAATTTTTCAGGTAGAACAAAGGAAAAGTGTAAATTTTTTGAGTGCCAACCCAAGCAGCACTTTTTCAACGTCCGGCGAATATTGTACTTACTACCTGGGACGTTGCATTAGGTATAAATAATAGTCAGCACTCGACTATGAAGAAATAACTGCGACACAACGGCGGTATTTGTAATATTATACAACGTTGTAGTTCTACACCAAATAACAATTTAAAACTTTGTAATAAAACAGGGACATTATTCTGTTAAAGTCTAAAACCAAATCATTAACATAAAAAAAAATATTGAAAAAAAAACATTTTTAAAAGAAAAATAACGAAATTTGCAGGAGCGTTTTTTTCTTATGTATTTTATCAATTTTTATCAGAAAAATGATAAACGTTTAATTTTTACCATGTTCATGAATCAAATAAAAGTATTTAAATATTATATCGTCCTTTAGAAATAAAATAAACCGACATGATTTATTTTACAAGTTCATATTATTATTCTGTAATATTTATGTAAGTACAGACAATATAAATTAAAACATTTTGCTTGTAGTGACTTTGGAAAAGACCCTAATTTAATTAAACAGATTTTAAAAAATGAAGAAAAAGCGCCGCAGACAAAATTTTTTGGCGGAGTTAGCCATGAGTACCCCCTCCCCCCTGAATCCGCGCTTGTGTCGTCGAAACGAATACTATCAGCAAGTGTGTCCTACCGCTTCCTTATAGTTCTCGCAAAAGAATAATATTAAGATTTAAAATAATTTTTATTTGTATTATAGTACAGTCATTTGGTAGTTTTACCTGGAAAGTTTTCCGGGAGTTTTAAAAATTGGTAATATTATAGATTTTGAGGTGTTCTTTCCGAATTTCGACTTTGCCACCTCGTATTTTTGCAGGAGCGACTGTGGGTAGAATCCTCCAATGTTGCCAGATATGACGGAAATAGAGATTTGCCTTGTTCTTTACGATTGTTGTTTGTTGTTACTGTGAAAAATCAATCGTATTCATCTCGAAGTAATTAAGTCCATAAGGATAAGATAAATAAAAATAGTGGCTTAAATTATTTTAAGTTCCTAAGGCCCGTATTATTAATCTCCTGGTAACTTTACCAGCCAGATAATTTCTATGGAGACAATTGTCTTAACAATGGTTTCTTTGGAAATTATCTTGCTGATAAAGTTACCAGGAGATAAAGGGCCTTAAAGGATGTAATGTGAATTTTGCGTTTAATGCAGATTTAAGAGATCACTTATAAGCAGTACTCGTGGTCTTACAACAGAAAAAGAATGTTTAATATTTAACACTTTAGAAGGTTAGTAAAACAAAACAGTTTATTGGGTAAATTTGTAGATATATTACTTAATAACGGGAAAATGTCTAACAGAAATTATTTTTTTTTTAGAATTTAATGCATGGGTTAAACCATATACAAAAATCGTGTCATTCCTACATTAAACCAACCGGAGCAGTGAAAAATAATGATTCTGTAATACCTAACTTATTTTAACTGTAATCGAAGTCAGTAAGTTTTGAGAGCTATTTGATAATTTTAAGGTATATTTATTTTTTCTATTATTCTTTATAGGAAAAGATAGAGTTCTAGAAGAGACAACTCGAAAACGCATGATGAAAATGTTTACAAAAATGTAGGTGTAAAGAGGTATAGGAAAATTTTATTATTCATTTTTTAAAGAACAATTAAATATACAGGTTGTGTCAGTAAGGTGTCTGTCTTAAATAGCACCAAAACTATCAAAGATGGGGAATAAAGTGTAATACAGAAGTTAAAGGGTTTTTTAGGATACATAATCTAAAAATATTTTTTAATCTACAGGGTGGTCCTAAAAAGTGGTACTGAATAATAAAAAAGAAAATTAAATGGGACACCCAGTATAATATTCTAGAATATGATTCAATGGAATAAGGACTTTGCAACACTATTAAAATTTTTGAAGTAAAATGCAACGTTGCCAAGTAACAAATTTTTTTCCGAAAATTTTAGTAATTTTAAGGGTATCGTTAAAAAATCATAGCAACCTGTGGATTAATCCTAGGCAAATATAATTTACGTTGTAAGTACTTTAAGGTACGATATATTGATCTATAATAATGTTTTTTAAATCTCTTATACAGAGCGTTCATTACAAGTTGGACAACTCGATAGTTTTAAAAATGCTTTAATTCAATTTTTTTAAATGGGACCCCCTTAATTTTTTTAGGCAAAAGAATTTATCTTTCGAAACCCTTACTTTTTTGTTAAACATGTCATATATCTAAATATCATAGTTTTTGAAATATTTTAGGATTTGTCTTAAATCAGGGTAAAAGTGGAAATTTCTAATTAAACTATTTAGTCAAGATTGCTTTGGAACAAAAAATAAATAATTTTCTTTGTCACAGCTGTCATTGTAAAATTATTTCGCTTATATTTTGTGCTTTATTCCTGTTTAAATTTTAGTTTCCTGAACTAACTTTATCATAACTCATATTTTTCTATTTCGATAAAGTTAGTTCGGGAAACTAAATTTTAAACAGTTATAAAGCACAAAATGTTGGCAAAATAATTTTGCAATGACAGCTGTGACAAAGAAAATTATTTATTTTTTGTTCCAAAGCAATCTTGACTAAATTGTTTAATTAAAACTTTTCTTTTTTACCCTGATTTAAGACAAATCCTAAAATATTTCAAAAACTATGATATTTAGATAAATGACATGTTTAACAAAAAAGTAAGGTTTTCGACAGATAAATTCTTTTGCCTAAAAAAATTAGGGGGGTCCCATTTAAAAAAATTTAAATAAAGCATTTTTAAAACTATCGAGTTGTCCAACTTGTAATAAACGCTCTGTATAAGAGATTTAAAAGACATTATTATAGATCAATATATCGTACCTTAAAGTACTTACAACGTAAATTATATTTGCCTAGGATTAATCCACAAATTGCTATGATTTTTTAACGATACCCTTAAAATTACTAAAATTTTCGGAAAAAAAATTATTACTTGGCAACGTTGCATTTCACTTCAAAAATTTTAATAGGGTTGCAAAGTCCTTGTTCCATTAAATCATATTCTAGAAAATTATACTGGGTGTCCCATTTAATTTTCTTTTTTATTATTCAGTACCACTTTTTAGGACCACCCTGTAGATTAGAAAATATTTTTAGATTATGTATCCTAAAAAACCCTTTAACTTTTGTATTACACTTTTTGCCCTATCTTTGATAGTTTAGGTGCTATCTAAGACAGACACCTTACTGACACACCCTGTATATAAAGCATACCACATAAATTTACATGTAAAAGTTAGTCTAGGGAGTGGTATATAGAAAGCCTCGGTTTGTTCCATTTTTTTCTTATACCTATTTTTTGAATTTTATTTTTAAAATTTGTTTAAGAAAACATAAGGTTTGTAATGGAACGTGTTGCTTTTATTCAAATTATAGGTATGTGCTATTAAAATCGTTTGTCTTTTATTTCCTTAGTTCTCATTCTATTTCCCTATTCTTATTATATTTAATCCAGAAATAAGTATGGACCATGATCTTACATTTTAAATATTTTCAAAGAACTTGTTAATTTTGGCTATCTACTCCAGACCATAATTACCCAAACTTTATGCAAAAGCAACCCACCTATAGTGTAATGTTGGTTGCATAATATATCTCTATTTCGTCATATCTGGCAACATCGGAGGATTCTACCCACAGTCGCTCCTATTTTTGCCGCTCGCGCCGCCATATTGGAAAAACGGCGCCTAAAAGCAGATTTTTGACAATATCTCCTTTCCGACTCATTTTACGATTAAAACAGTTATATACAAAATGAAACTAGAGACAATTGCCTTCAATTCATGTATCTACCTTCTTTTTCATAAAATCAATAGTTTTGGCGTACGAGCGCCGCAAAGTGTAGTCTAACGCGCGCTTTGGTCAATACTCATTATTCATGCAACTTGTGGCATTTCATTTCAACTCATTATATTTGTGAGTTATAAAATTAATGTAAATCTAAACTATACTGACTATAGATATTATATTATACTATAATATACCAGTATATATCCCGACGATCACGAAAAACTGCTTCTGTAGACATACTTTTTGACGAGACAATGATTCCAACTGTGTCACAAAATAAATTCCTGGGCAATGATGCAAACAAGAATCGTCTTATTGGAATGTTGAAGATAAAATTTGAAGCTGAAAATTTCATGGTCAAACAAGTCACGGAAGATGCAGATGCGCTAATAATCAATACTGCAATAAGCGTTTAATCAGCATTTGAATTCGTAATAGTTGTCGGCGAAGATGTAGATCTTCTTATTCTTTTGACTAAAAGTATTATAGATAAAGCAGCCGCAGATCATATTTTATTCTTGCATGCCTTCAGTGGCTGCGATACAACATCAGCATTGTTTCATCAAGAAAAAATGAGATTTATTAATGTGCTCCGAAAAAATCCAGATATAAACAAGATTATTCAGGTATTTAAAAATCCAAAGAAGCTGAAGAACGCTTTCTTCTTGAATTATACAGCTACAGTAATTCGAAAAGTAAAAAAAATATATCTTTAAACAACTATAGATATGCATGCTTCACAACATCAGCATATAAAAGAAAATTGAATATTGCGTCGCTACCACCAACAGAAGCAGCAGCACGACAACATTCGTTCCGAACTTACCACCAGGTTCAGCAGTGGTATGGGAATGAACAAAATGCAGAGCAATGGGGGTGGAAAAAAAACAAGAATTGCCTAATTCCTGTCACCAGCTCCAGAAAGCTTGTTAAAACTCATTTCTTGCAAATGCAAAAAAGGATGTCAGAAAGCTTGTGGATACAGAAAGGCTGGGTTAAAGTGCTCTGTTATATGCACGAATTGTAGCGGTACCTGTGGTAACTCGCAAGTTACATCACCAGATAGCGATGATGAAGAAGAAACGGAGACTATAATTGAGCAAACATATGATCATGTCGAGAACGAAGAGGATTGCGATGAAATTGATACTCCCATCGCGGATGATGTAGATGAAATACCGGTCTGTGACGTTTCGATTGGTACCACAGACGATGAATTTGCAACACCTGGTCCATCGAGAACAATTAAGCGAAAGAGAATACGCTAAATTTTAGCACATTAAATTGCATGTGGATTAGGCCTATTAAGGATACCACATTAAAAAAAACGCGCCACTTATTCTACCTCAAGGTGGTGTAGAAATAAGTTTTTTTGGCCAAAATGCGCGTTGGAGTACACTTTGCGGCGCTCGTACGCGTAAACTATTGACTTTATGAAAAAAAAAGGTAGATACATACATTTTAGGCAATTGTCTCTAGTTTCATTTTGTATAAAGCTGTTTTTATCGTAAAATGAGTCGGAAAGGAGATATTGTCAAAAAACTGCTTTTAGGCGCCATTTGTTCAATATGGCGGCGCGAGCGGCAAAAATACGAGGTGGCAAAAACGAAATTCGGAAAGAGCACCTCAAAATCTATAAAATTACCAATTTTCAAAACTTCTGGAAAACTTTCCAGGTAACCACTATATTTCTCACCAAATGACTGTACTATAGGCGACAAACATTAATTTTTTTTTACGATTGTTTTGCATATGCGATCGGTTTAGATTTTATAAGATATTTTTTTAACAATAACAACGTTTAGCAGCCACTTAGTTTTGAAAATGAAGTATTTTGTTTTAAACTATTTGAAGTCGCTTAGGACCGAGCGCGGGGTCCCTCTGAAGGCGGGCTCGCAGGTCCGGGCCTATTGGGAAAATAGGCCATGAATACGGGTAAGAAATTTTAAATCTTTTTACCATATCGCGAACCGCGATATGGTTATTCCGCATCTCTTTTAAAAATGTGTGAGGGTTGTACGTCGTCGTTCTCGAATTTTTAAAATATCGATTTTTAATATTTGCGATTTTTTTTCTCAAAAGTGGTAAAATTCGAACTGATTTTAATTATTTGGTTTTATAGAGGAATAACGGGGAGCACAATTTGTAATAAATTTCAAATATACAGGGTGTACCAGAAAAAAGCTAGTAAACGTCAAAGTCGAAAAATATACGATATTCGCTGATTTCCATTTCAGATCGCAAAAATTATATATATTTTTTTGAATTTTTACCTCTGGAGGTTCGAGAGGACCGGCAGCTTACGAACCCTATTGTTTTTGAGAAAGATTAGAGAATGGAAAGTAATTTTTTTGATCTTTTAAATGTCAAAAAATGGCCATCGCAGGGTCGTCGTGGGTACCGAATAAGTGGAATTGGGTAATTCGGTCATATTTCCGGTTTAAACTATCAGATGAGCGGTCTCAAATACTAGTTTTTCACAATACATCTTCCTATACCTAAAGTGATTAGAAATTGTGAAAAATTGTAAAAATTTCAAAATAACGATTTTTGACCCAAAATTTTCACGGTTTTTAATTTTTTTTTTTAAATTTGATATTTTTGGTCGTTACTTGGTGGAAATCCATAATAATTTTGTTATATTATAGAAAGTAAAACAAGTTTTTTACTTAAATTTTCACTAATTTTTTATTTGACAATACAACATGTTTCACTGCACTGCAGCTTCATCAGGTAATGTACAGGGACATTATTTTAAGTGTCTCACCCGATTGGCGACTTTGCTATCGACCACAATAAAAAACAATTATGTATTCCCTAACAGCTTTTAGTGAAGAAGCCAAATTTGATGTCAAAAAAAATCTATGTTTACAAATTTGACAGATACGACGCCATATTGGATTTTCTTAAATGGCAACTCTACCTTATAGTAAGCCAGCTGCATTCGCCTATTTGTTCCAACATTAAAAATATATAATTGTCAATATTTATTTTCAGCCGTTCCGGAGATACGAGGCTTCGAAGTGATTTTGTTATCATCGAATTAACAGAAGCTTTGAGATTAGAATCTCAATTTTTTCTGGAGATACGTAATTTTTTATGGCGGAGCCACCCATGCTATTGTCATATATGTCAGATGTCAGAAAATGACAGTTACGACGCCATTTTGAATTTTTTTAAATAGCAACCCACATTTATAACTACGTCAGTGTATAGTATTTCGCGGTCCGATTTCAAAAATATATAGTTGTCGATATTTATTTCCAACCCTTACCGAAATACAACCGTATCAAAAACTGTATCGCATGATTATGTGTTTTAAGTATCTCACCCCATTAATAAATAGAAGCTTTGAGATTAAAAAATCAATTTTTTTCTGCAGTTTTTGATACGGTCGTATTTCGGTAAGGGTTGGAAATAAATATCGACAACTATATATTTTTGAAATCGGACCGCGAAATGCAATTCACTGACGTAGTTATAAATGTGGGTAGCCATTTTAAAAAAATTCAAAATGGCGTCGTAACTGTTATTTTTTGACATCTGACATATATGACAATAGCATGGGTGGCTCCGCCATAAGAAATTATATATCGTCAGAAAAAATTGAGTTTCTAATCTTAAAGCTTCTATATTTTAATGGGGTGAGATACTTAAAACACATAATCATACGATGCAGTTTTTGATACGGTCGTATTTCGGTAAGGGTTGGAAATAAATATCGACAACTATATATTTTTGAAATCGGACCGCGAAATACCAAACACTGACGTAGTTATAAATGTGGGTTGCTATTTAAAAAAATTCAAAATGGCGTCGTAACTATCATTTTCTGACATCTGACATATATGACAATAGCATGGGTGGCTCCGCCATAAAAAATTACGCATCTCCAGAAAAAATTGAGATTCTAATCTCAAAGCTTCTGTAAATTCGATGATAACAAAATCACCAACTTCGAAGCCTCGTATCTCCGGAACGGCTGAAATTAAATATTGACAATTATATATTTTTAATGTTGGAACAAATAGGCGAATGCAGCTGGCTTACTATAAGGTAGGGTTGCCATTTAAGAAAATCCAATATGGCGTCGTATCTGTCAAATTTGTAAACATAGATTTTTCTTGACATCAAATTTGGCTTCTTCACTAAAAGCTGTTAGGGAATACATAATTGTTTTTTATTGTGGTCGATAGCAAAGTCGCCAATCGGGTGAGACACTTAAAATAATGTCCCTGTACAGTGTATTTTACATTTATGATATTTATATCTGAGTACTAACAAGGGAACAATGTTCGAAAAAATTGTCCATTTTCTCAAAGAGACCAAAGTAACAACATAAACAGGAAGACAAAAATCACAAAGTCATGGTCTCAATCATATAATAAAATCAACTAAGGTGACATGTTTCGCTCTTTACGGAGCATCATCAGACCTAAAATTGTATCGAGGAGTGACCTACATTACATTTTTATACTATAGGAACAATGGTAAAAGTGTTAGTTGACAGGTTGGGTTTTTCCGATTTTAATTTATTCTAAAGGTATTACATTTTAACTGGTGAATTAGTCTATTATTCTAAAAATATGTTGGTTATTACAAATTTGAATTTTAATATGGTAAATAGGGGTAAGTTATTTACAAATTTCATAATCGGGGGATTTTTAATTATTCTATTGTGGTACAGGTATTTTAAAATAAGTTTAGTAAAGGTGAATTGTTTAAATCTATTTGATTATTTAATAACACATTTGTATTGTAAAATCTTGTTTAAATGAGTGGTTGGATTCTGTTAGATGGTTAGCATAGTTGGAATTTTTACCGTTTACAAAACGGCTAAAATGTTCCTTGATTCTTTTTGAGAAACTTCTGCCTGTTTGACCTATGTATGTTTTTGGGCAACCACCGCATGTTAATTTATATACTCCTGATTTATCTTCTTTGTGGGTTTTTAATTAATTTTTTTATAGAATTTTGAGTTTTAAAAGCTGTATTTAATTAAGATTTTTTATGAATTTTCCAATTTTTGTGCTTATATATCCTATTCAAGGTGATTTACGTTAAGTGGCCTATTAGAAGATCTCGGAAACGAGTAAACTTATCTTTCTAAAAATTTCATAGCAGGCATAATTGGCTTTGAGCTTTTAAAACATTATCTTTTGAGGTTTTTGTTACTTCTGGTTATACCGGAAGTTAATGCCAACTTTGCTATTTCAAATGGAATATCCTGTATATTTTAGCATTTTTGATAACCTAATTAAAATTTAAATAACTTTTGTTAATATTAATCTATTACTATCTCTAACCGTTTTTGAGATATGAATTATAAAAGGATTTTTTTGTGTAAAAACGCTCCGAGAAGAAAGTTTAGTAACTCTAAAACTAATAAAGGTAAACATTTAAAATTTTGTTAAGCTTTCAAGTAATACATTGATCTTTAGTTTAAATTACTATTTCACGTTTTTTATACAGGGAGTTCTTAAAATTGTGCCAATGTTTCCATTTAAATAAATGTGCATAAGTCAATTTTTGCAAATGGAACACCCTATTTTTTAGCTTACTAACGTGTAGAGAATTAGATTTCCTATCTAAATGCCTTATATGTTACGATCCACATTTTTATTCGTTTTGGAATTATGAGCAATTTAAATAAAAAATCTTAAAATTTCTATTTGTGTTAATGCGACATTATTTTTGAAAAGAAGGTTTCGACTGGGATTTTCGTTTGACTTTGAGCTTTGTTACCATTTGCTATTAAGCGCCTATGTTCGTTGCTTAGCTATTTCTAATTTTCAAAGTCAAACAAAAATCCCAGTCGAAGCCTTCTTTTCAAAAATAATGTGGCATTAACACAAACAGAAATTTTAAGATTTTTTATTTAAATCGCTCATAATTTCAAAACGACTAAAAATCCGGATTGTAACATATAAGGAATTTAGATAGGAAATTGAATTCCCTACACGTTAGTAAGCTAAAAAATAGGGTGTTCCATTTGCAAAATTTGACTTATGCACATTTATTTAAATGGAAACATTGGCACAATTTTAAGAACTCCCTGTATAAAAAACGTGAAATAGTAATTTAAACTAAAGATCAATGTATTACTTGAAAGCTTACAAAATTTTAAATGTTTACCTTTATTAGTTTTAGAGTTACTAAACTTTCTTCTCGGAGGGTTTTTATACAAAAAAAACCTTTTATAATTCATATCTCAAAAACGGTTAGAGATAGAAATAGATTAATATTAACAAAAGTTATTTAGATTTTAATAAGATAATTAAAAATGCTAAAATATACAGGATGTTCCATTTGAAATAGCAAAGTTGGCATTAACTATCGGTATAACCGGAAGTAACAAAAACCGCAAAAGATAATGTTTTTAAAGCTCAAAGCCAATTATGCCTGCTATCAAATTTTTAGAAAGATAAGTTTACTCGTTTCCGAGATCTTCTAATAGGCCACTCAACGTGAATCACCCTGTATAGGTAATTATACGGTAGCGATTTGTTTTTTCTTTTTCTGTCGGGTGTGTCATTTCTAGGGCTTTTTTATAAATTTTTTGTTTAACTATTTTGTCTATTATTTAAGGTTGGTATCCATTATTTATTGCAATTTGTTTAATAAGATTAAGTACGTTTAAAGGTTAGAGACAATGACGTTTTTTCAACGGCAGTAAAGTTTTGGACTTGCATTGTCTTTATTTGTTTAGAATCACTACGTTTTAACTGGTAAGCATCTCCAGTCATACTGCTGGAGATGCTTACCAGTTAAAACGTAGTGATTCTAAACAAATAAAGACAATGCAAGTCCAAAACTTTACTGCCGTTCAAGATTAAGTACATTTTGATAAGATATTGGTTGAAGGGGAATTGAATACCAATCTATGGACCATGCTGTGAAACGCTGCCATTTTGTGTTGGATTGGATGGCATGAAGTGTTGTGTATTGTGTCGGTGTGTGTCGATTTATGAAAAATTGAAAGACTTTGTATTTTTTTTTCGAAAAATATTTTTTTATTGAAATGTCATATATCCTATCGGATAGATCTCGTCGAATTACATTTAAAATATATTTTTTCGATTCTTAATCGTTTTGATTTAGAGAGGAATAAACGAAAAATTCTGATTTTTTTTTTTAATTTTTAAATTTTTTTAAGGTACTGGTCTGCTCAAACCCGTCTCTGAGCCACTGTAATTATTTTTTTTTTAACTATTGTTTAGAGGGATAAATAGAGTTTAAAATTCATACCGTGCGCGCTCTTCGGTAGTACGTTTGGTGGTTCAAAACAAATATAATTTAATTCTTTTATAGTTTCTACTATAACATCCTTAGAGAATTCATTTTAGGCTTATTTTATTCCTCAATCTTTTCTCGACACGCGTGTATACTTGACTGTATCAATTTATTTTTTTTAATTTGAGAAAAATTGATATTTTGAGCGGGAATGAAATTTATTTCTTTCAAAATAGGCTTCCATATTGGAATTAATTACCGCTGTCAAAATTTGCCTAAAATGGGTGTGTTTGATTACGGATTGTGATGCTGTTTCAACGGTTTGAAGTTAAAAATTGAATGTTATAGATTATTTGGGACTTGTACAATTTAACTAATCCAAAATTAAAGCTTAATATGTCCGATTAATTATCGAATTTTCAATTTTAAATAAACTCTGCAATTTCCTTAAAAGTTTCATTTTAACAGAATTCTGATTTTTCGAAAAGAATGCCTTGGATTCATAAAGCGTCATCGTGGATATTATAGCTATTAATATAACGAGATTATTATGCGATTTATAATAGTCGAGGACATTACTAGGTGACGAGGCAACAGCGGAGTCACCCGCAATGTCCGAGACGGTGTTAAATCGCTAATAATCGAGTTGTATTCAAAGCTTTATCGTATCATTGACAACGGCGATGCGAAAATAAAAACAAGGTTTTATGTCATTTCATTTTGGCATTTCAAAAAGTCATCATTAAAATCATGCAAGATTTTGATATTCCTGACGATATATTAGCTGCAGCCAATATTATAAGGTTGAACTTGCTTCCGGACAAATCTAAAATTCATTATGAAAAAGAATATCGGCAGTTTTGTGATTGGCGAAACAAAGTACACGTTCAAGGTGCAGAAGAAACGGTATTGCTGGCGTATTTCGCAAAACTCTCTGAGGAATACTCTGCTTCATCCTTATGGCCGAAATATTCCATGTTACGAGCGGTTTTAGAACTGAAGGAAAGAGTGGAAATCGCCAAATACGGCGCCTTAATACGTTTCATCAAGAAGAAAAATGTTGGATATAGAGCAAAAAAATCAAAAGTATTTACAAGAGAACAAGTCAACGAATTTGTGTGTTCTGCCTCAGACGAATTCAAATCGGCGATGTTTCCGGCAGTGGATTAAGCACTGGGGAACCGCACGAAATCGAAAGGAGTGCTTGCTCGGTCATTAATCAGTCATCAGAGGGCATACCTAAGATCATGGACGTTAAAGACAAAGGTGTATCCATCAAATTTGATAACTGTCAAAATATTGTTTTACATGTTCATGAAAAATAGTTCTAATATTATTTGGTATCTAACGTATTATGCTTTCGTAACTAACGTATTAAATTATGGTAACTAATGTATTATGAGTAACTAAGGTGTTATGTAGGTTTTAGTAGGTTTATGATGTTAATAATTATTAATAAAGATATCATATAAAAATTACTTAATCTGTAATGATACGATAAATATATTTTACCCTCCCATTCAGTTTCCTATAATATGATATTATCAGATATCGAGTACAATGTTTTAACCCTAGAAAATCATCTTCAATTTCTATATTCGGAAAAAGTAAGATGTAATTCAATGGTTACAATGTAATGTATGTACGCGTAGAATTAATTTACTTTTTTATTTAATCGAACTACTCAGAATTTGGTGAACGCATGTAAAACAAATTTACCTCAAAAACTACTTAACCGATCTTAACAAAATTTGGTATTTGTATGTAAAAGACGTTTATAGTTTTAGGAAAAATATTTAAGAACCAGTAACTGCAGTTTTGCCCTCCTTAACAAATAGATTTTATTGTAACTCGAAAACTACCTACCGATCTACCATAAATTTGGCATACGCATGTAAACGCGATTTACCTCGTAAACTACTTACTTATTCAATCTGAACAAAATTTGGCATAAGTATATAAACTGAGTTTATAATTTTAGGAAAACTATTTTAGAGATGGCAGTAACCGCGGCTTTGTCTGCCTGTGAGATAAATGACATAGGCAGGCATTATTTAATCACAATCAAAGTGTGGAACAAATACCTTATGTGATTGAAAAAAAGTTGTTTTTAGCTAGCTGTCATTTTGACGTTTTCAACGTTCAACTATTTCAATTATTAATAGACTATTTAACACAAACAACAACAAGTGGTAATTTCGTGAAAAAAAAAGGATAAAGATGAAATACACGAGTACAGTATTATTAGTTATATACTGACATTTTTTATGTGTAATAATCGCTTTTATTAAAATTTTTTTGTTGTGTGTAGTTCTCATTTTATGATTTAAATACATAAATATCAAATGAAATATTTGTAAATATTTTTTCACAGGTTTATACAAATTAAGCGATATGTTTTACGTCACAGTTCGCAGGAGTGTGATACAATAGTAAATAATATAATAAAACAAAATATTAAAAAAAAAAAAAATTTTAAATTATTTTACGCAATAACTTTTAACTTAAGAAGCAACACCAGTTGCTGATTTGCGGCTTTTCCTTGTGTCACCCGATATATTGTAGATACACACAGGCAGGTGAAATTTAGCATTGATTATAAAGATTTTTTTTTTAGTGTTAGATTTTATCTATCATTTGTTTCGCTCTTGTCTTCCTTGAGATCGTTGCCTGGTTGGATCTTTGCTCATGTTCCCTCCGGGCTGGTCGGTTACAATAAAAGTGACGTACTACTCCACTTTTGCTTATTAGTTCCAAGGCGGATTAAATTTTAAAATATATAGTTATTTTTATTTTAGTGGGATTGTTATAATGCTCTAAGAACGGGTTCTGAAAGTGGATGGGACTTCTCATCGCGCTGGATGTTTGAAGATAAGGGTGCCGTTAATGGATCTCAATCAAATATGCATCCTAAAAGGGTCATTCCTGTTGATTTGAATGCTCTTCTTTGCCAAGCAGCTCATCATCTATCAAACTTTTTTAAAACAATTGGAAATAAGGATAAAACAAAAAAATACTACAATTTACATCAAAAATTGGTGAAGACCATGGAAGAAATATTTTACAACGAAACAGACGGAATATGGTATGACATAGACAGGGATACAAAAAAACATAGAACATTCTTCTATCCCAGTAACTTCGCACCTCTTTGGACAGATTGTGTTCCTAGCCACAAGAAAGAGTACTATGGACAAAGGGCAGCCGAATATATATATTCTCATGGTATCGATACGTATTTGGGAGGAATTCCCACGTCCTTGCGTCAAGGAAGCAACGAAAACTGGGATTTTCCGAATGCCTGGCCTCCTCTACAGGATATGGTAGTTTCAGGTAATTACCGCGTCGCTGCTGATGCGTAAAGCAGACAAGACTAGGTAAAGTAAGCGCAACAAATATAGCAATATAGTTTACATTTCTGTCTATATAAAAACTCCAATAAAAATGCAACCTCTGTGTAAACAAAAAGCATGTACATCACGGTAAAAAGGGATCCAACAATTTATAGCAGACCGTACACTATCTTTTAGACTGACAGTTTTGATAAAAGAATGACAGTAATACTGATCGTGTAATGACAAATTTCAGAGATTGATGGCCGGACTGATGTAAATTCCCATGAGCAAAAATACTATTTTGAAACGTATGTGTACAATAACAATTCAAATTTAACTGTAGTTAGTTACATGTAATCTAGGATGCTCTGACATACAAATGAATTGTTGATAGCACGAAATGTTTGACAGCGACCGTCAAAACGCGTTAAAATTTATAAAGTAGATAAAAATGGTGTTATTAAGTTGTGAAGAAAAAACCTGAAAATGTTTTGCTTACAAGAGATTAATGTTCATTCATAATTAATTAATAATGCAGATATATTATTAAAAATTTTTTAAAAAAACTATTTTTTCATCATAAATGGATGTAATTACATATTTGAACATGGTTTTTAGTTCTAATTAATTTTTTTTAATAACAATTTTCGATATTGTCAAAACTAAAGGTACTTTGCTCTTGGGCAAAATTCATATTTTTTGACAAACCTCGTATACGCCTACAATAATTTAATACCTGATAGGTGCATTTTAGGATTTAGACCATGCAGACCTTTTTATGAAAAATTAATAATTTTTATCGTAAAATTAATAATAAAAAAGTTTTCCATATGGTTCCAACTTACGGAGACATACTGTATAAATTTGTTAGAGATACTGGTATGCTCCAGAGTGTCTAACAACCACCCAGATGTCACTTCCCGCCACATCTTGCTGGTATGTTTCAACAAATACTGCATAAGCAGTTTTGAGTTATTCCTTTCTTTCTTCGAGTCCTAGCTTTACTGATGACCCATGATATGGCGAAGCGCGTCTAGCGATGGATATGACAAAATGAAAGAAAAACCTTTATTTGATTAAAAAAATATTTGTTTTGAATGAAATGAAAAGTACTTTTGTATTCAGCGAAAGTTAACTTTATTGCCTAGCGCTTTCGACCTACAGGAGGGCCATCTTCAGGGCTTAGGTTCTGTAGAAATACATATAAAGGTACAAAACATTACTTATAGGACAAAGTGTTGGTAATATAAGAATAAAACATTTCTTTAAAAAAGTAAAGCTGAGAATACTCACTCGTCAAATCTTGCCCAGGAAACAAGAAACATTTCCAAAATTAAAAGAAAATTTTAAAAAACAAATTTTTGAACACCTCTTAAATGCCTCACTAGATATAAGAAATATCTGGAAACCTTTGTTAAGCAGATGCAAACTTAAAATACCGCACACGAACTAAACGCATGACTGCACCCATCTCGGTTATGCTCCAGTGCATCTAGCTAGTATAAATAGAACTGTAGTTACTTTACTCATTTAGTTTCACCTGAAGACGACTGGAGATACTTACCAGTTGAAACGTTGTGATGTAAAACAAATAAAGACAACGCCAGTCCAAAACTCTTGTATCGTTCAATAAAATAAGTTTGTTGCAGGTCAAAAGGAGAGTAGTAAAAGTACCACAAAAAAATAAAATATACAAACAATCTAGGTATTTAAATGATCGATACAAAAAAAAACACTAATTATTATTTTTTGTCATGGAAGGTGCCTGTATATATTCATTTACAGAATAAAAGGAACTTTGCAATAAAAAAAACTTGTATTGTGCGTTTGAATTGACGATGGTTTAAAAGTTTAACGGTATTGCCAAGTTTATTTATAAAGAGATATTATTTTTAAATTATTACTTTCAGTACTTGCTAGTCGATGCCTAGGAATCAGTAAAGTATGGTGTGATCTTGTGTTGTATGTATGAATGTGCGAAAGCTTGATATGTTAATCTGGGTAGCTATTAATATCAAATGAAGGGTAAGGGCATAATTTTAATTTTTGGGTTTGCACGAACTAAGCGGACCTACTCCCTCTATTGTTCAGACTGTGATGAGTTTCCCCACAGAACTGTACCATAGTACAATAGAGAATGTACGTTTGCAAAATAAACCAATATCAAAATATTTTTATCAAAATATTTTTTTAGTTGCTTAAGTAAATATATTTGATTGCTGAGTCTCGAACAGAGATTATCGATATGGGGGGACCATTTTAAACCATCATCTAAGAGGAAACCCAGTAACTTTACATGGGTGCCCTTGATAGTGGAGTTATTAAAGCTGAATGTAATTTTTTGAGTTTTATTGCTGTTTAATTTGAGGTTATTACTTGCAAACCAACTCTCTGCACTGGAAAGAGTGGTTTCAGTATTCTCTTCAAGATCATTCAGGCAAGAATCAGAGATCAAAAGCATTACATCGTCGGCATAAATCACGCAATGATTTGGAGAAACAATAGTACAGAAATCATTGATGTAGGTAATGAATAGCAGCGATCCCAGTATTGAACCTTGGGGGACGCCGGTCTTCACCTCTTGCAGGGAAGATATCTTGCCATTTAGTGCAACAGCCTGCCTTCGGTTGAATAAATAAGACTGCAGCAGATAATAAGGTGAACCATTTACGCCCTAATAGTTGAGCTTATCCAGGAGAATTGTATGAGATACACAATCGAAAGCCTTCGACAGATCACACAACACCGCTGACCGCCGCTCGCTATGGCTATGGATTATGATCCAAGCCCTCGATAATATCACTCACCACCTCCAGAACTCCACTCACCGTAGAGGGACCGCTACGGAAACCAAACTGGTTATCTACCAAAATTTTGAAATTCTCAAAATAATATGTAAGTTTGTCTTTTATTAAGGACTCGATAATTTTTCCGAATAGAGGCAAAATAGGCCGGTAGTTATCGGCTTCTTCAGGATTAAAAATAGGCAACACCTTGGAAACTTTAAGTGGATCCGGAAAATTTTGATAAGTTTTTTTATAAGATTTATATGCATTAAAGTTCTGTGGGGATTTAGAAACATCGCTGATAGTTTTCAAGGCAGATAGAGTATTTCTCATACGTCGCAATTCATCGGTAAACCATCCAAATGGCATATGCGAACAACCTTTAGCTTTTATTTTTTTAGAAGGAAGATGTTTGTAAATGTATTTAAGAGGTGTTCCATTAGAAGATCAGAATTCGAGCTATTGTCATAAAATACATCCCAATCTGCCGATCTCAGAGATTGGTCAAATTTATTTAAGGTTTTTTAGTAAGATTTCGGATTTTTACATCATGCTCAGTTGACTGATTGATTGAAATTACTTGCCCAAGGTGGTCAGATAAGCAAGGATCAATCACGTACGTATCAAAAGAATCACTGTCCAGGTTAGTAAGAATGTTGTCTATACACATGTGGGATGAGGGATTAATTCGAGTAAAATCATGTATACTTACATGTAGGCCGTAGGAATTAATTAAGGAATTTAGTTAGGGTTTGGCGTTCTAAAATTAATGTTAAAATCACCCAGAACTATAATTTTACTGGATATAGATAATAGGTAATCTAATAGAGTCTCGAACTTGTATAAAAGTTGGTAAAATTTCCAATGCATGATCTATAAATACAGATTACTGACGTCCGCCATTTGGGCAGTAAAATCCCACAAAACTCAGCGTCAACTTCTTGACAATATTTATGTAAATTCAGAGTTTTAGCCTCAACATGTTTTTTCTATAAATATGGAGGTGCCACCATGAACCGTGCGAGATCTACAAAAAAACTAATTAAAGTATAATCAGTTAAGTTCATATGGTTTAAACTAAAATCTGTAGCCCAGTGTTCAGAGAAACAAATAACATCATAAGCACTCTTTTCAAGAAATAGGAGATGTTGGTCTATTTTATTGCTTAGACATTGTACGTTGAGATGAAAAATGTTTATACAATTTTTGTACTTGTCACTTGATGGTTGCGGCTTCGGATGAGTTCCAGTTATGCGCTCTTTAGCGGACATACTTAACCCGTTGTCGTCTGGCCTTGTCTTACTTCCTGAAAACTTTTTCTTGCAGATCCCCGGCTGTGGTCTCTGGGTGGAATCTGTAAGCGTGTAAGTTACCTAATTTAGGAATGGACCTAATGCTGTATTATCATTTCTGTTATTTGATCGATTGTTTATGTTTACATTTTGCCCGTTTTCAATTTGCATAAGAGGTCATTGCACTATCAATGTTTTGATTTGATTTAGGTTAAGCCTAGCTTCAACTTCGCCTTTTGTAATTGTTCGTCTCTAATAACATTAAAGACATTTATTATTATTATTATTATTATTATTATTATTATTATTATTATTATTATTAATATTTTTTTCTCGATTTGTTCGGTTAGGTTGGCCGGAGTGTGCTACACTTAGAGCGTTTTCACACGGCACCATATATCGCGCGTGATAAATGGTCGCAATATTGCTTTACACCAAATTATGTGTTCTCCAATATCGCTTGTGTGTGAAAATGGCTCATTAGAAAACACATAATTTGGTGTAAAAGCAATATTGCGACCATTTGTCGCGCGCGATATATGGTGCCGTGTGAAAACGCTCTCAAGCCTTTAGAATGTGGAACTCAAAACTTTTCGGACAATACGTGTAGTTCCAAGGATTGCGACTTTACAGCATTGGGTTTGGATAAAACTCCTTGAAATCAGGTCATTGGCGGATACAACGAAAGGCAGCACTTTTATTTCCTGGTACTCATAGGTTCTTTGCTGATCATGCACAAGGTCTTGATATTTCATAATCTTTTCCGCTACTGTCTTTTGCATGTTATGATCAAGTGGGACTGCTACGTCTATAATGTAATATCTTCTTTTTGTTTTGTTAACAAGGAGTATGTCTGGCTTATTGTGTGTAACAGGTCTATCCGTTATATGCTGGGCGTCCCAGTAGATCTTGTAGTCATGATTTTCCAGTATTGGTGGAGGGTTATAGCTGTAATAGTAGTGATCTTTTTCCATGATTTTTGTGGTTTTACATAGAGCCAGGTATATTATTTTTGCTATATTATTGTGTCGTTCCGTATATTGTGTTGGGGCAAGATAGCTGCATCTAGAAGTAATATGCTGTATCGTTTCCTGAGTGTTCCCACATAAGCGACATTTACCATTCATGCTCAGGTCACCTACTATGTTGCGAATGTATGCTCTTGTTGGAATTACCTGATCTTGGATTGCGCATATAAAACCTTCTGTCATATATTTACCAGTTAATGCCTTTTGTTCAGGTTCCTGATTACTTTGTGGACTGATTCTATTGGATCATTTAAATTGTCTTTAGCATTTAAACTTAGAGGTGAATATTCATCGTCCGCACTTATAACTGCTCTATGTAGTGGTGTATCTTTTCGCATGAAATATTTTTTCATCTCACTTCTTTTTTACAGGTTTTTTCGACACTGCTCCGACCTCTTCCACCATGCACTCTAGGTAAGTATAGTCTCTGTGTTTATGCAGACGGATGGTGCATCCTGCATTTAGTAAGTATTCGGCGCGTGCTTACATCTATGGCTTGTAGATCTGTAGTAGTACATTTAAGTACTCCGTAGGTGTAGGTCAGGAGTGGAATCGCCCATGTGTTTATCGCCTGAATTTTATCTCTTGCAGGTAGGTATGTTTTTGCAACTTTAGTAACTCTCTTTTCATAGGCTTTAATCGTAAGTTCTCTCATTTCCTTATCTTTTATATGACCCGTTTGGAGCATGCCCAGGTATTTATATACTTGCTCGTTGATTGCTTGTATCTCAGTTTCATCCATCAGTTTGATATTGGCAGTTGAGTTATTTCCCCTTGTTTGTAATGTACTGTAGCACATTTCTTTAGCCCAAACTCCATTTTGACGGATTTCGTGAAGTGGGATACTGTCTCTAACATACTTTGTAATTGGTCTTTGGATCCTGCATATAATTTAATGTCATCCATATACATTAAGTGAGATATGGATAAATTCTGCTTGTTGATTTTATAACCAATTTTACTTTGCTTCAGGGCACTGCTGAGCGGGGTTAGAGCCAAGCAGAACCAGACTGGGCTCAGGCTGTCCCCTTGAAATATCCCCCTTTTTATGTAGATTCTCTCAGTTTCATAGTTACTTTGACCTATCCTTACAGCCAGTTTGGTGTTCCATTGCTTCATTAGGATCTTAAACATGTCGACGACCCGGTTATCGATTCTATACCACTCTAAGACCCTGATTAACCACGAGTGTGGCACCGAATCGAACGCCTTTTTATAGTCTATCCAAGCCATCGATAACTTTCTCTTCCTGGTTTGAGCTTGCTTGCCTAAAATGTTATCAATAATAAGCAGCTCTTTACTACCTCTAGCTTTTCTGCGGCATCCATTCTGCTCTATTGCCAGGATCTTGTTAATATCTAGGTGTGTGTTAATCTTTTCAGAAAGAATTTTGGTGAAAAGTTTATAGAGTGTGGGTAGGCATGTAATTGGGCGGTATTCCTTGGGTTTTCCGGTGTTATTACTTTTAGGTATCATTTATGTTACTCCACTACAGAAGAAATCTGGAGTGGATTTAGGGTTCCGCAGGATTTTATTAAGCTCCTGTGCAATAGGTTCATGCAGGCTTCTTAAACGTTTAATCCAGAAGTTTTGGATGCCATCTGGGCCAGCTGCTTTCCAGTTTGGAGCAGTAGCAATTGCTTTTTGCACGTATTATTATTATTATTATTATTATTATTATTATTATTATTATTATTATTATTATTATTATTATTATTTATAAGTTTGGTCGTAAAAATACCCCGATTGCCGTCGGCTTCGGGCCGAACAGGGCCTTTGGTGGCGGGCAGCATTGGTGGAAACTGCTTTTTGTCGTTACCGACCGAGTCGGAATTTGGTTTGGAATTTTGTTGAATGGTTCCATTTTGGAGGTTATTGCCAATAATTTAATAATATCTTCTTGGTCCCTTACTCTAGCTTCTAATTAGAATATTATTTAATATAAGGAACTCACCGTTTTTTTCGTCCAACTCGGATTTCTGACGGATGCAGGCGTGTGACTGACAGCAAATTGCGGTAAGCGTGTCGACGACATCAGCAAAAATCTCGTAAGTCGTATTATTTTTACCACACTTTTCGCAGTTTTTTGCAAATATGTACCTTAAGGGATGACAGCCCATGAGAGCTTCCGGTACTTTTCGGTTCACAATTATTTCAATTAACTCATTTTTGTTTAATCTATTTAGCTTTGAAATGATGTTGTTGATTAATTTACTTAGTCAATGTAAAGTGTTTATTTTATTTTATTTGACTCTGAAATGTTCGTATTTTATGTGATCATTCGTTTGTCGTCGTCACAATCATAATTGTTTTAAAGTTGAGATTATCCCTACCATTTCACATCATACTGTCAAATGTCATCCAGGTATTTGTTGTTAAAAATAGTAACCAACAACCGAAAATTTGTTTTTAAAAATTTTCTTTTAATTTTGAAAATGTTTCCTGTTTCCTGGGCAAGATTTGACGAGTGAGTATTCTCAGCTTTACTTTTTTAAAGAAATGTTTTATTTTTTTATTACCAACACTTTGTCCTATAAGAATGGTTTTTTTACCTTTATATGTATTTCTTGTAGATCCTAAGCCCTGAAGATGGCCCTCCTGTAGGCCGATAGTACTAGGCAATAAAATTAATTTTCGCTGAATACAAAAGTACTTTTCATTTCATTGAAAAATCAGCGTACAACCGACTTTTCCCCTTTTAATATTTGTTTTGTTATTTACGAAGGCGGAGATCCGTTAACTTATAAAACATTTTTAAATATAAAGGGAGATGGTGTGATATCTCATTTTAAAGGACTTTTTACGCTGAATTTACCCTACAGTTTTAATAATCTAAAATATGCTGTTTTAAAATGGCAAACCGAAAAAATATTCAAAAAAGATATTTTTTGAAGATGTCCGCCATCTTGAAAAACAAAACAACAAATTTTTCCAAAAATAAGTATTTCACACAAAATTATTGTTACATTTTAGGACTGTTCGATAGTGGAAACAGGGAAGCAAAAAAACTGGCACAAAAGTTTGCTAACCGCTATATAATTTCTAGTATGAAAGCTTGGGTAGCCACAGATGGGGCCTTGTTCGACAGGTATAGCGCTATTGAACCGGGAATGCATGGATCAGCAGAGTCCTATCCAGTTCAAATTGGATATGGATGGTCAATTGGAGTGGCATTTTCATTCATAAATCAATATGCGTGTTCTGCCATAGTACTAAAAGCAGTAATAAATCCATTATTTTATACCATCATTTTTACATTTGTAAGGAAATTGTTATTTTAATGAGTAATAAGATTGGGTTTTTTGTTTTAATTAAAGTATTAAAAATTTCTATAAATGTCACTTAGGTAGTTACTGTAATAAAATTCTATAAAACTACATTTTTTGTTTAAAAGTTTTATTTAGGGCGAGTTTTGAATAATTCCATAATTTATCTATTAAATCCGTAAACAAAATCAAGATATTTATGTCATATTTGTTTAACTCAAAGATTTTAAAGCAAAGGGGGATACGCGTCAAGTTGCTTTTCGAAGGAATTTTCTATTAAGCCCTTTTTGGGACGCCCGTTTTTTTATACATGTTTGACGTTTATCAGTACCTGATTTACAGCTGTCATATATTTGTTCATTTTCAGTGTTAAATTTAAATATTGTTGAGTGGAAAAAACAACTCGGGATAGTGTGTGTAAATTAGAAATAAATGAAAAGAGAAAAGTATGCCTTTTGCAGTTTCAATGCTATGGCGATAACCCACCGATCATTTTGACGATTGCTATTTTTGCATGACAAAAACTGAAGGTTATTCGAAAAAAGAAAAACTCAAGATCGACTATCCGAATTTGTCTTCCGCCATAAGACCTATTATTCACGATGCAGACCTACCAGTACCGACTGCGCCTTTAGATTGGCAAGATATTGTTTTGGGACACAATGACGATAATAACTTCAACTAGCTTTAAAGAACAGTACCGACTCCTCTTTTACTCCAGGTCCCAGTTCCGGCGAGCCTCATTTAATTGTTCACACAGAGTTAAATAATTGTATGTGATTTGGGGTGTCAGAGCAACAGTTTGAACTTATTGGTTTCTGTCTTAAGGACTGTAAGTTACTAGCCGAAGAAACAAAAACTTAAGACTTAGGAAAATAAATGCTATATTTTACAATGTGGAAAATTCATTATATTTAATTATGAACTGATATCGATGGTTTAATGCAGGAACTCAATATCGAGAATTCTTCTAGTGAATGGTGCTTGTTCATAGATTCGTCGAAATAAAGTTTAAAAGCTTTGTATTACATAAAGGAAATTTAAAACCATCTATACCGGTTGCCCATTCGGCCAATGGAAAAAACCTATGAAAATCTCAAGGTGAATAATGAGTCACAAATATCTGCGATGAGTTTAATAAATTCTTTGTTGAAGTGGGCCCCTCGCTGACGAGAGACACTCAGCATGTGGATTTAGATATGAATAATGAATACTCGTCAACCAGCAGTATGCATCTGGCTGAGGTATCTGAGATGGAAGTACTTGAGGTCATAAATTCTTTGGAAGTGGGTAAAGCATCTGGCAGGGATGAAGTAGACGTGAAATCCATTAAGCAGTGTGGAGTGCAGGTGGCCGCATTTCTTAGTAAAGTAATAAATTAGTCTATCAAGGAGGGAGTGGTGCCAATGAACATGAAAGTGGCTCAGGTGATACCAGTGTTTAAAAGTGGTGATAGGGACATAACAAACAATTACCGACCCATCTCACTGTTGTCAATATTTTCAAAAATTGTAGGAAAATTATTAAACAAGAGACTTTTATCATTTCTTAATCATAAAAATGTTTTCTTTAATCGTCAATATGGCTTTCGAGAACTCAGTGACACCAGTGCAGCCTCAATTGACATGGTTACAGATGTTCAAAAAAACGTAGGTCAGGGAAAGCGGTGTGCTCTTGTGTCTCTTGATTTTAAGAAAGCCTTTGACACGGTCAACCACTCAATATTGTTAAAAAAGCTAGATAGAGCTGGCATAAGGGGTAAGGCGTTGGAGTGGTTCACCAGTTATTTACATAAAAGGCTCCAATGTGTCTCGCTTGGTACAGAGGCCAAAAGCTCTCTTAGGGAGGTAAAATGTGGGGTACCCCAAGGATCAATACTTGGGCCAACATTATTCTTAGTTTACATTAGCTCAATTTCCAAACTAAACCTTAAAGGCACTCTCCAACTATATGCTGATGACACTGTCCTTCTGTATTATGGTGAGACATATCAAATTATTAGGGAAAATATAAAAAGTGATCTGGAAACTCTGTCTGTGTGGTTACGAGCACATAAATTAGTACTCAATTTAGAGAAATCGTCATTCATGCATATTGCTAAACAAAAACTGGACAGAACTCCAGATCACATAACTGTCAATAATCAAATATTAAAATATTCTCAAATCACAAAATACATACATACATTGTACCAAAGAAATTGCTAAGACCCGTGTATTATTGTCTGATCCACAGCCATCTGCAATACTTAACAGCTTTGTGGTATCCCTCAGGCCAGAGAGTTAACAGATTAAAAATATTACAGAATAAAGCAATAAGAAACCTTTATTTATTGGATTATAGATATAGTACCACTTCTCTGTATAAAA
Source organism: Polydrusus cervinus (assembly GCA_935413205.1). Taxonomy (NCBI): domain Eukaryota; kingdom Metazoa; phylum Arthropoda; class Insecta; order Coleoptera; family Curculionidae; genus Polydrusus; species Polydrusus cervinus. The sequence goes on along the minus strand of OW284511.1, from coordinate 72,774,622 downwards.
ATTTTAATATATTATCCATAGAACAAGTATATAAACTTCAAGTGTGTGTCTTTGTTCATCAAGTATTGTGTAAGTCTAGATTGTCAAATGTATCATTCACTTATAAATATGAAACACACTCACTTAATACTAGATATAAAAATAATTTGAATATTCCTCAGTTCAATTCGAAAATGTCAAGTGTGTCACTGTATGTAAAGGGTGCAACATTGTATAATGGTCTCCCACAAGATGTAAGAGCTTTGGATAGCAGAAGATTTAAACTATACTTAAAGCGTCATATCAGACAGATGTGATTTCTTGTAATCTCTGTTTTACAGCATTCCCATATTACGTACTACTTATTAGATGTCTATACATTTTTTAACAATGTTCCTATCATTTAATTAACTGTAACATTTCTTACTATCTCTGTTTCTTTTCTTTTTCGTTCTTTGCATTGTGATAAGCTATTAGTTGGTCAACTGTTTACTGTTATTTGTTGTTTTTTTATTTTTATCTAAGTATGAAAATTTGTTATTAGTGCTATGTATTTGAGAGGATGAATCTTTACAAAAATGTATTATATATTTTTTTTGATTCAATAAATGCATTTAAAGTTAAGTTATATACGCATCCTTAAATTAAACTAGAACCGGTACACATGGCCGATATGTGGAGACTTAAAAAGCATAGCAATTTTATTGGTACTTCAGGTAGGATTTACAAAATATTGCTTTGTTTGTGGGACAGTCGTGCAGTGAATGAACAATGTGACAAAAATTTAATCGGAAAGGAGTGATTTTCAAGTGGAATTTCAAAATTTTTGGCTAACAATGTGGTGGCTGTAAATCACGAACAACTTGGTTACAGAATGTTATTAAAAAATTGCTTTTTCCATTATTATTATCATGTTTTTCCTAAGAATTTGCCACTGTCTCGAACAGGATGAAAAGTTATCCGGACAATGAAAATTCGGTACCAAGGACGATGGGATCCAGCCATGATTGGTAATTATTACTTTTGGTTTTTGAAGAAAGACGATGTGGACCTTAATAAAAGGAAACATACAATTAACGTGTTTCAAATAAATATTTTTGATGTTCTTACATATAAATTATAAATATAGTCGATGTACAGTTCTAAAGAACTTGTAAAATCATTTTTTCGATAAATATTAAACGGTACCGTTCTACATAGGTTTGTTTAATGTAACAAGAAAACCTCGCGTGTGACAGCAAAAAAATATTTTTTTGTCGGATTGTGTAATTATTATTCATATTTTGTAAATGGTAAATTTCAAATATTTTTTGAATAAGTATGATTGGTAATAATATCACGAATCTTCGTAATAATCATATTAGAAGTATCCATCCCTCTTTTAACTTTCTTTATACTTCGTATGGAAATGAATGACTGTTGGTACATAAGGAAACTCCCAATTACTGAATAATTATTTATATTTTGAACGAAGACTGTAATATTTAGGGAATTACGGAACAGTACTGCAGATGATGAAACATATTTACTTATGAAGGTTGTTATGATAATCGGCATTTTTGGGGCTTGTCGGGGCGAAGAACTAGCTAAGTTAATGTTGGATCATATTGTCACGCCCAGATTTTAGGGTGTGACGAGGGACGTAAAGGTAGCACGGAACCTTAGCGGCTATTAGTAAAACAAAGCGATTTTGAAAACAAATTTATTGAAAAAATAAAAATAATAATTTCCTGAAGGGTTTACAAAAGAGAATCAAAATTAATAAAAACCTGGATTTAAACCTTTGTCAACAGATGAAAAATAACATTATACTTACATAAATTTGTAGCTCATCGCTGGCGTCTTGAGGACCAACAAAATTTCACAAATTTTCGAAACTAGTGGTGTCCGATATTTTTTTTACCAATAATGTGATGTTTCATCAAGTCAGTAGTTTTTCCCACTTTAGGGAAATAATGAACTTAGGTCGTGAACCTTTCTGCTGACTTGATGAGTCGACAGTAATTGATAGATCGGGAAGCCCGAATAACATTTCATAATTGCAACTTTATTAGAATTGTTTAATGATCTTGGCGCCGGTTTCATGTTGCACGAGAAATGACCTGTGTTTGCCGCGAATAATAATTAAAATATTAAAATGAAAAATATTGATTTATGAAATGTTATGATCTTATGGTTCCCTATCGTGACAATATTGAACACAATGATTTGTATATAAAAATTGTGATTCCATTCTCGAAAACCAAAATTATGCGAAAATTTGTTATAACAGAAGGAAATGTGACAGGTGTCAACTGTTTAAGTATTTTTCGAAAGTATGCTAAACTTCGTCCTCTTAATGCAACTCACAGGCGGTTTTTTGTATTCTATGGACAAGGAAAATGCACCTCCCAGCCTGTCGGAATTAATAATTTTGGAAGTATACCAAAAAAGATTGCAACAAAACTTGATAGGATATAGGATATAAGATGAGGATACAGTGGACATTGTTTTAGGAGGTCCTCAGCCACCATTCTAGTTGATGGAGGTGCAGATATGCAGATGTTAAAGCGTCATGGGGGCTGGAAAGAATGTATTATTAATGTTTATAATAAACCTTAAGTGTAATATTTTCATTAATAATTGGTAATTAATTTTATAATAATTGTTAATAATAAATCGTTCTTCTAAAAAGTGTGGTTTTATTTAACAGCAAAATTTTAATAAAACCGACTTTTTTTTTCATTACAGCACAAGTGCTGTAAAGGCATCTATTATAGCACTAGTGCTGTAATAGATGCCCTAACAAAACGATTTACGGAACTGTTAAATTCATAATTACTAAATAAAAGTAGAAAAACAATTTTTTTCTCTCATGCTCTACTTTACCCGATACAACATCCTCAAATAAAATAAACTTTTATAACTCGCACAGGCATCCCAAAATAGATAGGGAACTTAAGTTTAACTTAATTGATCAGGATACAATGGAACGCTTAATAAATAAAATTAATACAAATGCAATAGGGGAAGACGTTATAGCTATAAAAGATCTAAAGATTTGTTTACCATTTTGTATTCATTCCTTAATTAATATTATTAATAGTTGCATACTAAATAACGACTACCCTAGTCTTTGGAAAAAAGCAATAGTTATGCTATTACCCAAAACCTCCGCTCCAAAAGAACTAAAAGACCAATTAGCATCTTACCAACTGTTTCAAAAATTTGTATATATAACCAATTTACAATATTTTGTAACACATTCAATATTATCCCAGATTGTCAGTCAGGATTTCGGCAATGATTCAGTACCTCTTCTAGCCTAATTAACATTTTAAATGACATCCGTCATAACATCCCTTAATCATAACATGATATTAGCAAAATTTCGCTTTCGAGCAAGAAAAATTTCGCCTAAATTTAACAGTTAATATTTTCTGAACCAGATATGATATCGACCTACGGTTTTGAATGATTGATAGATTTATCCCTTGGAAAACAATTGTCTATGTTGGATTTTCTTTAACTGTCAGAAAATTTTATATACAGGGTGTTAAAGAAGACGATGATTTTTGCTCCAATTTTAATGGCGTGTAATTTTTACAATAATATTTTTAACTTTTATTACTCTACGTCAACTGGTTCATAACACAGAAAGGGATTTGTCCAATTTTTGATATCTGCTATATTTTAAAAAATACCGATTTTTTTGGAAAACCTTATTTTATTTTAACTTATTTCTAGCTAGATCTCACTGTGCGTTGTATCGTGTAAACTTTGTGAGTGATTCTTATACCTTATGAAAAACTTGATTATGTTCAGTAACAATAGTTGTACCTAAATGTTATGATGTACAGTGGCGTACTTATAAACACCTATATGTCTATGGTTTATGAGTATCTCATAATTTTTCACGATTGTTTTATATTGGAAAGTACTCACCCTAGATTAGGTCAATTTTTTCTTATTTTTTAGTTTTTCATATCGCACTATTTATTTAATTTAATTTTTGGAAAAAATATATTTATTAATTTCTAATTTTCCAACAGTATACTCATAAACCATAGCCATAGGTGTTTATAAGTACGCCACTGTACATCATAACATTTAGGTACAACTATTGTCACTGAACATAATCAAGCTTTTCATAAGGTATAATAATCACTGGCAAAGTTTGCACGATACAACGCACAGTGAGAAGTTGAAATAAAGCAAGGTTTTCCAAAAAAATCGGTTTTTCTTAAACGATATATTATATGTCTTATCTAACTATTGTAGATGATACCTTTTTTTATGTTTAAAAACTTAAGTCGTATTAAGGATTAAAAATATTTGATAATAATAATAAATCGACGTTTATTAACAACATAAAGAAACTAACATTTCTTCTTAATGAAACATATTCTCCACAAATAAAATCTAAAGTTCCTTAAATGTATATCTGTATAAAAACTTATATATTTTTTCATTTAAAGAAAATAATTTGGGTCACATTAAGAAACTTATTTATTCACGCTACGCCGCTGACCGACCTTGTCTGGTGCCAACTGGTCACACTATCGGGTTAGGACGCCGCGTCCCCTCTTTTACCTCGTCTAAGGAAAAAATTCTTGTTGGTGAATCCGGGGGGTAAACCGTATTTGCTCCGTAAAGGTACCATTTTTCTAAAGTTGTCAGTTATTTATCTGCTTGTTTCAGTCTTTTCATTCAAAGGTTACAACCAGTGACATTTCTTGTCAGAATCATGTCAATTAAAATTTTTGAGATAAGTCAAATATTGCTGCTAATTTATTGAATACAACATTGTATAACATATTTAATTTTAAAGGTATTCCTATGTGATTTATAACATCTACCTTCAAGCATAACGTTAATAAATGTAAGTATTTTTTTCTTACTTTTATTGATTATGAGATTGTAATCCGGTGGAAATACCAAAGTATTTTTGCTTTTTGAGGGGACCTTTTTTACAATGGCATTTTATTTTTGACAAAGCAAGGACGAAATTTAAGGTTCTAATATGTAGGGTGTCCCTGGTTGAAGTTACCTAGATTACAAAGGGATCTAAGTTTTAGTTTCTCGACAAAAAGTAATTATTTATAAAAGGTTTGTTTTTAAGAATTTAGTTTTTTTTACAAGGAGGTCAAAATCTTAAAAGATAACAATTTTACCTTAAGTCCTTTAAATTTACGTTTTTAAGGAAAATTCAATTTATTTAGAATCAGTAACATAACTCAAAATGTCAGCACCACCCCCCTTCCCCCGCAATGTGTAGTTTAGGGCCCTCTGTTTGTACATAACATAATAATGAAGTAATGCCGGGAGTGTTGCTATTTAATTTAAAAAAATAGTATTCATGTATAAAAAAACCTTGACTTTTTATATACCGGGTGTCCACGGAAGGTGGCTCGTCCCTATAATTTTTTTCTTTTTAAAGATAGTGAAATGAAAATTGGATGATTTATATATGACATAAAATTGCATTTTTTAACAAGCGATAACAATAAACAACAATAAACATCCCACAAGAAACAGTCTAACAAATCTATGCCTAATCGTATGAGAGAGGTTTTTAGGTCATACCCATATAAAAAAAATAAATAAATAAATAAATAAATAATCGGACCAAAAATAAAAAAGATTCAAGAAGTAGTCCATACTCACAGTGGTTAATAATTATATGATAGGAATAAACAGACCTACTTTTATTCCTATCAAAAAATAAAAAAGGTTACAAGCCTTGTGCTCGCGACTGTAATATTTAAACCCACTTTTTCCTGGATTTCAAGAATACGAAAAAATGTTGATTACAGCTATATGTTAGGTACCCATTGAACCCATTACAGCTCAGAGCCATTCGTGTTAATTAAAAAAGTTAAAATCGTTATATTTCCAATCACACTTCATAGCAGCATAATTAGCAATACAGGGTGTTCATAACTGAATGATAATCTGAAAAAGCGATAATACTTGGACGATTTTAAGAGATATTCTTTATATGAACATAGATCCGCAACCGTTATATTTCTGAGGGTGTTGAAATAAAAAAAAAATTATTTCCCAATGTCTCTAAAATCAATTTTAATACATGCATACAGTACGCATAAAAATAAATTTTTTTCAGAATATTTTTTTTTAAATTTGAATCAGTTTTAACATGCCCTGAAATACTTTTAATCAAAAAATTAATACTTCACTCATTTTTTTTTAAATAATAATTATTTTTATAACTAGCCTCTATTTTCTCATGAAAATGGTCTCTTGACTTTTTTTCGTATACGGTTTTTGATTTAAAAACTAAAATAAAGTAATCAATACGCATAAAAACTATTTTGAACAAAAGAACAAAATTAAATTAACTAGAGAAAAATTAACGGCAAGTGGGCAACTACATTTAATTAACTGTTAAAAATGTTCGCCTTCTGTTAGTATTTACGCTTCCGCCCTGCTTCTCATCGACTCACGTACTATTTGGAAAATTGAGTATTGAGATGAAAGAAAGAGTATTTCTTATAGCTTCACAGAAAACTATTATGCCGTTTCGCAACTCTTCCTCGGTTTGTATTGGTTGACTGTAAATCAAGGTCTTAAGAGGAAAAAAAATATCCAAACTGTTTAGGTCTGGGGATCTAGCTGGCCATGACTCTGTTCCCCAACGACATATCCAGCGATTATTGAAGTTTTGATCTAATTATTCATGTGCCAACGCACTAAAATGTGCCAGTACGCCGGCGCTCATAAACAGAGGAACATCTTTCCACAGAATTGGCAAATAATCTTCAAGAAACTGGCATCTTCAGACCTTTGTTTATAGTCAACCAATCAAACCGAGGAAAAATTGCGAATCTGCCTAATAGTTTCCTGTGAAGCTATAAGAAATACTCCAGGAATTTTCCAATGAGTACTCGAGTCGATGAGCAGGATGGCTGAAGCGTGCAGATACTTGCAGGAGGCGGACGTTTTTAAAAGTTAATTTAATGTAGTTGTTCGCTTGCCGCTAATTTTTCTATAGTAATTTGTTTTTTTTTGTTTAAAATAGTTTTTTAAAATAATAAATGTATTTTTATGGCTACTTATTACTTTAGTTTATTTTTTTAAATAGGTCCGCCGGACGAAAACAAGCCAAGAAACCACTGTTATAAAAAGATACAAGCTAATTATAAAAATAAGGTAAGGTGGGGTAAATGCAACTGGTTTTTTGAATAGTTGACTTTTGGACTTATATAAAAAATATGAATGATTCAAATAAAATTTTGCAAAAAATACCATGGGGTGTTCAGTCATTTTGACATTCATCTATGAAGGAATTTTGGTAAAAGGTCAAACTACATTTTTGCAACATATTTTTTTTAAACAATATTAACATATTACATTTACCCCCGGCAAATAGGGCAAATGTAATAGCTGCCTGTATTTGCAAGAGGTACTCTATATGAGATTCGAAAACGGGGCAAATGTAAAAGGAAAGGTGTTTACTGCATATGGTATTTATTTCAAGTAAATTAAATTATAACTGAAGAAGTTACAAACTTTTTAATGAGTTATGATTTATGGTATCATTTTCAATAAAATAAAAACTAAAGTAAAACACAAATGTAAATTGTTTTCCACTTATTTTAAGTAAGTAACAAGTTAAAAAAATACGTAATAACGCAAAAAAAAATGTATTCTTATCTAAATCGTAAAAATAACAGCAAGAATCTAGTCAGGCAAATGAAGCTAAATTTGAATAAGGAAACATTAGACATTAAAACCATCAAAATAAACATTAAAATAGAATAAACCTCTCCTGTCAGTCATAGGTTCCGGCAATATTATTACAATGTCACTTTCGGCAATTGTGTCTAAGTCCTGGTCGTGGGACCATTCAAATTTAAATGTATCTCGACGTTTAGTTAAAACTCGTTTTAAAAATTTTACTTCCCAGTCTTTTTCAATTGGTTTATTTATCTTACCAACAAAATGTTTGGTAACCTTTTTTGATGTATATTTTACCAAAACCCACTTATCTTTATCCAGATCCCTACTTGTAATGTAATTTTCTTCTTGGTTCTGTATTTCGGCTTCGTGCTCAAGACTTTCTAAAAATTCTTGTTCATTGTCTGAATCTCTGTATTCTATTTCGTTCTCATCTTCCTCTTCACTACTTGACACTTCTTTTTTATGACGCTTATTGGATTTTCCCTTCTTTTGCTCTTTTTCCTTTTTTTGCTTAAGTCTCTCTAATACGTCGTTTTTGGTTAAAATCTCAGTTCCCGTACCCACTCTCTGTCTCTTCGTTTGTTCCGGGAGAGGACTTTGTTTAACCATTTCTAGCAGTAACGTTTCGAAAGTTTTAGTAGACGCTGGAACTGGATCCGTAATGGCAGTGGAGGTAGAAGGTTCCGGAAACGGATCTGCGGCAGTGGAGGTAGAAGGTTCTGGAAACGGATTTGCGGCAGTGGAGGTAGAAGATTCTGGAACTGCATCTGTAGAGGCAGTAGAGGTCGAAGCTACCTTAAGGATGTCCGTGTGAAGCAATGTTGACAGTTCGGGTCGTAAAATGGTAGCATTGAAAGTCTGATCAGGGTCTGATGTAGTGTGCTTCTCAGTGTTCAACCGACGCCATCGACGCAATGCTTCAGGGCAGAATTTCTCCTCAGGAACAACTGTTTTATCAAATGGATATATTCCACCTCTAATAAATCCACTTTGAATTATTTCGGGAGATAATTTTTCCCAAGTTTCTCCTAAAAATTTTGAAAAGATGGACTTTGGCAATTTACGACCAACATTTTAGCGTTGCCAGGTTACTAATTTAGCATCCCACTTGTCTTTGAAGGCCTTAAAAACTGACAAGTCTAATGGTTGAAGGAGGTGGCTGCTGTGAGGTGGAAGCTTTAATATTGTTATGTTTTCCCGGATAGCTAATTCTATTAGTTCAGGACTTACATGCGTTGAATGACCATCATATATGATAAGAGCTGGACGAGTTTCCCTAAGAGATGGTATTATGGTGCGCTCAAAGAAGTTTTTAAAAATTTCGCTTCCATCCAACCTTTTTTGGAGGCTGCGTAAACCGTTCCAGGATAGCCAGTACCCTCTGGGGCACACCATTGATCCCACATGTGCAGTCCTTTATAAATTATAAGTGGAAGTGCCTTTTCCCCAGCTGCGTTGGCCAGTAACAAAACAGTTGTGTTATCTCTAGCTGGACCGCTTGTAATCCTCGAAGCGGATTTTCCTCTTTCACCAACAACCTTAGTTTTAGTTGGGTCTATACATAGACTCGATTCATCTAAATTCCAAATACTGCCTGGTTTATCTCTTATGCCCAGGGTATTTAGAGTTTCGCCCAAAAGGTCAAAGTAACCAAAAATAGTGAAAGGATCCGTAGCTTTCCTTCTTGCAAATTCTACGCTTTGAGGCTTCTTTATACTTATATTATGCCTTTTTTTAAATCCAAGGAACCAATCTTCGCCTGGTGTTGAATTTTTAAATGGGGTTGATAAATTATTAGCTTTCACAAAACGACCCACCAGGCTTAAAACTTCATTCCTGGATAGCCCAAATCCCCATTTTTCTAAAGTTTTAATTCCATTGGCTAGTGTAGCTTCCACTTCTGGAGAGAAAACTGTTAAACGTCCTTTACTTTTTTTTATTTTACCACGTACACCCTTGTTATTTGTGTAGACAGTAGAGTATGGCACGTAGAACTCTTTAGCAGCCTTAAAAGCAGTCATGCGTCCCGACTTTACTTGCAGCAATGCATTTTTTAAGTCATTTTCACTGTATTTTGGGCCTTGGCATTTTTTGACATATGTCCTGACCATGACGCCTAAAACAAAAAATGATCAACCATAAGTCTTAAACGAAAACAAATAATGGGGTAAATGTAACAGAGCCTATTACATTTACCCCCTACAACCATGTTACATTAACCCCAAAACCGTTTTTCTCGGGGCAAATGTACTACCTACATGAAATAAATCGGTCTTAAATAATGTATTTATTATAATTTCCGATTTGAATCGATATATTGGCCCGATCTGACCGTGTAAACTCATATTTACCTGCTAATACTTTTCCTAATGTAAAATAGCCGGCACCGAAATTTGTAACACTAATTTGAAAACTCACTGCAAAATCAGGTGTTTATCTCGCAGCCATAAGCGTCTTACTGAAGTGACCAACATAGATATGCGCATTGCAGAATGGACCAGGACACTTGAACTACGAAATTAATACATGCGGCGCCATCTCACGCTCAAGGGCGTAAATTATAGGACCAAATAACACATTTACCCCAATCTTGCATTTACCCCACCTTACCTTAATATTTTTTTTTTTTTAAATCAGTGGTGTACCAATTTTTTGATGAAAAGTATTTCAGGGCATATTAACAGAAACGCCACTGATGAAAATTTAAAAAACCTTTATCTTGGAAAAAATTTATTTTTGTGCGTACATTGCATGTATCCAAATTGAAAAAATATACAAAGCGGTTTTAGAAGTATTGGGAAAAAATAATTTTTTCTTTAAATTTCGACAGCCTGTATTTCAATAATATAGCGGTTGCGGACCTATGTTCATATAAAGAATTTTTCTTAAAATTGTCCAAGTATTATCGTTCTTTCGGATTAGCATTCAATTATGAAACATTCTAAATAAAGATTTTTGGATTTTTTAAATTATATTATGCGCTGTAATGTATGTACTAAACATAAAGCTGTAAACAACACAATAATAAAATTCAATTTTCACAGCTTCGTATTTTAGAAACATCAATTTTAAAATCGGCTGATTTTACACACCTTAATATTTTAGTCATCGCCCTGTATAAAAAAGACCTAAATTGAAGTAAGCACACATTGTACTCAGTGATCCAAGAGACTGCTTATCCAATAAATTAAAAATGAACTATTCCATAATTAATGGACGCAGTGAATTTCAGAATATTTCAAATCTGCACCAATGCCCAATGACAATAAACACTACAAAAGTGGCTCCCACTCTAATTTTCATCTTTGCTATGTCAAAAATAAAATGCATTCATAAAAAAGAGGTCCTCCCACAAAGCGACCGGACTTTATTATTTCTACCTTATTATTGGTGCATTATTTTAGTATATTATACAGGGTGGCCCATTTGTCTGACAAAGTAATATACCCTCTCTACTATTAAAGATATAGAAAAAACGTTTTTAAAAAAGTTATTAGGTATAAAAAAAATATGTTCTAAAATTATTTTAAACATAGTACAATAAATAAAAGTAGGACAATAATAAGACACTTTTTTTTAATGGAACGCCCTATATATTTTAGCATTTTTGTTTCCTTACAAAATTATCCATATCGCACCTTCGGAGAAACACTGACGTAAGTGCAAATCTATAAAATGTCGAGAAAACACGTTTAAAGTTTTGAGAATGCTTTAAACGAAAAATAAAGACGCTACAAATACATTTGCTAAGAATTTAAATTCAAATAATATTCTTTAATTTGTACACTTATTAGGTTCAGTTCGATTATTAACAACATTTTACAATTTGTACCTCTTAGAGGGACTTAAAAGGTAGTACTCCCTCAATTGTGTCATTGTAGCCCTAGACCTGCGTAATTTTTTAAAATATGACAATTGAATTAAATGGGGAATCGCATTAAAAGAAGGACTTATCTGCTACATTTAATGAAAAATAAACTAAAACAGGGTATTATAAAAATATCCGTAATATTTAGGTACAATATTAGTGTTTAAGTTTTAATAAATCGTCTTTTTTTCTTCCTGTAATAGCAGTTTTAGAGCTATAAGCTTGTTTTAAAATAGCATTATTGCTTTTTTGATTGATGGAACGACCAGTTCTGAGTGAGGCAGAGTTCCATTCACAATCGTATCCCAATTTATAACGGTAAGTATTCTCTCCCTTCTTGAATTCGATCACTTTAATTTCGGAGATCATCTTTATTTAGTCGCCATTTACATTTTTTGTTGTGTTTAAACCCAATTCTTCTGCCAAGACTTTTAAATCATAAAAGTCGGTAAAATTTAATTCATTCATTTTAAATGGTTCTCCCGTTTTTTTTGCTGTACTGATCAGAGAAATATACTGATCTGGGACGAATATGGGCCTGGATTTTTTGAAACATTTTATATTCTTCTCTATAAGGGAATGGGCAGTATCACCCTCGTTTTGAGTGTGTCCCCTTATGAGAAACTTGTGGGTAATACTGTTTAGGTTTAAATGAGTAACTGCATACAGGTACATAGCCAGTATAAATCTAAAAGAAAAAAAGTTGATTATACTCAGTATAAAAAAAATAGTTAGTCCCATTCTCAGTTATCAATATTAATACTAACCGGTTTTTTTGTTGCCCACAGCAATTATCCGAATAGAAAATTATGTTGCTGTTAGGATGACTCAGTTCTATATCTTTGAGATATTTAAATACACAAGAACCAATTTCAATTGCACCCCTATGTGCCAAACCTTTATTTATTTATCAGGAAAGTCAGCATTATTTAGAGCAACAAAGACACATTATAAAATAATATCATTTTAATCTTTAGGATAAGCGTTAAACTAGAAGAAACAATACCATAAAATACATTTGCGTCTTCATCGATCCAATAATCTGCAAGTTCTATGAAGCAACAAAGTCAGAAAGTACTTTTAAGGCTTTGTTGCCCCAAAATATCACTTTAATATTTGTCATATTTACCTTTGCGATAGTGTTGTTCCACGCACATACACTCAACACGAAGTATCGCCCACAACTGACCGGTCGGGTGTTGTTACTCCAAGAGCGAATATCATTCGACATAGGCGGCATCTTGCGTCAAATTTTCAAGACACAATTATGTCTTTGTAATTCCAAAAAGGATATAGGTTTTGCAATATTTTTCCATTAAAATCTGACTTTTGGAAAAATTTGCATTTACGTCGTTGTTTCTCCGAAGGTGCAATATTTAGTTTTTTAATTTTTTGCAACGTTGCCAAACAAAATGCAAAATTCTTAAAATTTTGGAAAAAATATGATAGAAAAAAATTACCTGTATTTCTGCTGTAGTTTGCCAATTGTATTTAAATAATTGAAAACTATTGAATTACCTATTTTAATGGTGGTTATGGGCTTTTATAAACTCCATGTATCTTTTACTCTCTCAAAGAGTAATTTAATAAAAATTTAGTAATTGAATTACTTGCAGTAAAATCATTTGAGTAAAGATTAGATTAAATTACTTACAAATAATACAATGCCTTTAAAATGGGTAATTGAAATTCTAAATTTTTCTTATTCAATTATTCTTGTGGGGAAAAAACAAAATGGTTTTATAATGATATCGTCTCTATTGCCAAAGGACGTTTCCTCAAATACAGAGAATAACTTTGTTTTTTATGCTTTATTACCAAGTCAATGCTATTTAAAATGTTTTTATAGCAGTCTTGGTAGGCAGGTTGAAAATCTATTTTTATTTTATACTCAATTTTGTGGTAGGGGAAGGGTGTACAAAATGACATAGTGGGGTCAAATGACATAGTACTGTTTTCTCAACTTATTGCGAACTCTCCCGATCTAAACTGTCGTAACGAAGTTCGCCATGTTGTTTACTCGCGCTTCAAATGTTAAGTCTTCAGTAAGCAAGTAAAGAGGACGGTTCATTACACTCAATTTACTTTTCACGCGGAAAAGTTTTGTTAACAAAGCAACTGAGTGTGGTATTTTTAATCGGCACAGCTCGCAATGTAAGTTGGCTTACTTAAATTAGGTTTTATGGATGTCTGCCCTATAAATTGCATATTTTAGATATTTAAAATATTCTGTTTTTTTACCAAGAAAAAATTGTTTTATAAATTGTGTTATGGTCGGGTAAAATGACATATCCTACAGGTGGCTAAAATGACATGGTATTAAGACATGGCTTAAGACTCATCCGGGAAGGGTGGTAACACAATAAGTGCTTTGCTACATGAAGCATATGGAAAAGCAGCGACAGTTCAAAACGCTGTTAACGGTTTTGCGAAAACGGGAATTTTTCCAATAAATGCAGATATGTATGAAACCTCTGAAACAACCAATATTTCCATTTGTGATGATCATCAGCCTAGTACGAGGAAAGAAAATAATAAAACAGGAATAAGTGCTAAAAATCAGATGGAAAGAGATGAACCCACAACTTCAAAGGAAACAAATAGCGTGCTTACCACAACCGTAGCTGATTTAAGTCCGCTTCCAATAGGTCCTTTTGTTTCTGGACAAGGGAAGAGAAAACAAAGGAAGAGGAATAAAACTACCGTGCTAAATTCTACACCAAATATAGAAGAATCAAAAGAAAAAACAATCAAAAAATTGTGTCTGAGAAAGAAAAAGGGCAGTAACTAGAAAAATACAAATTGAAACTGACTTTGAAGAAGAAGACCCTTTCGTAAACGATGAAGAAGACGAGTGTTCGTGCATCTATTGCACTGAGCAATATAGGATGTCAAAACCTGGAGAAATTTGGCTGAAATGCTCCACCTGTAAAAAGTGGGCCCATTCCGTGTGCGCAGGTGTGGACAAAAAGACCAAAGTTTTCATTTGTGAAATTTGTACAGACGTTTAAATTGTACTACTTAAAAAGTTGACTGTGTCATTTTGCCCACCTGGGTGGGTAAAATGAACTTTTTGTAGTTTTTTGTTTAGGGTTAAGCTTTGGAAATATGGTTATGTTTTCATTATTTTTTTATTTAAATACCGACATAGGATTGAATGGTCTTGCAAATCTATTTGTTGTTTTATAAAAAAACATAATTTTTAAATAAACAAAAATCACTCTACAAAACCCTATGTCATTTTGTACACCCTTCCCCTACGACCCTATCTACGTTGTATTTATATCCAGATTCTTGTAAAGTTTGGTGAAACGGTTAAATTAAGTCAGAGTTTTTACGATTTCTTAGCTTTAATCTATTATTTATTTCGCTGCCAGATAATGAAAATCAAACAGGTTTTATAAAATAACCTATTCATTATAGAAATCGATGTTTTAGTAATGTATTACAATCTTGACAACCATTCTTTTTACACACATACTCTAAATACCGAAATAGTGTATTACGTATTAAATGAGGTAAAACGCATATTACGCACAAATGGAAAAATCGCAAACGAGTCGCGTAGTGACGAGTGCGGTAATTACATGATTACGTATTATAACACGCAAACGTACTATACTTTTTCTACGACTCTTACTAATAAATTAAAGATCGGTTTATAATTTATAAAGTATCGATTTGAACTCCAAATCTCAAATAATGACTATGTCACTCTGTCAAATATTCAAAACGCAAGATAGATAAATGTCACAATTTTAGTGGTTCAATGCTAACTTGATTCGGTTTTATAATGGAATTTCCGAGGGGGAATGGGGATTTGACTATGAAATTTTTGATGAGAAAGGAATGGTACTATAGAAGGATATAATAATGTAAGGAGAACGATGATGACCTTTTTTTTAGACGTCAGTTTGGACAAGAGGGGAGTTTTGTTTACCCCGCTTATGGCGTTATTGAGCTTGGGGGGGGCGGCGACCTTTTTTTTAGAAGTAATTTTTGAGTAGTGCTCACCCTAAAATCATCGGACCCATTTGTGCCCACCCATCTCAAAAATCCTGGCGCCGCCACTGGTTATACTAGGCATTATAACACACAGTTGTGTGTTTTTCAAATCATAATGCACAGTTTAGTGCGTTTTTATCTTTACGCAGAGTTGCATATTATGCACAATATAGGTAGATAAGCTAAGAAGTTATTAATATATAAATATTTAATGTAAAATTGTTTTTAAAAATCTTGGTGGAGAAACCATATGGAATGCATCATCAAAAACAGTGGCGGATTGGAGATTTTGCTGAAAGAAGGGGCGACGAAAATAAATCGATTAAAAAAGTATCCTGGCTCTAAAAATTTTCTTAGTCCTAGAAGTGACTTCTAAGGAAACACTGACCCGTCATACGCCCTACAAATCCGCGCCTAATCAAAGAGTATACTTACAAATTCCCTCTAGTTATTCTTTATTAAATTGTATGTTAAAAAATTATTTTATTCTTGAGCTGTCTTCTTGACATTCCCTTTGAGAATTATGAGTATAAAAAGAAAAGAAGGCCGGGTTTTATATTATTTTCTATTTTATACTCATAATTCTCAAAGGGAATGTCTAGAAGACAGCCCAAGAATGAAATAATTTTTTAACACTTATTTTAATAGAGAATAACTAGAAGAAAATTGTAAGTGTACTCTTTAAGTGGTTTTCTTCACCAAAATTTTTAAAAACAATTTTACATTATAGGATATTACGTAATAAGTGTTGTAAAAAGCAATTTACGCACAAATAGAAAAGTTACGCACGACGCCGCGTAGCGGCGAGTGCGTAATTCTATGAGTGCGTAATTGCATTACAACACGTATTACGTACCATACTTTACCTACGACCTACTTATTCACACAACATCATTTAGTTTTAGTTTTTTATCTTAACTGGTAACAATATTATTAATTTAAGAACGTGATAACATCAACGAGAAGGTATATATTGTAATAATTCTACAGTATGATTATTTAAATTTACAAATGTTATTTTTTATAATATTATTTATTCTCATTACAATAATTATTTATAGTTACAGAACAATTATTGAAGACAAAAGGTATATCGTTTCTTTTGCTTGTTGAAACATAAGTAAGATTTACATTATTAGTTGCCTCAATGAAATTTTCATTAATACTATTAGTACTACTACTAGTACTTGCTATTGCAGATGATATTTTAGACGAATTGTTAGTTTGATTATTTAGGGAATTATCCACATACCCTTCAGCTACGGCTGAGGACTGCCATCCGCCGTGTCTTTTTAAATCTAATAAGTCACCACCCGCGTCAACAAGAATAGTCGCGGACGAGCGTCGAAAACAGTGTCCTGTATAATTCGCTGCTTCTGGTAGTCCCAGATATTTGGCTATTTCTTTTGGAACCTTTCCTAACTTGTTAATACCAACAGACTGTTTGGTACATTTTCCGTTTATATAGTTTAGAAAAAAAGGTAAATTTGGAGCTGTACTTACTGCAGAGCGAATGTTTATATATTTTTTAACCTTTGGGTAAAAATATTCTGACACCACAAAAGAACGTTGCCGTTTAGTTTTTGAATCGGGAATATTAATAATTAGATTCTTCCCTGTGTCTTGGATATCTGACGGTTTTATATTACGCAACTCTTGTTTCCTGCATGCACCGCTTATACCAATTATAAGAGCAACCTAAAAGACGATTTGAAATAAATTTACACATTTAACATTATATTGAGCTCAATATATTACCTTCATAAACAAATGTTTATCATCTGGTGCGTTTTCTAGAAAATCGTTTATATTCTTGCTTGTCAAAATCTTGGATTTTTTGGATTTAAAGCCGTCCGATTTTCTCTTCAGAAGAGCTTGTAATTTGGAGTAGTTTGCAATATCGACATTGTGATTTATATTAATTGTGGCCTTTAACATTGAGTAAAATGACCAAAATGAGGAAGGCTTCATCGTTTTTGATAGTTCTTGGAAATATGCCATCATTACATTCTCGGAAAATGATTTAACGTCGTTTTTTAATCTCCATTCCATAAATCTTTGGTAAGTAAATTTGTATCGATATTCAGATTTCGCCGGTAACAAGTTGTTTTTAGCAGCTTCTGCAATTTCGCTAATATTGGGTGGAGTTAAATTTTCTATTTCACTGTCACTCGACATTTTTTATGTACCTAATCAAACTAATTTCACTTTATAATATTACTCACATACAAATTTGATCTACGATTATGTCAGTTTTTGAATAAGTTTGTTTGTATTGACCGTTGCTAAGCGGTTGCTAGGAAAACTGTGCGATTTTTTTACCAAGCTGTGCGATTTTTTTACCGTGCGTAATGGGAATCTTACATTGATCGGAAACGGTGTGTTTTTAAGTATTTACAGTAGTGGTCGTAGGTAAAATATTTAACATTTAGACAATAACTTCCTCGCTTACCTACCTAGGTGCATTTATGAGGTAGAGGCCTGCATGGGCCAGGTTTTTATCTTGGGCCTTCACTCGGCCCGGCCCGACTCTCGGGCTCGGGTCGAGCCGGTCCACTTAATCAATAAAAGTTGGAGTTTTCGGCCCTAAAAACTTTTTCTGGACCTGTCGAGCTTGACGGTCCTGCCGCATCTGTCGGGCCGGTCGTGCTTGCTGAGCTTGACGGGTCTGCCGAGCTTTTGTGTCTAGCCAGTCTTTCGGGTCAGCCATGGTTTGCTTATGTGCTTTTTTTTTTTAAACAAATATTTGTAAAATAATTTTTAACTAATAATTTTTCTCGGGTCTTCCAGGCTTGTCGGACCTGCCGGGCTGTTCAGATTTGGCTGAAAGGGCAAACCGGACCACGTCGCAAAATTCCGGCTCGAGTCGTGAATTTCTGGCACGTGCAGAGCTTTATTCTGAGGAAGAACGTTTTTATGCTCGAAACCGGTAAACCATAAGAATGCGTTTGTGAGAGACAAGACTGTTTTTTCCTTAAAAAACATTTCATAAAGTTGCAAGATGGTCTATCTCCCGTATTATTATTGTTTTTGTAGTAACTAATTTATTTATTTTTACGATCATTGAAGCATAATAAATTATTATTGCGTAACTTATTAAGAAAAATATACTATGAGTTGGGCGCCCATAGGGGGGAGAGGCGATGCTCTCCTCGATCCTGGGGATTTTAGAAGTCACTCTTGATAGGTGAAATTTTTGATACCGCGACTACGTTTTTTTGAACGGGGACCCTGCCCGCCCTAAATTGGCTCTATGGGCTGTGTGTGTGTGATTAGGGCCCCGGATTACGTAACGGGTCTAGGGCCCCCTTATAACCAAAAATAGATTCTGATGATTTGTCTCCAAATAAGTGCGAATCGTGTTAAACTCTAGCGCCTTAACACTTTGCCAAATATCATTACTAGAAAGTAAAAAATGTAGTTAAAGTAATTCAATAACGAATCAATAAAGAAGGCATAAACACTAACGGTGATTGATCAGTATCATACCCTTACAAGGATGAATCTGAAATATTATAAGTATTAGTTTAGGTAACTGGTATAGCCCAATTGTCCACTAAGAAAACAGAAAATTTACACGTGAGACTAGAAATTAAGGTTTTTTGATTCATTCTACTATGTATCTTACCTACACCTAACAATAAATATTACTTTTAATACAAGTTTTGTTTTTAGAAATAAAGAAAAAAGAAAAATAATGCTTGTATTAACTTTCCTTGTGACATCACTCATAATTCATGTCCTAACTGAGACTACACCGCTTGTTCCCGGGCAGCGATATTATAATTGTTTTGATCCTGTATATTGCTTTCAAATGAGTTGGGATACGAATAATAATGTCCCTTTTATTCAAGACATTATTCAACGATCTGGATTGTATCATGATTCAAAAACGTATGTAGATTTGGTTCAAGTCAATAAAAGAATTACAACGATATCGAACTATATCAGCTTTATAAGAAGTAAAGGCGATAAACCCGAATATTCTGATATAATATCATTCATTCTTACAAATTTCAAACTTGAACCGGAAGCGGTAAGTAACACTAGATATTTAGACAAAACCTAAACAAATAGTAAGTCTCTCTCTCTCTCTCTCTCTCTCTCTCTAATTGAATGACATTGGGTGACATAATCTTCGTGTTCTTGATGTTAATTTTTAGCCATATATCGTCGTTGTTCTAGCTATCGGTCGTATCTCAAAAGTTAAAAATTATTCAGGAGGCCATAAAAAGACTTTCAGTCAAGTTCAAAGTTATCTTGTACATTTTGTTGATCGACTTTTGGTTTGAGTTTTTTTTTTTATTTTAAGGTTGTAACTTAATTATTGATCAACCCAGAAATCGCTAAGTAGTAGATGGTCCCTATTAAACACACACAAACTATTTTTACTAGTTTTCTTGAGATACGACCAATAGCCCGAAAATTAATTGTATTCTTATAATTTGGAAAATCTTTATTGGTGCATAATTCGAACATATTATTTATTAAATGTTAGCATAATTTTATTGACGCAAATTTTCAAAGAATATTTTATGCTCTAAACTTCTTATAACTGGCGTATCCGATGTTGACAATGAGTTTAAATCACTATATTTTTCTAAAGATATCTTGTTTGGACTGGTATTAAGAGCTGGTATTACAAGATTTTTTAAACAGGTATTTCTCTTTAGTGTTAATGATCTGTATA
Source organism: Polydrusus cervinus (assembly GCA_935413205.1). Classification (NCBI taxonomy): domain Eukaryota; kingdom Metazoa; phylum Arthropoda; class Insecta; order Coleoptera; family Curculionidae; genus Polydrusus; species Polydrusus cervinus. The sequence goes on along the minus strand of OW284511.1, from coordinate 72,754,397 downwards.
CATTGTCATTATGGCTAGTTTTAAAGTAAACTTTTCTTAAACGTCGTTTTGTTACTTTTATTTCCTTCATGTCTGTCCAATTTATTTTTTCTTTGTTATCATCTGTCCTAATGCTTAACATTCTAATTTCTTGTGATAGTTTTTTAAAGTTTTTAAAGTCGTAGTTATTTAGCTGGTTGACTACATATGGTGTTTTTCTTCTTGCAAGGCGAATTATCGAAATTAGTTGAGCTGGCGTAGAACTTCTCCAGATTTCTTTAAAGCATTTGATATTGTACTGTGGGCAGAATCCCCTTCATTCTGCCCATGATATGATTCGAAAAACCTTAGAATTATATCTTTGGTACTCTTGCTATTAGAAACAAAATATAGCGACATCGTTACCATAATGGTATTTTTGTTCTGACCTCCACAGCCGTCGCAAAATAGGTTTACGCTTTGTACACCAAAATCATCATTTTCTTGTAGAAATGCATAAACCGCCGTAGAAATTTCTGAGGAACCTCGTTTACTCTTACCCTCATGCCAAAGATAACAATTGCAGTCTTTTGTACCCAGGTTATAAATAGTAAAGTTATAATTACTTAACCTGTTTTTATAAAACACTTTTGAGTTATTGGAAGAAGGTAAATATATTACTTGCTGTACCTAAGTCGAACACTGCGCTTAATATTTCCGGATTATTTTGGGAGTGACTTTTGCAAATGTCTCGAATTTCTCTAATTTTTTCTTTTTCTTTAATGTGTCGATTAAATCGATGCCTCAACTTATCTCTTGTCAAATCATCACCCTCTTTGTAGTTCAAGCAAAGGCTACATTGATATTTTTTATGATGATTAAATGACAAATTCAGCGATTTAAAAATTCTAAAGTAGGTACTGTAACTAGCAGTTTCTTGTCCTTCCACTTGGTTTTTGTACAAGTCATACATTATAGACAAAGATAAATCTCCGTGAAGATATTCTCTTTTTGAGGATTTTCTACAGTAATGGGATTCTTCCCTTGGAAATCTGTCAATATGCATTTTAACATCAATTTTTATTTTTCTGTCACGCCTAAGTTGAGATTCAGGCCTGCCTCCTCTATGATCTTTTTCGACAACCCCCGTGTTTTTCAACTTTTTAATAGTAGTAAAGACTACTTTTTTAGATATTACTAGAGTACCCAAAAAAAAACGGTTTGCAAACTTTTTTTGCCACACCTTCTAGGGGCAGGAAATATGCCAAAGTATTTTTTCTCCTAGAATTTCTTGATTTTTTTGTCTTCTGCTTCGTTTCACTACGTAAACAGTGTCGGGCGATAAATTCCCTTTTTAGTTGAGTTGATGGTAAAATCCAATATGCCTTGAAAATATTTTCTCTGTCCATTTTACTAAATAAACTACATAATTTTCCTATTTTCCTACACTGGAGCGTGTCACACATTATTTGCTCCTTAAGAATTCTTTTGGCTGGAATAGCTTTATTGGTATAGTAACTGACGTATTCCTTTCCTTTCATTCTCAAGGCAGTGGATTAAGCACTGGGGAACCGCACGAAATCGAAAGGAGTGCTTGCTCGGTCATTAATTAGTCTTCAGAGGGCATACCTAAGATCGTGGACGTTAAAGACAAAGGTGTATCCATCAAATTTGAAAACTGTCAAAATATTGTTATACATGTTCATGGAAAATAGTTCTAATATTATTTGGTATCTAACGTATTATGCTTTCGTAACTAACGTATTAAATTATGGTAACTAATGTATTATGAGTAACTAAGGTGTTTTATAGGTTTTAGTGCGTTTATGATGTTAATAATTATTAATAAAGATATCATATAAAAATGACTTAATCTTCAATGATACGATAAAAACGTTAAAATCAAAACCGATTTATAATAATAAGCTATAAGGATCAATATTTTTAAAGATTTTAAAAATAAACAAAAAACTTTTACCCTTGTTAACCTTAGTTGTTTTACATATACGAAACGTATAAAAGATTTCGATTAGTCTATCAACTTATTGAGCTATAAAATTATCACAGATACAGGGCGAGAGGACAAGCAAAATCCAATACCTAACGAGGCATATAGTCAGGGAGTAGTTGTTTTGGGATTTTGATTTGGTTCCTACAAGTCAAGCGTGACTTAAGTAGCAGTACCTAATTCTACTACTCAAATATTCACAGTGTAGGGGGCATGAAAGATGACTTGCAAATAAATGTTGAATGCTTGCCTAAACATAGGAATATTTTAAAAATTTTCGGATGTATAATTTAAGCTTGATAGAGATTCGGTAAGAAAATTTCGCACCAGAATTTAATAATTTTATTATAAATACATTTAAAATAACATAGTGATCTGTGAATAAGAATAAAATTACGTTGGTTGTTTCCTTGGCACTAAAAAATATGCCTTTTTTGCCTTGACAAGTAATTATCTTTGTCATTGACATTCAATGTGACAAAAAAAATTCCGCGGGTAATACCGTAGCCTTCGTTAATATCTAGCCATGAAGAGACGTTTGGCAACACCGCACTCGATGACGTAAACCAGTCTACTTTGAACAACCGACCGCTACGTGTTTGCGGGATTTGGCTAGTGAAGGTAACAACACAGCGCACCGTTTTAGATATCGATATCCAATAAAAAAATATTTGACCACTTGCATTATTGTTGGTGTCATTGGAAAAGAATATTTTTTGGCAATTCCCATTCAGCTTGCTTAGAGAAAGTTTTATCATCAAGGAAATTAGTATATACACCCAAAAAAAAAACCGACACACATCACGATATGTAGTATTCACCTCGTTTTTTTGTATTTGGACATGCGTTATTTTCCGGGACATTAAATGTTTTTAATGCTTTATTGAGGGTTTGTTCGTTTACAAAGTTTTCAGAATGCATCTATCGGCCACCGCTTAACCGCTGGCTGCCGATACGAAATTTGGCAGCGCCAAACTGCTGAATTATGGAGTTATAGAATTTTCGACTAAGTCAGTCAGAATCGGGGCAAAGTGGTTTGCCCCGATCCTGAATAGAAGAAACGGGTGCGGGGCACCCAGACAAACATTTTGACACCCAAAACATAGGGTCCAGAACACAGCCTGGAGCACCAGGGAATTTAAGGAATTTTTTGGGAAAATATTTTTCGACTAAACGGAGCGGTTTATCACGATTATTGATAGAAGGAAAACTGTCCAGAATAATGATTCCTATCAACTGGCACAGGAATTGGACTTCCAACTATCTGACTTAGGAAGTTGGACCAGGAATTGGAAAATAAAAGTTTTTGTATTTTTTTTTTGCTAGAACAAAAGTTCCTGGCGCATAACTAGGAGAGAGATTCCCAATCCCAAGAACCAAGATCGAGGGATATTGAAATGCCATAGTTAGCCATTCGCCTACACGGCAATTATTACGAAGTGAAATGGATTTAAACGATAAAGAGACGTACCCAGACCAGACTGGAAGATCAACGATGGTTTGCAACTACAAGGAATTTTTTAAAGTTCCATTAGCTAGGAGGTAGTTATCTTCTCGGGTAATTTCACTTTCAGAAAAGTGTTTACAACAAACTACGGCCCTATCTGACTGGTTAAAAATCAGCTCTTGGAATCGAATTTAATCATTTTTGTCTTATTTAGCATCTTTGGGAAATTGAAAAACCGAAATGAGCTTCCCCCTTGCTCTTGTTTAATAACGCTATTATAATTTGATTTACACCCGGGAATACAACAAGTACTAGGCATATTAAACCCTGGGAAATGTAAAATAAGACTACAAAAATGTTTTATAAATAACTTACCTGAAAATTTTCGAAAAAATCCCTCAAACTGCTATTTTTTATAAAATATATTGCACCTACATAGGCAGGAATTTTTTAAACAATACCTACCTACACAATGGCACAATATTTGTTAAAACATTTTTACTACAATTACTATATTAATTAACACATTTTTAACAGGTGCCATTGTTGCAGTAAAAAAAGACCGCTTACATGACACAGGACCGCCAACAATAAATCACATTATTAAGTTAAAATAAACTTTATTCGACATTGTAACTGTCCGAAGTTTTAGATTATAATTCTATATGCACTCTCCACTATTAGTTTTAGAAAAAACTGGTTGATTTTCACAATTTCAGAAGAGATTTGTTCTCGCCACATTCCCCAACCGTCTATAATGCCACGAAAAAATGAACTGAAATACAGTGTTGTTGGACTTAACAGGCCAGGGCTAGATATTTGACGGAGGCTTTGGTAATACCATAAGTGGTATAAAAATTATATAATAGATAGAGATAATTTTTACGATTGCGTGTTTTCTATAAATTCACGAGTCCGCAGGACGAGTAAAATTGGCAAAGCAAACACGCAAGAGTTAAAATTCGTTGGTTAATTTTTTACCACGAATGATATTCGATAGGAAATTTCACGAATAAAAAAAATTAATATAGTAAAAATTATTTATTATAATTAATGGTACAACTGTGTTCATATGAGTACACTTGCTGATAAGTGACATATTTACAATGCAAAATGTCAAAATTACCAGATTACGTCATCGCAGTGGAATTATCACTTATTAATTTTTCGATAACTCCACCCCTCTTGTGTGCGTTTTTACATATAAGTGGATTTTCCAGTGTAATTTGGCCGCCGGAAGTTCAAAGAGCATGAAGATTTCCGGAAATTTTTTTCGTTGCCATCGGAACGATTCAAAATGAATTCTCATTGGTGAGAAAAAGTTGATTTAAAATTTTCTAAACAATTTATCATCAACAAATTTCTCGCCGAGAGAAAGAGATACAATATAATAAAAATTTTATATAATAATTATAGAACAAGATATTTTTAATTTTCGAAACCTTTTTTCTATTCAAGGAAAACACGGGGTGTTATTTAAGTGCGTAAACAAACGTTAAGAGGTTGTATGATTTTAATACAAAAAATTCATATCAATATGTGGCCTAAATGTTTAGATTTTCGAGACAGATTTTTCTTTGTTTTCTTAATAATCCTTTTACAGTTTTAGGAATAGTTAATTCAAATTTAGCACAAACAATACTTTTACCAGTATTTATAAAACAGCGTTATTATTGACATTTAAAATTATCTACAGGGTCCTCGTTTATCTCTGGTCTTGATATCTTTAGCCCTCCCCCCCCCCCCCCCCCCCCCCCCCCATTTTTTTATTACGACGTGACTGACGAAGTTTGAGAATAAAGTCAAATTTTTAAATTGAAAAATGTTTTTGCCGGCGTACAGACACGATTAAAATTGAAAAAGTTTTATGCCCCCGCTGGGAATCGAACCCAGAACCTCTCGATTACATGTCAAGCGCGCTGCCAATTGCGCTACGGGGGACCTGAAATTCGCAGATCGGGGAGGGTGTTATAAGGGGAAAGGGAACTCACTCACTACCACTGAACATTAAGATCTATTTTTCTTTTATCCATGCATCGACGACATATAGCGTTATTAGCCGGAATCAGAGAGACATAACTACTTTAAACTATTTACGGCTAGATGTCACTGTTCAGAGATCTCTTTCTGATTCCGGCTAATAACGCTATATGTCGTCGATGTACGGATAAAAGAAAAATAGATCTTAATGTTCAGTGGTAAATATCATGCGTTTATGGCCCATAACATTTTGGGACAAATTAATTTTAATTACCGCCAATTTAATAATAACTCCAACAATCAAAAAATACTAAATAAAACGTTCAATTTATTGTACAAAATTACAAATCTCACGTCTCAGTCAAAATCTGAGGAAATTCTGAAGGTCCTAGATCAGCTGGCCGATGTCATGTTTCTGGATGTCAATTGTCGAAACATAACATAAACAAATTAAATAAAATACACTGAAGGGGACACGATGCGGCGGTATAAGGAAATAAGAAATCAAGGTTTTTATGCAAATGTAGCAAATCAATGGGTCATTAACCAAATGACCTTATGGACAAGCAGACCCTGGCGCGAGACGTAGTAAAAAACTTTAAGAGAGTGGAAAGTTGAATAACATAATTATAAATTAGATTTTATTCTCAAACTTAGTCAGTAATGCCAGGGACTAAAGTGGACCAGAAATAAACGAGAACCATGTAGATAATTATTAAAATAATATTAAAAACGTTGATTCATAGATAAAGGTAAAAGTATTATTTCTGATAAATTTGAATTAACTATCTCTAAAACTAAAATAAAAAAAAACGAAAAAAAAATTAACTCTTCTTAAAGGTTTTGATCTTTGACATTTACTTAGGCCAAATATGTATATGAACTTTTGTATTAAAATTATACAAGGCATTACCCGTTGAAGTTTGTCTACGTACTTGAATACACACAGCTACTAAACACCCTATAGTACAGCTCTAGTGGCGCTTCAGTCTGTCGGCATACAGAATAAAGGACAGAATAAATTTATGCCAAAAATGTGACGAAGTACCCCCGGTTTAGACTATAATATCTTGTCTTAAATAAGTATTTCATTTAGGATCAATGGACACCTCCTGATTTTGTTGAATCACCAGCATTTTTGGACCGCATTTTAGACCAAAACGTTAAAATGTTTGCGCAAAAACTTGTACATTATTGGCCATTGTTGGGCCGAAAAGTAAATGATCACGTTAAGCGGTTTCCTGAGCAGCATTCTCTAATGTGGCTCCCGAATGGATATATTATTCCCGGAGGAAGATTCAGAGAAATATCCTACTGGGATTCTTATTGGATAATCAAGGGTAAGAATAGGTTTTAAGTTTTGTTGGATAACTATGAAAAAATGAACAACCGCTATGGTAGTGATTTCTTCACGCTAAGCAACTAGCTTTAGAAAAATAAATTTAAATATCATTCTACAATAACCTTTACGCGGAAGATATTTTATAACCATCGTCTCTTCCCATTTAGTACTGAAATCATAGAACACAAATAAAGAGAAACGCTATTAACGTGATAATTGTTCGATGCCACTGTAACGTTGACATGCGTTGGCCACCGTACTTGGTTTATTTAGTTCTATGTTTTCACGTTTGATGGCTATATCTTTTGCATTGAGTTGATTCCCACTGATGGCGTTACTAGGTTTTCATCACATTTTTGATTCTTAAAAATGTCTTGAAATAACATTCTCGCTGTACTGGATGTTGCTTACGGGTTATGGCTTTCTGATGAGTTCTAACAAGAACGAAACAGTCATTGTCTACCTGTGCCCCAGGGAACCTATTACCTTTGGCATCCCTGTGTACTTTAAATAACTAAAAAACGTTCTTTCTATTTACTTATACGGACACTAAACTCTCTACTTTATATTATTTATATGTAAAGGGTGGTCAACTAAGAAAGGGCTTGTGAAAACAGCTTACTCAGAAAGTACTATTTTCCAGGCTGAAGAAAACTAGAATGAATTGCCTAGCGCAGCGCGAGTTCTGGAAGCCTGTGAGTCCTATACACTGAGAAATGATTTAACAGTGAGAGCTTGATATAAGTACAGCAACTATGGCCAAATATTACAGTAAATATAGCGCCAACCTTAACGTCGTATTGTTACTGCTACCCATTACCTTTAGCGTCCCTGTGTACTTTAATGTAAAAGATAGATGCACTACTCTGTCCGCCTGCCGCTAAAAAAACTGTCTTTATCTATAAATAATATATTCTTATTTTCTCCCTAAGGCGTCCATTTATTTTGTTGTAGGTTTGCTTTTATGTGAAATGACAGAAACCACTAAAGGGATGTTAAGTAATTTACTTTATTTAATCAACGGTGATTATAATGGTTGTATTAGGAAGGCATCTAGACATTATTATAGGTATCGCTCAAGTCCGCCATTATTATCTGCAATGGTTAATATTTATATCGAACACACCAACGATGTAGAATGGTTAAGAAAAAACATGAACGATGTGGAGCGTCACTACAATAATCATTGGTGGAACGACAAATCATATCAGATCACAATGCATAATAAAAAATATATAATAACAACTTATGGAGGTGATAACAATAATCCCAGAGAAGATAACTTAACGGAAGACAATGCAATATGCTCCTTTTATAAAGACCGGCAACAATTGGTGAGCAACTCTGAAATTTCATTGTACCTATATGGAATCTTGAATTCGGCCCTCATCACAAGGAATATTGTGATTTTGGAAACAACAATAAATATAGCGTAAAGCCGCGTTTGACACAGGTCGTGAATGACGGACGTAAACCACGCTTTCGTGAACTACGCCTCTTGTAAACTACTTAAGTCGTGAAATAAAAATGGTAAATTCCGATCACGAACCAAAATGAGTTCTTTCGTGGTAAGGTCAAACTTGTTTGATTTAATGTATCGTTTAGTCGTTCGTGATCAAACAAGAGGACAGTTGTGTTTGTCATGGCGGCCCATATTTTAAATATGAGTGAATGAATTTACTTATTGATAATTTGGGATCTCTAAATAAAAATTGTAAGCTTTTAAAAGAGTCCCCAGTCGCTAAATATCTAAGTGTTATTTACAGTTTCAGTTTAACCGGTACTGCCGGTAGACCTTCCCTTATATTAGTATAATTTGGGATACTCGGAAATATAGTTAATTAAATAAATAAAAATTATAATTACATATTATTTTAAAAAAATATTACTTCTTTGTAGAATCCACTATCGTCTCCTGTTTTTTTTTTTGACGAAAGTATTTTTAAAATGCTGCCTGCTCACACATAACTTGACATGTTCTCTGTTATCAAGCACTGCATTTCTGCTACTGAAGCAAATACAGATTTGCCGTGTGTACCTTTCTCACGAAAAAAAAAGACAGTCGTAAAATCGATGCCACGAGCGTGGTTCACGTAACATGATACTATAATTAATAAAATTAACCACCGCGTCTATTAAATTGCATGGCCTGCTGATCGAACCTCGAACATTTCGTTATGGCGCGTAGACAGTGAAACAAAATACTGATTTTTTAAATTATTTTTACAGCAGTATAAATATTCTGGGGCAATATTCTAAGAAATCGGTATAAGAGCGGTTCGGTTTAGTTCTCCCCTTAATGCATTGTGCTGTATTTGGCTGTTATAGTGTGAACAAAAAAAACGAGCAAAAGCTATATTAAATGCCCATATTTTCTTTTTCCAAATACAAGAAAATGTGTAAGAAGTGAATTCATAAATGCTGTCGTCAATAATACAAGTTTAATGGCCTGTTGGCGGGGAGAGGACAACTAGCCAAAAAATCAAATTTTCTAAAATCCCCGGTATCCAGGGGGCACTACTCTCCCTTTCTCCTATGGGTCCCCATGCTTCTCACATCCTTAAGAAGTTATGCAAGAACAATTTATTATGCTTTTTATAGAAATAATAATTAGTATGTATTAAGTAAGTAAAACAGCTATAAAATAGGTATAAAAACATAAAATCAATAAAGAATTTAAAAATTAGATATAGATCAAAGAACAAATCGGGCTGTCCGCTCCTCGCCGGCTAGACTAGTAAGCGGCACAATGCTAGTAGGACAGTTTAATCCGTTCGACTTTCTTGCTGCGGCTATTTTTATTTAAAAATAGTTTTAAATTAATAAGATAAATTTAAAGTAGAATTCTTATTTTTGAATGAATTGAAATCGAAAGAAAATCTCACCTTAAAATATTTTAACAATATCGTATTTTCCCAGAAATTATAAAGAAGTTTCCACCATCGTCGAGGTAGGCGCGGATCCACAAATTCGTGTGAATTTGACTATGAAGAAATAATTGCGGCACAACGGCAGTATTGGTAATATTTTACAACGTTGTAGTTCTATACCAAATAATACACTCTTAGAAATGACTTGGTATTTGGTAGTAATGTTTATTTGTTCTCGTGTTTAAGTTATCAAAAATAACTATTTTTAGTTAGGAAAACAACAAAGATTTTTTTCTTGGTTATATTTACCAAAAAATGATGCCATCAGAACAAAGACAATATCTTGTTTTCATATTAGTTGGCAGAAATAAAATATTTTGTTTAGCTGAATTTTACTCTGTATATATCTTATTTAAATGTTACATCAAGGTTCCTACAAACTTGTATTTATCAATTAAGCTTGTTGTAATAACACATTATGAGTTTGTAGGCCCTATCATTTTGTTAATTTTGATTAAGATACATTCTTAGTTACCAGAACTAACTTTTCTATTTAAGTAATATTATTCTTCATATAACTAGCGGCATCAACAGAGACTTGACGCCCTTGCCCGGTGGGTGACATGTGACATTATTCTAGCCAGGACTGTCAAGAGGTTATGTTTATGTAAGGGTGCTTTTGCGGTTCCGTGTCCATTTTTTCGTGTTTTTAAGGCAATAATTGGTTATTTTCATGGCGGTGCCCGTGTGGAAAATGGATGTGACAATATTTGGTGTAATTTGTTTGTATTTATTGTCTTTCTTGTGTACGTTCTTATTGGCAGAAGGAAGTTAAATCATAAGTAAGTAAACATTTTATTTTTTATCATCGCAGTTGTACATTAAAGTTTAAATGAGATTTATATAAAGCATGGCAATGTCACCCGATGAGAAATAACTTAAAAATAATTTTTTTTTTGTTTTGTTTTTGTTCTATGTTCCATTTCTATAAAAGAACGTCATATTGATGACTTTTTAATCTGACCAAGTACTACAAATTTCATATAGCTGTATATTTTAAATAGAAATTCCAGGGAATATTTTTTGTTTTTAATAATCGCAGGTGCAGATAAGAAAATTTAAATAAGGACAATTCAGTTCTATAAGCAATTGAACAACCCAAAAGGTTGAGTAAAATAAGTTAAAAATCTAGATTTTCTGTTTTGTATTGCATAAGTATGTATGAGAGAGAACATGAGAGAACAAGGACATTGGAAATTATTTTTTTTAAAGAAACCATAATATCCCTGATAATTTATTCCAATTAGTTTACGCATACCTAATAGAGTAGTAATACCAAGGCATTTTTTTATTTAAATGTGGACCTAGGAAGGAATATTTTTCGTTACTAAGTATAAATTACATATGACATTGTTTTTAGAAATGAAACAGACTTTTTTTAAAGTTATTTCTATCGAATCAACTTGCTAATTTTGCCATGTATAAGCAGTTCATTCAAACTTTCTAATGTGCAACTGCAATAACAAAAATATAAAATTTTTACTTATTTATGATTCAACTTCTTTCTTATAATTAGGAAGTACAGAAAAAAGATAATAAACACAATGTTGTGACTACATATGTAATTGTTACTCTATGAAAATTTCAAGTTTGGCCCAAATAAATGATTGCTTTGGCAATATTTGTAGATTGCATCATTAACAAAAACAATATTTTTCCTCTTAACATTTTTACTTATTTCTATAAGTTTGTTAGAGGTGCTGGTATGCTTAAGAGTGTCTAATAACGATGCAGATGGCGCTCCGTGCCACATCTTACTGGTGTGTCCCACCATTGTGCTGCCATAAGCAGCTTTAAGTTCTCATTGTTTCGTCGGATCCTAGCTCTACTGATGAGTCATGATATGATGAAACGCGTCTAGGGATGGATCTGACGAAATAAAGAGAAATTCTTCTTCTGAAAACAATATTTCCTTGAAAATTTTTTTTCAATTTTCCATATTTACACATTAGTTGTGACAACTAATTTTAAAAGCGGGAGTACCATATAAATTTAGTTATCCGTATATAAAATTTCGTTGTGACAACTAAAATTTGTAGGTTGGGTTGGTTAATGGTATTAATTAGTTCAACAGTTCAATAACGACAATTTGTTTTGGTTGTACAAACTAATTTTTGGGTTGAGTCCGATTTCACGAAAATAAATAGTTGTCAGAACCAAATTTTAGTAATCCATACCATGTTATTTTTAAGAGTGTACTTTTTAAAACTTGTTAAAACTTTGTAATGAAGCAGGGGCATTATTCTGTTAAAGTCTAAAACCAAATTATTAAGGATTTCAAAAAAAATAATGCAAAAAAATATTTTTAAAAGAAAAATAACGAAATTTGCAGGTGCGTTTGTTTTTCTCATGTATTTTACCAATATTTTTTAGAAATATGATAAACGTTTAAAGTTTTACCATGTTCATGAATAAAATAAAAGTATTTAAATATTATATCATCCTTTAGAAATAAAATAAACCGACATGATTTATTTTACAAGTTCATATTATTCTTCTGTCATATTTATGTAAGTACATAAGAATATAAATAAAAACATTTTGCTTGTAGTGACTTTGACGTAGACAAAGTTTTTTGGCGGAGTTGGCCATGATTACCCCCCCCCTCCCTCCCTCCCTCCCTCCCCTAAATCCGCTGTAATGAAAGAAGAACGTAGTGTTTTTTAGATGTAGGTTAGCCGATTTTTGTTTGAGACTCTTTGGTGAGTTCGTTCACTAGTTCCTTCTTTTAGCTAAATTTATTTTAAGGGCGCCAGGAAGCATTTGACAAATGATCTCCTATTTACACCATTTAGACGAGAATAAAAGGAAGTCTCATTTATAAGCAAAATTAAACAATTCAAAAATAAAGTACAGAGATCATTGCTTTATACTTCCATCTCCGGTCAGAAATGAAAGTCTTATCTTTAAAAACAAATTAAAATTTATTACGTCAGTAAGTTTTGATTTACAAATGTAGAATGTGAGAATTAAATTAATGTTAATAAAATTAATGTTGAAATGAGTTTTGAAAATTTATGAAGAATTGAATTTGAGATTAAAAGTTGAGATGTGAATGGAACTCTGGTCTTTACAAATTATCTTCCGTGATATTGAAATACTCATCTAGTGCATCCTCCCAACATTAGACCCAGGATTCGTCTTTCTTCACCTGCTCGCTCCTCTTTAGCTTTTAATTGTCCAGATTAGATGGTGGGCAAAGAGGTTCTGTAGTTCAGGTCTTGAATACAGACTAAAGCCTTGTGATCTTATTCAGGAGGAATACCTTCCGGTTGTGGATGGAGCTTGATTCCAATTTACATATGATTGAAGCATAAAAGGAAGAAATCAAATGTTAGACTCAGAGTTAATACTTGACAAGTGGAATGTGGTAATGTTTAAAATTAACTAGATTAAATCTCAATGATTTAACAGAAACTCAGTACAACTAATTTGAACTGTTCCTCAGATTGAAAATGTGTATTAAAGCTACAATTTGAGCTGGCTATGAAATAGAAAGCTCAGATTGAGAAAATATTAGTTAAAAGTAAAATTAGATTAAGCTGTGGAGCAGCTAATCTAAGATTGAATGTAGATATGCAAGAAAAGTTAGGTAATCAAAAGTTTAAGGAAATTAGAAAAACTTAATATACAGGGTGCGCCAAACTCAGTGGCCTATTAGAAATATTTAGAAAACGACAAAAGATATGTTTTTGAAAATTTGAGTGTGTTCATAAGAGCTAGTGTTCTAGCGTTTAAAAATATTTTGAAAGGGGCGGTGTTGCCAGATCATCTTGAAACTCCTAGCAACTTTGAAATTTTAAATGAAACACCCGGTATATTATTTTACTTTTTGTTTCTGTTTAATAACACAAACATGTTTTGTATATAATAATCTATGCCTATCTCTTATAGTTTTTGAGATATTAATTAGTTAGTCATTTTTTGGGGCCAAAACATGCTAACCAGAAAATCAAATATTTTTGTGATTAAGACACCTAGAAAGTTAAAATTTTTACACACTGTTCTTATAGCATGGCCCTCTAGGAATTTTGATGACATATGAAAATATTTTTACTCAGAGCGTCACAAAAAAAACGTAATCTTCGTAATATAAATTAATGCAAAATTCTCAACTTTTTTAAATGGAACACCCTGTATTTTATTTTCTTAACAAAATCTAAATTATATTTTCTACCAATAAGTATAACATGTTCCTATACCTATCTCTAACCAATTCGAACTTACAAGGGGTTTAAAAAGATTAATAACTTAATAAAAAGGTTTAAACACATTTAATAGTAGGCTTTGGCAGAATTTGTTCGGAAACAAATGAAAGAGAAAATATGTCAACCGAGATGTCAACTTAATTTCCTATATTATCTTATATTTAAAAAAATTATTCGTTCTATGGATTTATACGTCACACATTCACATTATTATACTGCAACATATTTCGTTTTATTTTTCTAAACTTTTTTGCTGTCATTGGAGATGAATTGGGATACAATTCATTAAATCGTCTACATGTTCTTGATACAATTTTATTACACTCTCCATGTATAAAAAGTAAATTCAAAATTTCTGCGTTTGAATAAGAAATATTGGCCATTTTAGTCAATAATTTAAAAATACAGATTATAGACAAAACCAATTAAGTTAATATTTTTTCTTTTTCATTTGTTTCCAAACAAATTCTGCCAAAGCCTACTATTAAATGTGTTTAAACCTTTTTATTAAGTGATTAATTTTTTTAAGCCCCTTGTAAGTTCGAATTGGTTAGAGATAGGTATAGAAACATGTTATACCTATTTGTAGAAAATATAAACTAGATTTTGTTAAGAAAATAAAATATAGGGTGTTGTATTTAAAAAAGTTGAGAAGTTTGCATTTATTTATATTACGAAGATTACGTTTTTTTGTGACGCCCTGTGTAAAAATATTTTCATATATCATCAAAATTCCTAGAGGGCCATGCTATAAGAACCGTCTGTAAAAATTTTAACTTTCTAGGTGCCTTAATCACAAAAATATTTGATTTTCTGGTTAGCATGTTTTGGCCCCAAAAAATTACTAACTAATTAATATCTCAAAAACTATAAGAGATAGGCATAGATTATTTTATACAAAAAGTGTTTGTGTTACTAAGCAGAAACAAAAAGTAAAATAATATACAGGGTGTCTCATTTAAAATTCCAAAGTTGCTAGGAGTTTCAAGATGATCTGGCAACACCGCCCCTTTCAAAATATTTTTAAACGCTAGAACACTAGCTCTTATGAACACACTCAAATTTTCAAAAACATATCTTTTGTCGTTTTCTAAATACTTCTAATATGCCACTGAGTTTGGCGCACCCTGTAGAATACTCTGTAAGAAAGCATATTCCCAAGATAGCTCTAGATACTACCAGTGAAGCATGTTTTCGTACTTAAGAAAAATATAATTATTTATACAAGATATGTTTTAAATGATAAGCATCACAAATAGTGTATGCAAAGATAAAGACAGTTACATAAGACATGATATTAAATTATGTGCATTATTCACGATATTTAAGAGGAAAAAATAATGAATTTGCTGAATAAACAAAGACAAGTTACTCAAATATAGCGCTATATAATGCTAAATAAGATAAGCCTTTTAAATTATAGGCACTATGAATAAAATAATAGAAAGAAAACGTTATGAATCCACTGAACATTCAAAGCAAAGTATCTACAATATACCGCTCGATTTTTATGATAGATTCATATGGCTTGCTGAAAACAAGCTAGCGCTTCTTCAACAAAATTATTGTTGAGACGCCAAAGATAAAGACAAGATAAGCTGTCTAAAATTATATTTTGCAGAGTATTTTTAAAATGGAAATTTCGGTAATTATTCGAACATAATATGAAGCTTTAATTTTGGTCTCATTAAATTGTAAAAGTCATTCAATTTTTACATTCAAAACGTTAAAACAACTTCACAATTTGCAGCCAAAAATACTAATTTTAGGCTATTTTTGACAGCTGTATTTAATTTCAATAGATATTGACTTAAAACAAAATATTTCAAAGCACTCTATTCGTAGTTCGAGTTAGTTTGAGATTTGAACGTTTTTCCTATCCCCGCTATCAAAATGTTTATTTTTCTCAAATTAAAAAAAAAAATTGATAAATTGAGATACGGGTACGCCTTGAGAAAAGGTTGGAGAATAAAATAAGCCTAAAAGAAACTGTGTAAGTATATTATTGTAAAAAATATAGTCGATTAAGTAAAACTTTTGATACAAATAAATCTTAAAAAAATCAAAAAATATTTTTTTTAAATATGAAATGTATTGTTGGAGGACGCGCATAGTGTGAAATTTAAAGTCTACTTATCCCTTTAGATAATAGAACAAAAAAAAATTTAAAAAGTTAAATACAGGTTATCAGTGGCGGGTTTTAGCGTACCAGTAAGTTAACGAAAAAAATTAAAAAATTTTACATTCAATCGTTTGTTGCTCTTTTAGTAAAATGATTAAGTATCCAAATAATTTATTTCCGCTGTATTTCGACGAGCTCTTTCGGATAAGGGCTATGCCATTTAAATAAAAAATTTACTTTAAGACGAAAAAACTGAAAAACCGTAAAAAACTTTGGTCTAAAATCGTCATTTCCAATTTTTCTCAATAGGAGTTCTAAGATAGGGGATATAAACATATCGCGGTTCGCGATATTTACCTATAATATGATGTTATCAGAATATATCGAGTCCAATGTTTCGACCCTAGATAAACATGTTCATATTCTATAGTCGGAAAAAGTAAAATATATTTCAAAGATTAAAATCTCATGTACGTAAGCGTAAAATTAATTTACTTTAAAAACCATTTAATTGAACTTCCCAGAATTTTGTGAGAGCATATCAAAACCTCGAAAACTACTTAACTCATTTAAACAAAATTTGGTATTCGTATGTAAAAGACGTTTATAATTTTAGGAAAAACATTTAAGAAATACCAGTAACTGCAATTTTGTCCTCCTTAACAAATCGATTTTATTGTAACTCGAAAATTATCTAACCGATCTACCATAAATTTGGCATACGCATGTAAAATGAATTACTTATCCAATCTAAACAAAATTTAGTATAAGTATGTAAACTGAGTTTATAATTGTAGGCATAATATTTTAGAGTTGGCAGTAACCGTGGCTTTGTCTGCCTGTGAGATAAATGATATAGGCAGGCATTCATCACAATCAAAGTTACCTGATTATTGTGTGGAACAAACAATTTGTGTAATGAAAAAAAGGTTGTTTTTTGCTAGCTGTCATTTTGACATTTTTTATATATAATAATCGCGTTTATAAAAAAATATTTTGTTGTTGGGTGAAGTTCTCGTATTATGATTGAAATACATAAATATTAAATGAAATATTAGTAAATATGTTTTGACAGCTTTTATATCGACAAATTAAGCGATATGTTTTCACAACACGGTCCGCAGGAGTGTGATACCAAAGTAAACCATATATAAAACAGAATATTTAAAAATAAGAATGAAAAAAAATTAAAATAAAAAAAAAATTTCTTTTATGTAATAACTTTAACTTTCAGAAGCAACGCCAGTTTCTGAATTGCGATATGCGGCTTTTTCCTTGTGTCACCCGATATATTGTAAATACACACAGCTCTTGTCTTCCTTGAGATCGTTGCCTGGTTGGATCTTTGCTCATGTTCCCTCCGGGCTGGTCGGTTACAATAAAAGTGACGTACTACTCCACTTTTTCTAATTAGTTCCATGGCGGATTAAATTTTAAAATATATAGTTATTTTTATTTTAGTGGGCTTGTTATAATGCTTTAAGAACGGGTTCTGAGTCTGGATGGGACCTCTCATCGCGCTGGATGTTTGAAGATAAGGGTGCCGTTAATGGATCTCAATCAAATATGCACCCTAAAAGGGTAATTCCTGTTGATTTGAATGCTATTCTTTGTCAATCAGCTCATCATCTATCAAAGTTTTTTGAGAAAATTGGAGATAAGGATAAAACAAAAAAATACTACAACTTACATCAAAGATTGGTGAAGACCCTGGAAGAAATATTTTACAACGAAACAGACGGAATTTGGTATGACATAGACAGAGACACAAAAAAACATAGAACATTCTTCTATCCCAGTAACTTCGCACCTCTTTGGACAAATTGCGTTCCTCCCCACAAGAAAGAGTACTATGGACAAAGGGCAGCCGAATATATATATTCTCATGGTATCGATACGTATTTGGGAGGAATTCCCACGTCCTTGCGTCAAGATACCCACGAAAACTGGGATTTTCCTAATGCATGGCCTCCTCTACAGGATATGGTAGTTTCAGGTAATTACCGCGTCGCTGCTGATGCGTAAAGCAGACAGGACCAGGCAAATATAGCATTATAGTTTACATTTCTGTCTTCTATATAAAAACTCCAACAAAAATGTAACCTCTTTGTAAACAAGAAGCATATTTATAGCAGACCGTACACTATTATTCAGACTCACAGTTTTGATTAAGGAATGACAGTAATACTGATCGTGTAAAGACAAATTTCAGGGATTGATGGCCGGACTGATAAATTCTCATTAGAAAAAATACTATTTTGAAACGTATGTGTAGAATAACAATGCAAATTTAAATGTCATCTAGAATGCTCTGACATACAAATGAATTGTTGATAGCAAGAAATGTCTGACAGTGACCGTCAAAACGCGTTAAAATTTATAAAATACATAAAAATGGTGTTATTAAGTTGTGAAGAAAAAAATTGAAATTGTTTTGATTACAAGAGATAAATGTTCATTCATAATTAAAAAATTATTAAAAAATATAAAAAAAATATTTTTTCATCATACGGTGTAATTACATATTTTTACAATTTTCGATATTTTCAAAACTAAAGGTACTTTGCTCTTGGGCAACATTCATATTTTTTGAGAAACCTCGTATACGCCTAGATGAATAATTTAATATCTGATAGTTGCATTTTAGGATTTAGACCATGCAGACCTTTTTATGAAGAATAACTTTATCGTAAAATTATTAATAAAAAAGTTTTCCATATAGTTCCAACTTACAAAGACATACTGTATAAATTTGTTATAGATACTGGTATGCTCAAGAGTATCTAACAACAGGCCAGATGTCGCTCTCCGCAACATCTTGCTGGTGTGTTTCAACATATACTGCATAAGCAGTTTTGAGTTATTCCTTTCTTTCGTCGAGTCCTAGCTTTACTGATGACCCATGATATGGCGAAACGCGTCTAGGGATGGATCTGACAAAATTAAAAGAAAATCTTTATTTGATCAAAAAAGCATTTGTATTGTTATTTACTAAGGCGGAGATCCGTTATCTTGTAAAATATGTGTGATATCTCATTTTAAAGGACTTTTTACGCTGAATTTACCCTACAATTTTAATAATCTAAAATATGCTGTTTTAAAATTTCAAACCGAAAAAATATTCATAAAAGATATTTTTTAGCGGATCTCCGCCATCTTGAATAACAAAACAACATTATTTCCAAAAATAAGTATTTCACCCAAAATTATTGTTACATTTTAGGACTGTTCGATAGTGGAAACAGGGAAGCAAAAAAACTGGCACAAAAGTTTGCCAACCGCTATATCGTGTCTAGTATGAAAGCTTGGGTAGCTACAGATGGGGCCTTGTTCGACAGGTATAGCGCTATTGAACCGGGAATGCATGGATTTTCAAAGTCCTATCCAGTTCAAATTGGATATGGATGGTCAATTGGAGTGGCATTTTCGTTCATAAGCCAATATGCGTGTTCTGCCATAGTATTAAAAGCAGTAATAAATCCATTATTTTATACCATCATTTTTACATTTGTAAGGAAATTGTTATTTTAATGAGTAATAAGATTGGGTTTTTTGTTTTAATTAAAGTATTAAAAATTTCTATAAATGTCACTTAGGTAGTTACTGTAATAAAATTCTATAAAACTACATTTTTTGTTTAAAAGTTTTATTTAGGGCGAGTTTTGAATAATTCCATAATTTATCTATTAAATCAGTAAACAAAATCAAGATATTTATGTCATATTTGTTTAACTCAAGAATTTTAAAGCAAAGGGGGATACGCGTCAAGTTGCTTTTCAAAGGAATTTTCTATTAAGCCCTTTTTGGGACGCCCGTCTTTTATACATGTTTAGTCTGATACACTATTTCGATAATGAAAGAAAAAGTGGAAATTCGCAAACCAATATGCAGAAAACCGTAATGAAAATACTGGGATTTAGTTTAAGGACTATGCAGAATAATGTGCATTAAAAAAAAGCATAATATAATACCCAAGAATACTAAAAAATGTAAACGGAAAACACCGTTTATAATTATAGCCTAAAAACTCTCATCGTCACTTATAAAATCTGAAAAGTCCTCGTCGTCTGAGTCGTCTTCGAATGGAGCAATTATCATTGGCGCTACTTCGACATCTAGTACTTGTTCTCGATCCCACCAATCCCTTATTAATATTTCTGTATGTTCCACCGATTTCTTCCAGTACTCTTGTGTAATATGATCTAACGAATCTTGCCAAACTATTTGTACTTGGTCGGATTTAAGACCATCACCTACATGTTTTTCATAATAAGACTTTGCACCAGCCCATATTAATTCTATTGCGTTAAACTGGCAATGATATGGTGGCAGTCGTAGAACCTCATGACCATATTCACGCAGTATTTCATCTACCGCGTATATTTTTGTTTTTTAAGAGACTTTGCTATTGATAGGAGTTCCGATTTAAGCATATTTGGTAAAGGATTTTGGTTGTGTTTTTCCAGCCACTCATAAATATCACTTTTCCTTCAAGATGAAGTAGGCTGTTTATTTAAAATCCTTGAATGATATGATGCATTATCTAATACAATTAAAGACGGAGCATCCCAATTTAGTATCAATTGAACTTTTAACCATTTTTCAAACATTTCGCAATTCATATTATCATGATAGTCAGCACTTTTTGATGTTGAAGAAAATATTAAACTCGCACCTGCAACATATCCTGTTGCAGAACCGGCATGCAAAATAATAAAACGCTTTCCCGTACCGCACCCCTTTTTCCTTTTAACACTTTTTACAGACTCATCTTGCCAAGATTTTGAACCACTTCCATTCGAAAATATCTACGTTTCGTCTAAGAATACCACTTTTCTAAATTTCGATTTGTAATTGTCCGTATATTTTTTTTAAAACTGAACACGCTGACTCACTATCTGTGGCTGCTCACATAAAAATCTTCGGTTACAGTCTTTTTTATAGCGAAAATCTAAATTTTTTAATACTTTTGATAACGCTTCAAGTCCAATTTCCAAAAAACCCCGAATTTTTAATGTTTTTTGTAAAACTGGAAGAGTTACATTGGTTTTTGATTTGTATAAATCGTAAATCACATTTGGAACTCCAATTTTAATATTTTCGCTTACATCCTCAGTCTTTGGCTTTCTTCGTTTACACTTTTTAGTATTCTTGGGTATTATGTTATGTTTTGTTTCATGCACAATTTTCTGCACAGTCCTTAAACTAATTCCCAGTGCTTTCGCTACTGTTTCCTGAATATTGGTTGGCGAATTTCCACTTTTTCTTTTATTTTCAAAATAGTTTATCAGATTAAGTACCATTTGTTTTGAATGGGGATGCAAAAACCCAGAAAATTGTTTCATTTTGTCACAAACTGTCAAAGTCACAAAACTGGCATATTTAAAATAAAACGTAGCTGGTGCTATTATAAGCTTTTTTAGAATCGCTGGAAAGTAAATACATATATATCCTTTTTTCATGTCAAAATGGAATAAGTCTGTCTCATTTATCTTACGTATTTTATTTAGAGGGTAAAATTAAACGCAAGTAAAGAAAACAAAAACTGAGAGTATGTCTTTCTTGAATCGTATGGCCCGCACGATAAGACCAGATCCGACTATATTGTTGAGTGGAAAAAGCAACTCGATATAGTGTGTGTAAATTAGAAATGAATGCAAAGAGGAAAGAATGCCTTTTGCAGTTTCAATGCTATGGCGATAACCCACCGATCATTTTGACGATTGCTATTTTTGCATGACAAAAACTGAAGGTTATTCCAAAAAAGAAATACTCAAGATCGACTATCCGAATTTGTCTTCCGCCATAAGACCTATTATTCACGATGCAGACCTACCAGTACCGACTGCGCCTTTAGATTGGCAAGATATTGTTTTGGTACACAATGGCGATAATAACTTCAACTAGCTTTAAAGAACAGTACCGACTCCACATTTACTACAGGTCCCAGTTCCGGCGAGCCTCATTTAATTGTTCACTGAGAGTTAAATAATTGTATGTGATTTGGTGTGTCAAAGCAAGAGTTTGAACTTATTGGTTTCTGTCTTAAGGACTGGAAGTTCCTAGCCAAACAAACAAAAAATTAAGACTTTTAGGAAAATAATTGCTATATTTTACAATGTGGAAAATTCATTATGTATAATTATGTACTGATATCGATGGTTTATTGCAGGAACTCCATATCGAGAATTCTTCTAGTGAATGGTGCTTGTTCATAGATTCGTCAAAATAAAGTTTAAAAGCTTTGAATTACATAATGGAAATTTAAAACCATCTATACCGGTTGCCCATTCGGTCAGTGGAAAAATCCTATGAAAATATACGCATCCTTAAATTAAACTACAACCGATACACATGGCAGATATGTGGCTACTTAAAAGTCATAGCAATTTTATTAGGACTTCAGGTAGGATTTACAAAATATTGCTTTGTTTGTGGGACAGTCGTGCAGTGAATGAACAATGTGACGAAAATTTGATTGGAAAGGAGTGATTTTCAAGTGGAATTTCAAAATTTTTGGGTAACAATATGGTGGCTGTAAATTACGAACAACTTGGTTGCAGAATGTTATTAAAAAATTGCTTTTTCCATTATTATTATCATGTTTTTCCTAAGAATTTGCCACTGTCTCGAGCAGGATGAAAAGTTATCCGGACAATGAAAATTCGGTACCAAGGACGATGGGATCCAGCCATGATTGGTAATTATTACTTTTGGTTTTTGAAGAAAGACGATGTGGGCCTCAATAAAAGGAAAACATACAATTAACGTGTTTTAAATAAATATTTTTGATGTTCTTAAATATAAATTAATAATATAGTTGATGTATAGTGGTAAATAACTTGTAAAATCATTTTTTCGATAAATATTAAACGGTACCGTTCTACATAGGTTTGTTTAATGTAACAAGAAAACCTCGCGTGTTACAACAAAAAAATATTTTTTTGTCGGATAATTATTATTCATATTTTGTACATGGTAAATTTAAAATATTTTTTGACTAAGTATGTTTGGTAATAATACCACGAATGTTGGTAATAATTATATAATCATATTAGAAGTATCCATCCTTCTTTTAGCTTTCTTTATATTTCGTATGAAAATGAATGACTGTTGGTACATAAAGTAACTCCCAATTACTGAATTATTCATATTTTGAACGAAAATCGTCTAATAAGTGACTGTGATTTTTAGCGAATCACGGAACGTGTGGCTTTCTTAAATTTCGTCTGTGGTATTTTTAGTCACGTCCGTTGATTATATATTTTTCCCAAACGAAACATCAAATCTATCAGCTGTTAGAATAATAACAGAAACAGGCTGAAAATAAAAAGAAATAGAGATTCTCTATGTAGAAGTTTGTTGTGTTTATTTTCATAAATAACAGGTGTCAAGTTACCATGTACAAAGCAAATAGAAATACCGGGTCCATGTTTCTTTTAAGTCGATGGTTTAACTATTTATTGGAATACATACCTGAGAATTTAAGAGAGAAAACGAGGGGGGCATAGCAATAACAGATAATGTTATAATATGAATATTTTGAACTAGGGATGCAATACGAATTTTACAAAATTGATCCCGGTATCCAGAAGTTTAAAATTGAAAGATGGGTTTGTAAACAACAGGCATAGAATATTAACTGTATAGGTTAGAAACTAGAGGTTACTCACGAAATTGGTATATGTCTGCACGGCTATTTGAACATATGTTTACACTACATAAAGAATTATATTGTGAGTAAAGTAGCCTACTCACGTTCACTGTCGGACAGATAATGGCCGATCGGCTGATTCCGCACACACACACACACACCCTATTACACCCTCAGACACTTTACGTTAATAAATTAAATTTTACGGATCCAGTAGTAAAATTTAATGACGAACAAAACAGGATATAGGGAGAGATCTAGTAATTATACTATGCGGGAGAAAGAACTTCTAATTTCATTGGAATAAAAGTAGGTACATCAAAATCTGGAATCCCCGATATTTATTTGAAATGATCCTGTAGCAGAATATCTTAAACAAATTAGTATTTGATTTATTCTTGAAATAGATTGATTTCTATAATTTACTGGTTCAATTACTCTATCTAACCGATTCGCTAATTGCTCATGCAAATGTATTTTTATTGCTTCTAAACCGTTTTTTGAATTCAATATCGTCTATTTCTTCAAATAAATTGTTAAGCACTTTTACGTTCCTTTCTCGTACGATTTCCTCATCAACTGAGTCTGACGAGTCTAGTAAACGTGAGAAATCTATTCAGTTTAAATTCATTTTTAAACGAAAAAACTATTAAGGATTGTTATTATTTGTCATGCGTTGTCAAGTTATCATAAATCTAACAACAATTTTAAAACTTAACAGCTTGTTATTTCTTATCAGCTCAAAATGTCACTGTTAATTTTAACTCTCTGATAAGGCTTAAAACCCAATGGTGAATACGAGAATTGAATTTAACAGACTGACAAGAATCTTAACCGACTGATAGTGAAAAATACTTGTTGGCACAATAAATCATAAGTCAAAATGACAATCATAAAACAATGACGTCGGAAGTCAATGGAAGAACCTAAATAAATTATAAAATTAAATAATCAAATCAATCTGCAATTTGTCCTTAAAATTTTTTCTCTATTTGGCGCGTTTCATTGGCAACGACGTATTGTGCCATAGAATAGTGCCCGGAAGACGTTGGGTTATATTTTCATTCACCTTTATTATAATAGATAAAGATGGGGAGTTGTAAATCACGTTGTCGCTTAATCGTTGAACAATGACGCATGAGTAAAGAACCACTGTAGATACTGTACTTACGTACGTTAGTAAATATATATTTTATTTAAAATTACAGTAGAACCCCATTTAAATGCTTGGGCTTTATGGCCTTAATTATGTCAGTTGGCTTTGCCTGGAATTGTTCAACGGTGCTAGCCGACCTTTCTCTATTTTTGATATTCATTTTCACTGATTACAGTTTAACATTTTAATAGGTTATCATGGTAATATTTTGGAATATCAGTCAATTTTTTTTATAACCAATATCATTGAAATTTTCTGGTGTACCACTCGGTATAGAACATTACACTGATATTTTCTTATTTGCGATATACACCTGAGTTTGTTAGCGTATCGCCTTTGTCGACAAACGTTAAACGTTTACCTCTATAGTGTGCTAAGATACCCCAGGTTTTATTAAGCTTACAATTTACATTTGACTATTTAGAAAAATGTCCATGCTGTAGATATCTTGTAAATTTTGTAACATGGAAAGGTATTAGACCTTTTTCTTTTAATTTTAAAGTTTACATAAGAGTTTTGGCTTCCGTCAGTGTTAAGCTTTAAACAGGGTATATTTTAGACAGCCTAACGCTTTTTGTTTTTTTTTATAAGTGATTGATGATTTCATTTAGCATATTTGACATGTCTTCGCATTAGTGACCTTGTGGAAATTCTGGAGCCTAGCCTACGTTGAAGCTGTATTGTTTTTCATTTACCTAGGTTCTGGTCTATGTGGCTACCTTGTATTTTTGTACAATTTATTTAAGGTGATGATGAGGTAGTCGCCGTCACTGTGCGAAGCCCTGACAAAACAGTTTGACATTTATCCTTCAATACAATGTTCAGTAATTACTTAAATATTTTTATTCTTTAATTAATGTTTCACTTTAAAGTCAAACTTGCTGATATTTCTTTTTACATACTTACTTAAACAGTAATTTTTATTAAGGCGACCTCACAAAGGAGCTTGTATTGTTTTATTGATTTTATAGCAGGGGAGGGGCGGCGTACCTACGAGTTTGTTTCCTGGCTCAAGTCAATGAATAAATAATATATTGGCCTCAATATGTTAATTTGAACTTTTGTTTTATTTTTAAAGAGTAGCTTTCGACCTTTGCTAACACTGAACGCTTTGAACTAAATACTGGATTTGACTATTATAGTTTTTTTTCCTGTTTTTTTTTTCAATAACTGAGGCCAGACCCGATAACTTCTATGGGCTATTGATTATAAAATAAAATTAAGGTGGCGCCTTTGAATTTGACAAATATAACCGATAGTGATTTACTTTTCTAAACGTTTCAAGAATACAAATATAGAGTAAAATAGTAACGACCCACCCTGAGCTAAGCTAGTGTTTTGGCAGCAAGGATCTTAGGTCGATTATAGGTAGGTGCTGTTTAGGGTTACTTTTGCAGGGCGTGTTTGGGGGTCAACTGATTTGAAGGGGGTCTTAAGGTTCTTCTGGTTACCTCCCTATTTTCTACATTTGTTTATATATCAGTGACACCCAAACGTTGGGACATTTATTTTATTTTCCCAACGTATTATTTGCTTTCCAATATTTTAATTATTTTTATATCCAGCAACAATTTACACTTTTCAACAGGACAAATAAAAGTGACAATAGCTCGGCAATTGAAAGTAAAAGAAAACCAGGTAGTATTTAGTAGTTCCATGAAATACATAATATTTAAGAAAGCATGGAAAATAAATTTTCAAATAACCTGAAAGTGCCTTATACTATAAGGTTGTATTTCGTCTAACACTGTTAGATAATAAAATACACATCAGATTGCATAGTTCCACCACGAAATGAAAACTTTACATTGGTAGGATGTCACCACCTGCAGACCGGTATCGAACTCTTTTGTTCTCGTCAGTACAGGGTAGGTGTTCATATCATACCAAATGAAAGTTTTTATACTAATGCATCAACCTTCTTCGGTAGTATATAGACGTTAGCGTCATCTCTTGGTAGTCCCATGCAATCTATTTGAGTATACCCGTCGAGGGCTTTACAAGAATTATAAAAACACAGAATTTTTAACTAGTTAGGTGGTAGCAAACATTTAAGACAGCATGAAAAATAAATTTTCAAAGAGTTCGAAACCGGTCTGGTGGTGACATCCTATTAATGTAAAGTTTTCATTTCTTGGTAGAACTATGCAATCTGATTTGTATTTTATTATCTAACAGTGTTAGACGAAATACAACCTTATAGTATAAGGCACTTTCAGGTGGTTTAAAAATTTATTTTTCATTCTTTCTTAAATGTTTGCTACCACCTGACTAGTAAAAAATTCTGTGTTTTTACAAATACATGATAAGCAGCAAACAGGTATTAATACTAGACAATGAGACATGCAAGAATATTTTTATTTGCGAGTATTTGAATAAGAAGTAAAATGCATTACACAACTAGCAAATACAAGTACATTACTAATAAATCCTTAATTCTAGGCGCATTCCCTGATGAATTGAAACGTAACTACACCACCTCCATCTATAAGGATGAAGATCGTAATAATATAAAAAATTACCGTGCCATATCGAAAATATTACCTATATCAAAAGTCTTAGAATCCCTAGTAAAACATTATATTACACCCCATTTTAAAAATATTATTAGCCCAGAACAACACGGTTTTGTTTAGTATAAGTTTACCGTGACTAGCCTTTTGGAGCATCAACATGATCTGCTGGGAGCCTTGGGGAATCATCATTAGGTAGATGTTGTCTACAAAAATTTTACGAAGGCTTTCGATATGGTGAATCGCGAGATTCTCATTAAAAAACGTGCAGGCTTGGGGATTCAGGGAACTCTCTTAAAATGGCTCAAAAGCTACCTCACAGATAGAAGGAAAGTGGTTTAAATTAAAAACTATCTTTCTCCTTAAATTCTTATGTTGTCAGGTGATCCACAGGTTACACATTTATCAGCATTTTTATATAACTGATATTATAAATGACTTAAAAGTATGCATTAAAAATAGTTATATAATATTATATGCTGGTATATGACATGATTTACAAGATTATTATCTTTTGTTGATTGCATTGAACTACAGAATGATCCAAATCGATGTATGGTGTAATTTAAATGATCTATATTTAAACTAATCGAAATATAAATTAATAAGTGCTTGCAATGCAATTTTTAAAGTTACCCGGAAATTAATAATACGGGCCTTATGCAGTCACTTGGTTATAAGGGAAACCGACGATATCTATGTGGATGTAGAAAAGATGTATATCATAGAAAGATATGTTGAATTAAAACAAATCATAAGCTGTATACCATAGATCCACATGTCAAATTAGAACAAATTATAAGATGTGTATCGTAAACAGGAATGTTGTCCAACAAATAGGAACAAATCATAAAACGTATATCATAAACAAAAATGTTGAATTAAACAATTATAAAATGTGTTTATTACGATATTAACAGCGGGTTTCATAAAGAATTTGGCTTAACCGGGCGCTAAATATAACAAAATTTAATTGGAGGCTGGCAAAGGCTACTACGTTTTCACGTGAAACCGCCTAAAATATTGGGATCAATGGGAGCTGTCAAATGTCAAAATAACGAAAGCGATAAAGAAATCCGAATTTTTTCAGAAAAAGGTGTAAAATGGATTAAAACGGTGTATTTTTAAATAAAAATTACTAAAAATACCCTTGGAAATACCAAAAGCCCATTATACAAAGATAAAAAAAAGAATTCCAATCAAAACACACACAGTAAGTACCTACAAAGAATATTAATTTTTAAACTAAAAAAAACCGTTTTTCTCTTCAATAGTAAACACTGTGACCAGTTCAGTGATTATTTTTGAAAAATAGATTTCATAAAGCCATCATAAATATAACTTTTTAGAAATAACGAACCGTTGTTTGTATATTTATATTTTCTTTTGTGTTTTAGCTGCCCAATTATCAATCCCAGAAGCAAGGCAAGAATGTATACAAAGATAATGCAGAGTTAAATCATTATAAACTTTATAAAACTTGCAAGGCATAATTGGTACCCATATGCCTCGATCAATTAGAACATTCTACCACCCCTCAGAACTCACAGAAACTATATTTTCACGGAATTTGGAAAGTGCATTTTAATATTGTAGGCCAGCACTTTTTAAATACAAATGCACTCACAGGTAGGTAATAAAATAGTTTATTTGTACACTTTACTGGAGCCCCTTATAAAACTTAACATATTGTTTCAATGTAGGTACCTACCCGAGCAGCTTCAAGTAACATATTAATATTATTTATATCAGTATTCTACCGAAAAAAATGACACAGATATTTGTGTTGCTTCAAATTTTCACTATTTCCTTTTATCATCTTTTTTTTCTTTATGCATTTAGTATGCCCTTTTGATTAAAGCAATAGTCTATATTAGGTATATCACTTCTATGATTAAAAATTGTCACCTCCCTGCACTGGAAATATTCTGAGATTTATAGTATCGTTGATTGCTTCTAGTGACAAAAAGCTATGATAACTATTTTTTTAAACAGAGCTTTTCTAATATCATACAACTTAAATAAAACTGCACCTACTTTTCACTGTGTACAGTCAATGTAAAAAAAATTAGGTATCACAAAACCTATTATGTAGATATTCCGAACAATTAAAATAGGAAAGTGATAAATAATTAGGTTTTTCCGAGGGTTTTTCCTATGTACATAGTTTATTTTTTAAATGATTCATCATTGCCACCATAACCTGTTATCTGTGTTACTTACTTATTTTTTGTTTCAGGTTCACGCAAAAAAAAGAATGGAAAATGAACAGTTTGAAATTTATAATTTGTCAAATTTATAATACAAAATGAAATGTTAAAAAAAGTGTTTGTTAATGACTTAAAAACAATAATAAAGGTAGTTTTTTAAGTTATAAAAAGAATATTGTGTTTTTCTAAGTAATATATTTCGCTTTATGGGTGGGTTTTTTGTTTTTATAATGTAAAATTTAGATTGTTACATTTACATTTTAGTTTTAAAAGTAAGAGCACATTATTTGCCTCTATATTTAAACGAAAGGGATGAATGGCACAGATACATATCTGATCTGATCTTTAAATCCCATACGTTGTAGTTCTCTGTCCCAGACAGTAGAATTATCGATATTTGTAAAACAACTATATCGATTATTGTTTAATTATCGATAGTGTGTTGCTAAAGGTATTGATATATGACTTTCTACACGTGTTAAGAGCAGAAAGAGACTTTTTGCCTTCCTTGTCTTCACGTGTATCGTAGAAGGCCATGATTTTTTTTTATATTTTGAACTATTTTTTAGGTATAATTTTGCATAAAAGAGTTAGAAAAACTATTTTTTTAATATATAATTTGAGATTATTCTAGAGGGAAAGTTTTGGTGAATTGATTTTTTTGTGTTAGAAACTGTTCGTCACTATCGATATATCAAACTCCACTACTATCGATAGTTTGACATCTCCATATCCCAGCTGTTAAGTACGACCGCAAATGTTTTAGCAACAGATTTCGTTCCTTTCATGGCCTTCTAGATGTTTAAAGAGTAGAAAGATAATAAAATTGCTTTTATGGTTTTTATGTATATCGTGGAAGAACGACTTTCAAATTTTCCAGAGAGTGTGGGAAGTATTCCGTATCTTTAAAAATCATCTCTATTTATAAATAGGACACTTGCCACCATCTACTAACCTTCAGTATTTATTGCGCCCTAAACTAGTTCGGGATATTATTATAAAACGGAGATTCTATTGCATTCCGGGGACCTTTTTTCCTTAGAACTCACTTTATCGCCCCCCCTCCCCCCCCTTCCTGAATCATATTCTACGGACGCCCCAGTAGCGGATCCAGGATATTGCTGAGGGGGAAGGGGGGCGACAAAAAAAAAGAGCGTATCTCGTTTCCTAAAATCTTACTCTCAAAAATGACTTCTAAAAAAAATTCTGACCCTTAACACGCCCTACAATTTTCAAGCCTCACAGTAAAAAACACCCATTTGGGGAGGCTCAGGGGGGGGGGGGCGAGAAACTGCCTTCGCCCCCTCTTTGGATCCGCGCCTGGGACGCTCTTGAATGTTACCATATGAGACGATTTTATCTTTATTATCTCAAATTCTTACAGACCCAATTCTCTTCTGTGTTCGGGGTTCGGGCGATTGTCATTTGTCCATATGCAGTGTTGCCAGGTGTACCATTTGTTCCTCATTATCTACCCGTACCTTTAAAAGTGACAAAAATACCACTATATTATGGTAGTTTATTAATTGTATAAAATGTGTATCTAGTCCCTCCTGACCTAGCCCGACTTCTAGTGTACTGTATCCAAAGACAGTTACTTCATCTGTTGATTCTGACGAAGATTGTTTTATGAATATAATTTCCGATTAACTCTTATTTGTAGGTTTTTATTATGTTTTTTTATGTTTATTTTGTGTTGATATTTTTATTATGTAATTTTCTTTTGTAAGAATAAAAATACAAAAGTACCATTATTTCTTGAAAAATACCATTTGTTTTTCCCACAAATCTGGCAACACTGCCGGTATGTTTTTCTTAGGTTATAATAATCTGGTATAAATCAAATCAAGGTTCTTAGATCTTGGGTTTAAATAAAACAAAGATATTTACTTTTTATCATTTGAATAGAACAAAACAATTGGATACGAGTTATTTATCGATTTTACCTTTTTAGTAAAATATTAGTGCAAGCCATTCAAAGTCAGTGTTTTATATTAGAGAATAAAGTTCATGGGTCAACACAGGATATTTTTAGGCCTATTTAAAAAATGGGTTTGGATATAATTTGAAAGAGAATATGACCCAAAGGTAAAAATATTTGGCAGAAGAGTAATATCGCAGTCCCGAAATAGGTAGTCTGCTGTTTAATAAAGATAAAAAATATTGTTGATAAATAAGTACAATTTCAACATTTTTTACTTAAAATTGAAAATAGATTTTTTTAAATCTGTGAAAATTATTGGTTTCATAATGATGATAGAAGAATTTATAATGAGGTGGGTATATAGCATAGTTTAATTATAGAAAGGTGGTTAATTTCATAGTTGACTAACCAAACAAACATAATATAATCATATTTATCCTATATTATGGGCAAAAGTTCTAATTATTCCTAAAAAATTCAAGTTATAGTAGAAAATATTAGAATATATTTATTTAACCAGTCCTGCTGGACCGTTTAAAATTTAGCGCTCCGTTAACCCAAACCTATTTAAAAAAACAAAAGTAAAATTTGAAATGTGTGTATTTCTGGAGACTTCTGCCAATATTTGTCATAAATATTATTTTATTAGTAGGCTAAGACCATAAAATTTAACCAGTTGTCAAGATATTTAGCCGTAACTAAGGCTTTAACGGCCCGCTAAACCTAAAAAAGCTTTATGAAACCGGCTGTTAGTCGTGTTTATTTTGACTGTTCGAGCTAAATTTGAGACTCTCGAGTGGGTTCGATTTCTGTTTTTTCCTTGAGCTAAAATTTATTTAAGGGCGCCAGAGAACATATAATAATTTAATTAAATAAACTACTCTATGCTTTCGTCTCCTGCAGAAATAAAAATATTTCTTTAAAAACAATTAAAAATGCATTATCTAATGTTTAAAAGTATGGAGGTTTACAATGGTAAATATACAAGTTCTGAGTTACCGAGTTTTAAAAAAAATGATATGTGAATATAACCCTGGTCTTTACAAATTGTCCTTTAGAATTGGGATACTCAACCAGTTGGTCATCTTTGTATTGGGTCCAAGGTTCTGTCTCTCTTCGCCTGTGTAGATTCCAAGGTACCCTTGGAAATCCAAGTTATGCAATGGATGGGGAATCTTTGCTATCCAGGTCTTTGGTTCAGACTGAAGCTCTTGTGACCGTCCTCAATGTGAGATGACATCCTGCTTTGAGTAGATCTTGATCCCAGTTTTACATGTATTAAAACAGGACAAGAAAAAAAAAGGAATTAGACCACTAGAGTTATTATTTTTACAATGAAGAAATTTTATTTAAATTAGGCAAATTAAAAATTAATAATTTTATACATGAGTCAGAGCCGTTGGGCAGAACTGATACTCAGGAAAGAATTATATACAAAGATTATAACTTAGGCTTACTATGAGGTAAAAAGCCTAAGAGAGAAGACTAGATCAAAAAGTGAAGTTGGAATCAATTATGAAATAATTGATCCAAAGTCAAAGATAAATATAAAAATTAATTAGTAAAACATGAAAATCTTTCACTAGTGGACAATACCCAAAATATTTATAGTAAAGAAATTAGTATTATTTCATTACATAGGTAGTAAAGTTTAAATGGAGAATAGCAACTTAATTATATTTATAAGTTAAATTGCCGAAATGCAACTTCTAGCAATCTTGTGCACTCTATGGCAAACAGATCATTAGAAATTGCAGACAAAATCGAGATAAATGAAAATTCTTATAAATGAATTTCATAAGATAAAATTAAATTATTTCCAAGACATTTGCATTACAAGTAAAATAAAATGAAGAAAATAGAAGGAATCTACTGAATATACAAAGCAAAGTACCTACAATTACCAGCTCGATATTCAAGATAGATTTAAGATCTACAACTTGTCAAAAGCAAGCTAAAGCCTTTTCAGAAGATTCACTGTCTAAAAGCGCAAAGGTAAGATAAAGATAAGTTGTTTGAAGGATATTTCAGACGACACACGACTTGCAAACGCAAGCAATAGCTCTTTCGGCAGATTCACTGCTAAAAAAAAAGCATAAAGATAAGTCAAAGATAAGTTAGACATAAGATAAAGATACGATAAAAAAGATAAGATAAGAAACATGTTTAAAAAATGATTATTGGTCTTGTCACCAGGTTAAGTCCCACTTTCGTGCTGATCATTTATTTAAGAGAAAAAGGTAATCTTGCTTATAGTCAGCTGATTCCTGACGTAAACCAAAAGAAAACCGAGGTGAGTCTTCCAAAGAAATTCAATGTGATATCTATTAAATAGAAAATAAGAAAGACTCACCTGTGTTTTTCCTCAAATCTGCACAATCAGTCGGTCATGTCAGAAATCCTGCTTACTCCAACAATACATCTGCTCTGTCCCTTCAACTGAATAGTATAACGTTGTTCTCCAGATATTTGGAAGCTACCCTTATCACTAAAAGACCGTGAAGAACTCTAATTAACTACCTATTTGAGGAGCAACTGTGCAAAACGCATTAAATCCGTAATATGTTGTTTTGAATAAAACTTAAAAGACTAACAAAGTAAGTTAGAAGAAAAACTAAGATTTTCATGTGGCGCAGAATGATTTATGTAATGGAATTAAAAAGGAATATTTCCTTTTTTAATCTAAATTTTCGATTTTCATGACAATATGGTATATTTTTTAGTGGATTTACTGCATTTTGTTTAACCAGAATGTGGATTTATGCCATTTTGCTAGGTTAGTATGGATTTATTCCTTTTTGCTTACTTCTTGTTTGGATTTATTGCGTTTTTGCTTGAAGTAATTAAGTTTACATTATTTTATAAGGCCAATAAAATTTAAAACTTCAGTGAAATAATTATTAATTATATATAAAAGATTATTGAAATAAAAGAATGCAAACGCTTTAAACAGAAATGAATATTCTTTTTTTGGATTTATTTTACTTTGCTTAAATGCGAATTGGATTTATTACACTTTGCTTAAACGTGCATTGGAATTAATCCGCTGAGTGTTTTTAATATGACTATTTCTAATTGATTTATCGCGCCTTGATCAAACTGGGTTGTTCTAATGATAGATTGACTAAAAAGCACTACATTTTTATATTTACCTTGAAAATTATAAAAAATGGATTTAATGCGTTTTGCACAGTTGCTCCTCATTTATCCTAAAACATAAAGGAACAAAGTTTATTAAAGGTTCATGAAAAGAAAGAGAATATGTTAGTTAAAATGATATATCAAATTTAATAGAAAGAAAAAAACTCTTTTAAAATTGTTGCATATCTGATACTGGCATCTTTTCTTTTAAGAAAATATTATATTAGAGAAAAGCGTGAAAATAAATCTGAAAATTTATCATGAAAATTTCAACAATTTTCAAGGATGGCTGAAACAAAAAGAGATTAAACAAATTCTAAATTTAGGCCATGAGGTTACAGCATTTTAGGTTAAGTAAAATTCGAGAAAATTAGGTTAGATTATTTTAACAAGATATTCTGATTGATAGAGAATTAAATAGAAAAATTATTATGAAACAGAAAAATAGCAAAATCGTATAATTTAAAGTAATTCTAGATAAAAGAAAAGCCAGTCAAATTGCATCCATGGAATGTGAAGAATTTGAATCAAGATGCATTTACCCTGAAGCCAAATTAATGAGAAAAGATAAAATAAAGCAATTATATGTTGTAAATTAAATTAGATACATTATTATTGATAGGAAATTTAAGAAGAGCAATCTTTGTGAAATGTGAAAATAGCGAAATTATGTTAATTTAAAGCGATATCAGAAAGAAGAACAGCCATTTTGTATCAATGGAATGCCTAGAGATAAGTTAATATTTTGTAATTTATAGCATAATAAAAAAAAAGGTACATGAAACCATATCATTTAGTTAAAATGCATTAGTTATGAATTAAAGTAAAAAGCGATAATAAAATAGAGAAATTACAATGTAAAACTACATTTTTAAGACAAAAGTTAGATCAGTTTGAAAATGTTACTCACCTGGCGACTACCAAAAATCAAGTCCACTTTGATGGCCAAAAATTTCAGATTTAACCTTTCTTTTTCCCCTTCCACGGCCGAAATCTGCACTCGCAATTCGACGGTTTGCGGATTTGAAGAGAATTAAAAATAACGGAAACTTGGTTTTCTTACGAAAATGTTTTGCATGTCCCATGGATACGATTTTCGGATCCGAATTTCTGTAAACATGACGTTAGAAGTTTGACGTTTATGACATACCCTTCAATTTCAAACCTTCCTTAAAACTTGTTAGTATATATTTTTTGCTTAAAACCAAATATTTTTTATAGTTCGGTTATACACCTTTTTTTCATAATGGACTCAAAAGAAATTCAATTAAGTTGTTACAAGTAGCATACGAGGGTGCTAAAGAATTTCTATAGTAGGTACCTAGTAGGCATATGCTTAAGATATTAATAAAAATTTATAAAAAGCAAAATTAGAACTATTATTATAGACTAGCTTCACATGTCCATAGTTGTTCTTAGAAGGTAAAAATAAGATTAAACTGGTCTACTAAAAAATTTATTCATTAATAATTTAAGATTAAATCACAAATCTGAATGTAAGAGACTTTATTTTTAAGATAGAGTTTCCAATAATGGAAGCTAAACATTTATTTTAAATTTAAAACAACATATTCAACCAGTAGGTATTATAAAATTTATATTAAACTTACTAACGTTTTATAAATATGAATTTTATTAGGAACCCACCATAAGAATTTTAAACAAATCAGGGTCAATATTGTAATAATGTAGATTTCCAAAATTAGGTAGGTATATACCTATTTTTAAATCACAAATTTATGTTTTTGTTAATTTTTTGGTTTTATAATGTTTCTCATCCAAAATCTTCTCGGTCTTTGTTTTTTTCTAGCGGGTTTATGTTTCTTTCGTAAAATTATGATAAGCGATAAAAGTAGTACGTTATTGGCAGCACAAATGTATTCTCTACACTGATTATTCATTGTTATATTAAATATCTAAAAAGCACCGAACCAAATAAAAGTCAAATTGTCAAATATCTAGTAAAGTCAGTTTAAAAAATTTCCGACATCGTAAATTTTTAAAATTATTCGGACGAAATTTGACGCCAAGATTTTCGACCAATGACAGCGCCGACGTATCATAGTATCGTCGGAAATCGGATGCATG
Organism: Polydrusus cervinus; assembly: GCA_935413205.1. Taxonomy (NCBI): domain Eukaryota; kingdom Metazoa; phylum Arthropoda; class Insecta; order Coleoptera; family Curculionidae; genus Polydrusus; species Polydrusus cervinus. The sequence goes on along the minus strand of OW284511.1, from coordinate 72,717,716 downwards.
GGACTCCCGCTTAAGAAGTGTCAATAGACTGACTGATAGTGAAAAAATACTTGTTGGTAAATCCGGGTGTAAACCGCTTTCATTTTTCTAAAGTTGTGAGTTATTTACCTGCTTGTTTCAGTCTTTTCGTTCAAAGGTTACAACCAGTGACATTTCTTGCCAGAATCATGTCAATTACAATTTTTGATATAAGTCATAAATATTGCTGCTAATTTATTGAATACAACATTGTATTACATATTTAATTTTAAAGATATACCTGTGATTTATAACATTTACCTTCAAGCATAACGTTAATAAATGTAAGTATTTTTTTTACTTTTATTGATTAAGAGATTGTAATACGGTGGAAATACCAAAGTTCTTTTGCTTTTTGAGGGGACCTTTTTTACAATGGCATTTCATTTTTGACAAAGCAAGGACGAAATTTAAGGTTCTAATATGTAGGGTGTCCCTAGATGGAGTTATCTATGGACCTAAGTTTTAGTTTCTCGGCAAAAAATAATTCTTTATAAAAGATTTGTCATTAGAAAATTTAGTTTTTGTATACAGGGAGGTCAAAGTCTTAAAAGATAACAATTTTACCTAAGAGTAAGTACCTTAAACTTACGTTTTTAAGAAAAATTCAATTTCGTTAGAATCAGTGGCATAACTCAAAATGTCAGCACCACCGCCCTTTCCCCGCAATGTGTAGTTTAGGGCCCTCTGTTTGCACGTAACATAATAATGAAGTAATGCCTGAGGTGTTATTATTTAATTTAAAAAAAATAGTATTCATTGGTATAAAAAAGCTGACCTTTTAACCTTGACTTATTATATAGATATAGTTTTTTTTGGCTCGGCCGCGGTGCGGTTGGTGCGTGCCTTCGATTTCTTACATTCGGAAAACGGCATTAAGGCAAACAAGATCTAAAAACTATTAAACGTTAAAATATACCAATATTTTCTTGTCCATTTTTTTTACCAAGAGTGTTTTAAGAGGGGGATAACTTTGTTTTCTTAATGTATAGTGAAAAGCTCGTATTGAGCCCTCATTCATCTAAAGCTTCTTAAACATTGAAATTAACCAACTATAGAACAAATAACCAGAGAACTCGTTTTTCGACAATAATTGACATCTAGATACATGATATCGGCCAGCTGATCAGGACCTTCAAAATTTCCCCAGATTTTGGCAGAAACGTATTCAGGCCGTCATGAGTTTCTGATGTTTTATTTAACGTAGTTTTAAACAATGTTTAGATCGGTTTTAGTGTGGGACTTTGTAATTACATTAAATTGAACGTTTTATTTAATATTTGATTGATGAAGTTATATTTTAAACTTTCATTTTTATATTCCATAGGTTTGCTTACCGTCAATTTAATAAAAATTTAAAATTGAAGGTAAGTAAAATTAATTTGTTGTTTTTTTTTAAAATTTAAATTTGTTTTTTTAGTTTTAATCTTTTTTTTAGTTATTATTTTATTGTTTAAATCGATTTCGACTAAAAAAAATCTAAGAGAACTATTGCATTTATATTTTTTAAATAAAAAAATATCGAATTTTAATATGTATGTATGAGGTCATTTACAAGATATTTTCATACTTACTAAACTTATTTAAAGAAAAACGGTTGATAGAAATAAATTTTGGTATTAAATTCATACTACAAAATGGCTGCAATGAGATTTTTTTATAATTTAATAAGAAATATCAAAGTATAAATTCGTTTCATTTTACGTAATTAAAATGTTATAGCTACACCACGCCAAGAATTTTTCAGGAACGATGTATTTTAGGGCGTAGATTACGACTCTAAATACCGTTTTTTTTCGAAAACGCATAGTTTTTACTTCAAATTAAATCTTTTGGGATGAAATTTTAAAGGAAACCCGAGAAAAGGGGCAATATTTTATATTCCCCTAATATTAAGCTATTTTAAATCAAAAATATAACCAAATGCAAAGCCGAATAAAATGAATGAATGAATGAATGAATGAATGTTTTCTTCATCTTTGCACCACTTTCGCAAACATTGGGCGATTTACTTCCTCATCTTATTAAAATCTTGTTTGACATGATAACAGTTACTATTCGGGCTTAAAGAATATTATTCGTTTAAAAATAAACTATACATATTAAAAATTTAAGTCCAATTCTAGTATTTACGTCAAATATTACCAACATACACTAAAATTAACCAGCATGTCATTATTATAACGTGATTGGGCCACGATCTCGCGAGTTCAACATTATTACTATACACTGCGTCCCTTAATTATCGAATAGTTAAAAAAGTACGTGAATTTCAAAAACCCATATTTTCATCAAAAATTGAATTTTATTATTGTGTTAGTTACAGATTTATGTTATGTACCGGGTGAGTCAACGATTGCGCGGAGTAATTTTATGCCTTGAAGATAAAATTTGTCGACAATAAACTTTTATATTAAGGTATGGTTGGATATCAGGCACATTTTAAAAATATTTTGAATTATACAGGGTGCGCCCAAAAAGTAAGGTGTCAAAAAGGTACATTTTTTTAAATGGGACACCCTATATATTGTATTATTTTCTGATTCCTCACAAAATTTTACGCTTATTTTGTAAATGTCATATGTCTAAATTCAATAGTTTTTGAGATATTGACGGTTAAAATATGGCATTTTCAGATTTTGACAGGCTGTAGCATTGGAACGGTTCATCTTAGAGAAAAATGATTTTCACCTCCCTATCTTAGTTTTTTATTCTCTATCCAAAGAAACCAACCTCCGGTTTACCATGTTAAACCAAAAAAACGGTTTTAACGGTTTAACATGTTAAACCGGAAGTAGTAACTTTTAGATAGAGAATAAAAAATTAAGATAGGGAGGTGAAAACCATATTTCTCTAAGATGAACCGTTCCAATGTTACAGCCTGTCAAAGTCTGAAAATGCCATATTTTAAACGTCAATATCTCAAAAACTATTGACTCTAGACATTTCACATTTACGAAATAAGCGTAGAAGTTTGTGAGGAATCAGAAAATAATACAATATATAGGGTGTTCCATTTAAAAAAATGTACCTTTTTGACACTCTACTTTTTGAGCGCACCCTGTATAATTCAAAATATTTTTTAAATGTGCCTGATATCCAACCATACCTTAACACAAAAGCTTATTGTCGACAAATTTTATCTTCAAGCCATAAAATTGCTCCGCGCAATCGTTGACTCACCCGGTACTTACTGTACCCACTAAACCGCATTCATTCATATCAAGTAAAAAAAATTATTTTCAAAAATCGTTATAAACTAGCGTGCACAACAATATTATTTTAAAGAACTGCAGTTACAACTATTGGTTTTAACTTGCCTTTTACAAATTTTAAGTAACATTGGTTATTCGATATATTATACAAGGATAATCCAAATTTTGTTTTTTTACCTAATTTCAAAGCACCCTGTGTATACTTAATCAAGTATCAAAATTATTCCAAGATACCAGTTTTCGTTTAGAGTCATATATTCTTTACATTTTGTTTTTTGGTTCATGTCAAAATTTTTTTTTTCGGGGGCCCGCTCGTTCGCCGGATACACTTAGGCCAGGTTTGGCTCAATGTGCTCACCCTGTTTGGTTGTTACACCCGCTCCGTGATTCCAGTTCCTTGCACTAGTGTGTGTAGGTCAACTGGGAAGAGGGTCTGGTTTCAGTTTTGCATTGAAAAAAAGGAATACTTACACGAAGGCAAAAATACTTAAATTAAGTTGAATTGTATATACGCAAAGACATATTGGCTTCAATTAAGAAATTAATATATTTAATAATTATATTCATAACAAAATCGTATTAATTTTCACTAAATTTTGGCTATATTGTTTTAAGAAATTTATTTTCTTGGAAAATTAGTTTACCTAATTTCTTCCAAATATCAACCGACTACAAATAAGAACAGATATAAGTATCAACACAAGAAAATATTTGCCTTGTTTTAAAATATTGTATTTTTAATTCCAAAAGTAAGGTAAAACCCCCAATGCTTGACACATTAAGGATAAGAATTGTATATTTGGGCATCTAGCTTGTTTAATTTCTCTTTAATTTATACAATTTTGTGGTAATAAGATACTGGCAGTTTAGGGAATTTGTAGCAGCAAACAAAACGTCTTTTGTCTGCATTAATTTGTTTTTACCTGTCAGAAAATGAGCCAATGGTTGACACACGCAATTTTAAATATACCCAATAGTTGACATACATTTAGCTCAATGCTGGACACTTATTTAATAATTAGGCTATTTTTAGGAGTTTGTATTTTTCTTTCACATTTTATTATCTAATGATACTTTGGCTATTTAAAGGTTTTGTAGAAAAAATTCTAGCATCATAAATACATATTTTTTTAACGATTTTATTTAGAAAAGTTTGAAACCCAATAGTTGACAGGTATTTCCCCAAAAGTTGACATGGGCGATGTTATCCTAAAAACACATTAGATTAATATTAAGATCCTTAATAATCATTATTAGCATTAATAACACTTATTCAGTTATCTGTCTGTGGCACTATGATTATTAAACTTATATTTAAAATGATTACCCACCACTTACAATTTGAGAAATTTCAGTATTTTGATGATTTGTATGATGTAGACATAATTTTCATTTTTTACAAATTTGCTGAATTCATGTACCTATTGTTGGAATTATTTTCATGCCTACAACTTCTATTTCTTTTTTAGAAAGTTTATTTTGCAGAGCAGAAACATATATGTGCTATCTGTTTTTGCCTAGAGAGACACTACAGTAAAATCACCTTTTTTATTTTGCTAGTATCCTCTTTATTATGAACAAGGATTATGTCTTTCATTTTCAAATAAATATTTTTTTTAAATATCATCCCAGCTATCTCCAGATTCTATCTACGAATTCGTAGTTTCTGAATCTTCTTTTTTCCTTGACTGCATCCTCTATTTTTTTATTTTTTTAGCTTGCCTTTTTTTATTACTTCTTATTACTATTTCTTTTCTCTATGTATTTCTTTAATCGCTGATTGCATATAATTTTTCGAATATTGTAAAAATCTAGTTTATAGCGTTTTTCCTAATGACGCGGCGTTATTAAATTTGGAATATGAAAAAATACCCAATAGTTGACACTATGAAATTCAATAGTTGACAGGGTGTCATCTATTGGTCTGAAAATTTTTATCGACTTTTAACTCATACCTACACAAGCGTGAGACGACGGGGATAACGCCGCAACACAGAAAACCACAAATATTATTTAACGTCACTTGGACCAATGGTTGACATATTGTGTCAAGCATTGGATATAAATGAATATTTTGGACCAATAGTTGACATCCCTTATAAAACTGTCCATAGACAAGTTTTGGCCACATAGATAAGATTAGATAGATCCCCTACATATTGTAAACAGTTAGGTACCAAATAAATATATCTATAATATATAACACACTATTTATATTGAGTTAAAAAAACTTATATTCTTAACAGTTTAAGTTGCATTACAGTAAAATAATATTTTTAATTTCTAGAAGTTATCACCTGTCAATATTTAATTTGGAGGTAATAATAGTAGATATCACGATCCATATGTTCTGTTACCTATTTTTTTGCGGGAACAAATTTAAACCTTATTAAAAGAGATTCTGATACAAGCTGTCAACCATTGGGTGGGTGTCAACGATTGGGGGTTTTACCTTAGGTACTTCCAAACCTTATCAAGAGAAACTTCCTCAGAAATATTTAATGCTTAATTTAAGTATTTTCCTTTCTTTAGTTAATATACAAATTTCTTGATTTAGACAAGATTCCATTTAAAACGAGAACGGTAATATTTTGTTTTAAATATCAATAAGTTTGAGACAAGTAAAAAAAACTTATTTAACTTGGTTAACTTTTACTTGGTTCAATAAAATTCATTTTTCTTCAAACGTCAATAAACTTGACGTTTTTCTACTAATTTTTTGACGTTAAAGTTCTACTTTTTCGTCAGAAGGCGGTTGCTTTTGGCAACGGAAGAAAAAGTATTTACTTTTTCTTCCGTTGCCAATAGCAGCGGAAGTAAAAGTATGACTGTGTTCTCATGACTAAATATATATTAAATAATACCAGAAAGTTATAAACATACTTTATTTATTTTAATAAAAATAAAGTACAGCAATGTGACTTAGGGTAAATGTACTTTTAGGGTAATAGCACTAGCATTTAAAAACTATGTTAATCCCTATAATAATAAATAATAATAATAAAGTTAAATTTGTTTAAGGAGGTGCGTTTACCCATATTGGCCCTACATAACTATTTAAATACAACATTAAAAGTACAATTATTAATTGTAGCCCCAGAAAAATTAAAACTGCTTGTTACGATGGCCTGTTGGTTGGTTGTTTCGGTATTTTCTAGTGTTGAACTCTCAGTGAAACCACTTTCTGTCGAATTTATTGCAGTATTTAAATTATTAGTAATTGATTAATTATTATTTGGTTGTAAAATTTTTTTTGTAATATCTTTCTTATTGGTAATCGATTCGTCGATGTACCCTTCAGCTACAGTACTCGATTTCCACCCCCCGTGGCGCTTTAAACACGTAATGTCTGCCCCTGCATCTACAAGCAGTGTAGCTGAAGTTCTCCTTAGACAATGGCCGGTGTACTCTATTGCACCTGGTAGTTTTAAAAACACTGCTGCTTCCTTAGGAACAGCACTTATTTTATGAATTCCCATTACCATGCGACAACACCGACCATTTACAAATTTTTAAAAAAATCTCTTCTCGCGCATACCTTCCGGGCGTAATGATGCATAGTTTTTATAAATGCTTAAATATTGCTCCCCAACAATAGTAAACGACCGCGGTTTCCTAGTTTTATTATTAGGAATTCTTATGTGAAGCGCAGATCCTAAGTCTTGTATGTCATCAACGACCATTTTCACCATTTCTACACATCGGCATGCACCCGATATTCCAATAATCAAAACAATCTAAAAATTATATATATTACCTTTATAAAAAATTTGTATACTTTGAGGTAATACCTAAATTTACCTTAATTCCCAAATATTGCGGATTAGGAGCTTGAGATAGAAATTTTTCAAACTGTTCCCTGGTGAATACTTTAGCTTTTTTGGGAATGTAGCCTTCGTTTTGCTTCTTTAAAAAAGCTCGTAGCTTCAAATACTTGCTTATGTCTATTCCTTGTCTGATATTTAGCATTGATCTTAACATAGAATAATGTGACCACATTGTTGAACCTTTCATTTTTTCATTGCTCGCTAGTTCCGAAAAATATGCCAAGAGTACATTTTCAGAATTATTTTTGGTGTTTTTCTTATTGCACCATGCCTGGAATCTTTTAAACGCAGCTTCGTAAATACCACTGGATTTTGTTGGCAGCAAATTGCTCGCAATATTTGCTGCAATTTTGGCAACCTCCGGGGGCGTACAGGTAAATTCTGAGTCTGACATTTTAATTTGAAGTAAATGTAGTTTTAAAAAATTCTATTTTTAAAAGGATAAAAATTAAATAAAGTTACGCAATAATGAATGGTGACACTTGTCAAATCGAATGGCACGTCGCTATCAAACAATATGATAATAAATCCATAGTAACGCTAGCCCCTTCTCAAAACTTAAAATTTTTAAATAAAACAATTAAAACATTTTGTATCTTTGTGTTTTCATATTTAAACAACGTCTGAAGAAAAAAAAGTATGTTTTATTCGGAGTAAAAGCAACTTCTTATGACTCGTCCGTAATTGCCGGACTCACTTTGTTCGTCCGGCAAACCTACAGACTCGTCAGAAAAGTATCGCTTTTACTCCTAATAAAACAATATACTATTAGATTTACTATTACCTATTCCTTAATTTTCTAATTTGGCAACTGAACTAAACTAAAGAACATTACAGGAACAAGAATATGCATCGCCAAACAAACTATTTCACAATTAGATTTCGTAACAAGTTTTGAAACATTTTTGAAAGTGTAATAACGCAATCGTGTTGTGATTATTAACATTTAAAAAAAATTTCAGTTTGGCAGTATGATTACTATAATATACTATAGTACAACATTTGTTTTAACTAAAAATAAAATATAAATATATTTGATAGGAATAAAAGTATATAAAAAATATACAGGGTGATTCACGGTGGATGGTACGTTAGAAGTATATGACGAACCAGTTAACGAATAGTTTTGAAAATCTGGTTGTTTACATAAACGGACATGCTCCATTTATCTAAAATATTTTTAATGATACAGTGTTGCCACTTCTGCCAAAAATTAGTAGCAACTTTAATTTTTTAAATTGAACTCCCTGTATTTTATTATATTCTCGAATCCCTCGAATTAATGTTATTCTATACTTATCCCTTACCGTTTTTAAAAAAATAATTAAATTGTATTTTTTTAATGAAAAATGTTAACTTAAAAGAATGTTGATATTTTTTAACTCTAAAATATTAGGGCCCTAAAAATTGGTGGATGGTTAAATATTACCAGGGAGCTTTTAACCCTATGCCCAAATCTTAGTTGTGATATACAGGGTGGTTTAAAAACACAGTTAATTTGGGGACTTGAATAGATACCCATAAGTATATTTTTTAACTGTAACACCCTGTATATTATCACTGATTTAAAAAACTACTTAAATTGGCTCTATATTTTTGTATAACATATTTATACCTAACTAGTCAAGTTTTTGACTTATAAGCCATTATTTGTAAAATTTACTAAAAAATTTAATTTCCTTTAGATTTTTAGTAAGTATGCCATGACAAACTCTTGTTGTGTGATAAAATTATAGCTAGAACATGTATATATAAAGTTTAATGAAATGTACCCCACTCTACCGCCAATGAACTTAAGGAACTTTATACTATTTCAGGATTATTTGTATGCATGATAAACAGACACACCTATATTTAAATAATCAAATAATAAAAAAATAAAAAAAATCGATCATTTTAACGCTGGCCGTTTACACCCAAACATTTTAAGATACGGGTGTTCACTGTGGAAGATTTAATCTCGTTTGGATTTAGATCTCTAAGTGCTTGAGTACTCGACGTAGCAATTCTTCAAAATTTTTTCCTTAAACATTCCCCACAAGTAAAAATCCAATGGGTTGAGATCTGGTGATCTTAGAGGCCAATTCCAAGGCTTCATGGCTTGAACTTTGGTAAACTTAAAATCATGCATGTTATGCTGTTCTAAATTTCCCTGGACTAATGAATATGTTAGACCTAAATCATATTCAATACATCGTATTGAAGACTAAGGAAATGCATGAAAATATACCAAAACATTAATCTGGTTGTCTTCGTCAGAAATTACGGGTTGAGGCAAGTTTCTCTAGTTAATTTAATTTGTTTTTTTGTTGTTTAAAATAGTTATTGTTTTTAAAAATAAAAAAATGTATTTTTATGGGTACTTATTATTTTATTTTATTTTTTAAATCGAAAACGGCCCGCCGGACAAAAACAATCCATTTTTATGAAAAGATAAAGGCTTGTTATAAAAATAATATATATTTTAAAAAAATCAAAGGCGTATCAATTTTTGATTATAAGTATTTCAGGGCATGTTAACAGAAACGCCCCTGATGAAAATTTAAAAAACCTTAATCTTGGAAAAAATGTATTTTTATGCGTGCCCAAATTGAAAAATATACAAAGCGGTTTAAGAAATATATTGGGCAAAATTATTTTTTCCTTAAATTTCGACACCCTGTATCTCAGGGATATACCGGTTGCGGATCTATGTTCATATAAAGATTTTTTTTTAAATCGTCCAAGTATTATCGCCCTTTCGGATTAGCATTCAATGATGAAATATCCTGTATAAAGATTTTTGGATTTTTTTAAATTAACACCAACGATACTGCGCTGTAATGAGTAAGTACTAAACATAAAGCTGTAAACAATACAACAATAAAATTCAATTTTCATAGCTTCGTATTTTAGAAACATCAATTTTAAAATCAGCAGATTTTACACAGCTAAATATTTTGGCCATCACCCCAGGGCCGTAGCTAGAGGTTATTCATGGGGGGTGTTTAGGTTATTAAGTTAAAAAAAAGTTGCATTTTTTGGGTGCCATACCCTGTTAAAATCAAAAATAGCGCCGCAGGCGAAAAATTTTCGGGGCCACGCCCAAAGTTCGTTTAAAATTCACCTAATTACTATCAAATTTCGAAAATAAAATTATTACCTCTCCCACTCTGCATGGTTGGATTAAATTTGTTTTGGTAAATGTTATTTTTTACTTTTTTTTGATATTCCTAGCTGGTTCTTTATTAAAAAAAAAACATTTTTTATATTTGTGAAAATATGAATATTGATAACAAACCAAAATTTTAACATAAGACATATGTATTACTGTAACCAGCATTTTTCGGGCTCCGTTTTTCATGATTAAAAATAAAGTAAATTTTATATCGCTCACCACGCCAAAATTGATGATTTTTTCAGAAATCATGTTTTCATTTTAGGAGCATAGATCTAACAGCAGTTTTTGGTGCAAATGCTTATAGGTTTTAAAATACTCCTTGTTAAGTGCCGTTTTGTATATTCATAATAAACCATTCTCGTTTCTTCACGCACTATTTTCTTTATTATAAATTATCACACTTCTTTCATTAAAAAAGTTTCAATTAATTATTTTTTGGTTTGTTGTGCAAATATTTTATTGCATTGGGTTATATTTTTGTTGATTGAAAATAGCGCTAAAAAAGGCAGAACGGAAGAGACAAGTATATATTGGAAAAATGCTATAAAATATAATTATTTTTACTCGGTTTCCTTCAAAATTGCATCAAAAATCAATAACTAAAACGATATGCGTCTGAAAACCCTAATCTCTATATAAAATAGGACTTTTAGAAGGAAAATTTTGAAAACTAAACGTTTCCTACAAAACCTTTGTAATCTAGGCTAAGAATACATTATTTAAAGATTTAAATCAAGTGTCCAAGCGTTCAAAAATTAGGTTGCAATTAGATTTTTAGAGCCGAGCTCCGGGGGAACTGCAGCCCCCCCCCCCCCAAATACGCTACTGGGTCGGATTGACCACAAAACAGGACTGACTAAACGCACTTGTCGGAAATGGAAGTTGTCCAACGGACGGACAAATAAAATTGTTAGTAAATCTTAAGGTGATGAAAGAGGTAAAGCGATTTATTTAGGTAATATTGTTTTTAGTATCTAATATATTTTAGTAATATTTTTTTTAGAAAATAGGGAGACGATTTTTGAGTTGGGTAGTTCAGTCAAGTAATATATCATGGGGGGGGGGGGGGTTCGAACCCCCTAAACCCCCCCTTACCTACGGCCCTGCATCACCCTGTATAAAAAAGACCGAAATTGAAGTAGGCCTAACACACATTGTACTCAGTGATCCAAGTGTCCAGTCAAATGAAAATGAACTATTCCATAATTAATGGACGCCATGTATTTCAGGATATTTCAAATCTTCACCAATGCCCAATGACAATACTACAAAAGTGGCTCCTACTGTAATTTCTAATTAAATTAAAAATTAAATGTAATCGTAAAAAAGAGGTCCTCTCCCAAAGCGACCGGACTTTCTACCGTACTATTGGTGCATTATTTTAGTATATTATATTTATATACAGGGTGGCCCATTTGTCTGACAAAGTAATATACCGTCTCTAGTAATAAAGGTATCAAAAAAAAGTTTTTATAAAAGTTGTGAGGTACAAAAAAATATATGTTCTAAACTTATTTATAAACATATAGGATGGTCCAAAAAAGTAGGACAATAAAAAGATACATTTTTTCAAATGAGACACCCTATATTTATTAGGCTCGTCTGATAGATATTGTAGGTATCTTTTATTAATGTTAAGTCATACCTATACCTAAATTTACTAGTTTTGGCAATATTTCGATTTTTATTTAAATTTTGGTGAAAAAAACTATAATTTTTATTTTTCTAGTAAGCCATGACCAGAAAACTAAAAACAAATGTAATTAAATATTATCCCATATTAAAATAAATTGATAACCATAGTTAGTTACGTATTTATTTAATTTAATAAAATTTTGTTTTTATTACGCAACTTGATATTGAAAATAAGTTTACAAAAATTATAAATCTAAATATAATAATTATAAATATGGCATTATATTCAATAACATTAGTTTTGACTTTGCTTGTCATGGCTTACTAGAAAAATAAAAACTATAGTTTTTTTCACCAAAATTTAAATAAAAATCGAAATATTGCCCAAACTAGTAAATTTAGGTATAGGTATGACTTAACATTAATAAAAGATACTTACAATATCTATCAGACGAGCTTAATAAATATAGGGTGTCTCATTTGAAAAAACAGAGTTATTGTATTTTAAAATTTTGTATATTTGGATGTCAACAGAAAACACCCTGTTCAAAATTTTCGGTACTTAAAGATTTAAGACAGTTTATCTATCCCTAAACTTAGGAGCTTATAAGAAATTTTCGATGTTCGATACTTTTATTGAGAAATACAGGTAATTTTTTACTATCATGTTTTTTCCAAAATTTTAAGAATTTTGCTTTTTGTTTGGTAACGTTGCAAAAAATGAAAAAACTAAATATGGCGTCATATGGACAATTTTGTAAGGAAACAAAAAATGCTAAAAAATAAAGGGTGTTCCATTTAAAATAATGTATCTTTTTATTGTCCTACTTTTTTGGACCATCCTGTATGTTTAAAAATAATTTTAGAACATATATTTTTTTGTACCTCACAACTTTTATAAAAACTTTTTTTTTGATATCTTTAATAGTAGAGACGGTATATTACTTTGTCAGACAAATGGGCCACCCTGACACAAAGTATACAAAGCTGTAGGTTTGCAATTGAATTTTAATGATTGAAAACTGTTTTGTTGGTAATAAATTACTTTTTAGAAATGGTAATAATAATTTTTTTTTTAATTATTAGAATAAAGTATCTTTTTATTGGTAGTCATTGGTTTTTATAAATCCCATGTTATTTAATTACTCAAATAGCAAAAAAATTAGTAATTGATTTACTTGCAAAAAAATCAATTGAGTACAGAATAAAATAAAATACTTACAAATAATACAATGCCTTTAAAATGGGTAATTGAAATTCTAAATTTTTCTTATTCAATTACAAACAAATAAATAAAATTGTTTTATAATAAAATCGCTTCTAATGACAAAGGACGTTTCCTCAAATACAGTCTTTGTAGTTAAGTTGGAAATCTATTTTTTTCTACTCCCACATGGAAATTTGCCTCCTTTACATTTAAGTGACAAGAAAAGTAAACTATTCTAGTTAACTGCACGGCAAAATTTCATATGCTTACTCTCAGTGCTACACAGTGTTGTAACCTATAAAGATAAAATTTTCCATTTTTAAAGAAATATTTCACGAATGCACACCATACGGAAAAAGTATTTTTTTAGCAGATCACAATTACAAGTGATCCTAAAGAATTTGGTACGAAAATAACACTGTGCGTAAAAAGTTTTTTTATGCCGATCGATCATTCCTCTGTGCTTTGTTCTAACGAGTCCGGAAATTTCCCAGTAGTTGACAACATCCTTATAAAAATTATGTTTCTCTGGGCTTTCCTATGAAGTACCGACCAATCACAGTTTCTTGTATTTACTGAAGCTCCGCCTTCTTTTTCAAGACAATAAATTGTATAATTTATATGTATTTGGTACAATAATATGTTATTAATTTGTTCAATATAACAAAATATAAGTATACACATCTATTATAGATTTATCAACAATGCCACCTGCGGAATATGCATAGAAAATTAATTTCATGTAGCAATATTATTGAGTTGGTTTTACCATAATTTCTAATATGATCTAGTGGCCGAGTCGGTAAAGCGTCGAACTTTGGATTCATTGGTCATGAGTCGAAAGTTTAAGCCTGGCTGCGTACAAACTTTAAAAAAAAAATTTTGAGAATCATTTTGTCTACATATATACACTAAATACCGAAATAGTAGTTTGTACAACAAGAGTGGATATGATGTCCATATCGCACGAGGAAGTAAATTGAGCACGACGCCGTAGACGGAGTGCTCAAACTTCCGAGGGCCATATGGACAATCCACTCGAGTTAAACAGTATATTTTTTCTACGACCAAACTTACAAACCTTATGCTAAAAAATGTAAAAAAAAGTTTTCCGGTTGCCGGGCTCGAACTCACGACCATTGGATCGATAGTACAACGCCCTAACTCTCTCAACTATCGAGACCTTAAGCTAATTGTGGGAAAGCCATTTGATAAATGATGCTACATGAAATTAATTTCTTTTGCTCATGCAGCCGGTTGCATTGTTAATAAATCTATTATAAATGCTTCTAGATTTTATTATATTGAAAAAATTAATAACAAATTGTACCATATGCATTTAAATTATATAATTTAGTGTCTTGAAAAAGAAGGCGGAGCCTCAGTAAATATAATATAATATTGTGATTGGTCAGTGCTTTTAAATACACCACAAAGAAAATAAAGAAATGTAATTTTCATAACAGTGTTGTCAACTAATGAAAAATTTCCGGGTTCGTGAGAACAAAGCACAGAGGAATGATAGGTCGGCGCCGTCTCCAAAGGGAAAAGGGAAATTTTTACGCACAGTGTTATATTTGTAGAATATTCTTTAAGATCACTTGTGGTTGTAATCTGCTAATAAAATACTTTTTCAGTATTGTTTGCATTCGTGAAAGTTTTCTATAAAAATGGGAAATTTTATTTTTAAAGGTTGCAACACTGTACATCCTATTGTAACATGTAAATTTGGTATCCTTGTAATTAACCACTGTGATTGGTCAGCTTCATGACCTATCTAGGATGGAAATGAAATATTCCCGCACAGTTAACCGGAATAGCCTACTTTTCTCGCCACTTAAGTGTAAAGGAAACAGCAAATTTCCATGTGGGAGTAGAAAACAGTATATTACGTATTAGTGTCGTAAAACGCATATTACTTGCGAATGGAAACACTGCGAGAGAGCCGCGTAGCGGCTAGTGCGGTAATTACATGAGTGCGTAATTGCTTTACAACACGCAATACGTACTATACTTTTTCTACGAGTTTTGCTAATAAATTAAAGATCGGTTTATAATTTATAAAGTATCAATTTGAAGTTCAAATCTCAAATAATAACAATGTCACTGTCAAATATTCAAAACGCAAGATAGATAAATGTCACGATTTGAGTGATTCAAGGCTAACTTGATTGTTATACTAGGCATCATAACTCACAGTTGTGTGTCTTTATGCATCATAACGAACAGTTGTGCGTTTTAATTCAAGAATGCATTTGCTTATAGACTGAACTGTACGTGAAACAATGTTTATCTTACCTACATCTAACAATAAATCAGTGGCAGCTCCTGATAGTCGATACAGGTGGGACCAAAATATCAAGTCAAAATTCTTTAATGAGAGTACAGGGTGTTACAAATTCGATGCATCAACATCGCTATCTCGGTAACTATAAGACATAGCGATTTGGTTAATTGGAGGTAAAGTTGCATAATTTAATGCTGAATTATTCGAAAAAAAAACGAAGAAATGAATTTTTGTTTTAATTTTCTATATGACAAAATATTAATTATTTTGAAAAATCACCAAGAGCACTTGCTTAAGACAACTTTTTATGCTCTTCAAAAAAATAATTTTATTTTTCAGATACGACGTTCGTTTTTTAAATGCCTATATCAACCTAATTTTTTTAAATACGGGCTTGCATTTTTTTAAAAATTTTCGAATATCTTCGCAAATCATCGAAATTTGAATATTGTTCAGGATTGAAAAATGCAACTTTGCCTCTATTTAAATCACTTTTGTTCTTGAAGTTACCAATATTCTTTACAAAATGTTTTTAGGCATTCAACATACCTAAAGCCTTTCATTTTATTCATTTTAAAACTGATACACCTAAACCCGGAATCAGGAATATAATTCACTGACGGATTAACCTAAGCCTAACCTACAAGCACAGAACTCTCCTACAAAATATAATTTATGTTAAATAGTAAAAACTGTTTAAAATAAAAATATTTTAAAATTAATATCTCGACAGGCAAAACCGTTTTAAAAACAGCTGCCATCTAGTAGCCAGTAACGGTAGCAAAGCCGAAAGCATAACTATATAGCCTAGTAGTGCCCTAACCTGATTGGGACTCTTCACTCTCGATAAAATAAAACATCATATGAGCATCTGGCCAGGCCAGGTCGATTTTACTACGCGCAAGTAAGAGAGGGCGATATATTCATCGGTGTTAGTCTCTCTCTTGTACGGGTTTAACATCGTGCCAAATACAGAATTGGCCGGAGCAGCGTGGCGGCAAGGAAAGAATGAAGCGTAGGGAGACAAAGTAACAATAATTGGACCCAGTTCTGCAGAAAGCATCCAATCCGCAAAAGATGTAATGTGTAAAAAATTAGCATAAAAATTTGTATAATTAAATAATTTTTCTGACAAAAGTATAAACAATTTTATAATATTAAACTGATATTCTGGCTACAAGGGATCAATGTAATCAAGTTTTTATCAAATTAGATGTTTTGTACTTATACCATTGTTTTTTTTGTGGGTTGGATGTTTTCAGCAAAATGAAATATAAAGATCACTGAAGTATTTAAAAAAAAGGTTATTCAATATTTTGGAAAAGTAACAATAAAAATCTTATTCTAGAATTTGCACCAAAATTTATAAATATTAATAATTCTCTTCAACGCAAAAATCTAAATTTTCGGTATTAAAACCTTCAATATTCGCATTTCCATTAAGTTTTTGATAAAAACCTAAACAATCAGCTGGCAACAGGTGATACATTTCACGTAAATTAACAAGTTTAGGTTCAGCTATTGATTTTCCTTTTGGCCACAGTTCCACTAAATTTGAAAATATGTCGTCTGGGGAATTTCCTGTTGGTCACCCTCTTGTGATCTTCTTTATGTTTACTTCCTGATAAGGATCATTGAAAGTGTTTTGTTGGATATACAGCAAAAAAGGTTCATATTTTGTCATCTTAATGGATCTTATAGTAAGCCAACTAATTTTTTCACCATCAACCGATATCTTCCTGTTAGTAGTGTTTTTTTCTATGTTTATGATTCCAAAGAAATCTTTTGAGGACATTTCGGTTACCACAAGTGGGTTTTTTTTCTACATATTTTCATAACGTTTATGTAGTCAGAAGGAAGGTACATTCTTTGTTAGTGCTTTAATGCTGACTGAAGTCCGAGTCGTTTGGCAAGAAACTATGTCCAGAACATAAAAACTTGAGAGTAATATCTGTAAGATGTTCAGATGAGTGTAGAATGTATTTCAACATTAAAGTCAGTGTAATGTTATGATTTTGCCCCCCACAAGAATCACTCCATAATATAAGATGCTTTACTACTGAAGATACATATTTTGTTTGAAGGTGCTTTAACAGGCAAGATCCTATTTCCTGGGCCCTCCTTTCCGCTGTGCCTTCTGCCCAAACATAACAGTATCCTCTATTATCTTTCCCATTATGCACACCCGCATTGTAGACCCAAAGTTGTCTCTTATAAAATACAATATTCGTTGGAATGCGTGGAAGTGGCAAAGTTTTCTCTAGATCGAAAGTTAAGCATTCATATTCCTCTTGTTTTTTGGCATTTTTAAAATCCTCTCTTCTTAACTTTTGTGCGTTCTCAGCATCTTCTAAGTGCTTTCTGTGTTTTTCTGTGTTAGGTAGTAGATTCATGATTTGCAGAAAACATCCAAACCATATTAACCGCTTGCTACGCGACAGTTTTAGATTTGCAGAAAGCGTCCAAACCACTTGGTCGATCGTTATACGGATAATAAAAATCGACCATGTAGTTTGGACGATTTCTGCAATCAGATATTTAACAGTAGATAAATATTTTTGTATGCCATGTGGTTTGGTTGTTTTCTGCAATCACTTTTTTAAGGTTATAGAAATATTTTTGTCGGTTGAAAATTAATATGACCTTTAAACGCCAAGATATGGGTTGGTCGCTTTTTGCAAAATAAAGAATAGGAAAAAAATAGCCGAAAAATATCTTTAGTCCAATTTTTAGTATATTGTGGGTTGGTCGCTTTCTGCAGAACTGGGTCCAATTATAAATGAGAAGTAAAAGCTTGGTGTACAGGTAGTTAGGGCCATAGCACTGTGGCCCTACTGTACGAGCCGCCCTCGGAGCCGCCACTGCTATAAATATTACTTTTAATACAAGTTTTGTTTTTAGAAATAAAGAAAAAAAATAGAATGCTCGTATTAACTTTCCTTGGGACATCGCTAATAATTCATGTTCTAACTGAGACTACACCGAGTGAACACAACACTAAATATTTTAATTGTCGTGATCCTGTATATTGCTTTGACATTAAGTGGGTTGATACGTATGGTGACATCCCTTATATTCAAGAAATTTTGCAACGATCTGGATTGTATCATGACCCAAAAACGTATGTAGATTTGGTTCAAGTTAATCCAAGAGATACAACGATATCGAATTATCTCAGTTTTATGAAAAGTAAAAGCAACAAACCCGAAAATTCTGATATAATATCATTCATTCGTACAAATTTTAAACTTGAACCGGAAGCGGTAGGTAACACTAGATATCTAGATAAAACCTAAACAAATAGTAATTATACTAATAGAAACCTAAATATGTGACGTCAAGTTGCACAATGATAGTGAACAACAATTAATTAACAAGACTATGACATAATTGGCATTGGCAGAAATGATTTTCTCACAATCAAAATGGCCCGGTTGGCTTCATTCTTGTTTTACTCGGACAACTTTGATTATGAGTCAATAACGTCTGCCAATATCATAGTGAGAGTTGTCTGGTTAGTTAATTATTCTTTAAAAATTGTTTAACCCAGCATTAGCGCATTATTTTAATCTAAAGGGTTTTAAAAGTGAAAATTTTTCAAAAACTACGATTGATTTTTTAACTATACGTCGAATAAAATAATAAATTTGGTGAACTCACAAAAAAAACAGGAAACACGCCGACTAGTTTCATGAATATTCTTGCATTCTTTTAGGTTAAACGTAAATAATAATTGTGAAAACTTATTATGAAACGTATATGTAGAAAAAAATATAGATTTTTGTACTTTTATTCGACATTGTTTAGTTAGTTGTTAGTTATTGAACCCTTTTGGGTTTACCCTTAAAAAAGGCTAAAAACGCCGCCATGTTTTCAAAAAGACAGTTGTTCAACTGTTCAAATAAAACTGCAAAAATCTACATATACTCATAATTCGAATAGCTGCTCATATGGATGTAAGTTTTCAAAATTATTAATCACTTGATGTAACCTAAAAGAATGTCTCTTTTTCAGGCTTTCATCTGGTGATGGCACTATAAAATTATAAAATATTTCAAATTTCCTCATACTTATATGCACTTCGTTTCCATAGTTTCTAATATGCCTAGCCCACTACCTTTTTTTTTAAATGAATTTTTACATTTCTACTCCTATTACTCTTCATTTCTCTTGACAATTATCTTCCTCACATCTAATTGTTAAATCTTTTATTCTACACTTAAATTCTTAGAGTGCCCAAAGCTACAAACCTACTGATTTTCTCATTGTTATACTCATTGAACCTTTATTTCATCTAATAATATAATCTTGAGGCTCCGTTAAGATGATATCTACTCTTTTCTTTTTAATTTTAAGGGCATAATTATGTGTTTTTTTTTCAAAAGTTTTGGAGTGCCATTAGGGAGCTTTTATTCAGTTCGCGAGTTGGCTCAGATTTCAGTTGTAAATTTAAAAGTTTAGTACTAGTACAAACCCAAACGACTGCACACCGGACTTTTTTATAATGCAATATCAGGAGACTGATAAAGGAGGGTTCTACGGAATACGTGTGTCATTGGACAATACCGAAGGTCAGCCACTCTAACCTAACCTAAAAAATGATTTAGACTATCGAGTGACTTTTTTGATTTAGAAACCTCTAATTTGTAATATTAAAAATATTAAATATTTTACGAATTTTTAGTGGGCATGCACGCGGCAATTATCATAATTGAAACATACACTTACCTTAGGTCTATCTAAAATACTAATGAATTATCTACCTATATATTTATAGTTTATAAAGTTTTATAGTTAAATCACAACAATACACTGTCGCATCACTTTTTCTTTTTCTTTTTAATTTCTGTTATTTTCTATTAAAAATAGTTTTCACCTAAATTCTTTCCTGAAAAATTGTTTCCTTTCTTAGTATCGTCAAAAGCTTTAAGTACAAACGTAAATAATCTTTGTTTATAGTAAGTTGTTTAATATAATTCCACAAACCAATGCACTTTAAAAATACGTTGTATTCGATATGCCGGGTTATAAGATTAGTAAGTGTTATTTCACAATCCATCTCTTAACATCTACCCTATGCGATGTCACTAATTACGCAAGAGTCAAGAGTACATCCAGCCCACAGTTATGTTATGGAACCTAAACCGGCCAATTAGAGGTGCTTACGTCAGGCCTGAGGGAGGAGTTTATTTGGCGCGTTATTTAAATTTATTTTGCGAATGTAGCGTTCTTTATTCAGATGGCAGAAACGGTAGATTATTTCTTAAAGAAAGATGGCTAACGAAAATTGATAAATAGAAGAGTTTCAGAGTTTTCAAAAATCATTTGCAAATGTTAGTAAACGTTCGTTAACATATTTTTGGTTGTTCTGTACACGCATTTATATTTTATTTATTTTTTTGTTTTAATTCATTAAAATAATTTTAGTTTTAATTGAAATTCAATACGCATCAGGATATTGTTTCGCGTGTTATTTCGGCCGTGCTTTACCGGTAGTGGGTCTGGAATTGTCGGTATCGAGTGTGTAGGGTAAAAATAAGGACATTATGGTAGAATTACCAAATCCATTAATTTACCTTTTATAAAATTCAGAAGGAAAGAAATAAGAACACAAAGTCTTCCTCCACTATTATATTAAATTAAAGAATCTCGTATGTTCAGAGAAACTTTTTATCTCTACATGTTTCGAATGCAGAAGCATTCATCTTCAGGAGAATGAATGAAAAAAGAAGAAACGAATAGATATCACCTTAACGGAGCATCAAAATAGTAAGTTCAGTAAATAGAACTGTGAGAAAACTAATACACACGTGGTATTGTAACAATAAAAAATATATGGGGTTCAGGCTCATGGCACTGTAAAAGTTTATAATATGCAGAATAAAAAATATAACATCTCTGTCTGAGAAGAATGGTTGGAAAAATGTGGAAAAGAAAAGTTAATAATTTTTGATATATATATAAGTTATAAGTATTAAAAACTCTTTTTCTCTGCAAAAAGTCTGTCAAATTGAACGGTGCTAGGCAAGCAGGTAAATCTATTGAAGAGTTTGGAAAAACTATAGAGGATTTACTGCTGGACCTAACCATCGCCCAATCGGACGGAAATGACGAAGCCTTAAGGGTACTGAGTAGTGTCAATGAAAAACTTGCCATTAATGTGTTTGCAAACGGGTTACAGAGTAATGATATGCGCACTATTGTTAAAGCACGAAATTATAATAGATTGGGTGACGCAATAAGGGGAGCTATGGATGAGGAACTTGAAAAAAGAGATAAAACTCATTCGGTATTCCATATGCAAAATAAACGCGGTTTTAATAGATTCCAAAGGAGTTACAAAAATCAAATAAATAGGTCATTCAACAATAATCAACGCCAAGAATTCGTGCCAAATTTTAAATATCAAAGAAATTTACCCGCAGGGAACTCGCGAAATAATGATAATAATAGATTTTTGCAATATAGGGGTTTGTCAAATCGTGGCCAAAAATTTAAAGGAAATAATAATAAAAATAATAGGGCATATTATAGGGCAAAACGAGGATGAGAATACTTGCGAGGATAACATTAGATAGTCAACATTAGCCGATCAGTTTTTTCGAGCCTAAAAAAAGTTATAATCTGTAATTTTAAATTCAAATGGTCTAAATTTTATTCAAGTCAACTATAGAGGCACCATTTTAAAATTATTAATCGACACAGGAGCTTCTATAAGTATTATATTTAAAAAATTTACTAGCAAACATGAATATGTAAACAAAGGAACTCAAATAAAAATAAATGGGGTTGCCGGTTCAATGTTTTCGCATGGTAATGCAAACCTGACATTAGAATTTATTAATAACAATATCAAATTAAAACATACATTTCATGTAATTGAAAGTTCTGAAAATAAAATAAATGAAGTGTTAGGTTCAGATTTATTTGAAAAATATAATGCCAAGATAAATTTTGAAAATTTTAAGTTTTCGTTTTTTACTGAAAATAAAACTGTTTCATTGCCAATGTTGTCAAACCAAAAATCATATTTTAAAATACCGGCTCGTTGTGAAATTATTAAATATTGCTATGTTAATAAAAATGATGACTGTCTAGTAATACCACAATAATTAGTAGATGGTATTTTAATAGCAAGTGTTTTAGCTCGACCGCAAAGTAATATGATACCAGTAAAAATTTTAAATACACGCGACGCGGAAGTAACATTAACAAACTTTTATCCAAAAGTTGAATATTTCGGCGATTATGAAACTTGTTGTTTTCTTGAAACGAAGCATAATTCGATTGAACGAGTAGACGAATTGCTAAAATTAATCGATACAAAACATTTAAATAGAGAGGAAAAATTTTCAATTCAAAAAATTTGTGCTAAATATTCGGACATTTTTCATTTATCGAACGACCCACTTTCTACGACAAATATTTATAAACAAACGTTGCGACTTAAACCTGACGCATCACCGTCGTACGTGAAACCATATAGACTACCTCGTGCATAAAAGAAAGAAATACATGCGCAGATCGACAAAATGTTAAAAGATGGAATTATTAAAGAGACCAAGTCAGAATTATGGGCCGTTTGCAAAGGTTAGGCTTAAGTGACACCTAATGTAAAGTGGCACTTACTGGTTTGCACAGTCGCAAAATTTATACAACAAGTAACGAAATAAGTGTCTTTTAGGCACGCGACGTGAATTGTCCTACGAGGCGAAGCCGAGTTGGACAACACGTCAAAGTGACTAAAAGACATTGTTTCGTAACGAGTTGTATACAATATTTTTTCTACTGAGGTTTCATAATAAAAAACCTAATTTATTTTACTAAAATTTTATTACCTATGTTTCATTTACCCCTTTCAAAAATTGACACTTGCCAAAAAAAATTAAATTATACCTAGTCTGTGGTTACGTTTTAATGGTTAATAATTACCTGCGTTACTTTTCAGCACGTTGCTCCTGGTAACGTGCTTAAAAGTTTATTAAGCACGCTGCGCCTAAAAGGAGGTTATTAAAAAACCATAATGACAATCAAAAATATGTTATTATAAAACATCAGTAGAAAAAATGTTTTTAAGTGTCACTTAACATTTAAATAAGATAGGCGGAGGCTAGCTTTGGCTTAAAGTCGCGCTTTAGAATAAAACGTCAAATTTTGATTTTTTGGATCAACTTCACATTGATGATGACTTGAATGACCTAAATATAATAATAAGTGCAACATGAGCAAACGGCCCTATGTAATTTACTTTTCTTTTTTAAGTGTACTTACTTCAAATCCTTTATTCAACGGCGACGACACCGGTAGTGATACAATATTTTCCATTATCAAAATCCAATTAAAAAAGAAATAATTTTGGCCCTCACAAAACCATTTTAGAATGCGGTTAGAGAAGCAACTCACCCTGACTTAAAGCACCTCTAATTGGCCGGTTTAAGTTCCATAACATAACAGCGGGCTGGATGTACTCTTGCATGGTGTCAATACCAC